>OY723246.1:642200-1242200 GCA_963210315.1 Rhynchopus euleeides
AAAGGAGACCGAAAAAAGTGACATTCCAGTTCCCCCCCCCCCTGCTCTTGACTGCTCTACAAATGTGATTCCATCTGTACGCGGTCGACGCTTCCACACACCACTTTGAATGATGAAGCGGGGAGCGGCGGTGCGCACCAGAGAGCAAGGTTAGCACAACCGGATGACACCTTTTTCGATCGAATTGCCATACGGGGGGGGGGGGGGGGGCTTTCACTCAACAAAAGTGAGAAGGAGGAGATCTCTGCGTGTGACTCACAAAACCGGTTACAAAGTGACACAGTTTTCCGACAACGCACAGCGGCACAGAACGAAAGCCCGCCCTCCCGTGCGAACAATATCACGAGGCTGCACATAATTATACATCTCTGCCAACGCTCTGTGCTCACTACATCCCGCCATCAGACGGAGGGGGCGTGGAGCTCGCTGGGTTTATCGGGGAGAACGCACTGCCAGAGCGGGACCGGATGCTCCCTTCCCTCTGAGGCCCGCGCGGGATGTCCCGCATCCTGCCTTGCACCTTCTCCGACAGCGCCTCCACCTCAGAGCGCAGGGCAGCTGTCACGTCGCCGATGCCGCCCAAGTCTGTCTCCAGGCGGTGCACATCCTCGACGACGGAGAACATGTCGTCAATCAGGTCCTTCATCCCGGTCACCTCGCCCTGGATCTTTGCAAGGTCTTCAGGGGAAACGCCTGATGCGGGTTTCTGCCAGCTGGCACGCCGCTCGCCGACGCTCCTCCTCTGCTCCGCAGTTTCCAGATCCCGCACGTCGTCCGCAACGCACTCCAGATTGGACTGCATCGTCTTGATGCTGATGCTCGTCTTACGCGATTCCTCCTCAAACAAGGCCCCGAGGTTCATCAGCTCGTCAAAAATCGACTTCGCCTCCATCTGCCACTCCTCCTGGGTGACCCCGCGCGACACCTCCTTTTGGGCCTCCTGAAGCTTCCCCACTGTCGCCTTCAGCACGGAGAGCTGGTCCAAAATACCCTCGTCATTGCGGGTCGACTCCACGAGGGATTCCAGGATATCGTACCTCTGCCGCAGGTTCTGCAGGTCCCCGCGGAGTGCGGAAACCGCGTTGGCTGTCGCCGCACCCCTCGCATCCTCCGATCCGGATGAGGATGTCGAGTCGGATCCGCGGCGCTTTTTCTCGTTCTCCGCTTTGCCCCGCACCTCCTGCTCGCGCTGGAGGATCCCGGCGACCGATTCGCGCATCCCGCCCGGACCCGCCAGCGTCGCCTGCAGGCCCTCCAGCTCCGAAGCAAACACCTCACACCTCGACGCCTGCAGCTCGACCTGCTGCTGCAGCCCCCGCATCGCATCGCGCTGGTCCTCTGCGCCCTGCCGCAGCGGTCTGACCTCCCCCTCGACACGAAGCAGCCGTGCAGCCTGCTCCTCGGAATCGCCTCTGGATCGCATCTCCCCCACAACGCGGGCCACCTCCGCCTCCAGGGAATCGAGGCGCGCCCCGTCAACCCCACCACCGCCCTCGTCGGCACGCTCTGCAGATACATCCCTGCTTATCCCGAGGGGCGACTCGCTGTCCTGCTGCAGGGTAGCCACATCGCCTTCGATCTCCCCGAGACGCTTCCGGAGGGAGGCGCAGGACTGCGATATATCCTCCCTCTCCCCTGCAGCAGAGGCGGCTGCCCGCTCGCATGCCTGGAGGGCCTCCTCGATGTTGCGGATCCGGCTCGACTCTCCCAGGGCTGCGTCAACCTGGTGTCGGATTCCGGAGGGTTTTTCGAGCCTCTCTACAGCGGCCCGGATCCCCGCGATCTCCGCGGCATTCCCGGAGGCGGCTGCGGCTGCGGCACTCCGCTCCCCCCCGAGGGACAGGTCTTTCTGCTGGAGCACCTCAACCTCCGACTCCAAAACGGAAAACCCCTTTGCGAGAAACGCGAGCTGAGCCTTATGCCTCTCCAGCTCCGCAGCATCCTCAGGCGCAAACCGCTGCAGCGGAAGAAGCTCGATCTGAATAGAGTCGATCTGCCCTGCAAGAGAGTCTACAGTGCGCTGCAATGCCTCCATGGTTTTCCCCTGTGGCGGGGAGACAGGCGGCGGGGTCAGCGGTGCGGCTTCCGCCGGAGGGAGAGGTAGTGGCGGGGGTGGAGTCGCCTCCCCCCTGGGGAGGGACGGGGGGCGGAGCCCTGCCTCCTGCATCACCTCGATCTCCCGCTCGATGGTCACCATGTTTGTGTTGATCTCACAGATCTCGCCGCGGGTCTCGGAGGCGAACACCCGGCTGGCACGCCGGTCCTCCGCAACGGCGGCGGACAGGGCGCGGAGCTCTCCAGCAGCCTCCGCCACATCCCGGGAGAGATGCGCCACCTCCTCCGATGCATCCTGCGCAGCACGCTGCTGCTGCTGCTGATGCTGCTGCTGTGCCTCAACACCCTCCAATCGCCGCGCCAACAGCTGTATCTCAGGCTGGAGGTCCGCCATGGCAGTATGGGTTACAAGGCTTTGCAGAGGATGGGCGTGGTGCGCCTTCGCAGAGGTGCGCGAGGCAGCTGCGTAGCCTGAAGAGGCATTGGAGGAAGCCGAGCCGCGGCGGCGCCGGGCAGGCTGCGGGCCTGCCAGGCCCTGCTTCAGGGCCTCCACGATAGAGAGAAGGCAGACATAGTCCGACTGCACATCACTGTAGTTCTGCAGGTAGAGCTCTTTGCTTGAGGCAACCTCAGCATCGATGTGCGCGACACGCTCCGCAATCCCGAGCAGTGCCCCCACGAGGCTCCGCCCGCACCCCGCAGCCCGGCAGAGCTGTGCCGTGTCGCTCCGCATCTGATGCTCAGACACCCCATCTCCAAACACCACCCCTGCCAGGCAGGAGGCGAGGGAGTCAGGCGTTGCGTCTGCCATGCCGCGCAACCCGCGCTCCGCTCCAATCGGCGTCGCGCTGCCGCTTGCGGCGGGGGATGCGAATGGTGGGAGTGATGTGGATGCGGCAGCAGCGGCGGTGGCGCCCGCAGGGGTGGATGGTGTGGAGGAGGAGGAGGCAGCCGTGGCAGCGATGTGCTGGTCCCGCCGCACGGCACGCATCTGCGAGGTGAGGGTGGCGACATGCGTCGTCATGTCGGAGATGCGCGACTCAGCCTCCGACAGGCGTGCCGCATCCCCCCTGATCTGAGGGGCGGGCTCCGCCTTCACCCTGCGGAGCTCGGCCTCCAACACCCCGACCCTCCGCGCCGAATCGAGGCACGCATCCACCACCTTCGCCTGATCCGCCCGCACCGCAGCCTCCAGCGTTTCAAAATTCCGCCCCACATGATCCACGCTCGCCATGCACTCCGACACGCGGAACTCCATCTTCTCCAACACCTCGGCGGCATCCTCAGCGCGGGGGGGCGATGGGGAGATGTGCCGCGTCTCCACCACCGCCGCACCGCCCCTCCCCCTCACGCAGGGCACCGCAAAGCTGGGCAGCGCCTTGCAATCCGGAGAGGCGCTCCGACCACTCCGACCGCCCCGGCGGCGCTTCGCGCCTCCAGATGGAGATGCCGAGGTTGCGCGGAGCGCATCCGCCACAGCTTTTCGCACGCACGATGTGATGTACCCCTGCAGATCGGGACGCGTGTCGGAGGTGCCAGGTGGTGGTGGCGGGGTGACCAGCCCCAGCGGAGGCCCCACCTGCAGCGCCTCCACCTCCTGCCGCAGCGCCTCGTGCGCTTCGAAGATCTGCAGGATATCCTCCTCGCAGGCAACCCGTTGGTGGACCATCTCGGCCTTCACCTCTGCTTTGAACTCCTCCATCCGGCTGAAAAGGGTATCGGGCGCAGGGGGGGAGAGGGAGACACGGCGGCCGCCGGGGGAGCTGACAGACATGGTGGGGGCGGGAGGGGGGGGGGGAGGGGAAATCTATCGCCTCCCCTGTGCAGTGGTGGTGTGGGGTGGTGTGATGGTGTGGTGTTGGCAGGCATAAAAGAGGGTGACAGAGCGAAGAGAGGGAGAGGGACAAGCGGGTTCAGCTGAGGGGTGGGTGTGGGGGGAAGGGGGGAGAGAGGAGGAGGGGGAGGCACCACACCTCCCCTTCCCCGCCCCCCCCCCCCCCCTCCATACGCCTGGCATTCTGAGGATCCAAAAATAAACGTATTTCTCTTCGACAGACTTACGGCAAGACACACATCTCCCCCCACCACCCACCCCCCATTCCGCCCCCCTCCCCTTTGAAATGGCTGTCAAGGCTGCTGGATTCGCCTCACCCCCTCCCACACCCCTTTCATCCCTTCACCCCCGCCCCCGCCCCCGCCTCTCATCTTTTCTTAGAATCTGGGGGGACGTCTGAGAGGGCTCTTCAACGAAGACATCATCACCCCCCCCCCTCTCTTGAACGATTTGGTCTTGGGAGTACTTTTGTTTTGTTTTGTTTTGTTTTGCTTTGCATCCCCCCCCCTCCGCATTCCGGTGCAGCCCCCCCCCCCCCCCAGTTAGAGAGGCGGGGGAGTTGGTGAGGGAGGGGCGCGGGACAGCGATTTGCAGGTGAAATCCAGGGACAGAGAGAAAGAGGAGAGGAGAGGGGAGGGTGGTGGGTGCGGGGGGGCGGGGCGGGGGGGCATTTTCTTTGACGGGGGGGGTTTCCGCAATCCCGGCAAGGTTTTTCGTGCAGTTTTGTTTTGTTTTGTTTTGTTTTGTTTTCCCCGGCGCTTATTTTATTGACTTTATTGCGCCGGAACAAAAAACGCACTTGTCGGAACGCATGGTGAAGACCTCCTCGCGGATTTCCACACTGCAAGCAGTTTGGTTAGCGTCTGGCATCTCGGAGTGTCCCCTTGAGGACACAACGTGAGAACCAGGCACGCTACACTGTAAGTAGACGAAATAGAGAGAGAGAAAGTGTGTGTGTGTGTGTGTCTTGGAAGGCGTTGTTTGTGCGCCAAACCCGGGTTATGATCATGCGGCGCGTGGGCTAAAAAAAGATTGGTGCCACTGCTCTTATTCTGCACTTCTGCTTCCGTTACCTTGAGATGCGTTGACGATTCCACACTCACACTCCTGACAATGGTGACGCGAGTGAGGGGCACAAAAGGGCACGAACAAAGCGCATGGCACTATCCGCCCACATCGGAGTGTGCTTTAACCCCCCCCCCCCCTACCCACCCCACCCACCCAGCACATTTTTCCAGGGCAACGGTTCAGCCGGAAAATATGCACCCCACCCCCGCCCACACCCACCCGCCAACCTATTATCTGTCCATCCCCCGCGCCCCCCCCCCCCCTTCTACACACTGCGCTTTGTCTTGTAGCAGTGTAGAAACACACCGAGCGCCCCCTGCCCTCGGTGTGACCTCTCCACCGTGGACGATCCACACGAATCAAATCTGGAAAGTGTCGGTGCGCAAGAGTCGAGTTGCATATCTGAAGAAATAGGGAGGGGAGGGGTGGGAATGGGTCATGGGAAGGGGATGGGATGGGATGGGGGGGGGGGGGGGTTTTGGTGAGTGGTTGGATCTGACTATTCTTTTCCTGACAAACCCGGGCCACTTGGGGTGCGGGGGAGGTGGGGGTGTGGGGTGGGGGGCGGCTGGGCTGGTGACGGGGCGGGGGTTGGGCAGTGAAGTAGAAGAAAAATGGAAGCACATAGAGCTGACCTCCGTTCACTCGTTATGCAGATTGTGTCCGGGATCTGGTGCGAATTGGGGCGGTGCCTGGTGTCTACCTGTGGTCTTCTTTTTTAGCCACGCCTTCCTTGTGAGGGGAACGTGTCACTGTCGATCACCCACACTGCCGATTGGGGAGGGGAGGGTGGGGTGGGGGTCGATCCCTTAAACTCTTTGGCAGCATGCCACGGCAACTGCCAGTGTCCACGCCACATGGGTTGGCGGTGTGACATATGTGAGGGCACACATGCACACACCTATCCAGTTTACACAATAGTGGGGGGGGTGGGGGGTGGCTTCAAACCATATGGGGAACACACGCCACTCTATTTCATTTTTCACGCTTTCTTTGAGGTCCGACTGATGCTGCTGAATTTGCTGCTGCTGCTGCTGCGGCTTTGTTAAACTATCCGGTGAATCCGCTTCAATGGGGAGGGGGGAGCCCTTCATCCTGTGTCGCTTGAGGGTGCTGTCTGTCGGGTGCTTCTGGCCGCACGGATTTTTCTGCACTTCAGGGCGAAGGCTGCCCCCCCCCCCTCCAATCGGCAGATCAAAAAAGACTTCAATTTGCGTTCTTTGTTTGTACTAACGGCGCCTGCCACTGCATGCGAGCTGGTATGCTGAATACCACCACCACGAGCATTTCTAGTGAAAAAGATAAGGCTGTTGTTTGTGCGCCAAATCCGGGCAAAACAAAAGCAACTCCGCAGCCTGATGAGGAGGTTGAATTTGTTGCCCAAGCGCTGCCTACTATCTTTTTGACACTGACAGGTTCCCTGTTGTGGTAAAAAAACCGATCCGTTCTTCCATTCGGTGCCCCTGCCGTGGGAGAATTCCCATTGGTGCAGAGGCAACGAAACTATTGCCCGGACCTTTTTCGTTTGGACACACACACTGGCACACTAGGCGCCGGGCGCACAAATGTGCTGCGGTGGCAGTGGTGCCGGTGTAAAAATATACACGCTTGTCAGAAATGAGGGAGGGGGGGGGGGGGGGCGGTAGGGAGGGGATGGAGGGGACGGAGAAGGGTGGGGGAGAGGAAGCAGGTGGGAGATTTAAATGCAAGGATCGATGTCCCTGCCCTGCCGGGAGAAGAGCCGCATCTCTCCCAGGCAAAGGGGGGGGTGGTGGTGCACCGACCGACCTATGGAATGAATGGAAATGAATGTTGTTTGGGCGACGTTGGTGATATTTTGAACGGTTTTGAACGATTGTTGCTTTGCTTTTTTGCAGTTTCCCCTGGAAATCCCTGCACGACGCGGTCTTCACCTCCCGGCGGGTACCCGGGTTCCCGCCTCCGGGTACCCGGCCGGGTGGTCCGCCGGGTACCCGGCGGGTACCCGCCCGGGTACCCGGCCCGGGAACCCGTGAATTATTGTCCATAACCCAGAGTGTATAGGGGGACCCTTTTCAAATTTTTTTTTCGGGGGGGTCCTATTTTGGACGTTTGAGCCCGATTTCGAAGGAATTTTTGAGTTTTGAGCCTATTTTGGGCCCTAAAACGCGTTAAAACGGGTCCCGGAATTTCCGGAAAATGGCTGTTTTTTGGCCTTGGCGAAATTTCGCCCAAACTATTGACCCAAACTTGTCTGGGCCCATAATCGGGTCCTGGTGGTCTGGAACTGTCCATTTTCGAAGGCAGTCGTGAGAAAATCGCGACGTTTCGCCCCGAATTCTCACTCATGTGACCCCAAAAATCAAGCAAATGAGGTTTGCTCCGGCTTACACAACTCCAAATCCGAGTTGTGGAAGCCGGACCTTGTTGTGGGAGAAAATCGGCCAAGTGAGGAGGTTTCTTGTGCGAAATTCGAGCAATAAAGCTCAAGTAATCAAATGCCATGACCCCAACCACAACCCCACCCCCTGCCCTCTGCCCCCCACCCCTGTGCAGGTCATGTGCCCCATCCCATCCCGTGTTGCCTTGTTGCAGATTTTCAAATTGGGAAATTTCAGGTGACCCGATGATAGGGATGTACCCCGAGGGTCTACCTGCAGGGATCCACTTTTTGCTATGCCTGCATTGCTGCTGTTTGCGCTTCTCGCCTCCACACACCACCCTGGGGGGAGGGACAGAGGGCGGAGGGGGCTACACACTTACACAACCGATTCGGTCAAACAATGCCACGTCATCCCCATTGGGGTCCTGGACCGCGGCGTCTCTCCCAGCGAATTGGTGTCGTCATCAGGCAGGCTAAGTAGTTGTCTACACAGGACATTGGTTTTAAGGGGGGTCTGAGTTCTGCGGAACTGGCTTCAAGGGACGCCCCCTCGTAATGACTGGGTGGATGGAGCCAAGTAATACCAGGTGGTCGGACACCGGAACTCTCGGCATTTATTAGTCGCGGGAACTGTGTCCGTGTGGTAGGTGACCCCTTCCGATTCCACTGATTCCACTCTTGAACATGTAGTGTTGAAAGATACTTGGTGTTCTGATGTTTTACAGGGTACTTGACAAAGGAAAGAGGGTGGTCAGTCTTGTGATCCACCCTGAATCCTTCCTGTGAGCAGCAGATCCACAACACCTCGACTTCTTTCAGCGGCTGTATTGATATTGCCTGACACAGCAAACATGATTCAATTGGAGGAACAAGCCTCGTACACCAGCGGCCCAAAAGGTGGATTTCATGTATGGTTTTAGGATTTCCCTTACTACTGATGGTGTAGAGACTACAAAGCCTGACCTGATGACGCCGCCATGAACCTGGGAGACACGCCGCGTGAGAAGGGACCTCGGTGCGGGGTGGCGTGAAGATCCTGCCTGAGTGCCCTCGTCGGGACCCGCGGTAAACCGTGGCGTTCCCCCCGAGGCAAGTCCAGGACGAAGGTTGCAGATAACCGCTGCACCTCTTCGTCCGAAAGGAGCTCACAGGATAGGGGAACTGCCCACACCCCACTCACGACAGCGTATCCGAAAGGTGCACTGCGCGTGTGGTGGCGGTGTCGGGTCCAGACCCACCTCGTTCCCCCATGCCCGTCAGTTGTTGCCCCTCCAGGGGTGGCTGCTGTCTGGCATGGGGGGCGCCCTCCCTGCCTTGCAAGGGAAAATGTAGAACGGCATGCTGCCCGTTTCTTCATTTTTTCACCTTGCCTGGCAGGGGGGGGGGCCACCCTCACGGGGGGAAAAAGAGGAACGGCATGCTGCCCGTTCACTCTTTTTTCCTCCCGTCGTGGGTGGGCGGCTACCCGGGTACCCGGGGTATCCGGCTGGGTATCCGGCCCGGGTACCCGGGTATCCGCCGGGTACCCCCCGGGTACCCGGGCCGGTAACCGGGACCTCCCGGGTACCCGGAAAGGTGGAGACCGCGTCGTGTGATGGGAGGGGGGAGGGGGGGGGGGGGCTGCCTGGGTTCGGGTGCTTTTGAGATGGTTCTTTTGCGGGTGGGGGGTGGGGAGAGGGTAAAAAATCAGAGAAAGTAATATGCAGAGAGAGAGACAGGGAGGGAGGAGAGAGAGTGTGGACCCCCCCTTTCGACGGTTCTATCGATTAGCGACCCCCCAATAGAAGGAGAGGGAGAGAGAAGAGAGAGAGGGGGGGAGAGAGGAAAGGGAATGCGAGTGTAGAGAAACGAAGGCACGTCACAGAGTGCCGCGCCTCTCCACCATTTCACTCAGAACAGAGGCTGTGCCCCGAGAGGCAATCGGCCTGTGTTGTAACGGCATGATGTGTGTGTGTGTGTGGGGGGGGGGGGGGGCAAAAAAGGAATATGGCGAGTATAACACGGCTACTCTAATCGTCAGCGATATCCGATCCTTGAAGCATACGAGAGAGGAGCGGGCACTCGCGTGGACAAGGAAGCGGCATTTTCAGAGGGGGGGAGGGGTGTAGTGAAGTAGAAGTAGAGGGAAGCACAAGGGTGATCTCTCCATTCACTCGGTATGCAGGTTCAGGGGGGGGGGGGGAGAGGGTTGCAGGTTCTTTCACTGGAATATGCACACTTGAATCATGAGAGAGAGGGAGAACTTGGTTTGTAATGTGTTTGTTGCGCAAGGCAGTCTCCGCGTGTAGCTCCCCGGCACCTCCTGCATACGCAGTGTGTGATATATGTGACGCACAAAACAAGTTCTCTTCGCAACGCTACGCTATTGCGTCCAAGAGAGAGAGAGAGAGAGATGGAAGACTGCTGCCGGGCCCACCACCGCCAGGATGACGGACTGCCCGTGCAGTTCTGCAGCACGCACCGGCTGCTCCGCTGCGGCACCTGCAGCTCCTCCAACATGTGCTGCAAGCGTGGCCACCACGGCTGCCGCGACCATGACCTGCCCCCCTGCGGGGTCTGCGCCTCTCTGCCTGAGATGGATGACAGACGCCCCACCGCTTGCTGCAAGAAGGGCCACCACGCCCCTCCCGCCCCTGCGACGCCTGTGGAGGCAGACGCCCCCACCCCGCCGCCCCATGTGCCGCCAACCCCGCCCTTCCCAGAGGCGACTGCGCCTACCGTGGGGGATCTTCCCTCCACCACGCCACCCCGTGTGCCTGCGCCTCAGCCCTCCCCTGAAGCGACCCCGTGTCCCGCTACTCCCGAGCCCGCCACCCCTCCAGTTATCCTGAAGAGGCTGGCCCATACCGTGTGCTCCCCGGGCTCACCCCACCGCCACCTGATGCAGCCTCGTAGGAGGCTCTCACCCGACGGCGTCAGGCCATCCATCCCCGCCGTGGCGCAGCTGAAGCGCACCGCCTTAGAGGCGCATACCGGTTCCACCCCGGCACTGCCTGCCCAAAGGCCTAGGGTCGACTGTACTTCCATTTTTTTTGATGGGTGAAACAAAAACAAAATCTCAGCGCGCGGGGTTGGGGAGCGGGAAATCGGGCAATCCGGAGAACTGCCACTATCCCACCCCACTCCCCCACCCACCCTCTCGGAAGCCAGAGGAACAACCCCAGGTGGGGGCTGGTGAGCTGAGAGGGCAGGCACCGCGGAATGGAAACTGAAGGGGGCACCAAGAGAATCGCGGTGCAGGGTGTGCTGGGAAACCATGCGTGGCACACTGGCACATCGCAGGCTGCTGCCCAGGCAATGGAGGGGCGGGGGGGGGAAGCAGCAGAGATGGGTTTCATGTGTTCGGGCTGCGGCGAACAGTCAAAACCATATGGGTGAAAATGCAAGCTGTGAATGAGGTAGGGGGAGTGGCAGTGAATTCGAAGAAAGGCACACTAAGGGCACAAGGGATGACTTCCCTTCACAACGAGGGGAGAGGGGGGGGGGGAAAGGAGATCAGGGTGGGGGGGGTGGGGGGCGGGGGGATGCAATGGCTTTCCGGTGGGATCATACATCTGAAAGGTTTTGAATAGACAGTTTTTTTTGAACGAGTTTGAACTTTTTTTTTGCGGGTGACGAAGCACAGCGAAAGCCGCCCCAAGCCTTGGAACGCAGACCCCCGCCCCCCCCCCCCCCCCCCCCCCGCCCGCTGTTGTGCACACTTGTGGACACGAGATACGGGTCGGGGGGATGGGGAATGGAGGAGGACTGTCGTGAAACAGCACACACCCCGACCTGTGCATGAGGTCATATGTGGCCCTGCAACTGCGGCACGACGCGTGCCGCAATCTCAATTTTGGGATCTGCCCCCCCCCCCCCCCCACTCCGCGCTCCCTTTCCTCAAGAAGCGTCGCTTCGGCCCTTGCCACGATCTCAATATATCATCTGCGAGTATCACCGCCTCTCCGCGCGACCATACGCGCACAACAGGTTCCCGTTCCCACATGGCAGGGAGAGGCACACCTTCCCACCGAATAGAGGCCAGAAGCGGGGAGGCAGAGGTGATGGCCAGATGCTGCGAAGTGCCCTGATGAAGTGGATTACAGAGTGGTGATGTGGGGTTGTGGTTAACGAAGGGATAGCAGCGCCTCGGGGGGTGAGTGCGTGTGGGGGTGGGGGGGCGGGGGGGGGTTTGATTGGAAAATGGCATATTCTTCCCCGTACACTCTTCAGCATTTTTCATGCTGGTGTCATTTCTTCTGAGAGCACCTTCTGTGGTGCGTGAGAAAAAACAGTCCTGCAAAAGGTGCATGGCAGGCAGCTTGGTTCCGGCTGGGGATAGGGTCAAAATGGAACTGGCACCGGGCAGGGAGCCTCTCAGGACCTCGCCCGAGAACCCTTGGCTCTTGAAAGTGATATAGTGGTTACGTGTTCAGGAGTCCTCAATAATAACGTACACTTACCGGAATATCAACCTATACTTGAGATGAAAGAACATAGTTTTATATAGCGCAATGCACCGATCAGCATCGGTCCTTCTGCATGGGATTTGCGAGAAGGGCAACCCATACAAGAATTTACAGCTCAGGGATTCAACTTAGCACCGAGGTGTTTGGGTTCAGTAACCCAACCAGCGCAGCTGCCGCACATTGCTTGCAGCAGCTGCGACACCCCCCTCGCCGATGGCAATTCAGGCAGGGGGTGGAGTGCAAATTTGTGGCAATCTCTCAGTTGTGGCAAAAGAGCACCACCGGCAAGGGAGACGGATGCTATGTGTATAGCACATGCGTTAGATAAAAAGGAAAAGCTATTAGCCCGAGTGAGCCTCGGGAGAGGGCAAGTGCAATGCAACTTAGTTAGACACTCCGAATATAATGCAGAACATTCAAGAATAACAGCCTCTGCAGTGAGGGTGGCGGTCAGCAAAGAGTTCGGGGTTTGTTTGCGCGCGAGCAGGCAGTGTGGTGTGGCCCCTGCGAAGGGTGTTGCCGTGGCATAGGTGGGTTTCTGTGTGGCTGTCTCAAACAACACACTGCGCGCGCCATACGCTCCCACTGACTCTTTCGATGTCTTGCGCCTGCTGGTTTGGAGTGTGAAAAAAAATGTTTGCAGTTGTTTCGTGGAGCGCCCTCCCGTCCCATCGCCTCATTACTGCTTCGTCAGACCCTTTGGTCAGACGAAGTGGTGTGAAGCAGGGTCGCAAGATCCAGCAAAAAGGGGCGAAGACAGTATTCCGCTCCCCCCCCCCCCCCCAGCCGGGCTGCGACAAACTATAAATAGGCTAGGAACTCTCGGAGGTCAAAACTATGGCACAAAAAGTAAGTTGCGGTGAATTCCCGCAGAGGCATAGGTAATATCATGGCACACGATGTGGGTTACGCAACAAATAAGACAAAATAAGGCAATATCAGGATGCAAAGTCAAGTAAGACTGTAATACAGTACAACAGTAAAGCAAACAAAGGTCAACTAGAAAGATGAGAGGATGAAAAACTGGCTGGCTGATTGAATCGACCGGGTGGTTTTAAGAATCAGGGTGTTTCAGGGAGGGGCACTGCAGGTCACCATCTGTGCACTGGGGCAAGTGGGGAATCCCGCTTCACTGGGCAAAGCGCGCTGCACGCACGCGCACCCTGCCCAGAGTCGCGACAGTGTTGTATCACACATCGCGGCGCACCAAAGATAATTATCAGTTTGGCGGCTGCCCTGCATCTGCATGATGCGGATCGTGGAAGCAAATACATGAAAGGGGCAAACAATAATGAAGAGCAAGGCTGAAAATGACAGGAAGCCGCGTGCGATTCTGAGACATGCCGCTCCGTATTGGGCACATACGCTGCTGGACACCCAGGAGGCATCGAAGCCAAGACAGCAAAACCCGGCAGTGAATAGGTGGCGATCGATCTGGCCACGAGGGCCAGGGCACAGCCATTTCATTCGGGGACGGGATGCTTGTCTGGGTGATTTGCCTGGCATGCCAACAGCGACGCGCCACGGCAGGGGGTATTTTGAGTGGCATTTTGCACGCCCACAGCAGCACAAGGGAACAATGCCAGGACTATCACGACATATAGGTCAGGGACAGTAGCACTGATACAATCACTGGGGATTCTCGTTTCTCGCTTGTCAGTTCAAGCGGTTGCGCGGAATACCACTGCGGGACGTGGATTGTGTGTCGCTCGCAGGGCACGGCGATGAAGAAGATACGTGAAGCTGGGGGGAGAGGCTGCGTGTTAGATATGTGATGCACTTACTAACTACAGATCCACCCCTCCCCCCCAGCTCGTTGTGCACTGCAAAACAATTATTTATTTGGGGTACCCCTTGAAAGTAAGGCGGTGCAACCGCAACCCCCAAGGGGCCCTCGTTCATATAAATGCGGAAGGGACTGTAAAAGTAATGAAGTCTGCTGCAGGAGACTGATCCCTCGTTCAGGAAGAATGAAACACATGTGAGAGTTCTGCACCAAACAAAAAAAACTCCTCAAGATGGCGCAATCCGGTGACTCCACCGCATCCATGAGGGCGCGCTGTGTGGAGGCCTGTCCGTTTGCCCCCCTCCCTTCGCCTTCTGCTTCCCGATTGATTTCCGAAACAAGATGAGCGAGACAAAGGCTGAAGGGGTTCCACATTGGGGGGCACAGGTGCTACGGCACAGGTGCACACAGGAACACGGGACAACACACACACGCCTCGCTGGAACAAAAAACACGCCATAGATTGGGACACACCCGACAGTTCCGGAAATATATGCTGTTCAGTGACAGCACACCGAGCATGGCGGTTCGCCTGCACACAATGATTGGCGGCAAAACTGGCAACACGCAACAGTGCGACAGTGGTCGCATGGGTGGCGTGCAGAAGTCACCACAGCAAATATCATTGTGGCGGCGCAGGCATGTCGGCTATCCGGAAAACTGCGCGTGGCTGTGATATAACTCGGCAACTATCACTCCAACTGTGTGTGCAGTGCTGGCTCACACGTGTGGCTATGGTATTGTTTTATGAAAGATTGCTCGATGAACCACCAGCCTAACGTGCAGAAGACAAGCAGGGCAGTGACGCACAGCCACCGCACAGCTGCTCAATACCAACCACACACCCGTTTGGGTTGCAGCGGGGAGGGGGGAGGGGACATTGCCCAAAATAACATTGGCACTGCCGCCGCAGCAGCATTATCCTGTATTATGACATGAACAAACCATTTTCGTTATCATCAGGACCCCGGCCTCACATGCCGGTGTGGCGGACAAAACAAACAAAGAGTGGGAGGGGGGGATGGGGTGGGGGGGCGGGAGAAGGCGCCGTCGCTCTGGACAGACAAGACAGCCCTCTTAAGCTACCGTCTCGATGAGGAATTGAGACAGCCCTTTCGTTAACCATTTTCCGTACATTACAATGTGTGGTGGGGTGGGGGTGGGGTGGGGTGGGGGTGGGGGGGAGTCTTGCTCGGTCAGAGGATACAAAGGAGATAGGGGGAGGGGGAGGTCAGTTCATCCAGGTCTGCTTGTAGTATCAGTTCGCGTGCGGAGGGGCTGGAGCGGGGAACAAAGAGACACAAATCCTGCTGTGAGTTGTGCGGTGTTTCCCCTCAGCCCCCCTTCCAACCTTGCGTATTGCAAGTGGTAGTAAAAAGAAAAACACGGCAGGTCAGATCGCCCGTCCTTCCTCGACCTCACGACTCCCCCCTACGCACCTACGGTGCTCAAACAAGTTTGTGGTGGGGTGGGGGTGGGGTGGGGTGGGGGTGGGGGTGGGGTGGGCAACTATCTCTGCGTTCTCGGTAAAACCCGTGCCAGCGGGTGAACATTGAGAGATCGCTTTAGACGAAAGTCCTTCAAGCTGTTGTTCGGAGGCTCAGCACCAATACCGTGCTGCACTGGCCGATGAAGGTGGTGAAAATATTGATCCAGACACTGCACCCACCCCTGGCAGGCAGGACGGTGCCAGCGAAGGGTCGGCAGAGGCAGAATCTCCATCAACCAGCAGGTGTGAGACTTCGGCTTACACATGTTATGACGAGGGGGACGGGTGCCAGCTATTCGAAGAAGGGTTGAAAAGAAGTACGTTGGATGAGGGGGGGGGGTAATAAAAACAGGCGCGCAAAGTTGCCAGCCAAAAAAAGAAGCCAGCTGCGCGGCAACGAAGATGAAGTGTGGAGGGGAAGGGGGGGGGGGGGGGTAGAGGGGAGTTGGGGCGTTGCGTTGGTCTCGACAATTACGAGCCAGGACTCGGCGACCGGTAATTATGTTTTGGACGATCAGTGCGGTTTTTTTAAAACCGGTTTTTCAGACAATTTTTTTTGCTGAAGCGGGTGCAGCCCAACAAAGATGGACACAACCTAAGCTGGTGGTTGTGTTTCTTTTGCACATCGCGTACGCACAGTGGCGGGTAACGCGGAAATGGGAGACACCACGCACAGAATAAATATGTAGGGCACAGGGTGGTGAGGTCGGGAGTCAGTCAACTTGTTGGTTATTCAGGTTCCCCAGGGGCAGCGCCTGGAGTCGCAAAGCTGTGCGAGGCAGGTTACGCCTCTGAGGGTGTGAAAAGCGTCACTTCAGTCAATTGCCACTCCCACTGCATGAAGAGGGCGGTGGTCAAAAAAAAGGGGCTAGCAGAAACCAAATGACACTGTCCGCGCGGAGATCATGCACGCTCAATATTATCCGAACATGGGGCACAGTTGCGGGAAAACGATATGTGCCCCCCGCGCTGGATCGTGAAGTGACAGCAGAACGTGGCAGCAAAGCCAAAGCCACCACCCACCTCTGCCCCAGTCCCTTTGCACACCACCACCACCACCACCACCACCCCCTAGGTCTGAAGGGTTTGGTAAGAAGTGCGGGTGAGTCGCAATATCCAAACAAAAGAGAACGGAATAGAGCACAAAAAAGTTTCCACAGTTTAGAAGAAAATGTCATGCGTCTGTCGTATGGGGGGGGATGGGGTGGAGTGGGCGACGGTGTGTAGCCAAAACGGGCGCCCTACATATTTTGCGGGTAGAACACGCCAGCCGAATCAACTGCAGTATGCAACTCGGAAACGGGGCGGTGGTGGTAACAGTGGGGAGCAGTTGGGGGGGGCAGGCGTAGGGGGACAGGGATGACTCTCTCTTGAGTCGATCGGAAATATTGCAAGATGAAGAGTAAGATGCTCGGGTGGGGGACGGGGAGGGAGGCAGGGCGGGAGAGGGCCATGGGGGGGGGGGTGGCGAAGAATGTCGTCGAAGTGGTGTGCTTTTCCACGATGGAAACAAGGCGGGGGAGGGGGGGGGGGGGCGGAGAGGGAGGGGGAAGGGGAAGGGGGTGAGGGGGGCGGGTCAGGGGGAAGGCGGCGAGCGCATGGCATATTTCTTTGTTTTTTTGGTTCGGAATCAAAGCATCTGCGCCCCAACCCCTCCCTGTCGCACACAAACATTTCTTTGCATCCTTTGGGGGTATCCAGATCACGCCCGTGTGTTATGGCGTCGACAACGAATGGGTTAGCGTGTCAGTTCTCATGCAGTGGCCCCTCTCATGCAGCGGACTTCTGTACGACCCAGGTCGGCTAATCCAACATTGCCAACGGTGTAATAACACAGTATCCAGAAGAATTGTGCATTGGCACAATCAGCAGCAGCAGCAGCAACAGCAACAGCATCTCAACCAGAGGCGATGGGGTGTGGGGAGGTGTTTGCGTGTTAGGTAAAAAAATCAGTTTGCTTTCATTTTGTTTGATCGAGAGCGCTCTAAAGCCAAAAGCCATCCGTCGGGGCGGGGGGGGAGGGGGGCGGGGGCGGAGATGGAGATGGAGGCAGAGGTGGGTGTGTGGGGTGGGAAGAGAGAGAGAGAGAGAGAGAGAGAAAGAGTGGGTGAAATAAAATTACTCCCACTCTGTGGGCCCAGTAAGACCCGACACGCCTCAAGTGAAAGCGGGGAGGGAGAGAGAAGGGGGGGGGGGGTGTGAATAGATAGGAAGCTTTGACAATGGGGGCCCTCGCTACCAGTCACAGCTCGTCAGGCAGTGAGGGGAAGTGGGGCTGCTGCTCACTTTCTCTCACCCAGCCACATCTGGTAGCGAGGGGCCCCTATCTGCAGTTTTTGTTTTGTCTCAATTCCTAACTCGATATTTCATTCGGCGGGCCATCCCTATGACAACCCAATAGTTTCCGGAGTACTGTGGAGGGAATCCTATAATCCGAAAAGGGTGCCAACCGTGACTATCCCTGTCCTTATTTTTGGGTCGAACAGACCCATCGCCCATATCTCCGGGTGACCGTTCACGACGTTTCTCAAAGCCTCGTCAAGCAAAGGGTTAGCGACTCGCCATTGAACAGAACAGAGAAGTCCGCCTTTTAAAAAAAACACTGCAGAAGAGAACCGGGGACTGCTCATTCAAACCCTCCTTGCGAGGCACCGTGTGTTTGGTGCGCACAGGATGATATATAGGCATCTGTGCCAAAATGAAGAACTCCCGTGCCGTGGGCACCCAACAAAAAAACTCATCGGGATGGTGGTTGTGCGACACCACAGCCGATGTGGCCGGGTCATCTGGCGATATCCCGACGACTTGGGGTGACGATCCGAAATCCCAACCGGGTGCCCCTTCGGCCTGTGCTTTTAGGGCCGAAGGCGGGGGAGAAGGGCGTCTCTGAACCCCACTGCCCTCCCCCCTCCACTCACTCAACCCTTTTCCGGCCTGTGGGTTGTGCTGCTGGTCTTTTGGCATCTCACCTCAAACAAGACTTGACAGAGGAACGCCAGGCTGCACTGGGCATGGGTGGCCCGGCAACTCGGGGTTCTTTTTGGACAGGAGCGAGAGTTCAAAGGGATGGGGGGGGGGGGAATGGGGCGGCAATGGAGCGATCGGGGGAAATTCATAACGTAGCCGAAAACAGAAGGGGGGGGGGGGGGAGGGGGAGGGGTCGGAATGGGGTGTTGTGAAAAGGGGAAGTCAGTGAGAGATTCATTTTTTTTGTGGGGAAGATGACGAAAAGGAGGAGGAGTGTGGTGGGTGGGTGGGTGGGTGGCACCTCGGGGTGGTGGGGTGGGAGAGTGACATCCATCTAGAGCACGGGCGAGGCAGATGGAGGCATCTGACGGCTTCTCTTGACCGTGGCTCCACTATTTTTTTGTGACTTGGCAGGGGGGCATCACTCACAACCCTCCCACAACCCCCTGGTGTTGTAGACTTTTATAGATAGAGATTTCGTCTAGCGAACTAACATCACGCCAGCATCCCCTGAGACAGAGGACACAAACGGGAGAACCCAGGCACCGCTATCCCTTCGCAGCACTCCGAACTCCACCGTGTCGCTAGATGGGGCGAAGATCTCACAAATGGTGCCGAAAAAAAGCAATGTTTTTTTTCCGGGACACCTCCCCTAAAACCGTAAAAAAAGCTTCAACACCCCAACTACAGTATAGCTTATAAATTACACGCCCATAATTCGCCGACGGGTATTTTGTGGACCTCTAATTTATGGACAATTATTTTTTCCGGATCTTTCCGGGGGGAGGGCCAATAATTATTTTTGTTTTTGGAGGGGGGTGCGAGCAGAGCGAGCACGGTACGGTACTGCTAAAGTCGGGTGGTGTCGGGTGGCGTTTTTCAGAGGGGGTCCAGTCACGTTTCTTTCCATCTGACAGGCCGAGTCGATCTGCAGGTCCTGTGGAAAAAGACAAAGTGAAAAATGCAATGGCACCATGTGACGAAAAGCCCAAGATAGCATCCCTTCTCACAGAGGTACGCAGTCATCCGTCAGTCGACGGATGACTGCGTACCGGATCTCATCCGCAGTCAGCACACTGCGGCTGGGCCGTCTCGCCGAGAGCGACCACCTCCTCGTCCATCGTTCTCCTGCTGCTTGGCAGCAGCAACCATCTGACCAGCAATATCCATTGTTGGTCAGATGGTTGGTGTGTTTGGTTGTAACCGTCAAGGTGGGGATGTGGTGGCCAAGCAAAGAGAGTTTACCAACCAAGGAAATATGGACACATGATTTGTGGATTTATAATTTATAGGCAATTAATTTCTGCGGGGGTGTGTCCATAAATTAAAAATCCATAAATATTAGGCTATACTGTATGCACTCCCTCGCCCTCCACGAGGAATATCTTTGGAAAGAGTCTGTGGCATTCGGTGGCAGGAACAGGCCACACGGTGGGATCTTGTAAATTTTACATGTAGGAGGATCCTTGAAATCGGTAGTGGACAGTAGCGGACAGGGCGGACATTTCCTTGTGGAAAAAGTGCCCGAAAAAAAAATTCGAAAAGGTCCCCCTTACAGAATTAGCCTTTTTTCAAAAAATCGGAAAATTTCGGACCGCAATTTGTACCCAAGAAAGTGCCGAATTTTCGGACTTGGTCCGATTTGAACGATTTCCGTGCCTCTTGCAACCCCCATGAGGGGCGGCTGCTGTTTCGGGTTCTTCCGGTGGTACATGCTGGGGTGTCAGGACAGGGAATCCTGCTCGCTGTACCCGGTGATCCCTGACGCAGCCAGGAAGTGGAGAGCCTTGGAACCCTGGTTGAGGCCTGTAACACCCGGCCTTCCTGCCACTTGTGGCATTGTGGAGCGGAGGTGGTTATGGAGAAGGTTCTCTCTCCGTCCGGTCGAGCACAACCGTCCTCTCCAGCCAGGGGTCATCTACTTTCCAAACAAGGGCCAGGAACATGCTCAAACAAACTAATTGATCAGAAAATCTGGCTTGCCGTGGAATCATTGAGCATTGGGGAGTGGTTTGCCCCCTTGCTGCGTATGACATGTCCATTTTTGACGATTTTTGGGCAGAATTTGGTGCGTGGGACCTTTCGATTTTCATGATTTTTTTCGGAATTTCGTGGGGACCGGTACCCCATTTGAGGGCCAAAAATCTCATTTCCGAGGCCTGGGAATGGTCGCAGTGGCCTCAGATGTCCAAAAACGTTCAATTGACCTCTCCTCGAAAAAAAAATCGAAAGGTCCCCCCTACTGGCACCCCGGATTAGGACATGTCTCTGGGGGTGCCCGGGGGGCATTTTTGGCCCATTTTTGGCTGGGGAAAATGGGCCATTTTTCACGATTTTTTCGGTTTTTTGTCCGGACCGGCACCGCATTTGAGGGGCCAAAATCTGATTTCCGAGGCCCGGGAATGGTCGCGGTGGCTTCATTTGGCCAAAAACGTTCAATTTACCCTTCCCCAAAAAAAAATTCGAAAGGGTCCCCCTACAAATCGCCGGTCTTAGGAATTTTTTTTTGGGCACCCAGATTTCAAAAATTTTCAAACTATTTTCAACGGTGGTCAAAATTGGACCCGGACATCCGGACACCCGGATTTCCGGTCCGGATATGTCCGCCCTGTCGGCCCTGAAATCGCCTAAGGGGCCGGGGGAAATCCAGGAAATTCGGGAAATCCAGGAATATGAAGAATCCTCCGTATAACTACAAGTATAGGGGGTCACCCTGGGGTTTTTCCGAAAAATGGCGGGCTTCGCTGGCGCGGAAAATGGCCAAAAATAGGCCAAAAAACCCCAAATTTTTTCCTATGGGAACGAACATGGGGGTCTTCGCTCCGGGTCAATTTGGGTCAACTTGGGTCAATTTGGGTCACCCTGGGGTTTTTCACCTTAGGAAAATGGGGGGCTTCGCTCCGGGTCAATCTGGGTCAGCTTGGGTCAGTGACCCGGAGCGAAGCCCCCCCCCTTAGGTGACCAAAAATAGGTGAAAATTTTTGCCTATTTTCCCTTGTGTCAAACTTGGAGTCTGACCCAAAAATCGGAATCTGTGACCCATGGTTTATATGGGCAAACCTGAAAATTTCCGACCTTTTCCCCAATTTTTCCCACTTCCTGGCCATACCTTTCCCGACCCAAAATCAAACAAATGCAGCGGAAAATGGCCAAAAATAGGCCAAAAAACCCCAAATTTTTTTCCGGGGGGCTTCGCCCCCCGGACCCCCCTTGCGTGGGGGGCTTCGCCCCCCACGCCACACGCACCTCCCGGCCGGGGGCCGGTTCGGTCGTCGTCGGCTGCGCTCAAAGGGCGTGCGGTAGCCGACGCCCTTTTGTGCTCGCCTCCTCCTCCCACACTTCAGTATGACGTTTAGGTGCGTCGGTGTTCCTGCTTTGTTCTTCTGTTGACTGGGACGGGCCAGTCCTCGTGGGTTGCCGACCGGTGTGTCCTCCCCTGGGATCCCCTCCTCCCCCCACCACTTGCATCTGGTTCAGCTTCAGTGAGAGCTGAGCGGGAGCCATACTTGCTCTCGGTGACCAATTGTCCGCAGTCCTACATCATGACGAGTTTGGTAATGCCCAGTCGCAGCCATCCCCCGTCCCAGGTGTTCTGCCGTGGGGCAGCTCACCATCTGCTGTGGTCACACACCAGCGAGCAGGCCCTGTCAACGAAATCGATGTGACTGCTCTTGCCGCAGGGCAACGGAGGTGGGCCTGCATTGCATCCTGTTGCCGCTCAGTTCTGTTCCCACTGGAGATTCTTGTTGCGCCGCAGATCGAACAGTCTTTCGTGTCGTCGGCGCCGATCTTGTATAAAACGTAGGCAGTAGGCTGCTGTGGGTGACCTGCAGGTTACCCGTCCCTTTCGTGCAGGCAGCGCCAGAGGTGCGATGTTTTTATGGGAACACGGCAGCTGCCCCGCACTCCATTCTGCTCTCTTGTCTGCTGTTTATGTTGAACAAGGTCTGGCTGCCAGTGATCTCGCTGGGGGTCGGGCAAACCAAAAAAGAGGTAGGGCACAGGGTGGGCCGAGCTCGCGAGAAAAAAGGTGCAGCCCAACCCCGCCCCGACTT
This sequence comes from Rhynchopus euleeides, assembly GCA_963210315.1. Taxonomy (NCBI): domain Eukaryota; phylum Euglenozoa; class Diplonemea; order Diplonemida; family Diplonemidae; genus Rhynchopus; species Rhynchopus euleeides. Next base: position 664,265 of record OY723246.1, read on the forward strand.
CCCGTGGTATGATGCAAACAGGATCGAATACACGACCACAGAACATTTTCCCCCAATTCGAGAGGCACCGGATGTTGCTGCCTTTGGTCGTCGCCTGCTGGATCAAAAATCAGGAATCCAGGGGATCTTGGATTGCCTTTGAGTACTTGCAAAACTGCAATCCCGAGAAACTTTGCCAGCTAGTGTTCAGGAACGGCAGCAAATCTCATGGCTTGCATCGCTTTGTGGATGGTGTGCGATGATCAATCCCATACACGCAAGGACTTGGTCGCGAGACAGCCTACAGGGGGTCTGGGGGGCGGAGCCCCCCAGCCGCCGGAGCCCACGGTAGTGAACATCCTGAAAGTCTTCGAAGGCGAGTCCCCACACCGGTTGGTGCTGTTGCACATTCCAGGCGGAGATGGTCCTTCGCTTGGGACATGATGAGGGGCGCTTCGATGAACACCATCAAGCCCCCAGCATGCCGTTGGGTTTTCATACGCTGCGGCGCATGAAAACTCGGCCACAAGGCCGAACCCAAAAGCCCCAAAATCTGACCCGGGAGGTAGGGCCGAGGGTAGGGCCATGCCACCCCTGGCGGCCCACCCTCCCAAAGAATTACAGAAAAAGGGAGGTGGGGCCGCGGCCCCCTGCCAGCCCTGGCACGGGATCACTGCTGGCGGGTAGTTCAGGCTCGTGGCCCTCCTCGTTCCGATAGCCCCTCGGACATCCAAATGATTCACGTGCAGCAGCCCATGCGCAGAGAACGGTGTGCCGTCTTGTACAGCAACTGTTGGACAACTGTTGAAATCGTTTTTCACCAAAAAAAATCTCTCTGCGGGCCAAGTCGAAGATTTTTCTGGGGACTTTTGGTGTCCCCAATTTTTCAAATTTCGAAAAATAAGCTCACTTTGCTAAACTGGACCCAACTCCCCACACTCTTTTTTTCCGACTTTTTCACGGGTTTTTCCCGGTTTTTTTTGGTTTTTTTTGGCGGATGGAGCGAAGACCCCCATATACATGTATTATACATGTATAATACTTGCATGTCAACTATTATACATGTATAATACATGTATATGCCTGAAATATACATGTAAAATACATGTATATCAAGTAAAAATACAAGTATCATACATCGGGCGTTATTGCGTTACCAGTAACGGTAATACCGTTATTTTTTCGGTAAAATAACTTACCGTTAATAACGTTCCAGAACGGCCGAATAACGTTATCCGAAAATCGGTAACGTTATTTTTCCGCGTTATACCGTTATCGATAACGGTAATACCGTTATTACCGTTATCAGGAACGGTAATAACGTTATCGGTAACGTTATTACCGTTATTACCGTTATCGGTAACGGTAATACCGTTATCAGTAACGGTAATAACGTTATCGGTAACGTTATTACCGTTATTACCGCGTTATTTTCGGTATTTTTGGGCAACTTCTATAGGGGGACCCTTTTCGAATTTTTTTTTCGGGGTGGCCAGAATGGGCTGTTTTAGGCTATTTGAGGCCATTTTCGAGCAAATTTTTGGGTTTAGAGCCACGCAAAGGGTCTAAAATGGGCATGCCAATCTCAAAAAATGCTCAAAATTCCGAGAGATTTCAGATTTTTCGAATTTTTTGACCGAGAAAAGGAATTTTGAGCATTTTTTGAGATTGGCATGCCCATTTTAGACCCTTTGCGTGGCTCTAAACCCAAAAATTTGCTCGAAAATGGCCTCAAATAGCCTAAAACAGCCCATTCTGGCCACCCCGAAAAAAAAATTCGAAAAGGGTCCCCCTATAGAAGTTGCCCAAAAATACCGAAAATAACGCGGTATTACCGGTAATAACGGTAATAACGTTACCGATAACGGTATTACCGTTACCGATAACGGTAATAACGGTAATAACGTTACCGATAACGTTATTACCGTTCCTGATAACGGTAATAACGGTATTACCGTTATCGATAACGGTATAACGCGGAAAAATAACGTTACCGATTTTCGGATAACGTTATTCGGCCGTTCTGGAACGTTATTAACGGTAAGTTATTTTACCGAAAAAATAACGGTATTACCGTTACTGGTAACGCAATAACGCCCGATGTATGTATTATACATGTAAAATACATGTAAATGCCTGAAATATACATGTAAAATACATGTATATCAAGTAAAAATACATGTATAATAGTTGACATGCAAGTATTATACATGTATTTTTACTTGATATACATGTATTTTACATGTATATTTCAGGCATATACATGTATTATACATGTATAATAGTTGACATGCAAGTATTATACATGTATATACTTGTAGTTATACATGTAAAATTTACAAGATCCCACCGTGTAGGGGAGGGAGGGGGGGGGGGGGGTAGTGAAATCGAATTTGAAGGGAGCACAAGAATGATCACCCTTCACTCGTTATGCAGGTTGTGTCTGAAATCGAGGAGGAGGGAGGGGGGGGGGGTTGGGGGGCTGGAATGTGAAAAAGGGAAAAAGGGGTGTGGGGAGTGGGGGGATGGGGTGATTTGTTTTGCACGCTCTACGCCCTTGTCACGCCGCGGTGCGGAGGGACCCCACCTGCACCCCAGAGCCCGATCGGGGCAAGTGGCAAGCCTGTTAAACCGAGCAAACGTCAAGGGAGAAGGAGGGGGAAGGGGGGGGGGGGGGGGAGAAGGTAGCAACGAAAGTTGGTATTTTGATTTTTTTTGCACATAACACACCTGTGTGGTACGGGAAATGCTACGAGGAACGCGATGGACTCGGGACTGCTGCTGGCCTCTCTTGCTATGGTTTACTTATGTTTCGTGCTCCACCTGCTCCACCTCATTCTGCACTTCAGATGATCCACTTCACGTGGGTTACGGGGTTTGGGACAACGATGATATGTTGTGTCCGACGACAAGGTAAGGTAAGCTCATCGAGGTACACCAAACCGGAGTTGTCAAATCAAAAAAGACACACCGCCCGAGAGGCAATTGGTGTGACACAACAGCGATGACACAACCACTCTGCCCGAGGGGGCGCGTTTTTAGCGACCGAGACCTCCTCTCCTGACTGAGGGACACACGATCTGACCGTCCGAGAGACGCAGCATTCTACCCTGCCCGAGGGGCACCCACTCTCCTGACCGAGAGACACGCAGTCTTGCCCGAGGGGCACCTGGTTTCCTGACCGAGACAATATTCTGCCCGAGGGGCACTCACTCTCCCGACCGAGAGACACGCAGTTTTGCCCGAGGGGCACCTGTTCTCCTGACCGAGACAATATTCTGCCCGAGGGGCACCCACTCTCCCGACCGAGAGACGCAGCATCTCGCCCGAGGGGCACCTGTTCTCCTGACCGAGACAAAAATTTTGCCCGAGGGGCACCCACTCTCCCGACCGAGAGACACGCAGTCTTGCCCGAGGGGCACCTGTTCTCCTGACCGAGACAATATTCTGCCCGAGGGGCATCCACTCTCCCGACCGAGAGACGCAGCATCTAGCCCGAGGGGCACCTGTTCTCCTGACCGAGACAATATTCTGCCCGAGGGGCACTCACTCTCCCGACCGAGAGACACGCAGTTTTGCCCGAGGGGCACCCGTTATCCTGACCGAGACAAAACTATGCCCGAGGGGCACCCACTCTCCCGACCGAGAGACGCAGCATCTCGCCCGAGGGGCACCTGTTCTCCTGACCGAGACAAAAATTTTGCCCGAGGGGCACCCGCTCTCCCGACCGAGAGATACACAATCTTGCCCGAGGGGCACCAAATCCCGACCGAGAAGACGACCCTCACACCATGCTCGTGTCAGGTCTCAAGAGGGCTGAAGCCGCGGTTGAGGACAACAACACCCCCACGCACTGGTTCTAATAAATGACGGCGAGGTGCACGGGGGGATCAGCACGAAGGAGGGGCGCAAAAAGATGGGGATGATGACGCCGTGGTGTTCAAGGTGGTCCTCCGCCGCTTATGAACGTGACAGCGGGACAGCGCTGCGCCCGTGGCCGCAGCGGATTGAGGACATTCCCATCAGCCATCGAGACTATCACCGCGCCTCGCCGAAAACCTGCTTCACGCTTGATCGCGCTCAAGGTTTCCAAACGCATACTTCAGCTGGAGGTTCCGTCACAGAGGCGCTGACAAAGGCGGGACCAAGAGCAACAGTCGGGTGCTGATAAATGGGTCGATACTGATGCAGCAAAGTGACGTCAGTGATATCCAACTCCTACTTTCCTGACCGAGACACGATCTTGCCGAGGAGCATCGGACCGAGACACCCACTTCTGCCTGAGAGGCACCTAGCCGAGACGCATTTTTCCTGCCCGAGGGGCATCTCGCCGAGACATTACCTGCCTGAGGGGCACCTGGCCACGACATACCTACAGCTTACGCTTGCGGGGCACCCTGCCTGAGGAGCACCTGGCCAAGACATACATTTCCGCCTACGAGGCACCCTGCCCGAGGGGCACCTGGTCAAGACACACACTTCCGCCTACGGGGCACCCTGCCCGAGGGGCACCTGGCCAAGACAGACACCTCTGCCTACGAGGCACCCTGCCCGAGGGGCACCTGGCCAAGACAGACACTTCCGCCTACGAGGCACCCTGCCCGAGGGGCACCTGGCCAAGACAGACACTTCCGCCTACGAGGCACCCTGCCCGAGGGGCACCTGGTCAAGACACACACTTCCGCCTACGGGGCACCCTGCCCGAGGGGCACCTGGCCAAGACAGACACCTCTGCCTACGAGGCACCCTGCCCGAGGGGCACCTGGCCAAGACAGACACTTCCGCCTACGAGGCACCCTGCCCGAGGGGCACCTGGCCAAGACATACACTTCCGCCTACGAGGCACCCTGCCCGAGGGGCACCTGGTCAAGACATACATTTCCGCCTACGGGGCACCCTGCCTGAGGGGCATCTGGCCGCGACATACACTTCCGCCTACGGGGCACCCTGCCTGAGGGGCACCTGGCCAAGACGCACATTCATGCCCGAGGGACACCGGGCCGAGACATTACATTCCCTGCCTGAGGGACACCTGGCCGAGACACATTCCTGCCGAGGGGCACTCACTCCCGACCGCGAGACGCAGGATTTTGCCTGAGGGGCACCTCCTCTCCTGACCGAGACACAACCCCGCCCAGCACAGTGCCGAGGGGCATTTACGCTTTCGACTGGAATACCGAGCCTGACCCGGGGAGACACAATCGTGCCACAATCGTGAGGGGCATACTCTCTTGATTGAGAAATACACCTTTTTTGCCCGAGCGACGGCACCTGAAGGCGGAAGGGTGGCCTGTCACACACAGCCTGCCAGATCCAGCTCGAGCGCGGTGACGCGACGTGAGCTTTCCGAGGGCGACAGTTTTCGTGTACCAATGCAACGCCCCCGGACACGCCCCCGAGAAGCCGGCACGTCTGTCGTGCCCAGCTTATCTGCGCGAATGCCGACTACGCGCACCCCGGCGTCAAGCGGATGCCCGCACACGCCCCAAGCGGGGCATACTCCGTCGAAGCATAGTCTTCCTGCCGGGGGACACACGTTCAAGCCTGCATTATTCACAGGGGTCAGGGGGAGTTCCGGGCGTCTGTGGCCCGGTGTTGAGACGTACGACCTCACAGTTCCATGCAGGGAAGGGGAGCTGCTGACTGGACACCTGCGAGGTGCCGTGGGACATACACAGAGATCAGGTATCCAACACAGCCGAGACGCTCTCCCAAGCTGCACTGCTCGGGGAGCAAAAGAAGCAGCGACTGAGAGACGCGTCCGCATCGCCTGTGTCAGCGGTGCCGCCGCTGAGGGGGTCCACCGAAACCGCAGCCATGGCAGCGGGCCGAGATCATTCCACAAGGTTGGGGGGCAGTCGGCCAGTCTTCCCGAGTACCCAGCAGCCTACTCGACAAGCCCGAACAGCGACTGCAGCGTGCGACAAGCTCCGGTCCGCGGGGACTCACCTCTCTCATTAAGAAGGCGACTCCGAGAATCCTTCTGGCATGCCCACACCTCCAGGGCCTCGAATTTCCTCACGCACCGGGAAATACGCCCTCCACACTGAGTCCGGGCGTTACCACTGAATCGACGCCACGTGGGGCCACAGGGCCTCCGTTTGATGCGCTGTCTACGAGGCGGGCGATGGGGCAGGTACAGTGGGGATCAGCCCAGTGGGAAGGGGGCCGCAGGAACGTGTTGTCCACCGCTCGAGCGGAGTTCAGGAGACGACAGTGCGCGCGATCGCCCTCGTTCACCCAGAAGGGCCGGCACCTCTCACACCTACCCCTGGGCACTCCATGCAGCGTCTCCAGTGCGCCATGAAGAGGCGCGTTGGGCTTCACCCCGCAACTCGCTCGCAGCCAGCGAAGACCGGAGAGGACACAGAGAGCCACAGAGCGATCGAGATCACGCCGGAAAGCACCGGGTGTTGGCCGGGCTCCCGAAGGGCGAGAGTTTAAGACGGCCGGACAGTAGACTGCTGCGGAGGAGCTGGGAGGCGAGTTTCAGACTGTGATTTCTCGATCCGCCGAGCCCTGTCCCCAGGCGAGAGCTGCCGGGTCATGGTGGCTGAATATGCACGAGCGTCGCGGTGGTGGTGCTGGGAGCGCACCAGAGGACTGTCACGCTGAGGGGCTGGGCATGGCCACTGACTACCTGGATACGGCCGTCTCAGTGCATCGCCCGGGGTGCAAAACGACATCGAGGATGTCAGGAAGAAGGGTCATGTGGGCACACACCAATATGTCGGAGACGTGAAGAAGCCTCGAGGGGAAGGGTTCCCCAGGGGATGGAGGATCCCGAAGAGGTACAGGGTGAGGATTCAAATACCCGGAGTGGGAAACGCACCAGACGTCGGGGGTCAGCCAAGAGCGGGTGGTTGCAGCACAGGCGGGGCTGTGTGCAACCTTTGCCCCCTTAGTTTCGCCGGGTTGAGACGCATCAACTCTCTCGCCGGGTGCGGCAACTGGAGAGACAGGCATGTTGTCGATAGGGCACACCAAGAATCACGAGGCTGACCACACGACGGCGGCACACGGCCGAGGCAGGCGGATCCCCTCAGCGAGTGAGGTTCGATCGTTTTCCGTACAAGGTGCTCGTGACAACGTAGAAAGCGGTACATTACCATCGGAGGGATGCATACGATGGGCGACGGAGCCTGATCACTTCAATAGTAGACCGTTCGCGCGGCGTCCCTAAGTCCTTGGGTCCTAAGGGTCCTGGGTGGAAGCGTCCAATGCAACACTCACAGCATAGAGGCCAAGTGTTTCTCGTAGTATTTTGCACATAACACACCTGTGTGGTACGGGAAATGCTACGAGGAACGCGATGGACTCGGGACTGCTGCTGGCCTCTCTTGCTATGGTTTACTTATGTTTCGTGCTCCACCTGCTCCACCTCATTCTGCACTTCAGATGATCCACTTCACGTGGGTTACGGGGTTTGGGACAACGATGATATGTTGTGTCCGACGACAAGGTAAGGTAAGCTCATCGAGGTACACCAAACCGGAGTTGTCAAATCAAAAAAAAAATATGGGGGGGGGGGGGGTTTTTCAAAGTGCAAGAGGTGGAGCCCGTTCAACAGGTGGAAGCGTCCAATGCAAAAAAGGTATCTGGCAAACGCACATCTTACACAAACACACAGGAGAGAAGACTGAGAGTGAGAGAAGGGATGCAGAAAGAAGTTGAACCGAGGGGGAAAAAAATCGGCCTACCGAATGGCAAACAAAATATCCAAGAACGAAATAAATTCCCAATCCTGTTATTCCCCCTACCCCTGCCCGCCCCCCCCCCCCCCACCTCGTCCCTCCCTTCACTCCCACTCTCTTCCTCGGCTTATTCCCAAAAAAACCATTACTGACAAAACAAGGGTCGGTGTCCTGAACCCAAGGGTCTCTAAACATCTCCGGGGGATGGAAATTGTAGGGGGGGGGGTAAAAGATGGGCCCGCTGTGTGAGGTGGAGGGGGGGGAGGGGACGCCTTTTGACCCATCCCCTCCCGACCCCCCCCCCCCTGCGTTTTATCATTTTTGGGTGCAGTGGTGGGTCCCCTCCACTCCAGCACCCCTCCTCCTCCCCCCACACCATGTGCAGAACATTTGAAATTTTGTTTTGTGTTGAAGCAGATTTTGACGGGGCATGTGTCTTTCAATATCAGAGCCCCATCGATCTCTGGGCGTGTGTGCGTGATTTCTTTAGATGTTCTGCCTGGGGAGGGGTGGGCAGTGATGGAGTGGAAGGTGGGTGGGGGGGGGGGGGTTCGTGTGCTGTCGGCCCCCTCCCGCCCCCCCCCCCCCATGTATATTTCAGGCATATACATGTATTATACATGTATAATAGTTGACATGCAAGTATTATACATGTATATACTTGTAGTTATACATGTAAAATTTACAAGATCCCACCGTGTAGGGGAGGGAGGGGGGGGGGTAGTGAAATCGAATTTGAAGGGAGCACAAGAATGATCACCCTTCACTCGTTATGCAGGTTGTGTCTGAAATCGAGGAGGAGGGAGGGGGGGGGGGGTTGGGGGGCTGGAATGTGAAAAAGGGAAAAAGGGGTGTGGGGAGTGGGGGGATGGGGTGATTTGTTTTGCACGCTCTACGCCCTTGTCACGCCGCGGTGCGGAGGGACCCCACCTGCACCCCAGAGCCCGATCGGGGCAAGTGGCAAGCCTGTTAAACCGAGCAAACGTCAAGGGAGAAGGAGGGGGAAGGGGGGGGGGGGGGGGGGGAGAAGGTAGCAACGAAAGTTGGTATTTTGATTTTTTTTTGTTTTCCCGAAGGCAGGAACACAGCCCACACAGCCCGGGATGGTGGTCCTCGCGGTGAAAGATTTTCCAGATTTTTTTTTGATCGTGTTTTTTTTGTCCTGGCTACGTCAAACTGTCGGGGGGGAGGGACACACAGAGGGGGGGTGTCTGAAAGTCTGGAAAGAACAGGCGTGTGGGGGTGTGGGTGGGTGGCGAGGCATTCCGAATGAAAAAACTTGCAAAAAAAAATGCAAAAAAAATGCCCGCAGAAAGCCGAACCGCCCTCACACACTCCCTGCCAACACCCGCCCAGCTCCCAGTCTTGGCCCCAAAACAAAATAGGGTGGCAAGAAACTTTAGAGAGGGGTGGTGGGGAAGGGGAGGGGGAAAAGGAGAGAGGGGGGGGAGGGGGTCAATTTCACGTTTTACAGGGGATGGGGGATATGTGTGAGGAGGAAGAGGAAGAGGAAGAGGAGGAGGAAGAAATGAAGGGAGTGGAGGGGGTGGTGGTAGTGGTGAAGGTGGTGTTTTGATCCGGCAACATTCGTGCAATAAAAACACCACCGCCACCACCGCCACCACCCCCAGCCCCCCACCCCCCCCGCATTTGTTTTTTTTTCTCCTTTTCTGAAACAGGGCATTTTACAGGGGCGAAATCTACGCTCATTTGGGCTTAAATGTGAGGCGTTCCCCGATTTTTTGGCGGACCCCCTGGCAAGCGAGTCTTGTGGTGAATGGGTCACCCCCCGGTTCCTCTCTCAGGGATCCGTGCTCGGGTCCAGCCTCGGGTGCCGGAGGTTAGTCCAAAAAATGAATCTCGGGACCGATCTGCCGCAGACCCGGGCGTGCAAGGACTTGGATACAATACATGCACATGCCACAGGGGGGTCTGGGGGGCGGAGCCCCCCAGCCGCCGGAGGCCACGGTAGTGAACATCTGTTTCTTCCGGGCGTACAGATTCCGGGCTGTTCCTTCCGTGGGTACAGATTCTGCATGAGCTGGCTGCGTCCTCCAGGGGCTACACAGGGTGGGCTGCATCCCATTCCCTGATGGGACCCCAAAGGGTTTGATCCAAGACAGGTATACAGCACAGGGGGGTCTGGGGGGCGGAGCCCCCCAGCCGCCGGAGGCCACGGTAGTGAACGTCCGTCCCTTCGCGACCTGCGTTTTCTCGGGGTTTGACAAAGAAACTGGACAGAAAAACGGTCGGGTAAGTTGCTTGCAGTCTGACCGGACATGAGTCCACTCTCATCTGCGAGGCTACCCAGCCGCCACCAGTTTTCCACCACCACCCCGGATTTTTCCCGGAAATCTTTTTTTTTTCCCTTAACCCTTTCCCGACTAACCACGCATATATGCGTGGTTAATGCAAAAAAATTGGGGTTGGGAGGTAAGTTCCTTAGAATGTCACCTTTTTGAAGATTTCTTTTTATGGTGAAAAGGGCTGGTGAAAAATATTCCACGAACGTGCGTGTTTGGACATGTTGGTTTACAGAATTCATGTTCCCACCGGAGGGGAAAACACGAAAATCCGAGAATTCTGGTTTTTGGCCATTTTTTGGAAAAACGAGAAAAAAATGCCAAGACCAAGTAACATGTTGCGAACTTGAACTTTTTGATCGATTTTTTTTTCCTGGAATTGTTCTGGGCTGAATCTGTCCGAAAATCGCCGCTTCGCACGGATTCGTGAGGCTGAAAGTGGCCCGGTGGGGGTGACGACACCCAGACCCCATGACCAGGAATGCTAATTAACCAGGGACTTGGCTTTCGCGTTTGTCAAGGGAGGGAAATATTTTTGTTCAACAACTCTGGCAGTCTCGAACATGGCACGAACAGCGCATTTCACGACAACAAATTTTTTGAAAAAAGACGTTGTTCCGTCCCACTGGACGGCAGAGGTCAAGTTGGCCCCCCCAACCCACACCGACCACCCACCTATATAGGCCCCTATGTAGCCTGCATATACGTACCCTGGAAAACCCTCGAAAATCTTTGGTTTTTGCGATCAGCAGTAACATGCTTTGAACTCCACCATTTGGCGATTGTTTGGCCACCGAGAGTAGGGTTTCGACCACTGTGCTCGAGAAAGCAACAGTAGGATCTGAGTGGGTTCCAGATACCCAATATATTTGGGTTGCCAAGGCCACGCGCGATTTTTTCAGGATTTCAGGGTGTTTTCACGGTGTGCACTTTGTCACTGCTGGGAAAATGGAAAAAATAATTTTCCGGGGACTTTGTTTGGTTGTCTTGAATATAATTGCGACAACCGATTTCACCATCAAAAGAAATCTTGAAAAACACCAAAATCCGTCCAACGTACTCACGATCGCGGTGTGAAACCCGAAATCTCGAAAATTAATTACTGGGGGGGGTCAAATAATTGTAACCCCTACGATTATTTAGCGACGCGGTCTGTATAAATCGGGTGTCCCAAAATTTACAAATTTTCAACGGTGGTGAATAATCGTAGGGGTTACGATTATTCACTTTTGGCAAAAATTTACCCGTTTTGCTGTTCAGAATGTCAATTGGTGGGGTGGGGGTGGGTGTGGGTCGCATTCTCGGCCTGTCTCACCGGCGTTCCGTGCACACAGCAACAGCACCGGTGGAAACTGGCCATAGCACCCCGGTGGGCCACCAGGAGGGGAGGGACCCGGAGAGAGGCGCTTGAGTCATCCAGATGGGCACACGGTGGGGTCCGACACCCGATGTCGGACCCTGTGGGTTACCCGTTTTTTAGGTACCCTCCACACCCAGTGCGCGCTCGACCGTCGAATGGTTTTTCTGGTCCCGTGCACTTCCCTGCCTGCCACACCACCCCCTCGACCCCATCCCCAGCACCAGAGCGTCGTTGGCTGGCGTGCGCGGGGCACGCGTCGAATACCGATGACGGGGCCTGTGTTCCTGGGGCGCTGACGAGGTCCGAAGGGATTGACGCCTTGGCTCAGTCCTTACGTTTGGATGAGGGCGTGGTTTTTGACGTAGCGGGAGCCCTCAAGAATACAGCACAGCTGCACCTGCTCTTGCGCCGTCTCCAGTTCGCATAGTCCCTTCGTATGACGGTGACTGGGAGCCCTGGCTGTCCCGATCTATTTCAATGACTGTATCAGTTTCCAGCCTAGTTCCCATGCTTGGGTGCTTGGCTCGGGTGCACCCTTCGAGGTGGTACAGAGAATGCAAAGAGAGTCCACAGGGGGGTCTGGGGGGCGGAGCCCCCCAGCCGCCGGAGGCCACGGTAGTGGACATCTGTTCCTTGTGGGGTACAGTTTCTGGACTGTGTCCATCTTCCTGAGGTTGCGTATGGGCCACCCCAGAATTTTGGTGCCCCCCCCCAGGCTCACCTCACTGGCAGGGAACCTGGGGGCGGGGGGGCCTCAAACCATACTCTCTTCCACCCATTAAACTCGGGGCATGTGTGCTCCGACATGTGGGGTGACTCAATCACTGGTCTATGACGACCGATTCTCCACTTTGTACAGCCTGAGTGGTATCCCTGCTGTTCCTGTTGCTTGATCCTCTGGGGAAAAGTCAGAAATTTGGCCAAAAGTGAATAATCGTAACCCCTACGATTATTCAAAACAAATTTACGTATAAATGGCCCAGAAAATGTTGTACAATTAATCGCCCCCTTACAATTATTCGACTACTTACGATTAATTGCCCCCCCCCAGTAACCCCCCCGTGGTCGGAAAAGGGTTAAATGTGAGGGATCGCCTCAGTTTAGACCCCCTATAATATGCTCTGTTCTGAAACCAAAAAGAGCTGGCGCTCCAACCACCAGGATTGGCCTTCATAACGCTGGAAGGCTCTAAACAGTACAAGCCCTTCCTCATATTAGTTTTGACGTTTTTTTTTTCCAACGAAGCCACGCACACCACTTTCTTGCTGTCATTGCACAGGCAGCACGGCTTCCACCATGGTCCCGACAAAGGTCACAGAAGGCCCTTTGGGCAAGGAATATGATATGAACCCGCCTGAGCCCGTGCGCCCTGTGGGGCCCTCGAGTCCAGGCAATGTTGCGTTGACTCGAGGACGGTTTGTGCCGCACTGCCACATTGCCCCCTGTGCCTGCCACGTAACGTCTCTCGCACACAAGATTTCTCGGTCGCGTTCTGCAGAGAATTCTGTTTTCTCATGTGCTGATCGACTTGTGACAGGCTGAAGGCGAGTAGATCCGGAAAAAGAAAATGCCATGGATGCAACCGCGCGGTGATTACCTTTGTGGTGCGTTGGCGATTCCAAAATATCACCCGTCCCTCCATTCAGATGATTTCGGTGGAAAAGGCGCGGAAAATACCCCCCTCCCCATACCCCCAAAAAGTTTGTCTCGAAAGTGTCAGCAAGAAAGAAGAATAAAAGAACGTGGCAAACGAATAGCGCTGGTTGCAATCAGGTTTGTATTGTTGCTGCAACCAGACCCACCCACCCACCCCCCCCCCCCCCCCCACACCCCACCCTTCAAAACCCAACAGGAACGGAACGGAAATATTCAAAGTCAATAATACCCATAAAAAGCACCCGACCGGCCAAAGCGATTCAATCGCCGATGGCTGCTCCCACCCGTGCAATGTGCAAATCTCTGAATGCACATTCCACACCCCACCACACAGAAGGCGGTTTTTTGCCAAGGCATGTCGTCTTCGCAGCGGATCGCGTTCTACACAACACATAAAAGGAACGTGTGTTTGTCTCGGTGGCAACATTCCAACAGACGGGGAATTTCACAGACACGAACACAACCCACACATCACAGAAGCCATAAAATACCTCACCCCCTCACCCCCCCCATAGAATCACAACCACAATCTGGAATATCATCACCAGCTGCGAGCTGCAAAGACAGCCATGACACCAACACCACCTTCGCGTGAGTCCTTTTTTTTGCGGCAGGGGTTTTGTCCGTTCGCCCCCCGACAAAGGGCAATGTTTATTTTTCTGGCGTATCCCCCCCCCCCTCTCAAACGAAAGGGTGGGAGGAAAATAAAAGCGTCGAACTTTGTCGGAAACAGCCATTTGTCGGGTATAAGCGAAAGGACACCCCCCCCCCCCATGCCCTCCCACCCCACCCCCCACAGAGAACAACGGCACCCAGCATTGGCTCACCCGCCAAAACTGCGCACATTGTTTTTTTTTGGCTGCGAAACAACTTTACTTGTTTATGCCTTCTCTTCTCACAGGATCGCCGCCACCGCACAGAATGCAATGAACGGGGTCAGCTGGAGGAGCCTCCCAGCGGGGATATTCCAGGGGGATGTCGAGGGGGACGCAGACTGCTGCAGCTCAGCGCTTTGCCTCTGCAGCGCAAGAACTGTCACGGGCGCGGCGGGCGCTGCGGGAAGCGCTGGGGCCGAGGCGGCAGCACCAGATGGAACAAGCGGCGCACTCGACGTGGGGCTGAACGTCGACGACGGCGCACGAACCGGGGTCCCTCTCCGACCCTTCAGCCTGCTGACGGGGGCCTCCATGTTGAACAGCCTGGCGAAGAACTGCACAGCATCTGTATACTGCGCGTAGACAGACAGGGCCAGCTCCAACCCAGGAGTCCCACGCGGCTCCACCCGGGGCGTCACCAGGGTGCCTCGGGGGGAGCCCTTCGCCGACGCCTGCGACGAGATGCGCATCGAGCTGTTGTTGAGGATGCTGCCCTGCTTGCTCACCACGCCGAAGCTGCTGTTCGTCAAGGGGGGCACAGACCGCGGCTTCACAGCGGGGCCGTTGATCGCACCGAGCCCTCCGGACCCCGAGGTCTTCAGCTTCAGGATGCTGTTCGAAGCACCTACCTGCGGCGACTGCTCTGGCTGCTCAGCAGCCTCATTCGACACGACGCGGCACCGCTTGGTGATGGGCGACAGCGTGGGGTGGCTGCCCCCATTCACCGCGGGGGCGGGGTGGTGCGGGTGGTGGGGGTGGTGGTGGTTCGGCAGCGCATCGCCAGCCTTGAGGTGATGCGGCTCATCCGACGACACATCCCCGAGGCTGCTGCCGCGCGACAGCGTGTTGCACTGCAGGATAGAGTCCTCGTTGTCACACTCCGACGACCGCGAGTCCCCAACCGCAGCGGGGTTCCGCGCCCGGGCCGGGAGGCTCGACACCGTCGCACCGGAGTGGCTTTTCGAGATGCTGGCCCCCTTCACCAGGAGGTGCTGGTCGGACCCCAGCGCCGGGCTCTGCTCACCACCCTGCGCAGGGCTTGCCGGCGGGGCGGGCGGTGCAGGCTGGTTGTCTTCGGGGACCTCTTGCCTGGGCGGGTCACCCTCGAAGTGGATCACATCCGTCAGGCAGAGCGATGCCGTGGGGCCGTAGCACGAAGGCTCGTCGTCGCCGAGGCTTTTGTAGCAGTCTGAGAGGCCAGGGGGGCCTGCCCCATCCGACTCGTAGAAGGACTGCGGCTTAGTTGTGGAGGCGGAGAGGATGGAGGGGATGATGTCCTGTGCGATCTTGCGGAACGTCGGGCGCTCCTGCTCCGGGAAGAAGCACCGCGCAACCAGCGACTCCCACAGCATCTCGGGGCAGCCCTCGGGGCGCTCCAAAATCTCCCCCGCCAGGACGCGCTGCTCGCATTTGTCGGCGGACCGGTCGTAGGGGCGCTTGGAGCAGTAGACCAGAACCTCCCACAGCAGCACGCCGAAGCTCCACACATCCCCTGCCTTGGTGAACTCATGGGCAGCGAGAGCTTCCGGGGCAGTCCAGTTGACGGGGATGTCGGCAGATTTGCCGACAACCTTGTAGACGCCTCCGTCACGGCTGTCGACTTCCCTGACGAGGCCAAAGTCGCCCAGTTTGTAGCAGGGCCCGTTTTTGAAGACGTTCCGGGCAGCGAGGTCGCGGTGGATGCATCCGTCGGCGTGGACCGACATCATAGCGAGGGAGATGCGCTGTGCGATGTCCAGCACGTCCTTCACGGTGACGGGGTGGCGGTTTCTGCGGCGCTCGACGAGGTATGACTCGAGGCTGCCCTCGTCGCAGTACTCCATCACCACGAAGAGCTTGCTGCGGCTCAGGGAGTAGCCGAAGCACTGCACGATGTGCGGGTGGTTCACCAGCTGCTGCGTCTCCGCCTCCCGCAGCACCTCGTCGGAGAGGGGCATCTCCTTCACAGCCACCTCCACGCCCCGCCAGTCAGCCAGATACACCGTCGAGGTGTGCCCGGTGCCGATGCGGCGCACCACGTTGACATCCCGGAAGTCGATCACACGCCCCACGTCGCTCTCACCCATCGACCGCGCCATCGACAGCGCGCCCTCCCCACGTTGCGACTGCGACGGTGACAGGCTGGGACCTCTCCGCGGCGCCAGACCCGGCGACAGCGGGGTGATGATGTTGGGCTGATCCCGGCCGAACTGCGGCGTGCTGCCATCGGCATCGCGGCGGAGGTGCTTCGGGCTGTCGCCCGGCAGGAGGTCCTGCAGGGCAGGCACGCCGACCGGCTTCACCTTCTTCGCACCCGCTGCAGCTGGGAGGGGCCGCGCCTTCGCCTTGTCCCCCGCAGGCTGCGAAGCAGCTGAGGGCGGCGGGATCTCGAGAAACGACGACTGCCGCCGCGCCGACTGCGCCAGCAGCTCGCTCCCGCTGCCGTTGGCTGTGGAGGCGGTGGGGGTGGAGCGGTTACCCGCCCCAGCCTTGGCCTGCTGCTGCTGCGCCTGCTGCGGGGGCTGCTGCGCAGCCTGCCCTGCGGCAGCGCCAGCAGGGGCAGGCGCAGCAGGCCCGTCCCCCCCGATACGCCGCACCGGGATGACCGCATCGAGGATACCATCCCCCGTCGTATCCACCACGACGCTATCCCGCACGCCATCGCCGTTGGTGTCAATCAGCAGGGGCTCCATATTCTTCTTCCACCTGTCGATCTGCCTCTCCTTGTCGCGCGTCAGCTGGCTGTGCCCCCCGTTGAGCGAGGGGTGCTTCCTGCTGGTGTTGCTCCGGTTGCTGAAGTTGAAGCTCCGCATCGTCCGGTTCAGCGTCGCGGGGACATCGCTCGAATCCGCGCTGCCCCCGGTCGCCCCCACAGCCACCCCTGGGTGGGTGTGCACCCCATGCACCGAGGGGATCAGCAGACGGGGCAGCAGCGCGCCACCCAGAAACCACCCCGTCATCACACCGGACACGATATGCCCCAGAGAAGGGCATGCCGCTGTGGCGCCGATCTGTATCGCAGTCATGGGGTATGCGTGAGAGCGGAACACCCAGTCATACTCCAACACCAGCCCTGCGAGGGCCCTGCAGGAGAAGGCGAAGGAGCCTGCACGGAGGACGAGGGGGAAGCACATCTGCTGGTTCTGCGCCTTCAGAGTCTTGTGTGCGATGTAGCAGGAGCATGCGGTGACAACGCCCTGCACCAGGCGTTCCATGCACATCACGGCCTGCAGCTCGTTGTGGCTCGCCTCGAGTTCGTCCTCCTCGTCCATAAGGGGGTCGTCCCCATCTTCGCCTTCGCCCTCGCCCTCATCGATCTGCAGCGGCAGCGGCAGGGGCAGGCGGAGCTCCGGGATCATCGGCTCGGCAGACTGGGGCTGGTTCTGCACCTCATGCAGAACCTCATCGAGCACGGTGCTGTACGGCATGCAGGGATCTGCGGCAGTGGTGTCTCTGGCTGGGCCAGCGAACCCGCCGGCCCGCTTGCCCCTTCCCTGCGGCGGGGTGGGGAGCAGTGTGCTGCCCTGCGGGACGGAGTCCGTGCTCCAGGTCCGCGGGGGGAGCGACGCCGGCGGGTGTGGCGTGGTGGCGGCTGCGGCTGCGGCCGGTGGCGGCAAAGTGCGCAGCAGCCGCACAACAGGCGATTGGGCCTCCCGCCCTGTAGGCACAGACCCCCCTCCGCAGGTAGGGCGGTGTGGGGTTGCGGAGGGTGGGAGGGAGGGGGGGAGGGGGGGGGCGGTGTGATGTGCCTGAAGCAGACAGCGTGTGTTGTGTGTGCTGCCTGTGGGAGGGGGGGGGGTCACTGGGGGGGACAAACCCCAAAATTCCACTTTCCCTCGGAGGGCATTTTTGGGTCAAAAAAATATGAAAAACCGGTCCAGAATGTGTCGGAATCCGGATATACCCCCACTACAACATGATCTGTGGCCTTGTTACCCTCTCAGACCCCATCCTAATTTTCCGTCCCAGAACTTGTACCTAGCCCACCCCCCGTGAGCAAGGTCTCATCGCGATCAACATGCAATGGGCCAAGAATAGCTCTGTTTCACCCTTCAAAGCTGCCGAGAAGTTCCTGTGGAGTCGATCGGAACAGCGGTGCAAGCCCTGATGTGAGATGGCGGCGCCGCAGGTCGCAGATCTCGCACAGGAAGGTACGTACCGGTTGTTGTACCGGAAGCACACCGTGGTGAAGGTGCAGAGTGGCCCGGTTGCCCGTGTACGAACACGTACCCCACTGCAGCGCTCGTACTCTCATGCTGACGCGAGCCGAGGTCGGTGTGGATCGACCTCAAACAGGTGTGGAGCACGACTGGCTGGGGGGTCTCCTCTCGTCAATGGTAGTACAGCTGATCAGCCGCTTTCGAGGTGTACAGCCTCAACGGTGACTGCACTCGCCCAGCTCAACACAAGCGGAATAGTGAATGAAACTGAGAGGGGAAATCCTCCTGACCCTCGGCAGAGGATGTGTGCGCATTTGTGAAGCGACCGCGTCCCCAAACAACTGCTCAGGAAGCGTTCCCGGAGATACCGGGCCCACAAACAGGGCGAGACCCGCAGCTTCCTGGGAAGGAAACGGAGTGCTGAATTGATGGATCTCGCCGAGGAGAGCGGGCTCCACCAGTATGAATTCACCATCCTTGAGCTCCAGAAGAACCTCCTGGGCGATATGCATGCGGAACTGGATACAATGCCTCTTCCCAGTGGTTGTGGTCAAAAATGACGAAGCTACGCTACTTCCCTGAGGTACAAGTTCTGGTACAAAAATTAAAATAGGCGAAAAATGCCTTCCTGGGTGTCAGAAACCACCGAAATGGGCCTAAAACCTGTTTTCCACCACATATCGGCCAACAGATACCCAAAAAGAGGCTCTCCGGGGGTAGGAATGGGGGTGTTGGAAAAATTGCCGTTTGTCTACCACTTTTCCTTAACAGTGACCCCCCCCTAGGGCAGTGGTGGCAGCGTACGGCCGTACGGTACGCGTACGCGTACGCCGTACGCACTTTCTGAAAATCGCGCTGCGTACGCGTACGCAGATTTTGCGTACGGCTGGTATTCCAGGTCTCTCAGCACACAGCAGGCCACCCAGCGGGTGGCTGGGCCCTGACCTTTGATCTTGCCTTTCACAGATGGTTCCTTGCCGCGCACGTGGCGAATAACTCGCAACACCTGCAAGTACACCCGCAATCACACTGCAAAAGGTACCACTTCCGACTGGAAGGCTCGAAGGCTGCCCCTGGTACACCTGAGTTCGACTGTCGGATTTGGTGTGCGGCCATGGCCGTCTCCTGTGCTCCATAGACTGCCGTACGCAGCGCCGTACGCGTACGCGTACGCCGTACGCACTTTTTGAAAATCACGTTGCGTACGCGTACGCAGCCACCACTGCCCTAGGGGGGGGGGGGGGGGTGTGATGCGATGCCAAGATGATATGGGCAGAAACAGAAGGGGTGTGGTGAGCTGGCAGTGCGCTCGTTCTGCACCCTTTTTTTTGTTACAGTTTCCTTGATGCGTTGAGCGCTTCCACACTCACACTCCTGATGATGATGTCGTGGGTGAGGAGGACAATAACATGAAAAATCCCGTGACACATTCTGCCCACATCGGAGGGAGGGGGGGACTGGCGGTCACGGCTCAGCGGGTCTTCAGATGCAGCAGTAAAAGGCATCACATGCGCTGAACTGAGGTCTTCAGCAAGGCTCTCGAGAAAGATCTATCGGAATGAAAGAAAAAGAGAAATCGACTCAAAAAAAAACCAACCCAGCCTCTTTTGGCCAAGGCATTGCGTCGACTGGTGTGTCGACGAAGATGGGGAACAGACGGGGACAGGCGGATACACCGGCTTGCCACAATTAAAACGGAAAGACACACATGACCACTGCACCCTGCCTCCATCAGGGAGCGATCTCGGCTGCGCATCACGAGGCCACGAGGCAGCGACATCCACCGGTTCGACCGCTCCTTGTTCACTCAGCCCGGTGGCGCGGCAGACCGCCCCTCATCCGCAACCCTCTCACTTCTTCTTCGCTTGCGCTCGACAGGATTACACTTGCCAGCAGACGAAGAGACTGGAGGACGGTGATGAGTGGGCGGGGCGGGGCGGCGGGTGTGTGTGCGTGTGTGGCGGTAGTCGTGGTGCTGGTAGCCGTTAACAGGGTGTGTTGACACAGAAACAACACGCCTGCAGCATCACGCCTGTCAAGACCTCCTTGAGGGGAGGGGGCGGGGTAAAGAGGGTGAAAGATCTGCCATCCCTGCAGCCAAATCGCAGGGAAGTGCGTGAGAAGGCCTCGCGAGAGGCGTGATCAAACATTGAGATGTGATGTGTTGTGAAACTCCAACACATGTGACATATTATGATAGCGGCCCCCTTCGCTGGGACACACACACACAATCCTCCTCCAATTGGAGAACTGTCTTTTCCTCCACCCCGCTCTCATGACCTGCGGGCCCTGTTATGGAGAGAGCAGGCAGAGGCTATACCATTCGTACTACGCAACGCTGGCCGCAGGTTTGTCCGCCTGGGGGTCGGGAGTGTGGTGATTCAGAGTAAATCAATGTGCAGAGGATGAGAGAAAAAGCTGCCCTACCCTGACCCTCACCCGCTGCACTGGGGAAAGGGTGTGTTGACGGTGTGGCGCGAGCATATCCCCTCGTAGAATACCGTCTTCAGCAGGGGATGTGTGTGTGGGGTTGGGTCGGGTGGCATGTGGGACCTTGTAGTCCGTTCCCCGTTGGTATGTAAGTCTCACATACCTGCATCGGAGGGGGTCGGGTCATTGGTGCTCCCTTCACACTCAGCGCCATAATGTCTCCGGTGTGACGCCTTCGTATTGCGAGGGCGGCCTCACGTTGCAGCACTTTCGAGTGAAGGAAACGGCATCTTCTCTGTGTGCCCCTTCTTGCGGATATTCGGATCGGGGCTCCCCAGGTGGAGACGCGTCCATCCTGCAGCTGCGTTGCGACCTTGTTGTTACCGTGCCTTCCTTCTGTGCACCTGCTGTGCTGACAGCAGTGTTCTGTGTAAACTTCTGTGCGTTCCTAATTCATAATTCCTACTTACTAGCTGTTCCTGGGTTGAGCTGTGTTCTGAGTGCCGCTGTGGCGTGTAATCTGGATCTAGACGGGTTTTGGTGTTGCCTTGTTGGCAGGAAACAATCAACATCGGCTTGGGCGTCGCGACTTATTTACGGGTCTGTCTGTATGTAGCCTGAAAACTGAAAACAGGGTGTTCTCTGATATTTCAGCACCAAATGTGAGTCTCGTTGCCGTTTTGACTGGATCTTGCTGCACTGGACCCCCCACTCACACGGGGTGGGGGGGTCCAGTGCAGCAGTGCGCGCCAAAGCATCTACGCTTGCGCCACCGCTCCGAGGCATCTATGCATCGCAGCTTTGATGAGCAGCGTCCTTAGCGCCCTCACCCCTCCTAGCTTGCGTGCTGGGATCCGGGTGTCTCTTGCTTCAGGGCGGCCATCGCCACATCGATGTCGCCAGGAAATTCATCCCCCATGGGGTGTCCGTAGAAAAGCGCCTGGAGGACGACGTCTCTGTCTCCTCGCAGCTCGCAGCTCGCATGCCGGAAGACATCCTCATCGCACTGGAGCGCATGCATGACGACCTCCTTGTCCCCACGCAGCGCCTTGCCCATGATGTGGAATACCGAATCGAAGAATTCGAATGCCTTCATGACAACATCCTTGTCGGCCTGCAGCTCCTCGCTCGCATGCGGGAACACATCCCCCGCGTGTTCAATCGCCCGCATCACAACACTCTTCCTCCCCCGCAGCGCTTTGCTGGCATGCGGGAACACGCCATTACCCTTTGCTTCGAGGGCCCGCATCAGCACCTCCTTGTCGCCCCGCAGCGCCTCGCTGGCATGGGGGAACACGTTGTGCGCATTCACCCGAATCGCATCCAGGACGAACCCCTTGTCGCTGAGCCAGGCATCGCTGTCCCTGCAATGCGGGACCGCAACCAGCGCCACGTCACGATCCTCCTGCAGGCCATCTGCGACATGGCAGCACAGCGATGGGTCCGCCTTCAGCGCAGCAATGGCGATGTCTTTGTCACAACGCAACTCCTCGCTCACACGGGTGAAAGCACTTGCATCGTGCTGGACGAGGCGCAGCGCCACCTCCCTGTCACCGTAGAGGCAGGGGTGGCATGCAGGGATCTGGACCCGCTTCGACGGGGTTTGCTCCCCAGCAGAGCGCGCCAACATCGCCAGCACCGCCAGCACGCAGCCCCGGCACCCACGCGAGAAGGAGATCACGCTGCTGGCACACTCCGCACCCCCCACGCAACCCGACCCTGCCTGCGGGCCCCCGCAACACACACCGCACCCCGCCTTCACGGATGAAGGGTACATCACGTGCGTCATGTCAGGATAAGTGTGCCACCGACCTGGAGTGATGTGTGTCAACACCCCGATGCCTGCCTGCCTGGTAGGGTCAGGCACAAAAAGTCCCACTGCGGCAAAGGGAAGGGGGGCTTGCAGATGCGGGCGGGGGGGGTGGGTGGGGGGAGTGGGAGATGGCAACCCAGGCCAGGCCGATTCAAATCCCACAGCCTTTGGCATGGCGGCACGGGGGTGTGGGGGGAGGGGTTGCGCATGGCGCGACCCTCTTGACGCTCACCCCAGGTGGCTGGCAAGCCACGGCAGGGCGCGACACAGGGGATGGGGGGGTGAGGGCAATGTGGGGGGAGAGAGAGCACTCAGAGAACAGCTGCCCAGAGGGCACAGCTGCGTCAGCTAGAAGAAACCACCCGGCAAGATGGAACACCACAAAGGCAGGGGGGCACGCAAGGGAACAGCCCAAGCAGAAGCTGGGCTGGGCGCCCCACTCACCTCTCCTCACAGGCGAGTCTCTTTTTTCTACTTCCCGAACGCACTACATATTGCTAGCAACCGCTCCACAAGATCCGCAAGCGACACTATGCTGTCGGGAGATGCATCCAGCGCGGGAACCATCAGACACGCACGCTCGATAAGCGACTGCGCCGCATCGTCATCATCATCATCCCCCGCGAGGTGCCGCTCCTCCAGGTCTCTGACACGCGCCTCTGCCTGCGTCAGCTCGTCCTGCAGCAGCTCGTTCTCCTCCTGCAGGAAGCGCGTCTTGCCCTGCGCCTGCCTGATGTTGTTCTGCTGCAGCTCCGCCTGGGTCGAGAGAAGCGCCTTGTCGCAGCGCAGGTCATCAGCCTCATTCTCGAGCCGTGTGATCTCACGCCACAGCGAGGCCTTCTGGGTCTCGCAGTCGAGCCGGAGCGCCTCCAGTCTATCCGCCATACGCGCTATCTCCAGGTCCTTCTCAGTGCTGATGACGCGGAAGGCTTCCTCGATGCTCGAAACCGTCGCATCAAACTGCACCTTCAGCTGGCGGGATGCATCCAGCTTCTGCCCCAGCGAGCTGTTCTCCTTCTTCGACACCAGCAGGGCGCCCTTCGTCTCCGCAAGCTCGAGGTGCATGTCGAAGAACTTCTTCCCCTCGTCGATAATGGAGTACATCCGATCCGTCTCCTGCCTGATCCTCTCATCCACAGCCTGCAGCCTCTCCTCCGCACGGCACTGGCTTGCCTGGGCTGCCTCGCGGTCCGCCTCCGCCTTCCTCTGCCTGTCGATGGCGATCCTGCGGTGCTTCTTGCAGAACCGGATGTAGCTCTCAAACTCAGCAAACACCCTCCCCAGCACCGACCCATACGACTTGAAGTGCCCCACGAGCATCGCGCCCGCCTCGCGGAACACCGCCAGGCGATCCTCCATATATTTCGCTACGACCTCCGGGGGCCCCTTCGCCTTCGACGCCTTCTGCGCCTTCGCGTTGAGGCCCGACAGCTCTTTGTGCAGCACAGCCTCGATGTGGGCGACGAGTGGCGGGCGGTGCCCCTCCCTACTGTCGACGCCGCTCGCAAGCGACCCCCTGGAGCACAGGAGGGGGGCGGCGCCAGCCTCCAGCCTGGGGTAGACCGGGTGGTTGAAGTGCATCACCTGCGCCAGCATCCGCTGGGACACGCCGCAGTCCGTCTCGTGGTTTTCGGGGAAGTCATACCACAGCAGCTCGGGCGGTGCGGCACACGGGTCGCGCGCCCCCGCCGCGGCTGCGCCGCGGAGCGGCGCATGGCGGGGCACCATAGCACCGCCACCACCCCCACCTCCACCCCGACCCTGCTCCACCACCGCAGGTGCGGCTGTCATGTCGATGCAGGCTAACGCCTGCATCGCCTCCGGAGGGCCCACAGCCCCCAACACACTGGGCACATTGCTGGCGCCTGAATTGCTGCGCGTTGCGCCAGGCGTTGTGGCGGTGGCGGTGGTGGTGGCTGTGTTATACCCACCACCCTCCAGCAGCAGCTGCGATCCGGCGCGCCTCGCGGCGCCGGCTGCGGCAGAGGTGCTCGGCTGCCGACCCCCCTGCACCGCCGCACCGCCCCCCGCTTCAGGCCTCGAGGAGGAGGCGCCCGCCGGGTCCACCACCACCCCACCCCCCTGCACCGCCGCATCGCAGATCTGGAGGAACTCGCTGCGGCACGCCGCGAGGCTGTCGACATCCTTCGCAACCTCCGCAGGGTCCCCTGCCGTGGGCTGCGGCTGCGGCTGCGGCTGCGGCTGCGGCGGCGGCGGCGGTGCCCGTGTGGTGGTGTGGGGTGCTGTGCGCCGTGTGGCGTGTGTGGCGCATGCCTGCCGCACGGCAGAGGAGAAGGCTGCGGTGTAGCAGGGCGTGGCCCCCCTCTCCGGCTGCGGGGAGGCCCGTGCCCTGTGGCGTGCATCCAGCTCGTGCTGCGTGGTGGCGTTGCCCCTGCACAGCGCCTGCTGCTGGTGGAGAAGCGACGCCTTCTCGCGTGGGCACAGCCTGTCGAGGCGGAACTTCTTCCGCCGCCCGCCCCCGACGTTTGCGGCGTGGTGGGGGTTGACGGAGGGCAGGCGCGACATCACCTCCAGGCATTCGAATGCGCCCGGCACATACTTCTTGTCGATCTTTGTGTTGGCCATCCCGCCGCACAAACTCCCCCCCCCCCTGCAAGCCCCACCACCGGGCTTCCGCCGGGCCTGCTAGGTTGTGTTGGGATCTCCTCCTCTCCTGCCGGTGCCAATAAAAATACTTCGAGGAGTTGCGTTCTTTGTTTGTACAGCTAGCCGGCTTCAGCACAACCAAATACCTACAGGCGGGGGAGAGGGGGTGCAGCGCTTCGGGGTAAAAATAGAGGTGGTGGGACTGGGGTGGGTGGTGGTGGGGGAAGGGGGTAGGGGTGGGGGGAGGGGTTCTTCCTACAGCTGCAGTTCTCTAGGCAAAGGGGGTGTAGTGGAGAAGAGAAAAGGTAACAAGGCAGAGATGGAGGCAGAGGGCCGACCCCCCCCCCCCCCTCTCTCTCTCTCCTTACTTCGTTAGGCAGGCTGGCAGGCTGGGGAGCGGCGCAAGGAGGCCGTGGGGGGGCTGCCACGAAGGGAAAAGCCGTGGCAAAATACGTTTTTCAAAAAACCGCAGTGTGGCTAGAAGAACACGATCACAAGCAGCGGCCCTGTGGGCTGTTCGGGACTCACGGTTTGTTTGTGCGCCAAATCCGGGCAAAACAAAAGCAACTCCGCAGCCTGATGAGGAGGTTGAATTTGTTGCCCAAGCGCTGCCTACTATCTTTTTGACACTGACAGGTTCCCTGTTGTGGTTAAAAAAAAAGAGAATTTTTTCAAATTGCTTGAAATGCACAGCCACCACCAGCCTGTTCGTTTGAATCTGGATGCAGTTCCCATATCAGCAGCATCAGCGTCACACCTCCAAGATTTGGGTGCTGAATGGGACGTTCCGCACCACGCAACCTTTGCTGTATGGAGTGTGTATGGCAGGGCCAACAAAAAAAAATAGCCCCATCTTCCACGGAGACGCCATCAGGCGCGGTACATTTCCTCTTCTTTGCACGGCATGCGGTGCATACAAACACCTCTTATACGATCAGCGCCGCCTCCCCCGCTCCCCCCCACCCACCTTCCCCCCTGTGCACACACACACCCAACCAGGTCAGGTGGAAGCCAGCACTCAGTTGGATGTGTTGGGCGGTACAACTCACCACCCCACCCCCAGCCTTCAAACGCACACCACACCTGCCAGTGCCTATCCCTGCAGCATGTCCCGCAGGGCAGTGGGGTTGAAGTGTGCAGGGCTCCTCAGAGCCTCCCCCTTCTGCAGGCGCTGTGCTGCGAGGCTGCTGTGCAGGTCGTAGAACCCGGCAACGCCGGGGTGTCCCGACAGCAGCTCCTTCCCAAGCGGGCTGTGCGGCGTGGCGTAGGTCAGCACCCGGAGCAGCGCAAACTGCGCGTGGTGCGTCGCGGCATCGACATCATCCCCCTCTGCAGCCTGCAGCAGCTGTGCGGCAGCCTTGCTGAACTCGCCTTGGAGGAAGTGCAGGCAGGCCGTGCGGACTCGCTCGTTCACAGCACCCTGGCTGGAGTAGAGCCGGTGCATGTCTGACGCGCAGAGCGCCCTGCGCACATCACCGAGGTAGCGCACTGCCCGTGGCACACCGTGCTCCACTCTGTCTGCGAGGTGATCCGCCTCGGCGACGTCGTCTGCGAAGGCCAGGCCCTGGAGCAGGCCGACAGCGCCCTTTGCGCAGAGGATCTCAGGCACCGTGAGGCCGTCCGTGCCGTTGAGGTCAGCGCCCTCCTGGTATGACAGGCCCAGGCCCAGCACCGCGTTGGAGTTGTAAACTGCCTCGTGGTAGCATCCGGCAGTCATGTGTCGCTGCGCCTCCACGACCTTGTACTCCGCAACCCCCGAGGCAACCGCCAAAGGTGTCGAGGTGAAGGCAGAGGAGAACTGCTGGAACAGCTCCAGAATGCGTTGGTCGGCCTGTAAGTCGTCCGACATGTTTGCAATGCACTTCACGACCTCCTCGGTGTGGATGAAGAGAGCGGAGGGGGATGTGGCAACCTCCAGGTGCTCTGCGAGTGCGCGGTTCTGCGAGGTATCGAGGGTGTACCGCAGGAGGGTGCCGTGTGCGGCGACCTCTCTGCTGCTGTTGATGCGGCGCTGCGCGAGGATGAGTGACGCGGTCTGCCCCATGGACTCATATGCCGTGTCGGGGGACCAGCAGTCGATCACCACAGGGTTTGCATTGCTGTGCTCCATCACATCCCCGAAGTTCGACTCGTCCACCACCGTGGCATGCCCAGCGTCGCCATACAGCAGGCTTGCGGAGTGGTCCAACCCATGCAGGGCAACATCGTGCAGCGTTGTAGAGGCCCGCACCACAGCCTTCCGCAGCCGGTCCACCCACCCTGCGTTGAGGAGAGCGCGTGTGGCCTGCATCCCACAGGGGATCACACACCGGCGCGGGTGCGGCGAGGGGGCTTGATGACCCGCCCCAGCAGCCCTGAGGCAGGTGGGGGGCAGGGGGGCACCTGCCGGAGAGAGAGCGAGTGTGTGTGGTGTGTGGAGGTAGCATTGGCGCTTCTGCTATGCACGAAAAGGTTGACGTGTGTGTGTGTGGGGGGGGGTGGGGGATGGGAGAAGGGAGAAGGGGAAGGGGGGGTGGTGTTTACTCCATGAGCCTGCTGCCGCCCCATTGCCAGCCCCCCAGACTTTTTCCGCCGACATTGTCCATCGCGCGGGCTGGGGTATGGGTGGGTGTGGGGGGGGAGGTACTTTTCAAATCCCACAAGCGGGGTGTCGGGGGGGGGGGCTGAAGGTGCTCTTCGCCTCTTCTGTCTTTTCTTCCGGCCCCCTGCGGGTGGGGATGAAGCCCTCAAAAGGGCTTTCGCACGCCCGCAAAAGTCTTGTTTCAAGACACGCCAATGGAAGGCTCGCGACGCAGCGGAGGGCCCATCAAGCCCGGCGGGGTGGCAGTAATCTCGAGAAGAGCACGGCAGAGATGGTTTGGAACTACCTCTCTCTCCCCTATCTGCCCTTCACTCAAAAACACAGGCAGGTCTGAGACCCTGTCGGCCTGTATTGACACTACTCGGTGTGGTGCAAAAGGAGCTTTGGGTGCAGGAAGGGCATACACTCCCGCTGTTCCTTCTCCACACAACGGCCGCAGTACCCAGGGATACGCTGTCGCCAGTGAGAACTCCCAGCGATACGCGGGGGGAGGGGGGAGGGGGGTGCCCGAGGGGGTGCGAAGGTAGGAGAGAGGAGGGAGGCAGGGGAGGGATGATTCTTTCCAAGGCAAAACCACGGGAAGGCCAGCCTGCCCAGAGAGACGGCAGAGAAGGGGGCAGTGCCCACCTGCAAACACCCCCCCACCCCACCCCAGCCTGGCTGGGGCTGGGCTCCGCCCCCCCCCCCCCCCCCGCCCTCTGTGCCCTGCTGTGCCGGAGCAACACCGATGCCATGCAGTGCCCCTGATGTGGGAGGTGCTTCACAACTTGACATTCCGCCAGCGCCACAGCGTGCTGGTATCGATGCATAACCTCAGGAAGGGTTCCTGCTCGAGAACCGAGCTTGCTGGCGTGCCACGGCATGGACATGGCAGCAACACCTATTGTAGGCTTCGTTATGTGGAAGAGAGATGGCGGATGTGGAGGGGGGGGCGGGGGTGGGGGTGGGGAGAGATTTCACATTCCACAAGTTATAATTATGGATCTCGCAACAAGCTAATTTTCCCTCACCCCTGGCAACCGCGTTGTTTCCGCACCCCTTTTGTTGCTGTTGTGCTGCAGAGTGGTGTTTGCGTGCACAGCGTGTGGGGGGTGGGGGGGTAAATATGGAGGAGGGGGGTCGGGCGGAGCGGCAAGCCAATGAAATATAACAAAAACTGCCAAAAAAAAAGGTGTTGAAACCAGACACATCATGGGCACATCTCATCCCGCTCCCGATAATTGTGGAACGCACGCACAGCATCTGATCTGCTGTGCCGCAGGGTGGGGAACGGCAAGTGGTGCCATGCTCCGCACAGGGCACATCCCCGCGCTACAATGTTTGATCATCAAGAGGGCCTTCGTTCTATACCAAGCTTGTGCCCAGTTTTGTCTCCTATTTTAGTGAGGCAAAAAATCGCCATTCTGCAGTTTTGAGCAGAGCGACTCCCTGGCAGCAGCACCGTCATCACATTCTCTCACGCTTCGTGCAAACAGCAAGAGCGAAGAAGAGGGCTGGTAGACGGCAGCAGCAACTCAATACAGAACAAAGGCGGTGAGAGACGGGCGAGGAGAGGGCAAGGCGCCCGGTCAAATCTGGGGGGAGGGGGGGGAGGGGGTGTGTGGACCGCCACACAGCATCGGCAACGAACCCAGCGTTATTTTTGGCAGTGTGGCAAACCGAAATGCGGCCAGGTGATGGAGGGGGGGGGGGGGGTGGGGGTGCCTTGTTGGGAGACCCACCCACACGCCAGCCCGACCTGATCAATTCATCATTTGCCCCTTCTTCCTGTCGCGAGTTGGTGTGGTTGCTAACCTATCGGGGCACAGCCTCCCAGTCTGGCAGGAAGGGCCTGCAGGGGATGGGATATGCCGGCAGTCTTATGCATATTTGACTACGCCAGATGGCACGGAGAATCGAACATCGCTGTGAACTCAAGCCATTAGAGAGCCTGAGAGGCAGAGAAGAAAGCAAGATGAAAGCTGAAACAAGGGGGCGGGTCGGCAGTCCTGACCCTCTCCGAAGTGGAGGATGAAAGAAAAAGGGATGGGCCGCTGCGCGCAGTGTGTTTTGTTTGTGCAACCGAATGAAAAGGTGGGTCAGGGTACGTACTGACTTCCTCACCCCTTTTTTTTTCACCACGCCATCTTCTGGCACGCGAGTCAAAAAGCCATTCACTAATGGTATTGGCAAGTGGACTCAGGGCAGCTTGAAACCAGTGTTGTTTGACCTTTCTGCATCTATCGTGTCATTGTGGCGACTATAACAAGGGAGAGAGCTGTACCCACACAGTGCCAGTGTAAATCCTTTTTTTTTGCAGAACACCGCCAGGGAGTGCTCGCGCGCTCGGCAAAAAAAAGCACCTCATCAGCTGCCCTCCTTCAGATACGTTCTTCAAAGGGCACACCGCCCATCAGCTCGTTCTACAAAAAAATGACTTGGAGTCTTGCGTTCTTTGTTTGTCCGAACGGCAACACGGTTTATACCACAAACCCACCCCCCGAGGCGGACGTTTCGTTCTGACACATCCATCTCAGAGCAACCCGAGGGGTAGAGACGCCCTTTTCTGGCCCCTTCTCGCACACTCTCCGGTGGGTCTCTCTGACTACTATTCTACAGCAAGGCCAGTATATCTAGATGAGATTTGGTGGACACAGCACAGCGCACCAACGTTTGATGTTTTTGAGGGGGGGGGGGGGGTGTGGGGTGTTAAATATCTGTCCTGGATTGATCTGACGATCAAAAAAAACGCGGTTCTCACCACGCGGCGGTGACGACATG
The DNA here is from genome assembly GCA_963210315.1 of Rhynchopus euleeides. Lineage (NCBI taxonomy): Eukaryota > Euglenozoa > Diplonemea > Diplonemida > Diplonemidae > Rhynchopus > Rhynchopus euleeides. Next base: position 694,462 of record OY723246.1, read on the forward strand.
GGCCTGGCCATGTTGAGCAGTCTGCCAAAAAGAGGGCAATTGCCTGCCTCCGCCCCTGTCCTGACAGGCAAGGGAGGAGAGGCAGAACAGATCCGACGTTTTGTTGCTGCTGTTGCTGTTGTTTTAACGATCTCGCCTTGTCGGCTCGGTACGTTTTTTTTTTGGAACGATTTGAACAATTTTTTTTGGCTGTGCAGTGTTTTTTCCAGGATTCCGGAAATCGGGATTCGGGGGGGTACATTTTTTAAGGTGTATGGTGTGTCCGGAAAAGGGCTTCATTTGCAGTATTCTGGCAGTAATCTGACGTTGTGCGGCTTTCTGTGCCAGCTCTGTGACAGTTATCCCGTCGCCGACACCGAAAACCGCAATGAGACGTCTTCCCGTGGGCTTTGTATGTTGATACAACGGTCAGATTTGGGACCGTCTCAACGAACTGATGGCACGATACCGGTCGAGGTCAGTTGGAGGGGTTGGTCGTCACAGGTGAACGTTGCTGGCTTGGCTGTGTCTTACTGGGCACGAAGGGGTCAGCAATTGCCGAAGAAAAGTGGCTGGCGCTAGCCCCACACCCCTCCCGCCGTCCTCCCTGCGGTCCTTGAAGTCATTGCACTTCGGGTAGCTGATGTCTGGAGGTGCTTGTGCAACAGTGCCTCTGAGATCCGGCCCGTGCATGCACGCCTGTCCCTGCATTCACTCTCTGCCCACGTGTGTGTGGCATTGTAGTGTAGCTGAGGCTTGCACTGAACAGCTCGGCCATCTGATACAGCCAGGTGGACGGGGTAAAGAAGGGGTTGCCTTCGGTGGCTGGGCATATGTCTACAGGCACACAGCACAGGGGGGTCTGGGGGGCGGAGCCCCCCAGCCGCCGGAGGCCACGGTAGTGAACATCTGTCCCTTGCGGGTGGATAGATTCTGTGTGAGATGGCTGCGTCTTCCTGAGGCTACCTGATGTGACTTCACCAGACATACGCCACAGGGGGTCCCCTTCAGACAGGGACCCTCAGGCTGGATGTAGTCGGCCACCCTCCCGACCCACACCCGGGCCCACCACCCACACCTTTTCCGCCAGAAAGTGTCGTTATTTGAAAGAGCTGGGCTCCCCGAAGCCACAGTATATTTTTTCGGCGGCCTACGTGCCAAAAAGTGCCCCTTACTCAGTACAGAACAAGTTTAAAAAAATGTACCCCCCCGGGGGGGTACATTTGGGTCTGGCCCCGCCGGGGGGGTACTTTGTACCCCCCCGTCCGGCATGGAAAAAACACTGCTGTGTCTCTTGCAGCCCCTCCCAGTGAGAGGGGGCCGCTGTTCCAAGTTCGCCTGGCCAACACACCGCTTTTTTTAAGCCTCCTCCATTGACAAGAGGACACAGACAAGCCGTAGGCAAAATGCTGGGTCAAGCGAGCTGGAGCATTCACACATCACACATCACAAAGACCACCGCACGATGAACCAGACATGCCATAGAGACAACCAGGTTTGGTGCACACATTGACACGTGTATATCTTGTTTCCTCTGATGGTTGGCCACCCGCCGTCGGCGTGACCCCCACAGACATGGTGGGCTTGCAGCCCACGCAAGGTGCACATCCCACTCCTCGCATATGAACACAACACACACGCGTGAATATTTTATGCGGCAGTGTAGGGCACCTGCTCTTTATGTGATACCCGCTGCCACACCACAATCACACACACACACCACACGTAAACCTGGTTGTTGCATTATTGACACAGCAGGACAGCCGCAGCCCGAAGGGCTGTGAGCTCTGCTGGTTACTTGATTCATTGACGACGTCCCGCTGCATGTGTCAGTGCCCATGTCACACAGACCCGCTCATTCGTTTTGTGTGAACTATGCCAAAAGGGGCAGCAAAGGGATCCGGTGTGGGGGGGTGGGGGGGCACCATCCCCTTGCAGCCAGGCTGTCACGCTGTGTCGCCACTTCTGCTATGCATGGGTGGATATTGAACACGCTTCCATCTGCCATGCACGTATGATGGCAGATTCGGTTGCACTTCTCTGCGCTTCTTACCCCCCAAATCTCAGGAAAGAACCCATCGCGAAGTGAATCGTTTTATGTCTGGGGAAGGGTAGCTCCACAAGGGTCAAGGCGAGTGTAATCGTCATGCCCTTCTGGCTTGTTGACGGCGTGCGTCACGGAGGGGAGATGTAGCTTTGTATGAAGACATGGTGTGCGGCTACTGAGTTCTTGTTGAGCGCAGTGCGGCCGCACTCTCTGTGGGTGTAATATCCGCTCGGTGGGTGTTCAACACTTGCTGTGCAATTCTTGAATTATTGCAACCCACCCCCCCCCCCCCCCACTCCTCCCCACCCGCCCCTTCTGGTCCTCGGTGCACCGGGTGGCGTTTTGAATCGTGTGGGTGGCAAAGGCCAGTCACGGCAAAACGACACCCCCCGCATTGCACAGCCGTGTGTGGCTGTTCCCACCGGTAGCACCAATCTCAACGCACAGCCTCAGAAAAACAAAGTCAGACAATGACAGAGTACATAATGCAGAAGAGCAGCGCCACTATTCGCTTGGCATTTTCACGTTTAGAACAGTTCCCACACCAGAACATACCATGGCACAAAAATATACGTTGCACAGATGGCCTTTGGGCCTTCAACTGCCCAAAGAGGGTGTGGGTGGTTTGAGCAACCGACCACCCATCCGTTCACATGCCCTCATCCCAAGCCGTGCACAAGACGCAACATCAGCCGTGTTAGGTGAGTGCGAATTTGTACTCAAGCCTAAGGGAGGGAAGGGGGGGGGGGGGGGGGGAGGAGTTGCGGAAGAGGAAGAAAAGTGCCGATGTTCGCCTGTGGCGGCAGCTCCAGGCGATGTCCCCTCCAGAGCCAAGAGGCCCGTCCCTCTTGACCACGCGGCGGCAATGCGGCTGGCGCTCTAAATGTCCCAGATCTGCCGGGCTTCTTTCGCGGTGCGACGACGCTTCCACAGGTATTGGACAGTTCTGAGCCATCCTCCTACCAACTGCGGCTGCATAGACACCCGCTGTCTTATTTGTTTTGACAAGCAATCATATCCTCTCGCTGACCTCGAAAAGACTTGGGGTTGCAGTTGATTATACAAACGGTACCTACTAGCATGTGCAGGATACCGAACGCTGCCACAAGTCTGTTTCGTTCGAAAAGCTGGCTTTAACAAATCGGGCACATTTCGAGGAACACCCAGAGCAGCGCCGAAATTATGTTTCGCTGAGCGGCACACTTTGTGTCTCGAGGCTGTGTTGAGGCCCTTCAGACACGCAGGCATTCTGCGAACCCTAAGCGTTGGCCGGTACGAATCTCCTTTCGTTACTTCGCGACTTCACTCCGTTCCATCGCTCGTAACTCGTCGCAAGAAAATGCGCCACGGCCATCCTTCCCTTTCACACACAAAACCAGCCGAAAAGCATATCAAAAAAAGGCGACGAATCACCCTTCCGTGCAACGTGGGTGGGATGGCTCAGAGAATGGAATGCCTTCACTGCCGTGTGCCAAACTGTGTCAGTGTTCTGTCTCCTCTTTCTTTGCGAGGGGAAGCTGCGAGGCAACTCACAAAAAATATGCACTTCCGTGCGAAGGCAGCCCACCCCCGACCACCCCCACCCTCCCCCAACGTGCGGATAAAATACAACGGATGCGGGAAGGGAACTAGCGGGTCTGTGGAGAGATGGCGGAAAGAATAAACGAAGGGGTGAGTTGAGGTTGAGGCCGAAAGGGTGGAGGGAGGGGACAGACATTTGAGTCGGGTTTGCGATTATTTTGGTTTCGACTGTGCTGCTGTTGTTGCATTTTTTCTTAAAATAACAAAGCTCGCTGTGTTGCCCCGCCCCGACCCACACGAGGGGTTGGTGTGGGGGTGTGGGGAGGAGGGGGTAGGCAACCACTGTTTCGCTTGCGTTCTTCTTCTTCTTCTTCTTCTTCTTCTTCTTCTTCTTCTTCTTCTTCTTCTTCTTCTTCTTCTTCTTCTTCTTCTTCTTCTTCTTCTTCTTCTTTTGAGATGACCAACAAACAATACCCCACCAGAACGGATCAGCAATGAGACACTATCATTTGGGGAGAAGGGGGAGGAGAAGGAAACGGCCTGCCCAGAGACTTCATTGTGTGAGAGCTTCAAAGCCTCGAGAAACCTTCACAAGCTCCAGGGCAGGGCCGGGTGGGAGTGGGAGTGGGGCGGGCAGAACTTGCGGGCTACCGTTAGGGCCCGCCTGACTTAAACACCTGCGCCTGTCCCTGGGAGCGGATTGCGACACACACAGACGAGTGATTTGACAACGTGCCGCCGGATGATGCCATCCTGAAGCAGAATCAGAAAGTAAGGGGTAAGCCTTCGCGATGGTGACGAAAACGGTACATTTTTGGTGTACCGGTTTGTGGCGGCAGATAATTCCTTCCCCAGTGCATTTTTGTGTAGTTCCTCCGATTGATAAGGCGACAAACGCTGAACTCTGCCGATTACAATCGCGAAGGCACCCCCAAAGTTCATCATATGCAAGACAACACGTGCGTCACAGACGCAACCCTCTGTGCGGGCAGGACTTGAGGAGACGAGGCACAAAAAAATTCCTCACAAAAACTGGCTAGTGTCATTTTGCCTCAACACACCAGGATGTTTTGCAGGCAAAACGGCAGGGCAATAAAAGAATCGGCTGGCGTCCAACAGCAGCCACCGCGGGAAAATATAACCAAACGCAGCACGCACATCAGCACGAAGTTGCAGAAGAGGAGAGTCCCTCCGATGCACGCCCACCCGCCCCTGTGGCTGACACCGGGTGCACGTTCAGCACATGCGGGTGGTGCACATAGTTGTGTGAAATGCCGCAGCAGCTCCCGAACCCAGGGTACGCGTCACGAACACCCGATGCATCGCAAACGACAACCCCGCAGTTCCCAAGGCGGATGGGCTGCGAGAACATGTGCGCGGTGAACGACTGCCAGAAATCCCCGTGCCCAACTGCGGCGATGGTGCTCCCTGCGGGAAGCGTCGCAATGTACTCGGCAAAATCGAGAACCCGATCGCGAACGCTTACTACGGTCTCGCGTGACTCGTCAACCTTCCCGTGACGGACGTCATCCTCCGTCACACGCAGAGGTTGCTCTGTGGGCTGGCCGTATGCCTCAGGGAGCAAGCCCCACTCCCACAGGTCAGACCGCACGCAGGCCATGCTTGCCTGCCTGCCCAGGCCGGTGTCGCAGAGCCGGCCGACGCCGCCACACCTCTCGCGGATCGTGGGCTGGACGACGCGGCGCGCGACGGTCGGAAAACCGACATCCGCTGTCATGAGAGCCCTGCGCAGCGGGGAGGAAACAATCAGGTCGATGTGTGTGCCAGCCATCAACCCCCGCAGCTGGTGTGCCTGGTCCACCCCCTCTTCGGTCAGCAGGGGGTCGTGCAGCGAGTAGCCGTTCGCCCGGAGGGAGATGCGGTCATCCCCGTGGGACTTCCACGCCAGATCCAAAAACACATTATGCGACGCCTGCCCATGCCGGATGAGGAGGAGTGTTTTCCCTCGGAGAAATCGCAGCGGTTCGTGCGGCACCATCTGGCCTGCTCAAGGTTTGAACAGCGGATCAGGACGGGGGGTGATTGGCGGGGGGCGGGTAGCAGTAAAGACAGACAAAGGTAGGGTATTTGAGAGAGAGAGAGAGTTGACTCCCTTCGCGCCGCGGGATCCGGTGCTATGCTCGGACTGTTTGTGTGCGCCAAAAAAAACGCACCCGGGCAATAAAATCAGTGGGGAGGGAGAGGCTGTCGCGGTGGTGAGCGCGCAGGCAGTGGAATCGGAAAGGAGGGGGGGGCGGGGGGGTGGGGGATGGGGGCGAAGTTGACTTTATGGCACAGAACTTCAGAACTTGAGATGATGTGATGTGTAGGGAAGGGTAGTGGGGGCCTTCGCTCTGGAGTGAGAAAAGTGAGAAAAAGTGAGCCCAAAAATGGAAAAAATGGCAAAAAAAAGAGTGTGGGGAGTTGGGTCCAGTTTAGCAAAGTTGTCATATTTCTCGGGTGTTTTCTGAATGGGGACACCCGAAGAACCCCATGACGTGGTCATGACATGTCGCGATCTGCAAAATTGATCTTCACCTGACCGTGAAGACCGGAGGTGGTGAACACAGTGTTATTACGCAAGCACTTTAGTGATGTCCCCACAGTCCAGCGGGATCCGGTGTGCCAGGTGGGGGGAGGCGTCGTGGCCTTGGGACACCAGGTCAGGTGCGTGTTCCCCGTTGAGGGGAATTCCAAAGAAGACGTGCGGGTTCCCTTGGTATTTTGAGCGTCTCATTGTTCCAGGTAGACCGATGCCCCTCCGGCTAAATTGGCCAGGTTGGCGAGGCTTTCATGGCGTGTTAGCACTACACACCACTTCATCAGGTTTTTGGTTCCCATGGCGACACCCTCTTCGTCTAGGGTGAGCCTGTAGTGGAGGCAATCTACCTGCGCCGAAATGTCTAGTGCTGTCGAGACCCCACGGGAGGCAGCGACAGGGGCAGCGAGGAAAACGCTATTACCTGGGATCCCCCGTGTTTAAGCCCCCCCTGGGGGGTCTGGCAAGGGGGGGCTTAACCACAGGGGGCCTCAAGTTGTCAATACCACCGCGATGAGCCCGATGACCTGAGGGCCATCCTCCAGCACCCCGTCGAGGGGCGCTGCACCTTCACCCCCTCGCGAGCGGCTCATGAAAGCGATACAGGAGACGGGCGCTGTACGACGAGGCCGTACGGCTGGGGAAGAACCCAGTTCCGGAGGGGTTCATCCCCGAGGCGATGAAACGCCTAGTCGGGCGTGAGCTACGGGACTGGGCGGGCCTGGGCGGAGATGCGGGTCGAGACAGGTGGCAGCCCTGCACCTGGCCGCACAAGCTCTGGGGTTTGCGACGATCCGGCTGCAGGGACCGCGGCGTCGATCCAGCAGCCTGCACGAGGTGTAGCCATGCGGCACCGCCTAGCCCTCCCATCCGGGCCCCCCCTCCAGCGCGCGCAGTTGCATCGGGGGGACGCGGAGCTGGTGAAGCAGCTCGCGGAGGCCTGCGTCAGGAAGAAGCGTGACGATGGCGAGTTCTGCGAAGCAAGAGCGCATCAGGTGGCTGCAGGAGGACCTGTGCCAGATCGACGAGAGCACCATCCGCCGCTACATCCCCATGCAGCGTTTGAAGGAGGAGTTCCTGCGAAGAGCGATGCCCGGGACGCTGTGGAGCAGCTCCAGGCAAGGCTTCAATTTGAGGAACCGCCATAAACATCCGCCCCCCCCCCCCCCTCCTGCGCCCCCAACCTGTGAACAGACGTTCACTACCGTGGCCTCCGGCGGCTGGGGGGCTCCGCCCCCCAGACCCCCCTGTGGCGTGTCCTTGCGCGACAATTTATCGTCACATCGGGTAGGGCCCGGGCTACCCAGGATGCAGCCCAATTCACACCGAATCTGCGCCCGCCGTATTGCAATTTGGGTTAGCGTGCTGGCATCGCAGCCTGGCCCCGAGGGACCATACCGTGAGTAACCGCGCCCGCCAGGAATAAATGTTCACTCCCATGGCCTCCGGCAGCTGGGCCCCAGACCCCCCTGTCCAGCAGGGACAGGCACCCCGTTTGAAAGGCAGCCTACTGGCTCCTGCGTGTCATTTGAACATGATGCACAATGTGCGAAGTGACGCAAGAGTTCACGCGCCTATTTCAGGGGGGGGTGCAAGCCGCTGTCGATGCCACGTCATCGTCCGCCAAGCTATACCCCCAGCTCGTCAATCATGGGGGAGGTCCTGCACCCCCAAGGAAGATAAGGATAAACCCCCACCCCCAGCCCCGCGACCCCACCCCGCGCTTCGCGCGGGGTGGGGGTGGGGTCGCGGGGCCGCGCTTCGCGCGGCCCCCCGCGCAACAGTGCCAGCAGGGGATGTGCTGTCCTGGCGCTGGACGCGGAGGGCGGTGGGGGCGCCGGGGGGGGTGGCGACTGGCCGATGGCCAGGGGTGCTGCGCGTTCCCGCGCGCTCAAAAAACGATGCGCAAGGGGGCTGGTAAAGTGTGGGCGCGAACCCGACCCGGGAGGCGCGCGTACTGGGGACAACTGCCGAGGCGGGCCGAGCGGGGTGTGGTCCAAAGCTGGCGGCACGCGAGAGGGACTGACTGGGCGACGGGAGGGGAAGGAGTTGGGGCGGGCAGCTGCAACGCGAGGCGCAGTCGGAACTGGTGCACACCTTCGAGGTCACCGAAAAGGCTGCCGCGGGGCGGGAGCGGATCACCGACGCGTTTGTTGACTTCTGGCACGGGATCCAGGGCGGCTGCCTGTCACGAAGTAGTTTGCCGGCTGTTCCTGTGGAAGCTCAGCGGGGACACCGGCGGCGACTACGCCGGAAAGCTGGTGACAGTGCTGCACGGGCATGAAGGGTAAAGGGGGTGCGAACGAGACGGAGGAGTACAGCGCAGGGGCGCGGTAGAGATGTGTGTGACGAGGGCGCGGGTGTCAAAGCTGTGCTTCCTGAGTGGCGGAGCTGGCGGAGGTAGGCACTGGTAGGCGTGAGGCGACGGCGGGCCGGACGACGCCGTCGAAACCCCGGGATACCTCCCTCGAGGTGGCGACGGGCAACGGGACGGAAGCCTCAGTTGGTTGCAGCAGGAGGGACGGAGCACTGCGATCGCCGAAAAGCCACTTAGTGATTGCGACGGAGTGGGGGAGGAAGGCGGCCTGGGGGTATGACACAGTGTGCTGGAAGCCTGGGGGGGCATGACACAGTGTGCTGGAAGCCTGGGGAGGCATGACACAGTGTGTTAGAAGCCTGGGGGAGCATGACACAGTGTGTTAGAAGCCTGGAGGGGCATGACACAGTGTGCTGGAAGCCTGGGGGGGCATGACACAGTGTGTTAGAAGCCTGGAGGGGCATGACACAGTGTGCTGGAAGCCTGGGGGGGCATGACACAGTGTGTTAGAAGCCTGGAGGGGCATGACACAGTGTGTTAGAAGCCTGGAGGGGCATGACACAGTGTGCTGGAAGCCTGGGGGGGCATGACACACTGTGTTAGAAGCCTGGAGGGGCATGACACAGTGTGCTGGAAGCCTGGGGGGGCATGACACAGTGTGTTAGAAGCCTGGGGGGGCATGACACAGTGTGTTAGAAGCCTGGAGGGGCATGACACAGTGTGCTGGAAGCCTGGGGGGGCATGACACAGTGTGTTAGAAGCCTGGAGGGGCATGACACAGTGTGTTAGAAGCCTGGAGGGGCATGACACAGTGTGCTGGAAGCCTGGGGGGGCATGACACACTGTGTTAGAAGCCTGGGGGGGCATGACACAGTGTGTTAGAAGCCTCGGGGGGCATGACACAGTGTGTTAGAAGCCTGGAGGGGCATGACACACTGTGTTAGAAGCCTGGGGGGGCATGACACAGTGTGTTAGAAGCCTGGAGGGGCATGACACACTGTGTTAGAAGCCTGGGGGGACATGACACAGTGTGTTAGAAGCCTCGGGGGGCATGACACAGTGTGTTAGAAGCCTGGAGGGGCATGACACACTGTGTTAGAAGCCTGGGGGGGCATGACACAGTGTGTTAGAAGCCTGGGGGGGCATGACACACTGTGTTAGAAGCCTGGGGGGGCATGACACAGTGTGTTAGAAGCCTGGGGGGGCATGACACAGTGTGTTAGAAGCCTGGAGGGGCATGACACAGTGTGCTGGAAGCCTGGGGGGGCATGACACACTGTGTTAGAAGCCTGGGGGGACATGACACAGTGTGTTAGAAGCCTCGGGGGGCATGACACAGTGTGTTAGAAGCCTGGAGGGGCATGACACACTGTGTTAGAAGCCTGGGGGGGCATGACACAGTGTGTTAGAAGCCTGGGGGGGCATGACACAGTGTGTTAGAAGCCTGGGGGGGCATGACACAGTGTGTTAGAAGCCTGGAGGGGCATGACACAGTGTGCTGGAAGCCTGGGGGGGCATGACACACTGTGTTAGAAGCCTGGAGGGGCATGACACAGTGTGCTGGAAGCCTGGGGGGGCATGACACAGTGTGTTAGAAGCCTGGGGGGGCATGACACAGTGTGTTAGAAGCCTGGAGGGGCATGACACAGTGTGCTGGAAGCCTGGGGGGGCATGACACACTGTGTTAGAAGCCTGGGGGGGCATGACACACTGTGTTAGAAGCCTGGGGGGGCATGACACAGTGTGTTAGAAGCCTGGGGGGGCATGACACAGTGTGCTGGAAGCCTGGGGGGGCATGACACAGTGTGTAAGGACCACGTGGGAGTATGTCACTTTGGAGCCAGTTTTGTGTGGAACCCAATTTTTTCACCTCTGCCAGAAATTCTTTTTCGAGATTTTTCGCAAATTTTGCATTGTCCCCAACACCCCTGTGTCACGGGACCTTCGCTCTGTGTCAGTGACACACAGTGACACAGAGCGAAGGCTTGGCGGCGTTTTTGCCGATTTCGCCTAAGGTGAAAAAAACCGCCTGTGTGACACACTGACACAATTTGACACAGAGCGAAGGCCCCCAGTGTGTAGTTGAGGAAGGTGTGTTCCTGTGTTGTGGGGTGGTGCGTGGGGCAGGACGGCAGAGTGAGTGGATTCGAGATAACACGCTGCGGCTGTGGTTCCCTTCTACGTATTTGATGCGTTTGACGCACCCACCACCCTCGAGCCTGCTGCCTTGATGTGGGTGTGGATCTGAGTTGACCCTCCCTTAAATCGTGACGCAGGTTGTCCAAGATCCAGCATGCCTGTGCCGTGCGGTGCTGGTAAAGTTGAGAAGAATCATACACAGAGGGAGAGAGACAGTCACCCCTTTGCTTCATGCAGGGTAGGGTCTGAGATGGAGTGATCTGATCGGGCTGTTGTTGACGCAGTGTGCAAGGCGGCAGGGGGAGGTGGGGGGGCCCTGCCCGAGCAGGCGTGACTCACCCTCTGCACTTCCGTCGCACATATCGCACTCACAAAACGGAACATAGCAGACACTGGTCACGAACACCGGGTATGGGACTGGGGGGGGGTTGTTGCGGTGAAACACACACACCTCAGCCTGTGATGAGGTGAGATGCGTGGCTCTGAAATACGGTATCTCCAAGTAGTAAGGATGGCCATAATCGGACCTGCTTACCTTTGTCGCATTTCCTCCTTCCTTTCTCCTTGCATGAGGGTACAAAGCGTCGGCGGCACCTTGGTAGGGGCAGGCCAGTAACCTACCTTAAGCCCATCGTAGGTAACCGCGCCGCTCGCGGGATTCCGTCATTGCCCCAGCTACGCTAGAGCTCTGAACCACCCGGAATGCATGCACCTCTCCCACACCCCTCTGTTATATTGGAACAGCTGTGCACCCCGCCTCTCCCTTGAGAGCACTGAAGTGCCCGCTTATCCCCTTAGAGTGCACCACCGCAACTCGTCACGGTGAGCACCTCGTCACCACAGAACACATCGGGGAACGGCAGTCGAAGCCGTCTGCACGATCCAATTGAAGGACAACTGACCCGTCGCTTCACAGTGAAAGGTCAGTGGCACTGGGGTGCCCACCCGCACCTGGCCATCACCAGGACTCGAGCCTGGGGGCATGGGGCGTGTTCACACAGGATAGCCGCATCTGTTCAACTCAAATGGGAATCGGAGAAGGCGGCAGCAACGACGTCGCTGTCGCGACGCAGCGGGGCGGACGCGTAGATGAAGGCGTTTGGGTCGGCACGCACAGCTGCCAGCACCACCTCCTTGTCGCAGCACAGTGATGTGGGGGCGAACCGCAGGGCACATCCCTCCTGGCGCACAGCCGCCAGCACCACCTCACGCTTGTTCAGCAGTGGGGTGTGGACGAAGCAGAGCGCAAAGCCGCAACTCGTCACGGCTGCGAGCACCACCTCCTCGTCACAACGGAACACAGGATCGGCGAACCGCAGCCCCAAGCCGTCGACACGAACCACTTGAAGCACAAACGACCTGTCGCTTCGCAGCGAAGGGTCAGCGTACTTGAGTGCCCACCCATCCTGCAAGACGGCAGCCATCTGAAGCTCCTTGTCACGGCACAGTGAAGCACTCGCGTAATAAAGAGCGCACCCGCACTTGCGTACGGCTGCAAGCATGAAGTCTCTGTTGCTGCGGAAGGAAGGGTCGGCGTAGCGGAGACCTTCCCCGTTACCATGCAAGGCTGCGAGCACCACCTCCTCGTCCTTGCGGAATGCCCTGTCAGCATAGTGCAGCGCACTCCCTGACGACTTCACAGCGGCAAGCACGACCTCACGATCGCTGCAGAAGTTGGCCGAAGCACACTGCAGCATGCATCCCACCTTCCGCATGGCCGTGAGAACCACGTCTCGGTTGCTGCGGATCGAATCATCGCAGTGCTGCAAGGCTCCCGGCTGCTGTGCGACGGCAGCAAGTTGCACCTCCCTGTCACGCCGCACCACGTGGCGGGCGTACTGCAAGGCATCCCCATTCAGCTTGACACACTGCAGCACGAAGTCTTTGTTGCTCCGTAGTGACTCGTCTGCCTCATTGAGCACCTCTGAGTCGCGCCGTACACCTGCCAGCACCACCTCCCCATCCTTCCGCAGGTGAGGTGCGGCAGCACTCAGTGCACGGCCCTGGCCCCGCCCTCTGCTGTGCATCGCAGCGAGCACCACCTCCCTGTCCCCCTGCAGGGAAGGGTGGGCGTGTTGGAGTGCAGAGGGGAAGGTTTCGAGTGCGGCAAGGACAAGGTCTCGGTCACAGCGCAGCGGCTCGTCGGCATATTGCAACACCCAGCCATGCCACAGGATAGCCTCGCGCTGGAACTCCCTGTCCTTCTGCAGTGCAGATGACGCATCGCAGAAGACGTCAGAGCCACTCCGCACGAAGGTCAGCATCACCTCCCTGTCAGCCCGCAAGGCTTCAGAAACGACATCACTGAACTCCGTACAATCATTGATTGTGTGCATGGTGATAGGCATGAGGAGAATCTCCTTGTCGTCGCTGTTGCGCAGTGCCTCACTTGCGTAGCTGAGATTGCCCTGTGCCGCTATCACGACCTGCCTGTCGTTGCAGAGGGCCGCACAGGCGTCCTCGAGTGATGAATAGTCTGTTTGCACAGCGGCCATGACCACCTCTCTGTCGGCCCGCAGCGCTGCATCAACATATTTCAGTGCACTACCGCTGCGCTGCACAGCAGTGAGGGCGAACGACTTACTGCCGAGGACAGCTTCACCTGCGTACATGATGGAATGGGAGTCGCGAGTCAATGCCCTCAGCACCAGATCCTCATCATTCCGTAGGTTTTTGCAAGTGTACTGAAGTGCCATTCCGCTTGCACACACCGCTGCAGTGACGATGTCTTTGTCACTGCGGAATGACTCATCCAGGTGCTGCAGCGCATCCCCGCCACACGCCACCATTGCAAGCGCCACATCACGCAGACGCCGTGCCCAGGTAGGAATGGTTTTCATGTCAAACACACTCCACGGGTGTTCGGAATTGTGCTTCTGCAGCAGCTCGATGAAACGTGCACCCGACAGGGCTACGTCAATGCAGCACCCCTGCGACACACCTGTGGCACCGCAGAGAGCCGCCATATCGTCGAACACCTCCCCATCCACCGAGAGCTCCACATCCTCGGGAAGCGCGCCAGCAGGCAACCCGAGCACCACGTCAAGTGCCTTTGCCTTGAGATGAACCGGCGTGTCGCCCTCCCTGATGTGCACCGCATGCTGCTCCCCACACAGCCTGTCCTTCAGGAACACCTCCACTGTTAGCGCCTGCCCGTCGGTGGACCTCGAGGGGGGGAGGGACCCGGTGTCAGGTGGTTGAGTGAGAAAAGACATCCAGACGGGCAGGGAACCTGGGGGCTCCATTGCCGAACAAGATGTTGCCGTTTGCCTGTGGATGTGTGTGTGCTGAGTGCAGTGCCACTTGCTTGGCAGGACCGGAATGAAGGGTGGGATCTGTGACAATGTCCCGTCGGTAGTGGGCAACACGCAGTTTCTTCGACAATTCGCGAGTTGCAAAAAGATAACAAGGGTGGGGGGAATGAGGAATGGTCGAGGGGGATGGGGGGTGGGGGACACCGTCTAAAGGGCTCTCTCTAGTCCGCCGCCCCCCCCCCCCCCCACCGCTTCATCTAATCGGTGAGGCCCCTTCACAGCACCCACCACTACCCACCCCACCCCCCTCCGGAGACCCCGAACTCTAGCCGTTGGCACGCTGTGCTGGCCACCCTCATGCGGCTCGAGCTCTGCTTGCTTCAGGCATCCAGCCCGGGGGTCACCACCGACGTGCCCGGCTCCGCTGTTCTAAAACTGGGATGGGAGAGGTGGGTGTGTGGGGTGGGGCTGGATTGTTGTTGGGAGATTTTCGTGCAAATAAAATATCGCCGTTTCGCTCAATACAACAGACACGCCGGAGGGCACAATGGTGCCTGGTGGCGGGTGCTGTGAAGGGATCACACTAATCTACAATACGGACACACAACATCGAACCATTGGTGGGGGGGAACAGTGGAATTGCATCAATACATACACTCCCACACGCAAAGGAACACCGAGCAACCGCGACACCCACCTTCGCTGACATGCATACACACAAACACACACGCTAACCTTTTTGTGCAGTGTAGGTCACACCCGAGCGGACTCTCTGATACCGCCTTACCCCTACTGTGATGCCACACACATACACGTGATTACCCTTTGTGTTTAGTGCAGGGCGCACCGAGCGGACTCTGATACACTCCACGGTGGGACACACACGCAATATTTCTTCCCTCCCCCCATACATAAGGGGAGGGAAGAAAAACTGTCCTCCGGCCAACGCAATAACCTCACCCACATGCCGCCACCCCCCCTCTCCTCCCCTCCCCCCCCCCCCCTCTCTCTCTACTACCTCCTCCCCCCATTCGAAGGGAGCGCCATGCAGATCTAAAGAACACAGCGGATGGAGTTGCCCCTTTGCAGCCCCTGCAGAGAAAGCCCACCCACCCACCCCCTCCCCTTGGGGTAATTCTCTCGTCTATTCAACAGAACATGTCCGAAGGGAAGAAGCCATGGGGTTCATGCCCTTCGAATGCGAGAAGGACGGGAAAGTCAGGCGGGAGATTGTTCTGGGTTATAAAGTGGTCGCAGGCTGCAATATACATGCCCCGGTTCACCGGGCCTGTCGGGGACCCGTGCCTCACCCACACCCGGATGGCGGTGCGGTGGACGATGAGATACACCGCAGACCCCCCTTGAGCCCCGCCATATGGCTCCAGGACACGCCGCATCTCCTCCACATTGACACGCCTGTCCTGCCGCCTCAGGTTTACCACCGCAAAGCGGCAGTCACGTGCCCCGTGCACCATCGACACCCGCAGCACCAGCGGGGTGATCTGGAGGCTGGCATAGGCCACTCGCCTCACGAGAAACGCGTCTAAAACCTGCCTCTGTGAGGGCGTCGCAGTTTTGATCTGCATCCGAACCGCTTCCTGCAGCGGCACGCAGCCCTCGTATCTGAGGTGGGGGCATTTTTTCAGCAGCCTCTGCGCGAGCCTCTGTGGGTGGGGCCCGTCAAAATCCTGGGGGTTGCCCATAACCCACAGCTGGTCGTTCGCCATCAGGAAGAAGATGGCGGATGTCTTAGAGGTGTGGTCCGAAAGAGACTCGATGCAGCACGGCAGCTCCGTCAGCCTCAGATGGCTCGCCGAGAAGGGGAGGACTCGCAGCAGCTTCGGGGATGGGGACCGCGACAGCGGCGAGGTCAGCGTGAGGGAGAGGGGCACGCGGTGTGCCGCAAGCATCGCGAGAAATTCGGGGGGCTCCTCCCCTTCAAAAATGCGATACTGCGAGCAGACGGGGTCAAACGCGTGGAGCTTGGTGCAGCTGTGGCTGAATGCCGCATCAGCGACAGCCTGGGGTGCGCCCCTCCCGATCCAAAACCAGCCAATCCTCCGGGAGGGGGCGCCTGCAGAGCTGTTCGACGGGGCAAAAACATACGCCGCCGATGCCATCAGGACACCGTCAAACCTTTCATGCATCACCACATCGACATCCTCGAGGCTGGTCCCACCACCGCCACCGCCTGCACCTCCACCCGCCCTATCCTGGATGACCCACACCGCAAGATCCGTCGCCCGCTGCTGCCCACCAGCAGGCATGCGGTACCTCTCCGCTACCAAAGGCGGCGCAACCCCGAGGTGATTCGGCTGATTCAGCGGGGAGGTGTCCAGCGGCTGCACCCCGCCACCACCCCACTGTTTCGGCGACCCCCCGCCGCCCCCCATCCCAAGGCGGTGGCTTTCCGGGGAGTAGCGCCCCCCACCCACTCCGCCAGCTCCACCAGCCCCGCCGGTCCCACCAACCCCCAGGGGGGAGAGGTGTGGGTGAGGGGATGGAGGGGCAGCTGCAGTGAGGCCCCCGCCGGCACCCCGCGGGTTCCGGGGCGGGGAGCACAGCGGGTAGTGGTGGTGGGAGGCTGGGATATGCTGCTGCTGCTGCTGCTGCCACCCCACCCCAACCCCCACCCCGGGCGAGGCGTTTTGGGGGTGGGGGTGGGGCTGCCGGCCCCCCTGACCCGCCTCCACCTCGCGGAGGAGCACCGCCTCGGAGTAGCGCACACCACCACCACCACCACCACCACCACCACCACCGCCATCTCCCCCTCCCCCAGGCGAACCTCCGGCATCCGCAGCCAAAACCCCCTCCACCTTCCGCCTATAGCTGCTGAGGTCAAGGAGTAGAGCTTGGTAGCGTGCCTCCGCCGCGTTGTTCGGAGGGGGGTTCCCACCTATCCCGGCAGCTGTTGGGGATGTGGGGGGGGACGCCGGGTTGTCTTTATAGGAGGCGGCGGAAGGGAAGGGCCCGCTGGAGGAGCGGGGCGGGGTTGAGTGGGTTGCCACCCCGGGGGGGGATGAGGCGACCACCTCCATTGGGAGCTCGTTGTCGAGGGAGAGCCTGCCGCTTTCGCCGATCTCCGCGCTGTCGAGCATCGCGGCGAGCCTCCCCAGCAGGGCACGGCTTGCCGCCGCAACCCCGCTCTCCCGAGGAACCACGGCGGGCGCTGCAACAACGCCCTGCCCCACCCCACCCCACGGAGATGACGGCGACGACCTCACCGGGAGGGGCAGAGCGCTGTGCGAAGCCCGGCGGACCCTCCCCTGCGACCCCATCAGGAAATCCCCCGGCAGCGGCAGTCCCTCCTCAGCCAACCCCGGGTTCGGATTCCCCGGGGGGGGTTGGGCCCGCGTGGCATAGGGGATATCCACCGCAGCGGCCATCGGGGGTGGGCTCCGGCTCCGGCTGCTGCGCCGAAACCCTGCTTGAGGCAGGGTGCCCTTTTTCTCAAGCCCCACCAGCATCCGCTCCACCTCGTCTATCTCATGCATGAGCCTCCCCTCGGGTGAGGTCATCCTGGCAGGAGACCTGGGGCGGCGGTGATGCGCAGTGCCTCCCCCAGCCCTGTGAAGGCCAGCGGGTGGGTCTGACACCCCGCCAAGATCCTGCGATGGGGAGGGGGAGGTCGGGATGATGCCTTTGAGGAACCCTGTCACGGATTTCCCCGACTGGACAGCGTCGACGGCCCGCTCCAGCTCCCCGAGGGTCCGCTCGAGGCTTCCGGAGGAGGCGGCGTGGCGGCGGGGGTGGGGAGGGCTGCGGTGGTGGTGGTGGTGGTGGCCCCCCCCGCCGCCTTTCGGCTGCTCCATCGCGGCAGGCATGGGGGGGACGACAGACGCGGTGCTGTCGGTGTGGCTGTCGCACATCCGCCTGGGCCGCGCCTGCGACGCCGGGAGGTACCCCCTCGGGGTTGCCTCGGGCTGGGGGCGGACCACACCCACACCTCCTCCACCACCTCCACCATGCCCCCTCCCCACAGCCAGGGGAGGGTTGTCACGGTGGTGCCCATACTGCTGATGCTGCTTCCCACCCACAGCCTCCCCACCGTGGCGGAGTGCCGGGCTGCCGGATGAATCGCGGTGGGGGCGGTGATGGTGCTGCTGCTGCCCCCCATTCGCCCGAGCCCTGGCCTGCTGTTTGATGTCCTCCACATCCATCGCAGCTGCCTCCAGGGCCTGAGCGCGGAGCGCGGTGTGGTCGACGTTGCCTAGATACCCCGCCTCCACCAACGCCCGCACCGGAGACGACGCGAGGGGGTCAAACCCGGTGCCTGGGAAGGCGAGCGCCCCGCCATCGCCCTCCAAAGCACCCCCGAGGGGCGGCGGGACGGCTGAGGTGACCGCATGGTAGGGCAATGCGGCGCCGCCGCCGCCACCGCCGCTCTCCGCCCGGGGAGGGGCGGGCACCGCAGCTGGGGCCAGCGCGGGGGATGCGCCCATCGGCGCTCCGTCTCGGAAGAGATCATCGAGGAGACGCCTCTGCGGATCAGGCGATGACTGCCTCCGGGCACGATGGCCTTGCTCCTGGGAGTGGCGCCGGAGGGGTCGCTGCTGCTGCTGGTGGTGGTGGTGGTGGCGGTGTGGACTTTGCTGCTGCTGCCGCTGGTGGGCCCGGTCCATCTTGTATTTGCTGTGGAGTGCCTCCAGCATCCGCTCCTCGTCGCCGTGCCACTCATCCAGGATCTCCGGGATCTGCGCCAGCTTCGCCGGGTTGTGCCGCGCGTAGAAGTGCCACAGGGGGGGCACCATCTCCACCCGCAGCCCCTGCGCCTCACACACAGCCTCCACATCCTGCATGCGCACGTCGTGCCGAGAAGGCGAGATAGAAGCGGACATCGCCCCCTACACCTCACCCAGGCGATCTTCCGCGATGCGAGAGAGGCGCAAGTGACGTGGAGAGGGGGGAGGGAGGGGGAGGAGAGGGCGGTGGTGGTGGTGGTGGTGGCAGGTTCGAATCGCCGGGCGGGTTCTCACCACAGCGTGCAGGAGGGGCCAGCCATGGCCACACAGCAGGGAAGGGGGGGAGAGGGTGTGTGGGTTGGGGGGGTGTCGCTGTGTGACTGGTACTGCGGTGGCGGTGTGGGTGGTGTTGTTGTGTAATCCAGCGAAGAGAACACAGAGGCGTATACTTTTTTTTCTGCAGATGCCATGCCGGAGGGGAGTGGGGGGGGTGGGGGGTGGGGGCTGGGGCAGTGCCAGGCGCGATGACTCTTGCCGTCTTCCATTGCTGCAGCTCTGCACCCCTGCACCGGCATGCACAGCGCGGAATCCCGCAGGATTCTTTATTTCCACGAGGCAACGTCAAAATGGGCGACCTGCTCAACTTTTGGAAAGCGCCTGTGTCGCTCTGGAGGGAAATGCCAGCGGCTTCACCCTTCGCCCTTCAGACTTCTCACTTCAGACCCAGAGCAACACACTACTCACATGAACCCCTTTGGGGCTGTGCATAACGACACCGCCTGCTCTTGAATCGATGATCTGCGATCCCACTCTAGCACACACACACACCGCCACCCGTTGGGGGATTCGGACACGCTGTGCGGTTGTGCAACACGCGACGCTGAACTAGCCTGCCTTACACGGAGAAAAAGAGGCGTGGCCAGACGAAGAGATGTGACTGAACTAGAGAGGTGATGGGGGCGGACACACAAGACACGCCAGGACGCAGGGTAAAGCTGGTCCTGCTGTCTTGCTGCCCCATCTGTGTGTGTTGCCTTGGGGCCGTCTGATTGAAGAGGCGCACCGGGCGGGGGCATGGGAAGAGGCAGTTGGAGGCAAAACAGGCTTGGGGTTGCGTTCCTCTTGGGTTGCACGAACGGGAATGCCGTCATATCATACTACAGCAGAGAAACATCGGCGGAACGATAACTATTCCTCACAATGCAACGGCGGATTCCTGAGAGTCTCCTGAGAGACTCCACGTGCTTGTCATATCTGTGTGTAAATAACAAAAAAGATTGGCAACATGTGCTGGGGAGGGCAGGGGGGGGGGGGGGGGTCGATCGCCAAAAGCGAACGCAATACTTCGTGGATCAGCGACTTGCGGACCCCGAAGTTGATCCAGACACACCGCCACCCCACATTCTCTCTCTCGGGACTGCAGCATCCCCTGCCCCTTGCGGACAGGGCTGTGTAAATGCAAACGCGGGGAGGCAGTGCATCTTGAGATGAATGATGTGGAATGAAGAAACCCCCCAGAGCCAGGCCGAGGCATGAGTGTTGCACCTTGCGCAACATGCATGGGGGGGGGCATTCGTTGGGGGAAGGGGCGGCTGGCAAGGGGAGAAACATAAGGCGCTGTTTGTGCGCCTAACCCGGCAACACTAATGCAACCGAGTGAATCACAAGAGAGAAAGGTAACAACGACAGTTGGTGTTCTTCGAACGCAGAACATCCCACAAAAATAAAATGCCCCTCAAAAAAACGAGGGCATGTGTGGATGTGCGGATGAGGAGGGCCAGTTCTTCAGCCTGGGGGAAACACACCTTTGCAAAGCGCCACGACGATGCATCGTTATTACTTCACTTTATTTCGTTTGCATGTATGTTTTGTTTGGCTCGTTTTCCTCCCCCCTCCCTTGCACACTTTTGCATGCGGTGTGTTTCCCACCACCCCCACAACCACCACCCCCTCTTCCGTTTGATCCCCACTCGCCTGATGGCGTACACGCCATCAGACACTTCCTCGCCAACAAGACAGGAGGGAAGTGCCTTTGCGGCGAACAAACTCCAATCGCTCTCTCTGAGAACACACGCCAGAGTCGTGGCTAGGCTGGCATTTTCCGACGCAAGACTGGCATGCACACCACATGGCATGGCAGCAAAAAGGCACCGCAACAGACCAGCCTGCCACATGCTGAGCACACACAGACCCGCACCCCCACCCAGCTTGCAGTTGTGCACAAGCTAGAGCCAGAAGGGGGGTATGAAGAAGCAGACCAAGGCCGCCAGGAGGGATAGTGGGGTGGGATGAAAAAAGGGGGCGCAAAAGAGTCGCAAATCAACCGACGCATGCACATCCCCTCCAAGGCCACACACCCCCCACCTTGTTCCAAGGCAGGGGAGGGGGCTGGGTACAGGGGGCGGCAGGACAACTGAACGAATAGAAAAGAAACCCCTATGTGCCTGCGGCGGCATGCTGTTGCAGCACGCAGTGGTGGCAGAAGGCATGGGGGAGGGGTTTGCAGCTGAGAGGAACGGAACGGATGGCTTGCGCAAAAAAGAAAGGGTAAAGGACTAATTAGCCCACAACTTTTCCAGAAATGCCAATTCAGGCCCAAACTTATTGTAAAATTCCAATGTAGACCACCACTTATTGGAAAATGCCAATTCAACCCAGCCACTTTTTCAAAAATGCCAATTCAACCCAACCACTTTTGTGAAAATTCCAATTCAACCCAACCGCTGATGTACACCTCCGCCCACACACCCCACACCTCAGGAGGGATGCCCCCCTCACAAAACACAATGGTTGGTACCGGAGACACATTCTTCACAATTGAAGCCCTGCACGACGCACTCACAATACAAGCGGCAGAGCAGCAGAGGACGCTAAAGAGGACGAGGTGCGAGTCCACCAGGACGACACATATTTGTGGGTCAGACGATTCTGACGAAAGTTGCCCGTACCGTGTGACGGCCTCCCTCCAGGAGGGGGAGGTTGTTGTCCATTTGCACGCCGAACACACCTGCACTGCCGCACACCACAAGCGCAAGACATACGGGGAGACAACCACTTTGGGAAAGGAGTTTGCAGGCGTCAGAGAAAATCCCCGCATGACCCCCTCGCACATGAGGGCTCTGCTCACGGACAGGGGCGACACGACGGATTCGAAGAAGGCGATGAGAGTCCTCGCAGCGGTAAAAACACACATATGGGGTCCAGAGGAGGAGGCGTTTGGGCGCCTCAGGCCAATGCTCCAAGGACGGGTGGACGATGTTTCTGGAAAAGGTGAGAGCTGCCCTTTCCCCTGGCGAGGGGGAGGGCACAACGTGTGCCCCGGACCGGGACAAGGGCCTCCTCGAGGCCCTTCCGGCAGTGCTGCCCCGCCCTGCCTGAATGGTGTGCGCCAGGCATGTTGCCAACAACATCCGGGTGCACAAGGATTTCAACAAGAGCCATGTTGAATCCTTCTGGGTATTCAGGGGCCTCCCCAAAAGACTCTCTTGCCTTCAGCAGCTGGTTGGGTTGAATTGGAATTTTCACAAAAGTGGTTGGGTTGAATTGGCATTTTCCAATAAGTGGTGGTCTACATTGGAATTTTACAATAAGTTTGGGCCTGAACTGGCATTTCTGGAAAAGTTGTGGGCTAATTAGTCCTTTACCCAAAAAGAAAACTTGGCTGGGCCCGGGTGGTGGAGCAGAGAAGAAATAAGGTCAGGTATACGGTATCAGGCTTGCTCCGTATTCCTTGAAAAATAGCCAAAATCCCGGAAATGTATTCCTGCTTTTTTCTAAGGATTTTTGCCTTGGATTTCGGACCCAGCAGTTCCCTGTGCCAGTCCCACAACCTCACGCAGTGCAATGCCTTGGAAAATTCTGTCACAAGTCACTCATGGTCGCTCGTTTCGGCACGACTGCCGCAACCGGAACTGCATGGTGAAGGCCTCCTCGATCGAGACCACCACTGGCAGCCCCAGGTCCGGTAGCTCGCCATCCTCGGCCAAACAAAATGTCGGCAATAACCGCCCTGTTTTCATTGTGCTGTAAGGCGCGTACGACCGATACATGCGATGGTTGCCTCAACAGCATGAGGCGTTGCGCGGCCTGATGACCTCCTATAGGGTCGGCGCCACCTGACAGTTCCCACTGGTTCGACTCGCTAGATGGGGTATCCGGCGTCCATGGCTCATCTCTCCTGTGGCCAGTGATCCCACCAGCATCAGCTGCCGGATGAAAGCAAAAAATGGGTTTCGGGACCGTTTTTTCCAACGACACCCCTTCTTGACATGCCACAGTGGCATACGCGCAAGGACTTGGTGACAAGACAGGCACAAGCCACAGGGGGGTCTGGGGGGCGGAGCCCCCCAGCCGCCGGAGGCCACGGTAGTGAACATCTGGGTCTTGGGTGGAAAGAACACCGGTTTTTTGGCTGCCGGGAAGAAACAGAAACGGGGCGGGTGTCTGGAGGACTCATCCCCACCCCCCCCCCTCGGAAAAAGTTTCCTAAGGAAAATCCTTAGAAAAAAATAAATTTCCCCTCCTAAAAATCCTTAGAAAAAAATCGAGATATTTCGGAGAGTGTATTCCGTATTCCATGTTAGGAGCAAGCCTGGGTATACGGAGAGTTGGCCTTTCCCTCCGCTCGCCATGCAGGTAGTGTGCCCGAGGTGGGGTGAGGTCGTGGGTCTCGGGTAAGCAGAGGGTACGAAGGAGGGGGAGGAGGGGATGGAGCGATCTGGCGACCACACGGTGGAGAGGCACAGATGCGTTGGGTGGGGAGTGGGAGGGGGTGGGTCAGGGGATCGGAACTCAGAACGGCAGCTGGCAGAGCAGCGCTATGCCTCGCAGCACCCAATGCTCCATGGCCTGTGGTGGTGGTGGTGGTGGTGGCGGAGTTGAACCTCGGGCGATGGGGTCTGGCCCCCTCCCAAAAGGCACCCCAAGCAACAGACCAAACCATGATGAAAACTCATGCAACCGGGCTGGCTAACGAAAGCAACTACCAACACAAGGAATTCAACACCCTGGCCAACTTTCTAAGAAGAAAATGCTAGACTTGCTCGAAGAAGAGTATCGGCAAGGCACTTCAAACCATCTAGCCGGTGGCTTGCTCCCAGAGGGTACATACCGCGTGCTTGCTCTCAAGTACTGTCACCGGGAGGTCAAACATCATCACATAGTTTGAGTTGTGGCCCGTCGTGCTGTGTATGTGGCATTGTGTGGGTGCGGAGGGTGGGGTGGCGTGAGAAGGGGCGCAGGGTGGAATATCCTTCGCTCCTTTGCGACCCCCTGCCCCAGTTCGTTGGGTCGGAAGGAGGATAACATATTTGCTGGGCTCGTTCTGCTCATTGTTGATTCCGCTTTGAAGCGGTGACGCTTCCGCATCGTAGAGGACTGAAATATGTAATTACAACGCACACCCAACACCAACACCTAAATGTATACAGAGTAGGCCGCTGTGGGGATTGCACCATCCCGATGAGCATACCTCAACACACCGCGCCTCTCAGAGGTGCGGTAGAGCGGGCACTTGACGGTGGTGGACGTCTCTGTGATCTTGCCGTACTCGTTGTCGACATTGTTTGCATCCGCAACGCCCACCTCCTTGCGCTGCTCTAGCCGCATCCACACCACAGGGAACGAGTCGTACAGCTCGCGGGGACGCGCTTCCGCCACAGCCTTTGCCTCAGTGCACCAGCTAGCCCCCTCGAGGTACAGGCCATGGAAGTAGCACCCGTCGGGTGGCGGCACACCGAGCGTGAGCTCTTCGACTGTCACAGTATCGATCACCGTGAAGGTTCTGCACAGCGTGTCAATGGCAACGTCGACCCGCCGTGCGTGGTTCTGCTCCACCCCCGTCAGGAAGGCCTGTGTGAAGAAGAACCCGCTGAGCCAGAACACATTCGGGATGCCTCCGGAGTTCAGCCACCCCTGCAGGTAGGAGATGCGGTTCGTCAGGTCCGCCACAAAGGAGCTCAGCGGCTTCAGCGACGGGTAGGAAGCGGCAAGCCAGACACTGGGGATCTTGCCGACGAGCATCTGCTCCCCCATCGCCTCCAGGGTAGGCGTCATCATGACAGACCCGAGCAGCGCATCGCGCAGCGCCGTGAGGGTGCCTGTGATGGTGCCGAGCAGTGTGTTGTACCGCAGCACCTCCATCACCAGCACCGTGTTGAGACTCTCGTGATACGAGACCGGGAACTTTGCCTTCACCACCGCAACGTCGAACTGCGTAGGTATCTTGGCTAACATCCCCTTGACGAGATCAGCAAGGATAGACTTCTCATCGCTCTCAGCATCACCGCCATCACCACCATCGCCACCACCCCCAGCACGCTCCTCTGGACCATCCCCTGAGGGTGCCTTCGGAGCAGCGAGCAGCACGCTCGCAAGCAGATTCCGAGCCTCACAGTCATTCCTGCTGACATCCGCATTTGGGTGGAACCCAAACACCGACACATTCGCCTCCGCCGGAAATGCCTCGATGTGCGGGATGGGCTCGTCGTGCTTCGGGTCGGGGACACAGTATTTCCTGCCCCCCTCCTCGTCGTATGCATGCCCCGCCTCCAGGACAGACTCGTTGAGAAACCTGCGCAGCAACGCCTGCAGCAGCCTCCTGTCCCGATCATCCGTCACACGCCCCCCATAGTTACACTGCCCCGTGAGGTAGAGGAGCGCGTCGTAGGGAACCGCTTCATACCCCTCCACCAGCTGCTTCAGCTGCTGCAGGCTGATGTTGAGATCTGTCTTGTTGAAGCCGTACGGTATGTTCCATCCCATGGGGCCGTAGTTCCGCCTCTCCTGCACCACGGCGTGGAAGAAGCAGAGGGAGAAGCACAGCTTCTTCCAGACAATTGGGTTCGACGACACCCCATAGAAATCACCATCATTAAGCGGCACGCTCGAGAAAGAGCTCAGCAGGTTACTCCGGAGGCCCTTTGGAGGCTCCAGCATCATCTTCACCCCATTCATCAGGGCTGACGGCGGGAAGTAGCTGCATGGCTGTGAGGTCAGCCACAGCCGGAAGTCGGAATGGAGTGACCCAGCCCGGGAGGGCCTGGTGTAGTCGCTGATGATTCTCTCCAGACAGGGCATCCAGTCCTGGTAGAGGTGGCAGTTCTGCAGCACGACCCACCACCCGTTGCTCCGCCCGTCGATGATGAGGCGCTCCGCCCGCTCCTTCATGCCCTGGCCGAGGGAGAGGGTGTGCATCTTCTGCGACATGCTCTCATCTTCTGCCAGCTTGCGCAGCTCCACCATGGGGTCAGCCCCGCTTGTCAAGATGAAGACAAACGGCGTGGCTGCCCCGCTCGACTCCCTATATACCTGCGCGATGCTGCAGACAGGTGGTGCTGTGAAGGGTGCGCCCAGCTTGGGGTGGCGCTGGATGAACTGCTGCACGGCATGCGTCAGCGCGTCGGGTCTCAGCGCGCGGACCAAGAGGAGCTTGTTGAACTCCGCCTTCCCATCCCACTCCCGGGCCCCCGAGCCGAAGTCCCACCCATCCGGGAGCCACACCTCCAGAGGGCGTTCACTCAGGAACCAGTTCTCCCAGGTTGCCTCCCCATTCTTCTCTGCGTTGGCCTGCTCCGACGACACCGCCACGTCGACCGTCCCGAAGGTGGCGGGGTGGTGCACCGAGAGTTTGATAAGGTTCTTCCAGGTCTCCTCCGGGAGCCAGGCGGGCCGTGGGAGCTTCCGGGGAACCGGCTGGTCGATGCCGAGTGTGCAGAGGAAGCGGAGCATGCTGGCAGGGATATCGGGCGACAGGGCGCAGGCCATGAGGAAGGCGAGCAGAAGAGAGTCGCAGGCGAGGAGGGAGCGGGAGACGTTTTTGAAGAAGGAGGTGATGAAGTGCTTCGCGATGGCGTTGTTGCGGTCCAGCTCCTGGAATTCGAGGGTGCCGCTGTCGTGGTGCTTCGAACCCTCCAGCGACCTGCCGAATAAAGCGAGGAACCACTGCAGCGAATACTGATACATCGGGTCCACTGTGTGGAGCTCAGCCAGGCAGAAGTAGAGGCAAGCGGCCTTCTCCGAAACATCGACAAACGCCTTCTTCGACCTGTCGAACTGCGCCAGGATGCGCTCCACCTCGCGCTGCGAGGCGTTCGTCTCCTCTGCAACACGCTGCGCCTCGTTGAGCGCTGTGATGGCACCCTCGTTCTCCAGGATGCTGCCCTCTTCGGAGAGGAGGGCCAGGATCTCGTCCTCCTTCACCTTCAGGTCCATCTTGTTCTGCGCCCCGATCCGCACGTTGCGGTGCTTCTTGTCGAACAGGTCCCGCTCTTCATACTGCAGGACACGGCTGAGCAGCTGGTTCTGCAGCCCCTCCTGCGTGATGGCAAATGCGATGATCGTCACCTTCGCGGCAGTCTCCGGGCGGAACTTCGGGTGCTGCTCGCGGGTCGCAATCAGAAGCTTCGCACGCTTCGCCATCGGGGTGTCCTCCGTCCAGTTTTTATGCAGCACAACATCCTGCTCCGAGATGGACACGCGAAACTGCCCCGACGCATCCCGCGTGAACTGCTTCAGCAGCAGGGGGTTCAGAGCTGGGTCCAGCTCATTCGACGTGATCTCCAGCAGGACCGGACACCCGGTCCTCACCGCTACTGCAATCGACTTGATATAACCTTCCTGATTCGGCGAAAGCACCTGGATGTTGCTCTTCGCATACCGCTCCTTCAGCCACGCCGACGCCTGCTGCTGCGGGTCGATCAGCAGCGGGGCACGCCGTGTGTGCTCCATAATCAACGCATTGTCTGTGCTGAACGCGTCGTGCGGCAGGCCCTGCATCCGCCACTCCTCGATGCGCACATCCTCCCCCAGCATGTCGCAGAAGGAGTAGTCCGCAGTCATCGGGAGGTGCTTCGCGATAGTCTCCTTCCACCTCCCCAGCAGGCTCTCGCGGTAGGCCTCGCTGAACGGGGCCAGGTAGGCAAAATACGTCGCGCTCAGCAGGGAATCCCCCAGCACATTCTGCAGGGTGCGCTTCTGCAGCCCCGCCTGGCTGACGTACCGCACCTTCTCCCCGCCAAGCCCGACGATGATCTTCTTCGCGCGGTCCAGCTTCTTCACGGTAACCGCGTACTCCTCCTCTAGGTTCTCCTTCTCTGCCTGTGTCTGGAGCAGCTCCTCGCGCATCTTGGCAAGCCCCTCGTCGATGCGCTGCAGCTCCTCCTTCTTGTGCGACAGCACCTCCATGGCGTGGTCAAACTCCTGCTGCGCGATGACAAGCTCCGCCTTCTTCGGGCGGACCCTCTTCTCCACTTGGTAGTACTTCTCCATCGCCAGCACCCAAGCGCACACAGGGGCCAGCGCCTTGGAGAGGCTCCGCACCTTGTCGGGCTGGAAGTTCTTGTCGTGGAGGAAGGGCTGGATGGTGCCTGTCCCCGTCTCGAAGATGGCGGGGTCCAGGTCGTCCTTGTCTTTATAGGTGAGGAGGGTGCTGAGGAATTCGTTGGTGTCGCTCATCAGCTTCTTCGCAGGGGCCCAGTACTCTGCGCGCTTCTTCTTCGACAGCGGGTTGCCGGGGTCCGTCTCCATGATGGGCTTCACACCCAGGCACACGCAAATGGCAGCCATGACCTGCTTCACCTTGTCGCTAGGGTTTGTCATGGACCGGATCTCCACAAGCTGCCTCTTGTCAATCTCCTGCAGCTGCGCCAGCGCAGCGTTCAGGGCAGGCATGGCACGCGACAGGACACTCTCGCACGCCTCTTTGATCTTCCGCGCCTCGTCTGCCTTCTCATTGGCAGCACGCTCCTCGATGGCAACGGCCTGCCGCGTCACATCGGCATCCGCTTCATCCTTCTCAATCTTCTCAATCAGATCAGACGTCTCCGCCTTCATCCGCACCAGGTTCGGCTGCTGCACCTCCAGCAGGGCCTGCATCGCACTGACGCTCTGCTCTGTCCTGTGCAGCTGGTCTATACCATTCGCATAGCGCTGCTGCAGAGACCTCGCCTTATCGCTGACTGTGTCGAGCAGGCTCCTGAAGGACTCCAGCAGCTCGAGATAGGCTGTCGGCGTGACGTGCACCTCATGCCGTGTCGCCAGCTGGTAGGACACCGCTGCATCGCGTGCAGCAGTGTGCATGCCGACCATCGCATTGACGATCTTATCCCTAACGTGCAGTGGGATGTCGGGTGAGTATTCGATGAAGTGTTTCCCAAGGGAGACAAGCCCCTCGACAGGCCACGGGCTGAAGTGGTCGATGGTGCAGCAGTTCACCAAGGCGGGGAACTCGCGGAGCCGGGTGCGGAGCGTGGCCCCCACAGGCGAGAAGCACATCACGACATGCAGGTCCGCCTTACACCGCTGCACGAAGAGCCCCCAGAACGCATCCGTCGTGTGGAGGTCACGCCGCCCCTGCTCCTTCGCGACACGCGCCATGGCCTCCAGGATCTGCACCACCTCATCCTCCTCGAATAGAGATGGGATCTCCCCTGAGTTCAGCAGGCACGAGATGTCCTCCAGGAATGCCTCGTCTTTGATACACTCATCGCTCAGCAGGAATGTGGTGGGGTTGCTGTTGCCGGATCCGGCGGCGCCGCGGATAACGCTACGGAGGTCGTCACGCCAGGCATCCCTCGAGTAGCCCTTCTGCGCCTTGATGCGGAACAGCGTATAGTCCGCAAGCACCGTCGCCAGGCGGGCGCAGCTCTGCCGCCCCCTGCCCCCGAGCCCCACGAGCAGGGCGTGCCCCATCGGCATCTTGATGATGCGCGACACACGCGAGACATGCTCTACCACATAGTTGAAGATCACCAGCTGCAGCGAGACGCCTCCCTGGGGAAGCGCCGCATCGTGGTCCGCCTGCAGCCTCTCGATGCGCTTCGTCATCAGGTCCATATCGGTCACCTCGCGGTATAGCCCTTCCTCCTGGTCGCTGTAGGTCAGGCTGTCATACATTATGGGCGTGCAGTCCTTGTTGCAGACAGAGAGGTACTGCTTCCGCATGAAGGTCTGCATGTTGGTGTTCACGATCTCCACAAACTGCTTCGCATCGGATTCGTTCACCAGCCTGTCGCTGAACACGCGCAGCTCCTCATGGGCCCAGAGCTTTGTCACGGAATCCGCGCATGCAAGCGTTGACCCTTCGCACTGGCTCATGCCTTGAAACACTTTGTAAAGATCCCGCAGGTTGTAAGCATAGTGGGGCCTCTCGGGTGTCGGGAGGAATTTACCCTTCACGGTGTGGTAGACGCTGATGCTCGCCTGCACGATGCTTCCGATGACCTGCTTCGTCATCCCGCTGGGGTATCGGTTGGCCTGCGTGATCCACTCGAAGAGTGTGGAGAATATCAGCGACAGCGTCTCCTCCTCAAACTGGGGGACGGAGAACTGCACGAAGTGCCGCAGGACCCTCTGCGAGACCCGGTTCTTCTCGGGGGACCGGGCCGACAGGAGCACCATGTTCTCGACGTGTTTGAAAGAGATGCTCGACTTCGCAAAGTCAAACCAGCCACCGTGATCCAGCCACTCCCGGATGCACTCCAGGGCTGGCTGCGCGCCGCTTCCCTCCACCTCCGGCATCGAGACATCGTCGATAAACACAAGACACTTCTTCCCGTGAACAGGGGCGATAACACCTTTGGAACGCTTCTCCACCTTCAGCTCCAAAGAACTCCTCACTTGGCTGGTTGTGGTCCGCGCGGAGAACTGCATGTAGTGGGAGATGAAAAGGCTTGTCTCCCCCGACATCCCTCCGTTTGGCGGTGCAATCAGCTGGTCGATGGTGTCCTTAATGAGGAGACTCTTCCCGGTGCCGGTGGTGCCCGACAGCATCACCGGTGTTCCGGACTCCGCCAGCAGGGTGAGGAAATACTTCTGCCGCACCGCATCCGCCGTCGGCACGATAATCTCGTGAAACTTCGTATCATCCGGAATGACAAACGTCGGCTGTGTCTGCAGCCAGGCAACCCACTGATAGCCACCCCCGCTCTCCGGCACGAAGCAGAAGTCGAAGAGGGACTTCCCCTGCTCTGCTGCCGGCGGCTGCACATAAATCTCCACAGTCGGCACCCCCTCGTTGGCAGTCTCTGCTGCAGCATCTCCTGGCTGAGGCTCTTTCTTCCCATCCCCACCCGACGCGTCACCCTTCTCCTTCTCCTTCTCGTTTTCTTTTTCCTTCTCCTTCTCCACCAGATGCGCCTTCGACACGGTACGCCCCGTCCTCCCGCCAGCCGGGGCGGAGCCACCGCCAGCCGCACCACCCCCTCCGGAAACCTGGCGGAACTGCTTCATCTTCCGGAGGATGTAGTTGGAGAACTCCTGCCTTCCGGAGTGGGAGAGCCACCCGCCGACACCCCAGGCGAGCGCTGTGAGGAATATCCCATCCACCCAGGTGCAGAGGTCCCTCTCCGTCGCCCCTGACTGGATCAGGTTCGGGCCTCCCTCCTCCACGGTGAAGACCTTGCCGAGGAGCACCGTCAGCATCTTCAGGAAGGAGACAGCTGCCTGCACAGCAGAGACCTCGATGTTGGGAACGTAAAACCCAGAGGCGCCGGAATGGGTGACAAACTTCACGGAGGGGTGGAGGTAGCCTTCGAGAAGTCCCTTCAGCTGGTCGACGCATTCAGGGTGGGATGTGACGGTGGCCGGCAGGGAGGCAAGCCAGGACTTCTGGAGGGAGTCAATCATCGAGATGTCTGCGACGAAGTAGACCATCCCGCAGCGCGACACGGTTGCAGGGGAGGCGACGCGGAGATCCTCAACCTCGAAGATCATGTTCATGTGGTCCGTCATGCGGATGTTGTCGCCGTTGAGGAGGCACAGCTTTTTGTTGTCATCCAGGACGGTGTTCATACTTTCGATCCACACCGCGTCGACCGGGCCATCCAACACAATCCAATGGCTGAAGGGGTCTGTGCAACGCGATGCAGCTTTAAACAGGCTGGAAAGCACCCCGTCGGTCCACTCAGAGGCTGCATCGTTCGCCCCATACAGCTGAGCAACGGTGATGCTCTTCGGGTTGATAGTGGACACACAGACCCTGTGGAACCCTTCCCCGCCAGACTCCTCAATCCAACCGTGGGCGTGAGCCAGCGCCTTGAGGCATGAGGTTTTCCCTCCGTAGCTCCCACCCACCAGCATCATGCCGTGGCGCACGGTGAGGGTGTCTTCGATCTCCACGCTCTTCTTGAGGAAGTCCCGTGTGGGCTGCAGGTTGTATGCCTCGCACCCTTTGATGAGCCCCTGCTGCAGCAGCGCGATGTTCATCTCCGGCAGGCAGGTGGCAGGGAAGATGTCCTGCGTGATGAGTCTGAAAAGATCGAGGTCCTCCGGGAGAAACTTCGGGTAGTTCACATCGTAGAGCGCCTTGAGGACAATCTGGCGCTCCGTGAGGGTGCTGTCAGCAGCCTGCTGGCAGAGCAGCCTGCCGGAGGCTGTAAGGACCGTCTTCACCGCACGCATCCCGTAGTCGTAGTGCTGTTGGGAAGAGAGCTGCTCGGAGCAGAGCTTGAAGCACGTCACAATCTTTGTGGCAAGGTCACGCCCCTCGTGGAATCCGCAGGAGAACAGAGAGATCTCGCCGATCAGGGCGTAGTCGGGCACCATCATGGCGACGGGGCGGAAGAGAGCCTTCAGGTTGTCGGGGAGCTCCGCCCTGCCGGCGTAGCCGGGGTTCATCGTGATGAAGATGGCGCAGCCCTTCTCCATGGCGTTCAACGTGCCTTCGAAGTCAAACTCGATGCGGCTTTCCGCAATCGCCGCCTGTATGGAGAGGATCTGCTGTGCGATGACGGAGAGCACCTGCACCTCAATCCGGTTGAACTCATCGAAGCAGGCCCAGCTCCCCGACGCGGTGAGACCGCGGAACATCTTCGCCATCTCCACGGGGGAGATCTGATCGCTGCAGTTGTACACCAGGCAGTATTTCGCAAGCGCCTTCGCCAGATCCTTCGTTGTCTCCGTCTTGCCTGTCCCTGCAGGACCCTCCGGTGCACCGCCATACGACATATGCAGCGCCCCCAGCAGCGTGCGGTAACACCGATCCGTCAGAGGGGTGATGACCAGGCGGGGCGTGTTGCCCAGGTATTCATTGCCGTACTCCACAGAGGCGTTGCCCTGGTGGATGGCGATGCCGCTCGCCTTCTTCTTCACAGGGGGGTCAAAGTAATACCGCATGTGCACCTGCCAGTTGAAGTCGTCGCAGTCATACACCCCGTTGGCGAGAAGGTCCTTCGCGACAATATCAACGGCATGCACCTCGATGACAATCATCACCTGCAGGGTGCAGCGCTGTGTCGACGGGAGGGGGCCCCTGACACACTCGACGAGGGCATTCATCTGTGCACGCCCTTTGGTGGCATATGCCGTGAGGCCTTCAACACCCCTGGCAATGGCATCCTCCACCTCGCGGGCCCAGTGGACCTGAGATGCGGCGATGACAACCTGCCCTGGCCACTGCTTCATCCACTCGATGCGCGCGGTAGGGCTGCTGGTGGCGTCGCGCGTGGCGTAGTCCTCGATACCCTGCATGGCATGGTGGGCGACGGACATCTTCATGCTCTCCTCTACCCGCTTGAGCCACACCTCCGCGAGGAACTCGCACTCGCCAGGGTTGACTGTCTTGAGGAGCGACACAACCTCGCCCTCCTCCGACTCCATGTGGGTGATGTCCAGGTTGTCGGCAAACACGATGCTTGATATGCCTTCGAAGCACTTCTTGAGGTGCTTCTGGATCTTGAAAGGGTTTGCCATCTCCGACATGATCTCGATGAGGTCGTCGCTCGACAGGAAGTAGAACCGGGGGAAGGCAACACGCTTCGTCTCGAGGAATCTGTGCAGCTGCTTCAGGATATACTCCAGCGCCTTGTTCGACTCCTCAAATGACTGCTGCAGGCGCTCTTCGGAACAGCGGATCTCCACACGTGGGTCGGTGCTGCAGATGGTCATGACGCTCTTCCACATCGCGTCCACCTTGTCGAACTGCGTCGCCTCCGCCGGCATCGACCTCGAAATATCCGGGGAGGCAAAGATGGGCTCGAGGTAGTGCCACATCGTCTGGCATTTGAGCCACTCCTCGATGACAGAGGACATGCGCAGGAGGGTCGCCTCCCATTTGCGGACAACGCTTTCGATGTGCCGCACGTCGAGCGACCCCAGCAGGGCCTGCGTCTTGACAAGGTGGTCGTCGACGAGCTGCTGGATGTCGTCGACAGAGGTGATGAGCATCGTGTTCTCGTAGGGTTTGAGGGTGAACTGCTTGCCCTTCCACTCCGCCTTCATCTTCTCCAGCTGGTCCTCCAGGCGGCGCTCCTTGCCTGCCGCTTCGCTGATGCTCTGCACATCCGCGAGGCGGGTGCCCAGCCCCATATCCAGAAGGTGGCTGAGGGTGATGTCGTCTGTCGCCACCAGCTTGTTCTTTCCATCCCTCCCGACGAGCTTGCCGAAGAGCTCCCAGTGGCGCGTCTTGACACCCCGCTCCAGCAGCGCTGTCACAAGCGGGATGTGCGGCTTGAATGCCTCGAGCTTCTCCCGCAGCGATCTGACGATAACCCCCGGCGCCTCGTTTGCAAGAACTCTCTGCAGCTTGTTGAGGTCCTTCCCCCAGGCGGTCGCCTTGCTCTCCACCTCGTCGGCCTGCAGCGCAAGGAGGGATCCGTTAGTCCACTTCTCGTGGTGTTCGGAGAACTGCTGCGTGATGGTCCACAGCTTCTCATAGGGCTCGAAGAGCAGCGCAACCTCACGGATGAGTGAATGCTTTGTGACCTGCATGCGGAAGATCCTCTCGTGTGTGTTGAGCTGCATCGCGGTGTCGCTGAACTCGGTGAGCCTCTCACGGATGGCGTTGACGAGGGCGTACATATCCTCCACGCGTGTCTCGTCATCCTCATATGCCAGCAGCTCCACCTTCTTCTTGCTGGCGACGACATCTTCGACAAGCTTATCAGTCGAGTCGCGCAGCTGCTGCATAAACCTATTCCTGTTCTCCCTGTAGCGGAAGTCGGAGTCCTGCAGCTCCTCCACAATCTTCTTCGGCCTGCTGTATGTCGCCCAATAGGTCTCGAAGCTCTTCTGCTCTGGGATGTAGCCGAAGGCAGAGAGGACCTGCACCGTCTGTGCGATGGATTCGAAATCCTGCGAGAGATCGCGGAGGAGTGTCGGGACGCTGTCTACGTAGGCTTTGAGCTTCTGCAGCTCTTCAGGCGTCTCGGGCACGATGCGGATGTGGTTTAAGATCTCGGTGTAGCGCGAGTCGACCGTCATGATGTCGTCGTTGCACCGCGATGTCAGCCGCGCCATCAGCCCGTTGATGACTGTCTTCGCCTTCTCGCAGAGATGGCGTTTCACCTCATAGCACTCCACCTTCACCAGGGTGAAGGAGACCTCGTTGAGGGAGCACGTCGCAACCGCATCGCTGTCTGCCTGCAGCCTCTTGCAGATGTAGTCGTAGTCCTCCAGGGTGGGGGCAGGGTCGATGCTGTAGAACTCCTCGAGGTACTTCTCCACGTCTATCGCCAGGAGGTATTCATACATCTGGTACAGCTGCTGCAGCTTCTGGGGGCCCTTGCAGTTCGACGCCAGCACATCCTCCACCGCACGGTGCGCCCCGACAACGGTGGGGTCTGTCGCGTCCAGCCCTTTGAGGTGTGCCGTCAGCTGGAAGGGCTGCAGCTGCAGCAGAGGGAACAGCTGGTCGCCAACCCCCACGATGTCGTCCGTCTCCTTGAAGAAGGAGTCGAGGATGCTGCGCAGCGTGGAGTCGATGTCGTCGAGGGGGGGGTCGAACACGACCTTCTGCCCGTCCGTCGTGAGGCGGATGCGGAACAACGACACTGTCCCGTTCACCGAGAGCGGGGGGGGGGCGCCCGTGCCTCCGGCAGTGTCGCTGTCACAGTCGTTGGGCTGTGCAACCCCTTCCGGCACAGCCCCCGCAGAGCTCACGACAGAACGCCCACGCAGCGACTTCCTCCCACTCCGGGCAGGCATATCGTTGAGCCCCTTCTCCACGTCGCCCAGAATCGACGACTGCCGTGCCCTCGCCCGGATGAACTCAAGGCTGCCCGCAGGGGGCGCCGCCTCGTCGTCGGGGTCGAACCCGATGCTGCGCCGCTGCGACCGCAGCTCCTCGGTCCGCCGCCGCTCCTCCAGCGAGGGGTCGGGCTTGGGGAGGAGCGCCACCCGCATCACAGGGGGATCCGGCGTCCGCCCGGTCCGCCGGTCCCCCGCCCCGACGAGCGCCAGGAAATCCTCTGAGAACACCGCAGCATCCTCATCGGGCGGGGCGGCAGCCCCGCCCGCCTCGTCGAGGGGCTCTGGGGGGTGGGATTCGCCGAAGCGGAACCCCGCCTCAGGTGTCGCCCTGCTACGGCGGCGCTTGCGCTGTGGCTCACCCCCCTCGCTGCCCGACGCAGCGTCAGTCGTGCAGAGGTATTGGAGGACGTACTCTGTGTATGTCGCCAAGGCCTGGTTGACAAGTACGCGCAGCTGGTGCCCCATCATCATGTTGACCACACGGAGGAACCGCTTCATCCTCCCCTTGTTGTACTTCTCGATGTCGTCGTCATAAAAGGAGATGAACCCAACAAGGTCGTTCTGGATGATGGAGACGGTTGATATCGTCCACTCCTTCTTCAGCCTGTCGGTGACGCGGAAGAGGTGCGTCGTCTGGTGGTCCCGAAAATCCGCAACCTCACACGGCGTGACCAGCCGGGGGTGATCCGGGTCGAACAGCGGCCTGTCCTGATACCCATTCCACTTCGCCACCAGCTTATACAGCGTGTGGTACAGCACGCCATGCGCAAAGAAGAGGTTGTCCGCGATGAACTGGCGGTTCCTCCGGAAGAC
Organism: Rhynchopus euleeides; assembly: GCA_963210315.1. Classification (NCBI taxonomy): domain Eukaryota; phylum Euglenozoa; class Diplonemea; order Diplonemida; family Diplonemidae; genus Rhynchopus; species Rhynchopus euleeides. Next base: position 730,718 of record OY723246.1, read on the forward strand.
CTTCAGGTTGCTGTGGGAGCACACCCCGGGATGGTCGACTGTCCCCTTCAGCCCCAGCAGGTCGTGCTCCTCTTGCACCGGCGTGTGATCTGGCAGGTTCAAACCCTGCAGCCTCAGCCTCTCGCGGGGGTGCAGCATTTTGTAGTTGTAGACAGACTGCTTCGAGGCCTGGTTGTGCATCTCCCGCATCTCGTCGATATTCCTCTCCACGACATGCGAGAGCCCTTCCTTCGGATGCCTGAAGGCGACCTGCGCGAGGATGCGGCTCACCTGCCTGCTGTCCATCGGGTCCACCACCGAGTCATCCATCTCGGCAATCAGCAGCGCCTCGCGAACCTCTCTCTCCGCAGCATCCCGCAGCCTGCATGCCGTGGCGATCCGCACCTCCCTTTCGGCTGGGGTCTCCAGCCCATCCACCGCGAGGTTCATCCGGTGCACCGACTTCGCCTTGCCGTCATCCTCCCAGACGATGCGGTAGGACTCGTCCTCATTCACCCCCACCACGCGGCACGGCTCCCAGGTGCGCATGTCCCCACTCAGGTGGTAGAACATGCTGTGCGCAGGCACACCCTCTGGCAGCTGCTCCAGAAGCCCCGCGATATCAACCCGATCTGGCTCCGTCGAGTCGAATTGGTCCAACGAGAGGAACGTCGAGAGGCTGGGGTCCTCCCCACGCCGCCCCCCGGCGCGAGAGCCTTCAGGACCCCCCATGGGCTCCGCCACAGCGCCTGTCCGAGGGGGTGGTGGGGCGTCACGGGCTGCCCCTTTGAGCGTCGCGTTGCGCTGCACGGTGCGGATCCAGGCGGTCTGCGAGTAGAGGTTGGCAATCCGCTCGACAGGCGTGAGGATGGGGAGCTTTGCAGCGGCTGTGCCGCCGACACCCCGCCCCCGCCCGGTGGCGGGGGGCTGCGGGGGGCGGACCGACGCCGCAGATGCCGGGCGGGGGGAGTGCTTCAGGCTCAGCTTGTCGATAATCGCCGAAGCATCATCCTCATCGTCAGACCACAGCTGATCCCTCCCGTGGTGGTGTGCGGTTGTCGGGTTGGAGGTGCTGGGCCCCACAGACTCCGCCGACGACACCACGGTGTGGTATGACTTCGCGCTCGCCGGGCGGGATCTGCTGGCAGACGGGGGGCGCGACTTGTTGGCGCTGGAGGGACGTATCCTCCCGGCAGGCGTTGCAGCGGTGGTGGCGCGCGACGGGGTGTAGGTCTCGGCAAGGGTGGAAGGAGGCGCCGAGATCTTGCGCGTGGTGCAGGAGGAGGTCGGGCGGGATGGGGTGGTGGCGGCAGTGCGGTGGTGGTGGTGGTGGTGGTGGTCCTCGCTGGCGGCGGTGGCGGCAGCGGCAGCAGCCACGTCGAGGTGGACCTTCTGTGCAAACGCCTCCAGCACCTTGGGGATGGCGACCTTGCAGCCGCGCGCGGTGTCGGCGCTCCCAGGGGCGCGGCGCGTGACCTTCATCTGCAGCTTGCCCCCCTCCTTGCGCTTCTCCGACACGTGGCGCAGCTTCCCCGAGAGCATGCGCTCCTGGCCCTGCAGGCGGGTGAACCCGCGCCAGCTCCGCTTGACATGCCGCACCTCGTGCTCGTCATCTGCGACGATCGTCAGCAGGTCGTCAGGAACAGGCACCACGAGATCGGCGATATCCTTATCAGCGAAGCTCATCTTGTGGCACCTTGGGAGGGGCGACCCCCCCTCCTGTGCAGCGGGGTGGTGGGTGGGTGGGTGGTGGGTGGGGTTGAGAGTGCACAAGTTAGAGCAATGCAGAGATAGGGCTGCTGTGTGTGTGTGTGGCAAAAGCGGGTTGGAGAGGAGGCTTCGATATTTGTTGCCTTCTCTGTGTTGTGTGCACAACAAAGCGTTCCCCATCGCAGTGTTTTTCTTTTTAAAAATAGCCAGCCGCTCCTTCAAAACAGGCATCCTTTCGGTCCACCACTCAACAAGAAGGGGGGCAGGGAGGGTTGCAACGCATGGAGAGGAGGAACTACTCACCATTGCTGTTTCGCAACCTGCCCAACCCTGGTGAAGTGTACTGTGTATGGCACTTCAGCTCAGCCGGGGGGAGGGGGGGGGGTGAACCGTTGTGGGCCACTGATATGCACAGGGGGGACGGGGGTGCAGCTTGTGTTCATACTGACATACACAAGTGCGGCTATAATCCGTGAGCTTGACTATGCCCCGCACAGGGTTGACACCACTGCCACTCAAAATGTGGCCGTCCTGCTTCTGATGCGATATCCAGTGTAACACGCAAGCGCGTGGTTTCCGGTTGCTGTTGCAGTTTGCAGAAAACCAACCAGTCGGACTCAACTATTCTTTTTTTGACTTGACTAAAACAAAACACACAACACCGCGAGTCTTTGTCTGTCGCAGTGCGAAATAACAGGACCCTCACTCCTCCCCCCCCCCCCCCAACCCCCTATACACAGAGCCGCGACAGGGGGTGCAACACACGGAAGATCGAAGATCGCCTCCCGCTCACAACGGAGTCCACCACAGACGCTGCCGAGTTATTCACTCAGCGCGAGGGCCGGCGAGGTGGAGCTTGAGGCTAGTGGGCGGCGGGAGGACGTCAGGGGTCAGAAGGCTAGCGATGCCGCTGGGTGTCCCACACAGGGTCACCTGCAGCGGGTCGGACAGCGTCATGCCGCAGAGCGAGAACAGGAGCTCCACAAGCTGCCGCCCGCACTCCTGCGTCAGGAAGAAGATGGGGCCCAGGGCTAGCGTCTGGAGGCACTGGGTGGAAGGCTGCAACCCCTTCGCCACCCGCATATACTCCGCGACGGACAGCGAGCAGTGGAGGACGCTGACGTGCGTCAGGATCTGCGAGCGGGACAGGCCCTTCACTAGCTGGTCGAGTGGAGAGGGGTCGCTGCTGTCGGTGTCGCCAAGCCATGCTGACTTATGCACGTCTTGTATGGAGAGTGTCGTGCAGAAGTGGGCGAAGCACTGCGTGCCGACATCGTGGAGAAGCCGTGACAGGGTGCGGCGGGAGGTTCCCTCCTCACCCTCCCCGCTGAAGCTCAGCGTGTCCCACACAGCCTCCTGCCAGTCGAGGCTCACAGTCGCGTAGTCCCGCCGCTCGTCAGCCTCCAGGTATGAGAGTATGTTCTTCACCATCTCCACGCTGCACCGGCTCAGCGAATCCCCCATGAAATAGGAGAACACCCACCACGGCTTGACACGCGCAAGGCATTCCTCCGACCCGCACACAAGGTGCCACTCCCCGGGGGATTGGTTGCCGGACTCTTCGTAGAGAGAGAAGAGCGACTGTGGTGGTGGTGGGTGGGTGGTGAGACTTTCCACCCCGGGGTGTGGGTTGGCACGATCTGGTCAGTTTGATGACGATTCAACGGGGCTTCCACAAGCCGAACCACATCCGGCAGGTTTCCTCGAGACGACACGGCCTGGCATACCCACTCGCATTCGTTAGGCTCGTAGCAGCAGAAGTGGCACTCGTCTGTCCGGCCCGCCTCCTCACGCAAGCGCTCTTCCTCCCCCTCCTCCCAGAAGTCCCCCCTGCGCATCCGCTCACTCGCAGCGGTGATCTCCATGATGTCGTCGTTCTCATTCCACCTGATGCGGTTGCGGGTCTTCTGTCCCTGCTCGGACGCAGTGCGCCGTCCTGGAAATGGGGCAGTGCTGCGGGTGCTTCCTTGAGACTTTATCGTCCCGTCGCTCAGGAGGCTGGTGCAGGTCACCGCCAGGGGGCCGCCGCCTTCGGACTTCCCAGTGCAGCCCAGGTCGCTGGACTCTAGCATGTCCAGCAGCCCTTTGATAGCATCGTCCGGCCGCTCGCGCAGCAGATACCTCACCATGGTCTCGAACAGGTGGTGCACATTCTTGTGCCGCAGGTACCCTACATCGTCCCGCCTCTCTTCAGCAGCAGGCATGGCTGCGTTCAACTCCGCATGGGTGCTTGTGTAATTGTTGCAGGGGAGGGCCCAGCAGCTGTGGTGGTGGTGGGGTGTGAGAGGCTGGCGTGTGGTGGTGGTGGGGGCAAGGTTCGTCACGGAGGGGGGGTGGGATTGGGTGGGGGGGTGCGGGGGTGGTGGTGCTGTGTGTGGCTTTGTGGAGCACATCGGTGCGGGAGCACCGATGTCAGCTGGTGGTCATGGATCAATCAGTAAGGCACGGAAGTGCCGCGGTTAACGAGTGGCGCCTCGATGCAGTGCATCGGGACAACAGACATCGCCTTGGTGTCGAGCATGCACAGCACTGCGTGGTGTGGGTGCTGCCAGCGCATCAGGCGCCCAAGAAGGCCATTCCTGCTGATATCATCGAAATAACGTGTGCGCACGACTGCGCCGATAGGGAACTCCCGTCGCAAGGAGGCCGAGTCTTGCTTTGCATCGTGTGCGTCCTGCTGCCGCCTCCTGAGGTAGTTGTAGACACGCCGTGCTGCCTGGACACGGAAGAGGCGCTGCAGCACCAAGGCAGACTGCACGTACGTCACAGCAGCCCACTTGTGCCATGTGAGCTGGCGCGACAGGTAGCCCCGTGCAGCTTTATTCAATACTGCCACTGCATCGTTCCGTCTCGTGATCTCTTCATGGTTCTTCAGGAGGTACAGGCCCTTTCGGCAGCAGTGTGCACGCTGAACACGCGACACAGTCCCTGCGAGCCGTTGCATGTGGCGGAGTGCGCTGAAGCGTTGGCGCGTATCACCAGCCCGCAGGACGCGCTGGATGCGGGTGGTGCTGCGTTCCAACAGCTGCTTCCGTACATCCTGAGCGCGGCACCAGCCCCGGTGCCCACGGTACACACGTTGGATCTGTGTGGCGAGGAAGTGGTAGATGTCTTTGCCCTCGAGTGCCTGGTAGCACAGCGACAGCATCTTGTTGCGCAAGGAGAAGTTCCTGAACGCAGCCTGGATGCGCTCAGCCATGTGCGTCTGGTGCAGGCGCATCAGCTCTGCGTACGCCCGCTCCATCACACGCTTCCGCGCGAGGAACCCGCGGAACACGCGCTGTATGTCAATGCTGCAGGCAGACACCACATGGTCCTGGTACTGTTTGTACTCCTCCTCGTAGGCATCCCTGCGTGCCATGTACCCACGGAACACACGTTGAATGTCACGCGAGCGGGCATTGCGGATCTCTGCTTCGTAGAGCTGCTGCTCATGGCGGAGGACACGGTCGCGCGACACAAATCCACGGAAGACCCGTTGTATCGTGACGCAGCTGGACGTGACGTGCTTGCGGCGGCGGCGGCACGCATAACCTCTGACAACACGCTGCAGCAGCTGCACAGCCTCCTCGCGCCGCTGCGAGAACCTCTGCCCCAGTGCCACACGCCCCGCATAGCCCTCCACCAGACGGTCCACCAAACGGCGTGCCTGTTCCCTCCGCCGATACCACCTCCGTTTGGCCAAACGGGTGCGGCTGCGACACCCGAGGCCCACACGCTGCAGCACAGGCTTGTACCACCCCTTCACCTGTGCCTCCATCTTCTGGTACTCAACCCTTTCGACGGTGTTGCGCGCAACGAAGCCCCGCCACATGCGCTGCACCTCTGTGGCTGCCGCGGCACGCTGCTTGTATGTCTTCCGCTCCCACCACAGGGTGTGCAGGCGGCGCCGGTCCATGCCACCTCTGCAGCGTGTCTGCAGCACCGCCAGTGCCCACGACTCCGTGATGCCACGCACCCACATGCAGTGCAGGCGGGAGCGGGCACCGCATGCCAGCACGATGCGCTGCAGGGTGCAGGTTGCATGCGCCACACGCCTGAGGTGCTCAGCCTCGTCGCGTCTGTACATCAGCTGCAGCACGCGGTTGCGTGCCGCGAAGCCTCGGAACGTCGACTGGATGTGGCGCGCTGCCCCTTTCCGGCGCTGTGCCAGCAGCTGCTGCAGATAGGCCTCGAGGTGCTTGTGCTGCAGCCCGGCACGGCTGGCACACCCACGCCCGATGCGCTGCGTCAGCACCGCTGCCGTGTAGTGCTTCTCCTGCACGGCAGCCACGAGGGCACTGGCTTGCTCCTGCTGTACTCGGTGTGCCTCGAGCCTGTTCCGCTGATGCCGTGCGTGCGACACCCGTGCTGCGCACTGCACAGTGGTGGCGCTGTCAGTGCGGGCTGTCCCGAGCGACAGTGCCTTGAAAGCTGTCTCAGTTGCTGTCTGCGATGCCGACTGTGCAATCAACGCGCTGGTCCAATTGCGGCGCCTCGCCATCTGTAGTGTTGACGAGCCTGTGAGCTTGGCACCGCTCAGGCACAGGATGCGAGCAATGGCTGTCGAACCGCGTGCAATATCCATGCACGACAGCACGAGGTTCAGCCCCACCCTGGGAGCGTAGAAGTCACGGGCGCACAGGGCGCGTGATGCTGCCCCACGCCCCACCTTCTGAACACGCCACGTGTGTGGGAGTCGTTCGATGTAGGAGAACGGCACACACGCCGCAAGCGTGATGACATATTTTACGACAAAGTTGAGGCGGCGCGTCCACTGCAGCACACGCCCCAACATGCTGCAGCCGTCCATCTGCCATGCAGCTGTGATCGGGAAGGCGAAGGAGAGGTGCTTGGCGTGGTGCAGATGCGCCAGGGCCACAACATGTCGGTGTGTCTCATGGGCATGCACATAGCCACCGTGCGCCCTGTGCACCTCTGGGCTGAAGAACTCGTCGCGCGACCTGTACTCGGTGGCAGTGGCCGCCAGGAACTTGCCCATCTGCCACGCGTTCACCTCTGCATCAGACATGTGCGGAGGAGGCAGCGCTGCGACGGTGCCATGCTGCACACGGCTGCGCTGCTCTGAGAAGGTCTTCTTGCGCGCCAGCTTCCCAGCACGCTGCAGCAGCTCGAGCCCCGACAGACGCTGAGGCACTCTCCTGCGGCCTGCCCCAGCAGCCTCTGCCCGCCGCTGCAGGTCGCTGTAGTCATGCAGCCGCATCAGCAACGTGAGGCGCGGCGGTGTGGTGAAGTAGTCCGCATTCTCCGAGGTGTGCGTCTGCAGCAGCAGCACGTTCTCCAGATACCCCGCGATGTGCCGGTTAACAGTGCTGACACGCCGTGCGGCACGTGGCGATGACGGCACCGCATTGGGCAGCGGCGGCGGCTCCTCTATCCACTCCGACGCACACATCCGCATCCAGAAGAAGTACGCTGCATACGCAGCAACACCCTCACGCTCACACCGCTCTGATTCCTCAACACAGATGCGCTGCGAGTACTCGTCGCGCAGGCACACAGCAGGGCCTGCGGTGACGACGACATACGAACGCGTTGCCTGCCGCAGGCGCAAGGCAGCGAGCCGACTCTGCTTCTCGTCCTCCGTCTCGGGCGAGCCTGCCGAGTGCAGCTCCATGCGGCGCACCTCCTGGCGCTGCTGCACGATCATGAACAGCGGGCGCGAGAAGGACGCAATGCTGGCACGCCTCAGCTGCTCCTCCTGCGCGGCACACGCGGCACGTGCAACGCACTCCTCCTCCACCAGGCATGCGGTCCTCTCGCGCCAGTGCTGCTGGTGTGCGTGTACTGCTGCAGAGAAGCTCTGCTGCTGTGCCGCGACGTCGCCCCTCGCCGCTGTCTCCGCATCGAGGAGGGCCTGTGTGTCTGCGAGGCATGCCTGTGCGTGCTGCAGCAAGGCGGCGTGCGATGTGGCGCGGTCCCGCTCCACGCGGCTGCGCTCGTTGTGCTCCGTCGTGCAGCACTGCTCCAGCAGGCGCCCCAGCTGCCACGTCTGCTTCTGCTCCTCGAACACCTGCGTGAGGTGGCGGAGCCTCTGGGTGAAGGTGTCCAGCTCTGCGCGCCACAAGGCGTGCTCCTCCTTTGCGGTGCCCTTCCGCAGCGCATGCTCTGCAGACACCACGCGCTTCTGCTCGCGCACTTCCCGCCTGCGGCGTGTCTGCATCTCCACCTCGGCCTGCACCCTCCCGTGCCGCTCAGCCTTCAGCACGCTGTCTGCAAGCGTGCCCTCTGCTGCGGCGATGGCATGCCGCTGCCGTGTCTCGGCCTTTGTCGTCGAGCGGCGCAGCACACGCAGGCTGTCGGCACGCGCCTGCATCACTGCAAGGAAGTCAGACGAACCCTCCTTCTCCAACGCACGCCGGAGCGACCTTTCGTACGCCACAAGCGATGTGCTTGCCTTGGCCAGCCGCCGTGCTGCCGCTATCTGCTCGATGCGCATCAGCGATGAAGACGCACGGAGGGCTACGATGCGCCATGCCTCACTCTCGTTGTCCAGCAGCGTGGCGCGTGTGCGTGTCTCTGTGCTGCCGAGGGCGGTGAGCGTGCCCTGCAGGTACGCTGCGTAGTACGCACGCACACTGCCCCGCTCCTGCAGCAACAGGGTGATGCGCCAGAACACCTCCGCATCGTCGCACCAGAACAGGCCCCAACCCAGGTCTGCGCAGGAGCGCACACGCCCCTCCTCCGCACACAGCACCCTGCGGGCAGTGGTGCGCCCGCCCCACCACAGCTCGGCGAATGCGGCGTCCTGCCTGCGGGCAATCCACTCACGGCGCTTGCCTTCGCGATCGACCATCACAACACGCGCAACAGTGTCGTGCCTGCCTTTGAACTCGCGCTGGACAAGGCGGATGTACATCGCATCGCACTCTGTGACGACACTGCGCCGCGCGTGGTGCTCCTCGACAGCAAGCGTGTCGCTGTGTGCCACCACCTCGTAGATGGCAAACGCCGGGTTTGCCATGGACGACCGTTTCCGCAAGGGGGCATGCAGCGTGCCCCTCTTTGTGCTCGGCGCCGCGCTGCCCTCCTCCATCAGCGGCAGCTTCGCCACCCGCTTGGCCTTGCGGGGCATGCCGCCCTTCGCCGCACCCTGCCCCCGGGCACGGCGTGTGAAGTAAGTCTGCCGCATGCGCTCGCAGGCCTCGCGTGCCTCCTGCCGCTCCCCGGCTGCGTCCAGCCCCATGTCGCGTGTGATGGTGTCCAGCTCGTCGTTAGCCACCACCACGAGACACCCTGTGCCTGCGCTGAGCGGCCGCCTCTGCGACATCCCGAGCGAGGGGTATGTGGACATGGTGGGGAAGCTGTCTGCACCTCTGCTGGTGTGCGTCATGCCCAGCGTCTGCAGGCTGGCCGCCGTCTGCCCGAACATGTCCGCAGGCAGGCTGCAGGGCAGGCTGGTCGCCGTGCTGCCATACACAGGGGCTGCTGCGGACGCACGCTTGAGGTGGCGGCGCTGCAGCTTATCCAACACGACACGCGCTGTCTCTTCCTCGTGCAGCACCGTCACACGCCCATGCAGCTCTGCTGATGCCAGTTTGCGTAACACGGCGACATCGATGGTGCTGCGACGTAGACTGAGCGTCCCCACGCCCTGCCAGCACGACCGGAGGTGCTCATCGAGGAGCGCCATCGCCACCTGCGGGAGTGCGTGTGATTGGCATGTGGTGGGCGTGTCCAGTGGGCAATCGCCACTTCCCCCCGGGCTTTATCTCAGGCCAGAAGTGATTCCCTCGTGTTTTCGTGTTTTGTTTACCGACTGCGCGACACTGGTTCGGGCCGCAAAAAAAAAGGGGGGCGGGCCTTTTTTGCCTGCCGCCTCTGCCATGAGACCCTGAGATAAATCCCCCACAGGCGTGCAACGCTGAAGGGAAAGTGGGGGATACGGCCAGCACGACTCCGCAGCAAATTGAAAAGAACGCTTTCCGGTTCAGCTTCGCGGGCTGGCAAGAAGGAGAGATCTCCAGAAAAAGAGACCACCAACGAGGGCAAGGCGATAGGCAATACATGCCTTTTTTTGTACTCTAATTATGGACTCTTCACAAATTTGTTAGGGAGGCGTTTAAATATTCTCATAATTACACGGGATAATTACACGCCCAGTATAATTATTTCTAGGCATTTTCTTAAGGTTTATTTTCTGGCGTGTAAATATGGCCATAATTACACGCCACCCCAAAACAGGCCAAATCACACACACCCTAACAAATTTGTGACTCGTCCATAATTTTTGTACAAAAAAAAGCCTAATTTCAGAAAATTATGAGCCAGAAATTTTCACTTGAGTGAGTAGGGGGCACTCGTCTCTGTAAACCCACTCGCTTCGCTCGTGGGTTTAACCGACTCGTGACCCCTACTCACTCGCGTGAAATTATGGCTCATAATTTAACTGCAATTATATGCTAATGTTGGGAAGGTATAAAAAGACAACACCGCAGGCAACGGGGGGCCACCAAAGAGTGTCGGCTGTATCCGTACACCTCCCTGCCGGGTAAAAAGAGGCAGCAACACTGTCGGGCTGTGTGACGCGGGTATCGGGGGGTGTGCAGCCTAATGGGGAGATCCCACCCTCTTGGCGCTGAACCCCGACACCGCCGCCACAGCCGAGACGCCCTGACTGCACCGTCGCTGCAAAGAGAAGGCAATGGATGATGACGTTGGAAGAGAGCCTCCCGCAAAAGGCCATGCTTCTGTGGGGAGGCCGCGCAAAAATATGCACAGAAAGGGGGTGCCGAAGGGTCTTCGCTATCGACAAACCTTTGCCAAAGTTTGACGATTTGCGGCCCACCAAAAAAATGCAATTTCAGCAGTGCAGCGAAGGCATGGCCCCAAAAGGGGAATAATCTCCGATACACCAACGCCATTTATTGCCAAGGGATGGTGTGTGGGGATATTGTAGGCCTTATCATCGTGTTGCGTGCCGCGAGCCTCACAAGACACAATACCGTGGGACCCACCCGAAAAATATTCTTGCGCAGCGACAAGGCAGGCATATGATTCAATCAAGTTCAAGGGCAGATGTACCGTAGATCCGCAGGGGCATTTGCGGTACACTCATCCGCATCACTGCATACAGCCCCAGGCGCGGTGAGTTTTTGGGTTCTGCGCTAGCTGCGCATACATCCTGGCCAGCTCAGAGTCAGGCCCCTCTGCAATAGCACCCCACTCATGTGCCTGGCGGATCCACCTTTTCGCCTTGTGCAAGTCACCCATCGCGGCCGACACCTGGAATGCGTCATAGGCATGGCGGAAGAGATGCTGTGGCGAGTCCAGCCCCTCCTCCTTCAGGAGGCCCAACACCTGGGCAACGAGGAAGAGGGCTGCCTTGGGCGCGGCCCGCCCCGCATGCGGGATCTTCTCATCGAGGGCAGAGATCTCCGCACGGCGCCTGTCGGAAATCACGTCGTGCGCCGCGCATGCCTTGCAGCTGCAGGCAAACTCAAATCTGTCCTGAAGAACCCTTTGCCGCTCGTCGGTTGGGGCAAACGGATTGATGTAGCAGATGCAGACTTCCTGGCCCTCTTCCATCCCAACGTTCGCCGTGATACGCTCATACCCAGTGTGCCCGTTGCATTCCATACCCACCCAGGAGTGGCAAGCGTTGGGTGTGCAGCTGTGGTTGAATCGACTGCAGGTGACGAACAGTGCCCCCGACACCAACCCATACCCCATCGGGAGGCTGTTTGTGGCGAAGATCCCGCGGACCGTGGGCGTGCCTGGCGTGCCGTCGTGCAGCCCCATCACCCGGGCCTGGTTTGATGGGGACAGGTCTCCGAAGCCGCCGCCCCCGCCGAGAAAGCCCAATTCCGCCATCGCGGGGTACTCCTCCACCAAAACCTCACCCTTCGCAACCGGCCTTGTGGTGACCAGGCCCAGGCCCTTGCCTGGGATGTCGGCAAGGCGGAGCGCTGTGGGTGCCACTCGCATCAAGGAGGGGGCGTACCAGCAGGTGGCTTCGGCGTCACTGCGGCGCTGCTCTGCAGCCCGCCGTTTGGCTCGCTTCTTGGCACTTTTGGAGGGAATTGCCGTGGTGGTGGCGATGGTGGTGTCGCTGTCATCCCTTCCCACGATGGAGGCGGTCGCAGGGGTTGCGGCTGCGGCAGGTGGCCCCTCCGACTCCGGCGGCGCGTCGGCGCTGGCCTGGCGGTGGGATGCGGCCATGTAGGTGGTGACCTCGGCTTGTGTGGGTTGATCCAGCCGCGGTTGGCCCCAACCAGTTGTGTGCGGGTGTGTTTGGGCAGCAGAGGCTGCAGGGAGGTGACGCCCTTTGCAGGAGGCCTCCTGATGTGGGCGGGAGGTGTGTGTGTGTGTGCAGTGGAGGGCAGCACTGGGGTGCCGTGCGACCCCCGCAAAAAAACTATCTGTGCCCCCGCTGGATCGTGAAGTGACAGCAAAAAACGAGACAACAAACCAATTACTGCCGAAAGTTGTTTGTTGGAAAGCAGACCCCACTCTTTGTGTACACCACTCCCCGGTCTGATGAAGTGGTGTGAGTGGGACGCACGATCCAGCTAAAGGCACAGAAAGTTTCCCCAGTTGGCTACGCCGAACTAACAAAAAAAAGTAAAATTCCAGCACAACGCGTTGCAACTGCCTCCAATGCGCGCACTGCATCCCACGGTGTTTCTGGCGGGAGGGTATGCCTAGTGTACTGAAAGCGGAACAAAACTAAAAATGCCGGATAACTTGCCGCAACCTTCTTTCGTGAAGGCACGGCCTCGAAAGAGGAAGAACACCCACCGCACACTCACCCACCCCCCTCCCATTTGCATGTGCCCGGTCTACGCACTCAGCTGCATGCTGCAGGGTGCTGAATTGCCGTGCGCGGTGGGTCTCGGCACAATACATCGAAACAATTCTGCATTGTCCCCCTCCCCCCGCCCCCTCTTCATCACCCCCCGCCCCCCCTACACGGTGGACCACGAACGTGCCCCCTAAGTGGGAGTCTGAGAGTGCCAGTCGGGGCGGGGATCTGGACTCCTGAAATCGTACCCCTCTCGCGATAACAAGAGAAAATACCCTACCCAACTGCAAAAAAGGCAGAACCGGACTACTTCTTGTTGAGCGCACGAAGGCTGTGGAAGCCCTTGTGACATGAAGGTGCGATCCCTTCGTTACGTTTCGTAGCTCGTATCTGGTAAAAAGCGGGGGTCCCAACCCCCGCCCCGACGATGAAGGAGTGGATGAAAAAAAATATCAAAAATGGCACTCCCTGAACGAACAATTCTGGCCGTATTTGGCTAGAGCATCCCCCAGTGAGGGGGAGAGGGGCTGTCCTTTCGCTGTGCCATGGAAATACCCTGTCCAGCACCCGTAGATCACAGCTCCGAACTGACGTTCGTTGAGCAGCACATGTTGTGTCAAAGGCTGGGTTGGGACTCGGAAAACTTACTTGAAAGACCTTCGGCGATCCTCCTGGAAGCTATGCTCTGCTCCAGGGCAAGGTCACCCACCCGATGAAGAAGCGCGATGGCAAGAGACTGATGATGATGATGTCGTGTAATGCACTCACTTTCCTCACGTGATTTCGTCCTTGTGGTTGTGTGACAAGGACACAAACTCGATTGGAAATGGCAAAAGGTTGCACATGGCAAAGACAAATAATGGTCATCGGCCACGGCCGGCTGGTTTGGCTTGTTTGTCATAACAGTCAATTGCAGTATGCACACCTGGACTGTGTACCGTTCATCAACAATAGCAACGCAATCAAAAATAACCCAAAATAGAAACAACAGCAACAACAGCAACAACAACAACAACAACAGCAAAACAAAAACAACATCAATAACAACAATGTTAAAGCAAGACACATGCGATGCATCATGTCTGTGCAGGAACTCCCTTCCCTGATCTGAATTCTGTGAACATCAAGAAACACACATTTAAGTGGGCTATACTCCGCAGAAGAATGTAACCAACATATTGTGAACAGCACGCAGAAATTCCGTCTTCCGGGACGAAAAAATGAACGTGACAGTCCAGGAATACACGAGATGATTCGCATTAAGATTGGGCATATAAAGTCCTGGTCGCAACAGGCAGGCTGCATTGCCTGAGCGAACACAGTTAACTGCTGTCATGGCGATAACAACCAGACGACGATTTTTTGAAGCGGCAAATCATAGTGAGATCGAGGATGATCCGCTTGCTTGAGACAACGCTGGCTCAACCAGCCAGTGTCCACGACACCACGAAAAAAACCCAGCAACGGGCAACAGCAAGGACAAATGCGAGGGTAGTTGCGAGACCAAACTGAAAACAGACATCCGACTGACAATACTGCTCCACGCCAGCGCTGGAGGCACTGCTGCGAGGCTAGAATCGGAGGCAGCAGTGCACAGCGTCGCCGTGCCATGGAGCGTCGGAGGAGCAGACCACACGGGCAGGCACACCGAGGAATCAGACAGCTGTCACTACTGCACAACCATGAGCTCTGTGGTGTCATCTGCAGGGCGCTGAGAGCGGCGCACAGAGATCACCAGGCCCACAGCGGCCACCAGTGCCGCAATGCCGACCCCGAACACCACAACAGCACCGACAGGCCAACCAGTAGACACCGGCGCCTGCACCCAGGTCTGGCCGAATATGGGCGTGAGCGCCGTTGCAATTGGAGGCTGTGTCACGAGAGCTGTGGGCTCCGATGTTGGAGGTGACCTGGTCACCGGCATCGCAGACATGGGTGTGTGGGTCACACGTGTATCAGGTACACTCGTCGTTGGCAGGGCAGTTGTCGAGGGAGTTGGTGGGGCAGTTGTCGGCCGCTGGGGCAAAGCTGTATCCGGTACACTCGTCGTCGGCGGGTCAGTCGGCGGGGCAGGTGTCTCAGGAACACCGGTTGCAGGCAGGGCGGTTGGCGGGGCAGGCGTCTCAGGAGCGCCTGTCATCGGGACTGCTGTCTTCGCCACAGGTTCTGCTGTAATCTTTGGAATCAGCGTCATGCGGATGTTATCCACCCTCAGCTCTGCCTGCCCACTAGGAGAGTCCACCTTCACAGACAGCCACGGGTAGATCCACAGTTGTGAAAAGCTGTCGCGGGCAACAAAGTCAAAGCTGATCTCCTGCCACTCTGGGAAGACCAACCCGCTTTCGTACACCGTCTGCTGGCTCCCCGTCACTAGCGGCTGGGCTGTGTTCCCGACTGCAGGCACAAGCCCATTTACCACCTGCACGTAGAAAGTACCACTGTGATTTGTCACCACCCACATCGTCACACGGTATGTCTCGTCCTTACTGAGGTGGACCTTTGTCACGATGCCCTCACCCACTCCTGAGTGTGACCACATCCACGCAGAACGGAGTCCCTGCCCGGGGGCACCACCGAATATCGAAGGCGTGCCGTGCGAGGCAGACCAGCCCAGCACATTCCCCATGTACAGCCAGTTCGGGCCGGTGGCCGTTGTTGGCCAAGGCTGGGTAGCCACCTCGAAGCTCGGGTTGCATATAAGCGAGTCTGTGCTGCAGGTCGGCGGCGGATCTGTCGGGGGAGGGGTCGGCACCAGCGTTGGGGGCGCAGACGTCGGGGGCGCAGCCGTCGGAGATGCAAGAGGGACACTGCACAGAAGCAGCTTATCCACAGTCGCGACGAAGGCGCTGTCCCCCTGCACCGACAGCGCCCTCACATCCCCCAGGGAGAATTCGGTAGACTGCGTCCAGGACCCCCCCGCCCCCAGTGGCAGCACGGACAACCCCTTTGCACCGCGGGCGACATAAAGGTAGTCGCCACTCAGGCCAATGTGGTACACCTTCTCGTTTCCCCCGTTGAACAGATAGGGCGCGCCCGCCTCGAACACGTTCCCCTTCAGGTGGAGGATATCGACGTACCCCGCAAACCTGTGGTAGGAAGCTGGGTAAACAGGGCTGCCCCCTGGATACACCACAACCGGAGGGCAGGAATACCGGCCCCCCGCTCGGTCGGTGCTCGCCGACACCACTGGCGACAAAGGGTCTGTGACGCTCAGAACACGCAGTGCAGCATATTCATCGGGTGCATTGCCAACCACATAGACGAGGCCACCTGCGGAATGGACCCGGCTGCACGGTGTGAAGCCCGGAAAGCTCATGACTTTGGAGGGGGTGCCTGAAGGGATGCTGACGGCATAGATCTTCGCCGCAGACTTGTCTGTGGTGTACGCGTATCCCCCGGCAATGGCGACGCCCGACAGCGAGGCGGTGGAGGGGGAGAATGTGCCGATGACGGTTGCACCACCGGAGGTGACGTCGATGAACTGCAGCCCGGTGGTGTATGTTGCGACAGCCACGATTTCTGTCCCGTTCGGGAGTCGTGTGTAGGCCAGCTCGCACGTGCCGTCGGGGAAGTCGAGCCTGGCTGTCACAACCGGCTCGCTGCCCGAATAGTCCACCACGATGAAGTTGGACTCGTTGCCCCACCGCGTGGCGTAGGCCATCAACCCGTTGCTCACAACATGCGAGATGTCAGTCATGTCCAGGGATGCACGCACCGACACGAGGGGTGTGCCCTCCGCACCGCACACCAGCAGCAAGGCGAAGCCTACCCATGCTGCCCATGCAGGGCGCAGTGCCCCCGTTGCGCCAGGGGGGCACATGCCGCCAGTATTGTTCGCCGATTTCTCCACCCTTCCCGGACTTGACTGCAGCGGGTGTGGGTGTGGTGGGACAGAGGGTGGGGCGGAGGGATGGGGCCAACACGGCGTCGTCAGCAAAGTGGGATCAAATAGTCAGACGGGTCGTGGGTGTGGGTGTTGGGGGGTTTGATCGTCGAGAGTGAACGGAAAGGGTGTTGGGGGGTGGGGCGCACGGGCTGAGACCGCCAACCGCCGACTCCCCTTCTAGTCATCCGCAGCACCGCTCCCCCGACCCTGTGACCCCGAGGGCTGTCCTGTGTCGACATCCCACCGCCGGTGCCTGCTCTCACGACACTCGTTCGCTCGACGCAGAAGAAAGTGAAGGCCGCAAGCAGCACCCCAACGAGCTTGCACTGTTGGACGAGAACAGCGGTCGCGCAGAGCTGACCACAACTGACAGCCTCATCCAGTGCTGTGTCGGGCTGGCAAGTACCACAAGTTCCGAGCCTCAGGTCGTGAGCTTCCACCGGGTCTCATATGCTGAAGTGGGTCGCAAGATGATCCGAGAATGCGCCAACCAGCAACCTGTCTCCTGACGCATGTGCACTCGGGAACCAGTTGGGGATTGAGCACCGCCACCGACTGCGACCAAAAGCGGTTTGGGGGGGACGGGGAGCGAAATCTGGGGGTAGGAACGATACGGGAAATAACAGTGAGAGCCAGGAAAACCTGGGTGAAAAAGGTGTATAATTTTGTACGATTGATAATTGACTGGAACCCGAAAAAGAGCACTGGTTGGTCGGCAAAGATAAGTCATGGTCATCGGCCACGGCCGGCTGGTTTGGCTTGGTTGTCATAACAGTCAACTGCAGTATGCACACCTGGACTGTGTACCGTTCATCAACAATCGCAATGCAATCAAAAACAACCCAAAATGATAACAACGGCAACACCAGCAACAGCAACAACAACAAAAACAGCAGCAAAACAAAAACAACGCCAATAACAACAATGTTAAAGCAAGACACATGTGACGTATCTTGTCTGTGCAGGAACTCCCTTCCCTGATCTGAATTCTGTGAACATCAAGAAACACACAGTTAAGTGGGCCATACACCGCAGAAGAATGTAACCAACATATTGTGAACAGCACGCAGAAATTCCGTTCTTCCAGATGGTCTGGCTGACCCTAAAATAATGCTGGAACGGTACATCAGGAAGAAATAATCAGACTGAATCACAAATACGAGGGTGGCTGAGAGATCAATCTGAAACGTACATCGGACTGAAGAGATTGCTCCACGCCAGCGCTGGAAGAACTGCTGCGAGGCTAGAATCGGAGGCAGCAGTGCACAGCGTCGCCGTGCCATGGAGCGTCGGAGGAGCAGACCACACGAGCAGGCACACCGAGGGAACAGACAGCTGTCACTACTGCACAAGCATGTGCTCTGTGGTCGCGTCTGCAGGGCGCTGAGAGCGGCGCACAGCTATCACTGCACCCACAGCGGCCACCAGTGCCGCAATGCCGACCCCGAACACCACAATAGCACCCTCAGTCCAGCCACTGGGCACCGGCGTCTGCACCCAGGCCTGGCCGAACATGGGCGTGAGCGTCGTTGCGATTGGAGACTCTGTCACGAGAATTGTGGGCTCCGATGTTGGAGGTGACATGGTCACCGGCATCGCAGACATGTGTGTGGGCATGGGTGTGTGGGGCACACGTGTATCAGATACACTCGTCGTCGGCAGGGCAGTTGTCGAGGGAGTTGGTGGGGCAGGTGTCGGCGTCTGGGGCACAGCTGTATCCGGTGCACTCGTCGTAGGCGGGTCAGTCGGCGGGGCAGGTGTCTCAGGAACACCTGTTGCAGGCAGGGCGGTTGGCGGGGCAGGCGTTTCAGGCACGCCCGTCATCGGCGCTGGTGTCTTCGCGATAAGTGTCAGGCGGATGTTATCCACCCTCATCTCTGCCTGCCCAGCAGGGTCCGCCGACCCGAGCAGCCACGGGTAGATCCACAGTAGTGAAAAGCTGTCGCGAGCAACAAAGTCAAAGCTGATCTCCCGCCACTCTGGGAAGATCGCCTCACTTTCGTACACCGTCTGCTGGCTCCCCGTCACTAGCGGCTGGGCTGGCCCTCCGCCAGGCACAAGCCCGTTAACCGCCTTCACGTAGAAAGTGCCAGTATGATTTGTCAGCAACCACATCGTCACACGATATCTCTCGTCCTTATTGAGGTGGACCTTTGTCACGATGCCCTCACCCCCACCACTGTACGACCACATCCACACAGAACGGAGTCCCTGCCCGGGGGCACCACCGAATATCGAAGGCGTGCCGTGCGAGGCAGACCAGCCCAGCACATTCCCGTAGAGCAGGCATTGCTCGGTTGCGTGAAATGTGTTGGGCCAAGGCTGGGTCGCCACCTCGAAGCTCGGGTTGCATATAAGCGAGTCTGTGCTGCAGGTCAGCGGCGGGTCTGTCGGGGGAGGGGTCGGCACCAGCGTTGGGGGCGCAGACGTCGGAGGTGCAAGAGGGACACTGCACAGAAGCAGCTTATCCACAGTCGCGACGAAGGCGCTGTCCCCCTGCACCGACAGCGCCATCACATCCCCCAGGGAGAATTCGGTAGACTGCGTCCAGGACCCCCCCGCCCCCAGTGGCAGCACGGACAACCCCTTTGCACCGCGGGCGACATAAAGGTAGTCGCCACTCAGGTTGATGTCGTACACCCTCTCGTTTCCCCCGTTGAACAGATAGGGCGCGCCCATCCCCAGCACGTCCCCGTTCAGCTGGAGCGAGTTGACGTACCCCGCAAAGCTGTGGTAGGCTGCTGCGTAAACAGGGCTGCCCCCTGGATACACCGCAACTGGAGGGCAGGAATACACGCCCGCCACACTGTCGCTGTTCGCCGACACCACTGGCGACAAAGGGTCCGCGACGTTCAGAACACGCAGTGCGGCGGATGCGTTGGGTGCATTGCCAACCACATAGACGAGGCCACCTGCGGAATGGACCCGGCTGCACGGTGTGAAGCCCGGAAAGCTCATGACTTTGGAGGGGGTGCCTGAAGGGATGCTGACGGCATAGATCTTCGCCGCAAACTTGTCTGTGGTGTATGCGTATCCCCCGGCAATGGCGACGCCCGACAGCGAGGCGGTGGAGGGGGAGAATGTGCCGATGACGGTTGCACCACCGGAGGTGACGTCGATGAACTGCAGCCCGGTGGTGTATGTTGCGACAGCCACGATTTCTGTCCCGTTCGGGAGTCGTGTGTAGGCCAGCTCGCACGTGCCGTCGGGGAAGTCGAGCCTGGCTGTCACAACCGGCTCGCTGCCCGAATAGTCCACCACGATGAAGTTGGACTCGTTGTCCCACCGCGTGGCGTAGGCCATCAACCCGTTGCTCACAACATGCGAGATGTCAGTCATGTCCAGGGATGCACGCACCGACACGAGGGGTGTGCCCTCCGCACCGCACACCAGCAGCAAGGCGAAGCCTACCCATGCTGCCCATGCAGGGCGCAGTGCCCCCGTTGCGCCAGGGGGGCACATGCCGCCAGTATTGTTCACCGATTTCTCCGCCCTTCCCGGACTTGACTGCAGCGGGTGTGGGTGTGGTGGGACAGAGGGTGGGGCGGAGGGATGGGGCCAACACGGCGTCGTCAGCAAAGTGGGATCAAATAGTCAGACCCAAGGCAAGGCCGGTCACGGTGTGGGGGCGCTCAGAGTGGGTCTGGCGCAGTCACAGGTGAGCACTATTCGACCGTAGCTTGCAGCCGTCCATGTCCACCCTGCCCAGGGCAACTCATCCTGCTTCCCCAGGCCAGCGTGTCAGCGCGCCGCCTGTTCAGGGTGGGTCACTTGAGCACCATCAATTTTTGGGGCAGGTTCATTCCGAAGGTGGGTTGTTACACTCACACACACCACTGCCTAACACCGCCAGCCTCGATCATTGTCAGCTCCAAATTAATGGCGATACCTTTGCGCATGCAGACGACCGGGGGAAAGGTAGTGACAATAATTGTACTTGGGGTGGGGTGGGTGGGAGGGGGGGGTTTTTTTGTTCGGTCAGAAAATGCTGAACAGTGAGCCGACTCACACACTAGGGGACCCCCCTCTTCCCCACCTCTTCCCGCCATCTGGTCAATGTTTCGGTCGGTCCCAAATTTGGGACCACCATCTGGTCAATTTTTCGGTCGGTCCCAAATTTGGGACCGCCATCTGGTCAATTATTCGGTCGGTCCCAAATTTGGGACCACCATCTGGTCAATTTTTCGGTCGGTCCCAAATTTGGGACCACCATCTGGTCAATTTTTCGGTCGGTCCCAAATTTGGGACCGACATCTGGTCAAATTTTCGGTCGGTCCCAAATTTGGGACCGCCATCTGGTCAGTTTTTCGGTCGGTCCCAAATTTGGGACCGCCATCTGGTCAAATTTTCGGTCGGTCCCAAATTTGGGACCGCCATCTGGTCAATTATTCGGTCGGTCCCAAATTTGGGACCGCCATCTGGTCAGTTTTTCGGTCGGTCCCAAATTTGGGACCGCCATCTGGTCAATTTTTCGGTCGGTCCCAAATTTGGGACCGCCATCTGGTCAGTTTTTCGGTCGGTCCCAAATTTGGGACCGCCATCTGGTCAAATTTTCGGTCGGTCCCAAATTTGGGACCGCCATCTGGTCAATGTTTCGGTCGGTCCCAAATTTGGGACCACCATCTGGTCAATTTTTCGGTCGGTCCCAAATTTGGGACCGCCATCTGGTCAATTTTTCGGTCGGTCCCAAATTTGGGACCGCCATCTGGTCAGTTTTTCGGTCGGTCCCAAATTTGGGACCGCCATCTGGTCAAATTTTCGGTCGGTCCCAAATTTGGGACCGCCATCTGGTCAATTATTCGGTCGGTCCCAAATTTGGGACCACCATCTGGTCAATTTTTCGGTCGGTCCCAAATTTGGGACCGCCATCTGGTCAATTATTCGGTCGGTCCCAAATTTGGGACCACCATCTAGTCAATTTTTCGGTCGGTCCCAAATTTGGGACCGCCATCTGGTCAATTTTTCGGTCGGTCCCAAATTTGGGACCGCCATCTGGTCAAATTTTCGGTCGGTCCCAAATTTGGGACCGCCATCTGGTCAATTTTTCGGTCGGTCCCAAATTTGGGACCGCCATCTGGTCAAATTTTCGGTCGGTCCCAAATTTGGGACCACCATCTGGTCAATTTTCCGGTCGGTCCCAAATTTGGGACCGCCATCTGGTCAGTTTTTCGGTCGGTCCCAAATTTGGGACCACCATCTGGTCAATTATTCGGTCGGTCCCAAATTTGGGACCACCATCTGGTCAATTTTTCGGTCGGTCCAAAATTTGGGACCGCCATCTGGTCAAATTGTCGGTCGGTCCCAAATTTGGGACCGCCATCTGGTCAGTTTTTCGGTCGGTCCCAAATTTGGGACCACCATCTGGTCAATTATTCGGTCGGTCCCAAATTTGGGACCACCATCTGGTCAATTTTTCGGTCGGTCCCAAATTTGGGACCGCCATCTGGTCAAATTTTCGGTCGGTCCCAAATTTGGGACCGCCATCTGGTCAATTATTCGGTCGGTCCCAAATTTGGGACCACCATCTGGTCAATTTTTCGGTCGGTCCCAAATTTGGGACCGCCATCTGGTCAAATTTTCGGTCGGTCCCAAATTTGGGACCGCCATCTGGTCAATTATTCGGTCGGTCCCAAATTTGGGACCACCATCTAGTCAATTTTTCGGTCGGTCCCAAATTTGGGACCGCCATCTGGTCAATTTTTCGGTCGGTCCCAAATTTGGGACCGCCATCTGGTCAAATTTTCGGTCGGTCCCAAATTTGGGACCGCCATCTGGTCAATTTTTCGGTCGGTCCCAAATTTGGGACCACCATCTGGTCAATTTTCCGGTCGGTCCCAAATTTGGGACCGCCATCTGGTCAGTTTTTCGGTCGGTCCCAAATTTGGGACCACCATCTGGTCAATTATTCGGTCGGTCCCAAATTTGGGACCACCATCTGGTCAATTTTTCGGTCGGTCCAAAATTTGGGACCGCCATCTGGTCAAATTGTCGGTCGGTCCCAAATTTGGGACCGCCATCTGGTCAATTTTTCGGTCGGTCCCAAATTTGGGACCGCCATCTGGTCAGTTTTTCGGTCGGTCCCAAATTTGGGACCGCCATCTGGTCAAATTTTCGGTCGGTCCCAAATTTGGGACCGCCATCTGGTCAATTATTCGGTCGGTCCCAAATTTGGGACCACCATCTGGTCAATTTTTCGGTCGGTCCCAAATTTGGGACCGCCATCTGGTCAAATTTTCGGTCGGTCCCAAATTTGGGACCGCCATCTGGTCAATTATTCGGTCGGTCCCAAATTTGGGACCACCATCTGGTCAATTTTTCGGTCGGTCCCAAATTTGGGACCGCCATCTGGTCAGTTTTTCGGTCGGTCCCAAATTTGGGACCACCATCTGGTCAATTTTTCGGTCGGTCCCAAATTTGGGACCGCCATCTGGTCAGTTTTTCGGTCGGTCCCAAATTTGGGACCGCCATCTGGTCAATGTTTCGGTCGGTCCCAAATTTGGGACCGCCATCTGGTCAATTTTTCGGTCGGTCCCAAATTTGGGACCGCGATCTGGTCAAATTTTCGGTCGGTCCCAAATTTGGGACCGCCATCTGGTCAATTATTCGGTCGGTCCCAAATTTGGGACCACCATCTAGTCAATTTTTCGGTCGGTCCCAAATTTGGGACCGCCATCTGGTCAATTTTTCGGTCGGTCCCAAATTTGGGACCGCCATCTGGTCAGTTTTTCGGTCGGTCCCAAATTTGGGACCACCATCTGGTCAATTTTTCGGTCGGTCCCAAATTTGGGACCGCCATCTGGTCAAATTTTCGGTCGGTCCCAAATTTGGGACCGCCATCTGGTCAGTTTTTCGGTCGGTCCCAAATTTGGGACCACCATCTGGTCAATTATTCGGTCAGTCCCAAATTTGGGACCACCATCTGGTCAATTTTTCGGTCGGTCCCAAATTTGGGACCGCCATCTGGTCAAATTTTCGGTCGGTCCCAAATTTATGACCGCCATCTGGTCAATTATTCGGTCGGTCCCAAATTTGGGACCGCCATCTGGTCAGTTTTTCGGTCGGTCCCAAATTTGGGACCGCCATCTGGTCAATTTTTCGGTCGGTCCCAAATTTGGGACCGCCATCTGGTCAGTTTTTCGGTCGGTCCCAAATTTGGGACCACCATCTGGTCAATTTTTCGGTCGGTCCCAAATTTGGGACCGCCATCTGGTCAGTTTTTCGGTCGGTCCCAAATTTGGGACCACCATCTGGTCAATTTTTCGGTCGGTCCCAAATTTGGGACCGCCATCTGGTCAAATTTTCGGTCGGTCCCAAATTTGGGACCGCCATCTGGTCAATGTTTCGGTCGGTCCCAAATTTGGGACCACCATCTGGTCAATTTTTCGGTCGGTCCCAAATTTGGGACCGCCATCTGGTCAAATTTTCGGTCGGTCCCAAATTTGGGACCGCCATCTGGTCAATTATTCGGTCGGTCCCAAATTTGGGACCACCATCTGGTCAATTTTTCGGTCGGTCCCAAATTTGGGACCGCCATCTGGTCAAATTTTCGGTCGGTGCCAAATTTGGGACCGCCATCTGGTCAATTATTCGGTCGGTCCCAAATTTGGGACCACCATCTGGTCAATTTTTCGGTCGGTCCCAAATTTGGGACCGCCATCTGGTCAATTTTTCGGTCGGTCCCAAATTTGGGACCGCCATCTGGTCAAATTTTCGGTCGGTCCCAAATTTGGGACCGACATCTGGTCAATTTTTCGGTCGGTCCCAAATTTGGGACCGCCATCTGGTCAAATTTTCGGTCGGTCCCAAATTTGGCACCGCCATCTGGTCAATTATTCGGTCGGTCCCAAATTTGGGACCACCATCTGGTCAATTTTTCGGTCGGTCCCAAATTTGGGACCACCATCTGGTCAATTTTTCGGTCGGTCCCAAATTTGGGACCGCCATCTGGTCAGTTTTTCGGTCGGTCCCAAATTTGGGACCACCATCTGGTCAATTTTTCGGTCGGTCCCAAATTTGGGACCGCCATCTGGTCAGTTTTTCGGTCGGTCCCAAATTTGGGACCGCCATCTGGTCAGTTTTTCGGTCGGTCCCAAATTTGGGACCGCCATCTGGTCAATTATTCGGTCGGTCCCAAATTTGGGACCGCCATCTGGTCAGTTTTTCGGTCGGTGCCAAATTTGGGACCGCCATCTGGTCAGTTTTTCGGTCGGTCCCAAATTTGGGACCGCCATCTGGTCAATTATTCGGTCGGTCCCAAATTTGGGACCGCCATCTGGTCAGTTTTTCGGTCGGTCCCAAATTTGGGACCGACATCTGGTCAATTATTCCGTCGGTAACAAATTTGGGACCACCATCTGGTCAATTATTCGGTCGGTCCCAAACTTGGGACCGCCATCTGGTCAGTTTTTCGGTCGGTCCCAAATTTGGGACCGCCATCTGGTCAGTTTTTCGGTCGGTCCCAAATTTGGGACCGCCATCTGGTCAATTATTCGGTCGGTCCCAAATTTGGGACCGCCATCTGGTCAGTTTTTCGGTCGGTCCCAAATTTGGGACCGACATCTGGTCAATTATTCCGTCGGTAACAAATTTGGGACCACCATCTGGTCAATTTTTCGGTCGGTCCCAAATTTGGGACCGCCATCTGGTCAATTTTTCGGTCGGTCCTAAATTTGGGACCGCCATCTGGTCAGTTTTTCGGTCGGTCCCAAATTTGGGACCACCATCTGGTCAATTTTTCGGTCGGTCCCAAATTTGGGACCACCATCTGGTCAATTATTCGGTCGGTCCCAAATTTGGGACCGCCATCTGGTCAAATTTTCGGTCGGTCCCAAATTTGGGACCGCCATCTGGTCAATTATTCGGTCGGTCCCAAATTTGGGACCACCATCTGGTCAATTTTTCGGTCGGTCCCAAATTTGGGACCGCCATCTGGTCAATTTTTCGGTCGGTCCCAAATTTGGGACCGACATCTGGTCAATTATTCGGTCGGTCCCAAATTTGGGACCACCATCTGGTCAATTTTTCGGTCGGTCCCAAATTTGGGACCGCCATCTGGTCAAATTTTCGGTCGGTCCCAAATTTGGGACCGCCATCTGGTCAATTATTCGGTCGGTCCCAAATTTGGGACCACCATCTGGTCAATTTTTCGGTCGGTCCCAAATTTGGGACCGCCATCTGGTCAGTTTTTCGGTCGGTCCCAAATTTGGGACCGCCATCTGGTCAGTTTTTCGGTCGGTCCCAAATTTGGGACCGCCATCTGGTCAGTTTTTCGGTCGGTCCCAAATTTGGGACCGCCATCTGGTCAGTTTTTCGGTCGGTCCCAAATTTGGGACCGCCATCTGGTCAATTATTCGGTCGGTCCCAAATTTGGGACCGCCATCTGGTCAGTTTTTCGGTCGGTGCCAAATTTGGGACCGCCATCTGGTCAATTTTTCGGTCGGTCCCAAATTTGGGACCGCCATCTGGTCAGTTTTTCGGTCGGTCCCAAATTTGGGACCACCATCTGGTCAAATTTTCGGTCGGTCCCAAATTTGGGACCGCCATCTGGTCAATTATTCGGTCGGTCCCAAATTTGGGACCACCATCTGGTCAATTTTTCGGTCGGTCCCAAATTTGGGACCGCCATCTGGTCAATTTTTCGGTCGGTCCCAAATTTGGGACCGCCATCTGGTCAATTATTCGGTCGGTCCCAAATTTGGGACCACCATCTGGTCAATTATTCGGTCGGTCCCAAATTTGGGACCGCCATCTGGTCAAATTTTCGGTCGGTCCCAAATTTGGGACCGCCATCTGGTCAATTATTCGGTCGGTCCCAAATTTGGGACCGCCATCTGGTCAATTTTTCGGTCGGTCCCAAATTTGGGACCGCCATCTGGTCAAATTTTCGGTCGGTCCCAAATTTGGGACCGACATCTGGTCAATTATTCGGTCGGTCCCAAATTTGGGACCACCATCTGGTCAATTTTTCGGTCGGTCCCAAATTTGGGACCGCCATCTGGTCAGTTTTTCGGTCGGTCCCAAATTTGGGACCACCATCTGGTCAATTTTTCGGACGGTCCCAAATTTGGGACCGCCATCTGGTCAGTTTTTCGGTCGGTCCCAAATGTGGGACCGCCATCTGGTCAAATTTTCGGTCGGTCCCAAATTTGGGACCGCCATCTGGTCAGTTTTTCGGTCGGTCCCAAATTTGGGACCACCATCTGGTCAATTTTTCGGTCGGTCCCAAATTTGGGACCGCCATCTGGTCAGTTTTTCGGTCGGTCCCAAATTTGGGACCGCCATCTGGTCAAATTTTCGGTCGGTCCCAAATTTGGGACCGCCATCTGGTCAATTATTCGGTCGGTCCCAAATTTGGGACCACCATCTGGTCAATTTTTCGGTCGGTCCCAAATTTGGGACCGCCATCTGGTCAAATTTTCGGTCGGTCCCAAATTTGGGACCGCCATCTGGTCAATTATTCGGTCGGTCCCAAATTTGGGACCACCATCTGGTCAATTTTTCGGTCGGTCCCAAATTTGGGACCGCCATCTGGTCAATTTTTCGGTCGGTCCCAAATTTGGGACCGACATCTGGTCAATTATTCGGTCGGTCCCAAATTTGGGACCACCATCTGGTCAATTTTTCGGTCGGTCCCAAATTTGGGACCGCCATCTGGTCAAATTTTCGGTCGGTCCCAAATTTGGGACCGACATCTGGTCAATTATTCGGTCGGTCCCAAATTTGGGACCACCATCTGGTCAATTTTTCGGTCGGTCCCAAATTTGGGACCGCCATCTGGTCAATTTTTCGGTCGGTCCCAAATTTGGGACCGCCATCTGGTCAGTTTTTCGGTCGGTCCCAAATTTGGGACCGCCATCTGGTCAATGTTTCGGTCGGTCCCAAATTTGGGACCACCATCTGGTCAATTTTTCGGTCGGTCCCAAATTTGGGACCACCATCTGGTCAGTTTTTCGGTCGGTCCCAAATTTGGGACCGCCATCTGGTCAATGTTTCGGTCGGTCCCAAATTTGGGACCGCCATCTGGTCAGTTTTTCGGTCGGTCCCAAATTTGGGACCGCCATCTGGTCAATGTTTCGGTCGGTCCCAAATTTGGGACCACCATCTGGTCAAATTTTCGGTCGGTCCCAAATTTGGGACCGCCATCTGGTCAGTTTTTCGGTCGGTCCCAAATTTGGGACCACCATCTGGTCAATTATTCGGTTGGTCCCAAATTTGGGACCACCATCTGGTCAATTTTTCGGTCGGTCCCAAATTTGGGACCGCCATCTGGTCAAATTTTCGGTCGGTCCCAAATTTGGGACCGCCATCTGGTCAATTTTTCGGTCGGTCCCAAATTTGGGACCACCATCTGGTCAATTTTTCGGTCGGTCCCAAATTTGGGACCGCCATCTGGTCAAATTTTCGGTCGGTCCCAAATTTGGGACCGCCATCTGGTCAATTATTCGGTCGGTCCCAAATTTGGGACCACCATCTGGTCAATTTTTCGGTCGGTCCCAAAGTTGGGACCACCATCTGGTCAATTTTTCGGTCGGTCCCAAATTTGGGACCGCCATCTGGTCAAATTTTCGGTCGGTCCCAAATTTGGGACCGCCATCTGGTCAATTATTCGGTCGGTCCCAAATTTGGGACCGCCATCTGGTCAATTTTTCGGTCGGTCCCAAATTTGGGACCGCCATCTGGTCAAATTTTCGGTCGGTCCCAAATTTGGGACCGACATCTGGTCAATTATTCGGTCGGTCCCAAATTTGGGACCACCATCTGGTCAATTTTTCGGTCGGTCCCAAATTTGGGACCGCCATCTGGTCAATTTTTCGGTCGGTCCCAAATTTGGGACCGCCATCTGGTCAGTTTTTCGGTCGGTCCCAAATTTGGGACCACCATCTGGTCAATTTCTCGGTCGGTCCCAAATTTGGGACCGCCATCTGGTCAAATTTTCGGTCGGTCCCAAATTTGGGACCGCCATCTGGTCAATTATTCGGTCGGTCCCAAATTTGGGACCACCATCTGGTCAATTTTTCGGTCGGTCCCAAATTTGGGACCACCATCTGGTCAATTTTTCGGTCGGTCCCAAATTTGGGACCGCCATCTGGTCAGTTTTTCGGTCGGTCCCAAATTTGGGACCACCATCTGGTCAATTTTTCGGTCGGTCCCAAATTTGGGACCGCCATCTGGTCAGTTTTTCGGTCGGTCCCAAATTTGGGACCGCCATCTGGTCAGTTTTTCGGTCGGTCCCAAATTTGGGACCGCCATCTGGTCAATTTTTCGGTCGGTCCCAAATTTGGGACCGCCATCTGGTCAGTTTTTCGGTCGGTCCCAAATTTGGGACCGCCATCTGGTCAAATTTTCGGTCGGTCCCAAATTTGGGACCGCCATCTGGTCAATTTTTCGGTCGGTCCCAAATTTGGGACCACCATCTGGTCAATTTTTCGGTCGGTCCCAAATTTGGGACCGCCATCTGGTCAATTATTCGGTCGGTCCCAAATTTGGGACCACCATCTGGTCAATTTTTCGGTCGGTCCCAAAATTGGGACCACCATCTGGTCAATTTTTCGGTCGGTCCCAAATTTGGGACCACCATCTGGTCAATTATTCGGTCGGTCCCAAATTTGGGACCGCCATCTGGTCAAATTTTCGGTCGGTCCCAAATTTGGGACCGACATCTGGTCAATTATTCGGTCGGTCCCAAATTTGGGACCACCATCTGGTCAATTTTTCGGTCGGTCCCAAATTTGGGACCGCCATCTGGTCAATTTTTCGGTCGGTCCCAAATTTGGGACCGCCATCTGGTCAGTTTTTCGGTCGGTCCCAAATTTGGGACCACCATCTGGTCAATTTTTCGGTCGGTCCCAAATTTGGGACCGCCATCTGGTCAAATTTTCGGTCGGTCCCAAATTTGGGACCGCCATCTGGTCAATTTTTCGGTCGGTCCCAAATTTGGGACCACCATCTGGTCAATTTTTCGGTCGGTCCCAAATTTGGGACCGCCATCTG
The DNA here is from genome assembly GCA_963210315.1 of Rhynchopus euleeides. NCBI lineage: Eukaryota > Euglenozoa > Diplonemea > Diplonemida > Diplonemidae > Rhynchopus > Rhynchopus euleeides. The sequence goes on from OY723246.1 coordinate 760,027, forward strand.
GTCAGTTTTTCGGTCGGTCCCAAATTTGGGACCACCATCTGGTCAATTTTTCGGTCGGTCCCAAATTTGGGACCGCCATCTGGTCAGTTTTTCGGTCGGTCCCAAATTTGGGACCGCCATCTGGTCAATTATTCGGTCGGTCCCAAATTTGGGACCACCATCTGGTCAATTTTTCGGTCGGTCCCAAATTTGGGACCGCCATCTGGTCAGTTTTTCGGTCGGTCCCAAATTTGGGACCGCCATCTGGTCAGTTTTTCGGTCGGTCCCAAATTTGGGACCGCCATCTGGTCAATTTTTCGGTCGGTCCCAAATTTGGGACCGCCATCTGGTCAGTTTTTCGGTCGGTCCCAAATTTGGGACCGCCATCTGGTCAAATTTTCGGTCGGTCCCAAATTTGGGACCGCCATCTGGTCAATTTTTCGGTCGGTCCCAAATTTGGGACCACCATCTGGTCAATTTTTCGGTCGGTCCCAAATTTGGGACCGCCATCTGGTCAAATTTTCGGTCGGTCCCAAATTTGGGACCGCCATCTGGTCAAATTTTCGGTCGGTCCCAAATTTGGGACCACCATCTGGTCAATTTTTCGGTCGGTCCCAAATTTGGGACCGCCATCTGGTCAATTATTCGGTCGGTCCCAAATTTGGGACCACCATCTGGTCAATTTTTCGGTCGGTCCCAAATTTGGGACCACCATCTGGTCAATTTTTCGGTCGGTCCCAAATTTGGGACCACCATCTGGTCAATTTTTCGGTCGGTCCCAAATTTGGGACCGCCATCTGGTCAATTATTCGGTCGGTCCCAAATTTGGGACCACCATCTGGTCAATTTTTCGGTCGGTCCCAAATTTGGGACCACCATCTGGTCAATTTTTCGGTCGGTCCCAAATTTGGGACCGCCATCTGGTCAAATTTTCGGTCGGTCCCAAATTTGGGACCGACATCTGGTCAATTATTCGGTCGGTCCCAAATTTGGGACCACCATCTGGTCAATTTTTCGGTCGGTCCCAAATTTGGGACCGCCATCTGGTCAATTTTTCGGTCGGTCCCAAATTTGGGACCGCCATCTGGTCAGTTTTTCGGTCGGTCCCAAATTTGGGACCACCATCTGGTCAATTTTTCGGTCGGTCCCAAATTTGGGACCGCCATCTGGTCAAATTTTCGGTCGGTCCCAAATTTGGGACCGCCATCTGGTCAATTTTTCGGTCGGTCCCAAATTTGGGACCACCATCTGGTCAATTTTTCGGTCGGTCCCAAATTTGGGACCGCCATCTGGTCAGTTTTTCGGTCGGTCCCAAATTTGGGACCACCATCTGGTCAATTTTTCGGTCGGTCCCAAATTTGGGACCGCCATCTGGTCAGTTTTTCGGTCGGTCCCAAATTTGGGACCGCCATCTGGTCAATTATTCGGTCGGTCCCAAATTTGGGACCACCATCTGGTCAATTTTTCGGTCGGTCCCAAATTTGGGACCGCCATCTGGTCAGTTTTTCGGTCGGTCCCAAATTTGGGACCGCCATCTGGTCAATTATTCGGTCGGTCCCAAATTTGGGACCACCATCTGGTCAATTTTTCGGTCGGTCCCAAATTTGGGACCGCCATCTGGTCAATTTTTCGGTCGGTCCCAAATTTGGGACCGCCATCTGGTCAGTTTTTCGGTCGGTCCCAAATTTGGGACCGCCATCTGGTCAATTTTTCGGTCGGTCCCAAATTTGGGACCGCCATCTGGTCAGTTTTTCGGTCGGTCCCAAATTTGGGACCGCCATCTGGTCAAATTTTCGGTCGGTCCCAAATTTGGGACCGCCATCTGGTCAATTTTTCGGTCGGTCCCAAATTTGGGACCACCATCTGGTCAATTTTTCGGTCGGTCCCAAATTTGGGACCGCCATCTGGTCAAATTTTCGGTCGGTCCCAAATTTGGGACCGCCATCTGGTCAAATTTTCGGTCGGTCCCAAATTTGGGACCACCATCTGGTCAATTTTTCGGTCGGTCCCAAATTTGGGACCGCCATCTGGTCAATTATTCGGTCGGTCCCAAATTTGGGACCACCATCTGGTCAATTTTTCGGTCGGTCCCAAATTTGGGACCACCATCTGGTCAATTTTTCGGTCGGTCCCAAATTTGGGACCACCATCTGGTCAATTTTTCGGTCGGTCCCAAATTTGGGACCGCCATCTGGTCAATTATTCGGTCGGTCCCAAATTTGGGACCACCATCTGGTCAATTTTTCGGTCGGTCCCAAATTTGGGACCACCATCTGGTCAATTTTTCGGTCGGTCCCAAATTTGGGACCGCCATCTGGTCAAATTTTCGGTCGGTCCCAAATTTGGGACCGACATCTGGTCAATTATTCGGTCGGTCCCAAATTTGGGACCACCATCTGGTCAATTTTTCGGTCGGTCCCAAATTTGGGACCGCCATCTGGTCAATTTTTCGGTCGGTCCCAAATTTGGGACCGCCATCTGGTCAGTTTTTCGGTCGGTCCCAAATTTGGGACCACCATCTGGTCAATTTTTCGGTCGGTCCCAAATTTGGGACCGCCATCTGGTCAAATTTTCGGTCGGTCCCAAATTTGGGACCGCCATCTGGTCAATTTTTCGGTCGGTCCCAAATTTGGGACCACCATCTGGTCAATTTTTCGGTCGGTCCCAAATTTGGGACCGCCATCTGGTCAGTTTTTCGGTCGGTCCCAAATTTGGGACCGCCATCTGGTCAATTATTCGGTCGGTCCCAAATTTGGGACCACCATCTGGTCAATTTTTCGGTCGGTCCCAAATTTGGGACCGCCATCTGGTCAGTTTTTCGGTCGGTCCCAAATTTGGGACCACCATCTGGTCAATTTTTCGGTCGGTCCCAAATTTGGGACCGCCATCTGGTCAGTTTTTCGGTCGGTCCCAAATTTGGGACCACCATCTGGTCAATTTTTCGGTCGGTCCCAAATTTGGGACCGCCATCTGGTCAGTTTTTCGGTCGGTCCCAAATTTGGGACCGCCATCTGGTCAATTATTCGGTCGGTCCCAAATTTGGGACCACCATCTGGTCAATTTTTCGGTCGGTCCCAAATTTGGGACCACCATCTGGTCAATTTTTCGGTCGGTCCCAAATTTGGGACCACCATCTGGTCAATTTTTCGGTCGGTCCCAAATTTGGGACCACCATCTGGTCAATTTTTCGGTCGGTCCCAAATTTGGGACCGCCATCTGGTCAGTTTTTCGGTCGGTCCCAAATTTGGGACCGCCATCTGGTCAGTTTTTCGGTCGGTCCCAAATTTGGGACCACCATCTGGTCAATTTTTCGGTCGGTCCCAAATTTGGGACCACCATCTGGTCAATTTTTCGGTCGGTCCCAAATTTGGGACCGCCATCTGGTCAATTTTTCGGTCGGTCCCAAATTTGGGACCGCCATCTGGTCAGTTTTTCGGTCGGTCCCAAATTTGGGACCGCCATCTGGTCAATTTTTCGGTCGGTCCCAAATTTGGGACCGCCATCTGGTCAAATTTTCGGTCGGTCCCAAATTTGGGACCGCCATCTGGTCAAATTTTCGGTCGGTCCCAAATTTGGGACCACCATCTGGTCAATTTTTCGGTCGGTCCCAAATTTGGGACCGCCATCTGGTCAATTATTCGGTCGGTCCCAAATTTGGGACCACCATCTGGTCAATTTTTCGGTCGGTCCCAAATTTGGGACCACCACCTGGTCAATTTTTCGGTCGGTCCCAAATTTGGGACCACCATCTGGTCAATTATTCGGTCGGTCCCAAATTTGGGACCGCCATCTGGTCAATTTTTCGGTCGGTCCCAAATTTGGGACCGCCATCTGGTCAAATTTTCGGTCGGTCCCAAATTTGGGACCGACATCTGGTCAATTATTCGGTCGGTCCCAAATTTGGGACCACCATCTGGTCAATTTTTCGGTCGGTCCCAAATTTGGGACCGCCATCTGGTCAATTTTTCGGTCGGTCCCAAATTTGGGACCGCCATCTGGTCAGTTTTTCGGTCGGTCCCAAATTTGGGACCACCATCTGGTCAATTTTTCGGTCGGTCCCAAATTTGGGACCGCCATCTGGTCAAATTTTCGGTCGGTCCCAAATTTGGGACCGCCATCTGGTCAATTTTTCGGTCGGTCCCAAATTTGGGACCACCATCTGGTCAATTTTTCGGTCGGTCCCAAATTTGGGACCGCCATCTGGTCAGTTTTTCGGTCGGTCCCAAATTTGGGACCACCATCTCGTCAATTTTTCGGTCGGTCCCAAATTTGGGACCGCCATCTGGTCAGTTTTTCGGTCGGTCCCAAATTTGGGACCGCCATCTGGTCAATGTTTCGGTCGGTCCCAAATTTGGGACCACCATCTGGTCAATTTTTCGGTCGGTCCCAAATTTGGGACCGCCATCTGGTCAAATTTTCGGTCGGTCCCAAATTTGGGACCGCCATCTGGTCAATTATTCGGTCGGTCCCAAATTTGGGACCGCCATCTGGTCAGTTTTTCGGTCGGTCCCAAATTTGGGACCACCATCTGGTCAATGTTTCGGTCGGTCCCAAATTTGGGACCGCCATCTGGTCAGTTTTTCGGTCGGTCCCAAATTTGGGACCGCCATCTGGTCAAATTTTCGGTCGGTCCCAAATTTGGGACCGCCATCTGGTCAATTATTCGGTCGGTCCCAAATTTGGGACCACCATCTGGTCAATTTTTCGGTCGGTCCCAAATTTGGGACCGCCATCTGGTCAAATTTTCGGTCGGTCCCAAATTTGGGACCGCCATCTGGTCAAATTTTCGGTCGGTCCCAAATTTGGGACCGACATCTGGTCAATTATTCGGTCGGTCCCAAATTTGGGACCACCATCTGGTCAATTTTTCGGTCGGTCCCAAATTTGGGACCGCCATCTGGTCAATTTTTCGGTCGGTCCCAAATTTGGGACCGCCATCTGGTCAGTTTTTCGGTCGGTCCCAAATTTGGGACCACCATCTGGTCAATTTTTCGGTCGGTCCCAAATTTGGGACCGCCATCTGGTCAGTTTTTCGGTCGGTCCCAAATTTGGGACCGCCATCTGGTCAATGTTTCGGTCGGTCCCAAATTTGGGACCACCATCTGGTCAAATTTTCGGTCGGTCCCAAATTTGGGACCGCCATCTGGTCAGTTTTTCGGTCGGTCCCAAATTTGGGACCACCATCTGGTCAATTATTCGGTTGGTCCCAAATTTGGGACCACCATCTGGTCAATTTTTCGGTCGGTCCCAAATTTGGGACCGCCATCTGGTCAAATTTTCGGTCGGTCCCAAATTTGGGACCGCCATCTGGTCAATTTTTCGGTCGGTCCCAAATTTGGGACCGCCATCTGGTCAAATTTTCGGTCGGTCCCAAATTTGGGACCGCCATCTGGTCAATTTTTCGGTCGGTCCCAAATTTGGGACCACCATCTGGTCAGTTTTTCGGTCGGTCCCTAATTTGGGACCACCATCTGGTCAGTTTTTCGGTCGGTCCCAAATTTGGGACCACCATCTGGTCAGTTTTTCGGTCGGTCCCAAATTTGGGACCGCCATCTGGTCAATTGATTGGTGGGTCCCAAGTTTGGGATGAGGTACTCCGTGGGCACCACTGGTCGCCCTTCGGTCGCCACCTGTTCAGACCCCTTTTCAGGGGATTTGAGCCCCAGAGAGACCTCCTGGACCGGTTTTCTGGTGTTTTATGCTCTTCCCGACCCTGTCCTGGCCCAGAATGTGGTCTGCAGCGAGGTTCTGCTGTTTTCCACCTGATTCGGACCCTCCTTTGGGGACCTCCATTTATTTTGCGTCTGACCGTCACCTTCCCCACCTAGTTCACTAGGGCAAGGTGAAAAACCGTTTTTTAACCCCAAAAATGGCATTTCCCGGGTGGCGACCTCTGGCGACCTCTCAAAAATGTGCCCAAAAAGTGATTTTTGGGACCTTGCGGACCTCGAAAACACAAAGGGAAAAAAAATATTTTTTGTCACACCCCCTCTTGGGGCGGTACGCCAGTCTACCAAGTGAGGAGGTTTCTTGTGCGAAATTCGAGCAATAAAGCTCAAGTAATCAAATGCCATGACCCCAACCACAACCCCACCCCCTGCCCTCTGCCCCCCACCCCTGTGCAGGTCATGTGCCCCATCCCATCCCGTGTTGCCTTGTTGCAGATTTTCAAATTGGGAAATTTCAGGTGACCCGATGATAGGGATGTACCCCGAGGGTCTACCTGCAGGGATCCACTTTTTGCTATGCCTGCATTGCTGCTGTTTGCGCTTCTCGCCTCCACACACCACCCTGGGGGGAGGGACAGAGGGCGGAGGGGGCTACACACTTACACAACCGATCCGGTCAAACAATGCCACGTCATCCCCATTGGGGTCCTGGACCGCGGCCTCTCTCCCAGCGAATTGGTGTCGTCATCAGGCAGGCTAAGTAGTTGTCTACACAGGACATTGGCTTTAAGGGGGTCTGAGTTCTGCGGAACTGGCTTCAAGGGACGCCCCCTCGTAATGACTGGGTGGATGGAGCCAAGTAATACCAGGTGGTCGGACACCGGAACTCTCGGCATTTATTAGTCGCGGGAACTGTGTCCGTGTGGTAGGTGACCCCTTCCGATTCCACTGATTCCACTCTTGAACATGTAGTGTTGAAAGATACTTGGTGTTCTGATGTTTTACAGGGTACTTGACAAAGGAAAGAGGGTGGTCAGTCTTGTGATCCACCCTGAATCCTTCCTGTGAGCAGCAGATCCACAACACCTCGACTTCTTTCAGCTGCTGTGTCAGGCAATATCAATACAGCCAACATGATTCAATTGGAGGAACAAGCCTCGTACACCAGCGGCCCAAAAGGTGGATTTCATGTATGGTTTTAGGATTTCCCTTACTACTGATGGTGTAGAGACTACAAAGCCTGACCTGATGACGCCGCCATGAACCTGGGAGACACGCCGCGTGAGAAGGGACCTCGGTGCGGGGTGGCGTGAAGATCCTGCCTGAGTGCCCTCGTCGGGACCCGCGGTAAACCGTGGCGTTCCCCCCGAGGCAAGTCCAGGACGAAGGTTGCAGATAACCGCTGCACCTCTTCGTCCGAAAGGAGCTCACAGGATAGGGGAACTGCCCACACCCCACTCACGACAGTGTATCCGAAAGGTGCACTGCGCGTGTGGTGGCGGTGTCGGGTCCAGACCCACCTCGTTCCCCCAGGCCCGTCAGTTGTTGCCCCTCCAGGGGTGGCTGCTGTCTGGCATGGGGGGCGCCCTCCCTGCCTTGCAAGGGAAAATGTAGAACGGCATGCTGCCCGTTTCTTCATTTTTTCACCTTGCCTGGCAGGGGGGGGGCCCACCCTCACGGGGGGAAAAAGAGGAACGGCATGCTGCCCGTTCACTCTTTTTTCCTCCCGTCGTGGGTGGGCGCGGGTACCCGGGGTATCCGGCCGGGTACCCGGCTGGGTATCCGGCCCGGGTACCCGGGTATCCGCCGGGTACCCCCCGGGTACCCGGGCCGGTAACCGGGACCTCCCGGGTACCCGGAAAGGTGGAGACCGCGTCGTGTATGGTATTTAGGGGGGGGGGGGGGGGGGTTTTCCGCATCCACCCATATATAGGAATGCGTCGGCCTCCCTGTGTTTAGAGATGCCAATGGCGGTCTCGCAAGAACTGCGCAAACAATACGACATGCAGCCTTGTGGTCTATTTTCGTTGTACGCAGCCACTGAATCGCTTTCAGAACCCGGGGCAGGTGGAGGACATGTGTTTGTGCGACGAGCCTGGAGAAGCAACAGTAGAACCTCCACTAGCCTACCAAGCAGCCACAGTACGGCGAACACGCACAGTCACCGGGACCCCTCTCCAAAGCAGTAGACCACTGACCCTCCCACACCCCGAACTCCTAGCCGTTGGCAATTGTGACAAAAATTTCCTGCAGGAAATCCCTCACAAACGACCCTAGTTGAATAGAAGCCGTGTACGGCTTGTATTTGAACCCCCCCAGTAAACACTGTCAGTTTTTCTCAAGAGGAAAGACCAGAACTATCTGTGCCCCTGCTGGATCGGAAAGTGACAGCAAAAACGAGACAACAAACCAATTACTGCCGAAAGTTGCTTTGTTGGAACGCAGACCACACTCTTTGTGTACACCACTCCCCGGTCCGATGAAATGGTGTGAGTGGGGCAGCACGATCCAGCTAAAGGCAGGGTCGCCAAAAAACTACATCCCAAGCACGACGTCGAAATGGCAGGGGAAATCGGCCTCTTGAGGGGCACCATGTACCGTAGACGCACCGGCATTATGTGTTTGGACGAAAAAGTGACACAGTTTGACACAGTGCCACAGAACGCAGACCCCAGTGCGATCCGCTTGCTTGGGCAACGTTCAATCAGCCACTGGCCACTACATCAGGAGATAGCACCCAGCAACGGGCAACGGCAAGGACAAATGCGAGGGTGGTTGTGACACGAACATGAAAACAGACATCCGACTGACAATATTGCTCCACGCCAGCGCTGGAGGAACTGCTGCGAGGCTAGAATCGGAGGCAGCAGTGCACAGCGTCGCCGTGCCATGGAGCGTCGGAGGAGCAGACCACACGAGCAGGCACACCGAGGGAACAGACAGCTGTCACTACTGCACAAGCATGTGCTCTGTGGTCGCGTCTGGAGGGCGCTGAGAGCGGCGCACAACTATCACTGCACCCACAGCGGTCACCAGTGCCGCAATGCCGACCCCGAACACCACAATAGCACCCTCAGTCCAGCCACTGGGCACCGGCGTCTGCACCCAGGCCTGGCCGAACATGGGCGTGAGCGTCGTCGGAAGCTCTGTCACGGGAGCTGTGGGCTGCGATGTTGGAGGTGACATGGTCACCGGCATCGCAGACATGTGTGTGGGCATGGGTGTGTGGGGCACACGCGTATCAGGTACACTCGTCGTCGGCAGGGCAGTTGTCGAGGGAGTTGGTGGGGCAGGTGTCGGCGTCTGGGGCACAGCTGTATCAGGTACACTCGTCGTTGGCGGGTCAGTCGGCGGGGCAGGTGTCGGCGTCTGGGGCACAGGTGTCTCTGGTGTGTCAGGAACACTTGTCGCAGGCAGGGCAGTTGGCGGGGGAGGTGTCCTGTGGGGCACAGCTGTACCAGGTACACTCGTAGTAGGCGGGTCAGTCGGCGGGGCAGGTGTCGGCTTCTGGGGCACACCTGTTGCAGGCAGGGCGGTTGGCGGGGCAGGCGTCTCTGTCAAAGAGGTCTCAGGCGCACCTGTCATCGGCGCTGGCATCTTCGCGATGAGTGTCAGGCGGATGTTATCCACCCTCAGCTCTGCCTGCGCATCCAGAGGTTGCGGGTCAGCCACCGCGGACAGCCACGGGTAGATCCACAGTTGTGAAAAGCTGCCGTTGGCGACAAAGTGAAAGCTGATCTCCCGCCACTCTGGGAAGACCAACCCATTTTCATACACCGTCTGCTGGCTCCCCGTCACTAGCGGCTGGGCTGTGTTCCCGACTGCAGGCACAAGCCCGTTAACCGCCTTCACGTAAATCACCCCATCAGGGTGACGTGTCAGTACCCACATCGTCACACGGTATGTCTCTCCCTTACTGAGGTCGACGTCTGTCGCGATGCCCTCACCCTTGTTTGAGTACGACCACATCCACGCAGAACGGAGTCCCTGCCCGGGGGCACCACCGTATATCGAAGGCGTGCCGTGCGAGGCATACCAGCCCAGCACATTCCCCATGTACAGCCAGTTCGGGCCGGTGGCCGTTGTTGGCCAAGGCTGGGTAGCCACCTCGAAGCTCGGGTTGCATATAAGCGAGTCTGTGCTGCAGGTCAGCGGCGGGTCTGTCGGGGGAGGGGTCGGCACCAGCGTTGGGGGCGCAGACGTCGGAGGTGCAAGAGGGACACTGCACAGAAGCAGCTTATCCACAGTCGCGACGAAGGCGCTGTCCCCCTGCACCGACAGTGCCATCACATCCCCCAGGTAGAATTCGACATGTGACGGCCATGTCCAGGACCCCCCCGCCCCCAGTGGCAGGACAGACAACCCTATTGCACCGCGGGCGACATAAAGGTAGTCGCCACCCCGGCCGATGTGGTACACCTTCTGGCCCCTCCCAGGAAACATATATGGTTCGCCCGCGACAATCCTGGCCCCATTCACCTGGAGTGTGTCGACGTACCCTGCACTGCTGTGGTAGGCTGCTGCGTAAACAGGGCTGCCCCCTGGATACACCGCAACCGGAGGGCAGGAATACCGGCCCCCCGCTCGGTCGGTGCTCGCCGACACCACTGGCGACAAAGGGTCTGCGACGTTCAGAACACGCAGTGCGGCGGATGCGTTGGGTGCATTGCCAACCACATAGACGAGGCCACCTGCGGAATGGACCCGGCTGCACGGTGTGAAGCCCGGAAAGCTCATGACTTTGGAGGGGGTGCCTGAAGGGATGCTGACGGCATAGATCTTCGCCGCAAACTTGTCTGTGGTGTATGCGTATCCCCCGGCAATGGCGACGCCCGACAGCGAGGCGGTGGAGGGGGAGAATGTGCCGATGACGGTTGCACCACCGGAGGTGACGTCGATGAACTGCAGCCCGGTGGTGTATGTTGCGACAGCCACGATTTCTGTCCCGTTCGGGAGTCGTGTGTAGGCCAGCTCGCACGTGCCGTCGGGGAAGTCGAGCCTGGCTGTCACAACCGGCTCGCTGCCCGAATAGTCCACCACGATGAAGTTGGACTCGTTGCCCCACCGCGTGGCGTAGGCCATCAACCCGTTGCTCACAACATGCGAGATGTCAGTCATGTCTAGGGATGCACGCACCGACACGAGGGGTGTGCCCTCCGCACCGCACACCAGCAGCAAGGCGAAGCCTACCCATGCTGCCCATGCAGGGCGCAGTGCCCCCGTTGCGCCAGGGGGGCACATGCCGCCAGTATTGTTCACCGATTTCTCCGCCCTTCCCGGACTTGACTGCAGCGGGTGTGGGTGTGGTGGGACAGAGGGTGGGGCGGAGGGATGGGGCCAACACGGCGTCGTCAGCAAAGTGGGAGCAAAAGCGTCGCAACTGTGATTCCTTCCTTATTTGATGCATTGACGCTTCCACCACCCCAGAGGCTGCTCCTTTCATGTGGGTGGAGCACATGCGAAACACGAGACAGCAGGGCACAGATAATCAGGGCCGTCGGAAGCAATACTTCAGTGTAGTGCTTCCTGCATGCCCCTTCTAAAATAGGATGGAGGTGTGGGTGTTGGGGGTGGGGCTCGCGGGCCCAGGCCGCTAACCGACTGCACGCCTTCTCGTCATCCGCAGCACCACTCCCCCGCGCTAGTAGCGCGTCTGAGCGCAGTCGCGGGTGAACACCTGTCCACTGTGGCTTGCAGACGTCCAGCCTGATGACTTTCCAGTCCATCAGGATCCGGCCGTGCTGGTCCTCAAGGAATGCCTTTCAGTGCAGCTGCTGCAAAATGGCAAGCGACATGCTGCCGCACAAAAAATGTTGCAACGTGGCACAGTGAAGGCCACTGCGATCCGCTTGCTTGGGGCAACGCCGGCTCAACCAGCCAGTGTCCACTACATCAGGAAGCAACACCCATTAAAGGGCAACGGCGAGGGCAACCGAGGAAGGATGACTGTGATACTAAACTAAAAACGTACATCGGACTGAAAAGATTGCTCCACGCCAGCGCTGGAGGCACTGTCGCGAGGCTAGAATCGGAGGCAGCAGTGCACAGCGTCGCCGTGCCATGGAGCGTCGGAGGAGCAGACCACACGGGCAGGCACACCGAGGAATCAGACAGCTGTCACTACTGCACAACCATGAGCTCTGTGGTGTCATCTGCAGGGCGCTTAGAGCGGCGCACAGCTATCACTGCACCCACAGCGGCCACCAGTGCCGCAATGCCGACCCCGAACACCACGGCAGCACCCTCAGTCCAGCCACTGGGCACCGGCGTCTGCACCCAGGCCTGGCCGAACATGGGCGTGAGCGTCGTTGCGATTGGAGACTCTGTCACGAGAATTGTGGGCTCCGATGTTGGAGGTGACATGGTCACCGGCATCGCAGACAGGTGTGTGGGCATGGGTGTGTGGGGCACACGCGTATCAGATACACTCGTCGGCAGGGCAGTTGTCGAGGGAGTTGGTGGGGCAGGTGTCGGCGTCTGGGGCACAGGTGTCTCTGGTGTGTCAGGAACACTTGTCGCAGGCAGGGCAGTTGGCGGGGGAGGTGTCCTCTGGGGCACAGCTGTTCCAGGTACACTCGTAGTAGGCAGGGGAGGAGGTGTCCACATCTGGGACACACGTGTCTCAGGTACACTCGTCGTCGGCAGGGCAGTTGTCGAGGGAGTTGGTGGGGGAGGTGTCGGCGTCTGGGGCACAGCTGTATCCGGTGCACTCGTCGTAGGCGGGTCAGTCGGCGGGGCAGGTGTCTCAGGAACAACTGTTGCAGGCAGGGCGGTTGGCGGGGCAGGCGTCTCTGTCAAAGAGGTCTCAGGCGCACCTGTCATCGGCGCTGGCATCTTCGCGATGAGTGTCAGGCGGATGTTATCCACGCACATCTCTGCCTGCGCATCCTGAGGTAGCGGCCTCGCGGACAGCCACGGGTAGATCCACAGTTGTGAAAAGCTGTCGCGGGCAACAAAGTCAAAGCTGATCTCCCTCCACTCTGGGAAGACCAACCCGCTTTCGTACACCGTCTGTTGGCTCCCCGTCACGAGCGGCTGGGCTGCCCCTCCGCCAGGCACAAGCCCGTTAACCGCCTTCACGTAGATCCACCCATCAGGGTGACGTGTCACCACCCACATCGTCACACGATATGTCTCGTTCTTACTGAGGTGGACCTTTGTCACGATGCCCTCACCCATATTTGAGTGCGACCACATCCACGCAGAATGCCCCCCTTGCCCGGGGGCACCACCGTAGACCGAAGGCGTGCCGTGCGAGGCAGACCAGCCCAGCACATTCCCCAGGTGCAGCCACTTCTCGATAAAGAAAGATGTGTTGGGCCAAGGCTGGGTAGCCAACTCGAAGCTCGGGTTGCATATAAGCGAGTCTGTGCTGCAGGTCAGCGGCGGGTCTGTCGGGGGAGGGGTCGACACCAGCGTTGGGGGCGCAGACGTCGGAGGTGCAAGAGGGACACTGCACAGAAGCAGCTTATCCACAGTCGCGACGAAGGCGCTGTCCCCCTGCACCGACAGCGCCATCACATCCCCCAGGGAGAATTCGGTAGACTGCGTCCAGGACCCCCCCGCCCCCAGTGGCAGCACGGACAACCCCTTTGCACCGCGGGCGACATAAAGGTAGTCGCCACTCAGGTTGATGTCGTACACCCTCTCGTTTCCCCCGTTGAACAGATAGGGCGCGCCCATCCCCAGCACGTCCCCGTTCAGCTGGAGCGAGTTGACGTACCCCGCAAAGCTGTGGTAGGCTGCTGCGTAAACAGGGCTGCCCCCTGGATACACCGCAACCGGAGGGCAGGAATACACGCCCGCCGCACTGTCGGTGCTCGCCGACACCACTGGCGACAAAGGGTCTGCGACGTTCAGAACACGCAGTGCGGCGGATGCGTTGGGTGCATTGCCAACCACATAGACGAGGCCACCTGCGGAATGGACCCGGCTGCACGGTGTGAAGCCCGGAAAGCTCATGACTTTGGAGGGGGTGCCTGAAGGAATGCTGACGGCATAGATCTTCGCCGCAGACTTGTCTGTGGTGTATGCGTATCCCCCGGCAATGGCGACGCCCGACAGCGAGGCGGTGGAGGGGGAGAATGTGCCGATGACGGTTGCACCACCGGAGGTGACGTCGATGAACTGCAGCCCGGTGGTGTATGTTGCGACAGCCACGATTTCTGTCCCGTTCGGGAGTCGTGTGTAGGCCAGCTCGCACGTGCCGTCGGGGAAGTCGAGCCTGGCTGTCACAACCGGCTCGCTGCCCGAATAGTCCACCACGATGAAGTTGGACTCGTTGCCCCACCGCGTGGCGTAGGCCATCAACCCGTTGCTCACAACATGCGAGATGTCAGTCATGTCTAGGGATGCACGCACCGACACGAGGGGTGTGCCCTCCGCACCGCACACCAGCAGCAAGGCGAAGCCTACCCATGCTGCCCATGCAGGGCGCAGTGCCCCCGTTGCGCCAGGGGGGCACATGCCGCCAGTATTGTTCGCCGATTTCTCCGCCCTTCCCGGACTTGACTGCAGCGGGCGTGGGTGGTGGGACAGAGGGTGGGGCGGAGGGATGGGGCCAACACGGCGTCGTCAGCAAAGTGGGACCTACAAAGGATTGCAGGTTTGTTTGTCCAAACCTTCTTGTCAGGTTGAGGCACAGCGAGCTGATTTCTCATGTTGTGGTCTTTAGGGCACACTCCACGATGCCAGTCCGCTCATGCAAAACTACAATCGGATGGGGTGTGCGTGCCGGCGGGGGTCCAGTGGGGCTGGCAACGATGATGCAGGTGCACGTGCCATCCATCTGACACAATTTCACCTCAACATAGCCCCAAAGGAATGGGACGGGGGCTTCGGGGGCGGGTTCTGTTTCCCTTGGAAGTGTGAGAGGAGGAGGAGGAGCAGGCTTGGGGAGAGTGGGGGGGTGGGGGTGGGGGTGGGGGGGCGGGCTTTCTCGCTATTCGGCAAGATTCAGCAGCCTTTTTCGGCGGGGCTTCTCTTCGCATATAAAAGAGGAGAAAATGACCCAAAAAAACGCACTACATCGGCAGGCGGAGCGGGGACACCCCACACCCCACACCCCCTCTCCCTCTCATCATTTTCCCGTCTTTTTCAACCACCCGCTTCGGCGACCAGCAACCCGGCCACTCTTTGTACAAGACAAACAACTCAATAGCAGATGGATTCCTGCTGTTTCTCCGACAGGACACCACATTTGACCTCCAGTCTTGCCGTGCGAGACACGCATGATCTGTAGCACTGCCTGCTGCTCGCCAGCACCAGGGCGAGTCCTATCAGTGTTGTCTCAGCAGCCTTTGTCGCCGACCCTTGTTGGAGGTGGGGGGAGGAGGGGGGAAGGGGCGGGAGGGTGGGGGGTATTCTCTCAGAAACACACAAATTGTCAAAAGTGGGGGGGGGGGGGAAGGGGAGTGGACCCTGTCTCAGAAATACATGGTGCTGCAAAAGTGGCACAACGCGAAAGGGCCCAATACCCCCCCCCCTCCCCCTCCCCCTCCCCGCCCAGGCTGGTCGCTAACCATCATTCATCATTCCACTCATTCTGGGTTTCCCCCCCCTAGATATTTCATCATTCCACCGATGGTGGAATGATGGTGGGATGAAACACACACTACCACCTCATTCACCCACCATTCCCCACCATCCGTTGCCAGGGCCGAAGAGAGTATGGTTTTGCAGGAACAGATGCTCACTACCGTGGCCTCCGGCGGCTGGGGGGCTCTGCCCCCCAGACCCCCCTGTGGACCATGTAGTGTGTGCCCGGCTAGTAACCAAGCCCTTGCGCTTCGACGGCCGTGGCATATCAGGGGGTAGCGTCGAATCATGGTACCGAAAGCCTTTTTTTGGTTTCCTCCGGCACCCGAGGATGGCGCGAGCGGGAGAGGAACTGCGGAAGGAACCCAGCGCCTCACACCGTCCACCGACGGGAAAGTTAAGTAACAACACGAGCGCGCGCGAAAAATCGACCCCTAGCGTTTTCCCCCCTGATCCCCCCAAAACAGGAGCGTCCGCCCACCTAATCTCTGAAATCGAGAAAGTTAGCGACAGGCCTGTATCGTGGGCGCGCGATCGCGTACGAACCATATTTTACTGCATGGCCACCCACGGTGGGATCCTGAAAAATGTAGTACTATTTTTGTCCACTATAAGTTGCCACTATATAGTGACTATATACTGGACACATAGTACTATATGGAAATGGTATACTGCCGAATTTGTCACACTTACTCGCCACATACTGGACACATTCTCAATTATACTGGACACATACTGGGCAAATAGTGGCACGGCGACTATAATAGTCGCCATGTCAGTATTATAGTGACTATTATAGTGGACGTGCGACTATTATAGTCGCATGTCCACTATAATAGTCACTATAATACTGACATGGCGACTATTATAGTGACTATTATAGTGGACATGCCACTATTATAGTCACTATTTTTGTGGACCTGCGACTATAATAGTCACTATAATAGTCGACATGTATAGGGGGACCCTTTTCGATTTTTTTTTCCGGATGGGTCCATTTTGCACATTTGAGCCCATTTTCGGAGGAATTTTTGGTTTTTGAGCCTGTTTTGAGGCCTAAAACGCATTAAAACGGCCCCGCAAATTTGGCCTGTTCGGCCTTGGTGAAAATTCGCCTCAAAAATAGAGCAAAAAAATCTGGCCCCAAAGTCTGGTCCTTGTGATCTGGAACCTTCCATTTTCGAAGGAAGTCGTAGAAACCCCGAGATCTTTGATCCTGATCACACAGACGGTCCCAAAAATGAAGCACATCATGTTTGGGTCATTTCGTGGATTACAGACGGTACAGACGTGTGTCAAAATTGACGGTATCCAGTATGTCAAGAGAATGAATAAAAAGAGCAATGACGACACGGCCATTGCTCAGAACCATAGCTGATTGTCCAGCTATTTTAAACTCCCCCCGACCCTGCCCGGCCCCCCTGACCCTGCCCTGTTCAAGCTCGTGCCCCCACCCATCGCATTGCTCCCTTGTTGCCTTGCTTTGCGCTGCTTTTCTTTTTCAGAATTTTCAGATTTTTAAAGTTCAAGACGGAGTGATTTTTTGCCGAAAGTTTAGGTGACCCGATGATGGGGATGCAGCACCCCGAGGGTCTTACCTACCGGGCGGTTGGGGGGCGGTGGGGCAGGGCAACTTTGGGTGCAGATTTACGTACACAAAGCGGCGTGAGACTGTGCATGTCAGCGGCCTTGCGTGGTGGCCCCCCTAGGTGACTATGTTCGGATGTCTGGGAATGGAATGAAAACCCCCATATGGCTGCCTGCGCCCTTGTGGAATTAGAGGTGGTCGGGAATCGGTCGGAAACCAGTACTCCTGCTGGCGCTCGTCGTGTGTGTGGAGCATCTGTAGACGCCCGGCAACTCAGCCATCTTGCCCCCGCGCAAGCTCTGCCTGGCCGTGGAAGAGGATGACACACGGTCTGAATCTGGACTCTCTCTCGTGGTGGCACCGAATAACTGTGACTCTAGGTGACTCCACATAAACATACTCCCACTGGTCTGTGGCAAAGGGAGAATGACTATATGCCTTGAGAGAGAGACCTCCGGCCTGAAAGGACAAGCATGAAAAGCCGGAATAGATCAGATAGAGTACAGACTCAGGTGCACGAACCGATCCTTCGGCAGCTACCTGCTTGGTTTGCTGGTGTATGGTTGAGCGCTGCTTGTGTACGTAAATTTTGCTTATATGAACACTCCGCCTTCACCAAAGGTGAAGAACTTCCCAAGACAAGCGGTGTGGCACCCCCGTGGTGTCGCGCCCCTTTGGACATCGACCCCAGCGGTAACCTGCAGGTTGTTGTTTCTTCAAAGAAACACGTCGATTCTGTCCCCCACAGCAGGGGTTTCCCTGCTGACCCATGGATGTTTTCTCATTCTTATTATAACAGTTGATACAATACACTAGCTCGGCAAATGCCTGGAGCCCCACCGGGAAGGTGTGTCGACATATAGCTCGGCACACGCCTGAAGCGCCACCGTGACGAAATGTTCGTCTCTGCTGAATCACTCCTACACAGGGGGATTCCGGTTCCTGTCCATGCAGAGGTTCTCAAGGCAGATAATGCCGAGACTTGTGGTGCGCTCTCGTTTGTTGATCCAGAGACGAAAAATGTGGAACGGCATGCTGCCCGTTTCTTCATTTTTCACCTTGCGGTGCAAGGGGGCCACCCTCACGAGGGGAAAATGTAGAACGGCATGCTGCCCGTTTCTTCATTTTTCACCTTGCGTTGCAAGGGGGTCGCCCTCACGAGGGAAAAATGTGGAACGGCATGCTGCCCGTTGACTCATTTTTGCCTTGGGAGACACCCATTTGCCAAGGCGTTCCGCAAGGGAAACGCACCACTTCGGCATGCAAGTAAAATGGCCAGTATATACTGGACATGCCGTCACTAAAATAGTGACTATTATAGTGGACATGCGTGTATGCGACACTATAATAGTGGACATGTTCAGTATTTTCTGGACATGCCACTAAAATAGTGACTACAATAGTGACATGCGTGTATGCGGTCACTATAATAGTGGACATGTTCAGTAAATACTGACATGTTGGCCGCACGTCCACTATAATACTGGACATGTTGAGTGCACGTCAGTAAAATAGTCGCAATGCCGGCCATATAGTGGACCAAAAACGCGGTTTACTGGACACTTAGTGACAGGTCCTGGCCGTTCACTCGACATGTAGTGACAGCCCATGTTCGCATAGAAGTATGTGTTCACTATATACTGAGCACATACTGACTATATAGTCGACATGGCGACTATTATAGTCACTATAATAGTCGCATGTCACTAGAATTGTCACTATAATAGTTGTAAAAATAGTCGCATGTCACTATTATAGTGACTATAATAGTGGACTTGTCCACTATAATAGTGACTATAATAGTGGCGTGCGACTATTATAGTGACTATTATAGTGGACAAGTCCACTATTATAGTCACTATAATAGTCGCATGCCACTATAATAGTCACTATAATAGTGACATGCGACTATTATAGTGACTATTATAGTGGACATGGCGACTATTATAGTGACTATAATAGTCACCCGTCACTATTATAGTGACTATTATAGTCGCCATGTCACTATATATAGTACTATATTTTTCAGGATCCCACCGTGCCACTTCCACCCCCCACCCCCCCCCCCCCCCCACGACTGACCATCATTCCACGAGATCTCGGAATTCAAAAAGTTAGCGACCAGCCTGCTCCCCGCCCAGTTGAGTCTAGGAGGCCACCCCGCATGGCCTCCGCTGATTTGCAGGTCGGTGCGCCGACGGCAGCCGTGTTGCCTATTTCTTTTTTCAACTCGGTACCCGTTTCCCCACTCGTGCACTCCGCTCTGTCGTGTTGGCTCACTCGTGTTCGTCTCGTGTCAAATGCAGGCCAGGGATAGTGCCCGTGTTGCCTATTTCTTTTTTGGCACAGTGATACGGTATAATAACACAAAGCGAAAGGGGAAACTGTGTGTATGTCACGATGAGTGCGAAACTGAAGAGACACGAGGAGAAGAGCCGAATGGGATTCGCCAATCTCGATAACAGGTAACACCCCCCGCGCGCCTGTCGTGAAGCGGTGGTGATGACCTGCAGAGGATTTGCACGGGCACAGTTTCCTCCGCTGTGAGGGGCACACCTCTCAAAAAAAATGCGGAACAAAAAGCAAAGCACAGAGTCGGCCTCACCTGCAAGGTCCACTCCCGTTCTGCAGGCTGCAGGGGGGTGTGGGGGAGAAGGGTGTCTTCAGGCGTCGGAGTTGATCTCTCATTTCATTTGTTATGCCGGGTTGTGGGAGGGGGGGAGGGGACAGACCTTGTACAAATATGACATCTTCATACCCACCCCCCACCCACCCCCTCACCCCCTTCGCCCACTGAGACCAATGATATTTTATTCACGGATGGAAGAACCGCCCAACGCAAGGCTTGGGGAGTGGGAAGGTGGGTTCGTTCAGAAGTGCACTCAGAAAAGCGAGATAAGAGTCCGGGTCTTGTTTGTGCGCACGAGCGGCAGTGTGTTGTGGCCCCTGTGAAAAAGGTGTTGTTGTGAATATGTGTTTTTGTGAACACACTCCGCTCCCACTGACTCTTTCGGTGTGAGCAAGCAAGCTTGTTTGGGAAAAAAACAAAAAGAACGAGTCGCTTCACAGAACTGGCTGTAAAGCGACGCAGTTTTTTTTATTTTTTGAAGACACACAGTGCTGACACACACGGAACGAAAGGTGCCACCCCACCCCACCCCTTTGATGTACAAAACTATAACACAGGCCGCCGGGCGGGGGGGTCGGTGTACCGCCAGAACCATACAACAACAGCAACACAAGCGCATCACTGCACTAGCCCTGATGCATGCCCCTCCCCAGGTGGACTCGCGAAGGATCGAGAACTCCAGAAGGATCGAGCCGCCCTTCGCCCAACACACAGGCCGGACGAAGGGGAGGGGGAGGGGGGGGGGTTTTTTTGACTGTCGAGAGTGAATGGAAAAGCTCTCCCCAGCACATTCTTGCAAATGGTAGCCCTTTGTTTGTAGCAGGCAGCGTAGGACGCAATGCCACACCGAGAACGCCCCCCACCACCCCCCCCCCCAACCCCCCCGCTCCGCTCGCTGATCCCACTGGGTCCCACATGGCACTGATGCACACCCCACCCGACCACCTTCTTAACGGAGTAGTGTGTATTGCACAGAATGACAAGGGGTGGGTCGGTGGGTCGGTGGGTGGGTGGGTGGGTGGGTGGTGGGGAATCGTGGGGGAGGATGAGACGTGCCGTTTGCTTTTTGGCTTTGGCGCTTGCGTTTGGCTGGAGCTGGGGTGGGGGGGGGGGGGGGGGGCAACACTGCCAGCAACGGCACACGTCAGTCAAGTGTTTGAGAGAAGGAGGGAGAGAGAGAGAGAGAGAAGGGGGGGGGGGGGGGGTGAACCGTCCACTCCACACACCCCCATCCTTCATCCTTCATCCCACGCTCTGTTGTGAAGATGTGTCGGCGGTATATATGGCACATAAAAGTTGTCCGCTCCCCGCCCCGCCTCCCATTGTCCACTCGGTGACCACCCCATGCAGATCGGGGGCTTGATGAAATATTGAACCCTGGGAGTCTCTCTCTCTCTCTCTCTCTCTCTCTCCTTGTTTTGTCTCGGCATCAACCACCAGCCTGACGTGCAGAGGATAGCCAGACTGCGGTGCGCACAACACTGCCTACCCAACCATTAATCTTCTCCCAGCACAGAGCCGTGGCGGGCGGGGGTCGGGGGTGGGAGGGGGAAGAGACAAACAGGGCCGCGCGACCATCCCACAGCAGCGCAGACCCAATCCAACACGACACCCGCCACACCTGCAAAGAACATACACAGTGCACCTCCACAGGCGCAGGACAGCAGGGGGGGAAGGGGTACGTGAGAACAAAGAAACCCCCCGCTGTGGCGTATGCACCCGGAGGCCACCTGGGGGGGCTGTACGCCTTGTCAAGCTCAGGCCGGGGGGTGGGGGGAGGGGGTTGGTCGAGGCTGTTCTGACTTGGGGGAACCATCACAATGGCTGTGCTGAGTGAGACAGAGAGGGCTTGTGTGTTGTGTGTTGTGTGTGTGTGTGTGTGTTTGAAATCTTGCTGGTGTGTTTTTTTTGTGGTGTGGGCCACAGCTCAGCAGAGCTGCCCACTGTGTGACAAGATTTCTTTTTGTGACACAGCACGCTCCGTGCGAGATAGACGGGGGAGAGAGAGAGAGAGAGCGCGCGCGTGTGTGTGGTAACCACGTTTTGTGTGGGGAGATCCTGCGCGGATCATAGCCCACCCGGAGAGCGCGTGTGTGGGTTGCCGAGGGGGGGGGGGGGGGCGAAGGGCAAACGAATGAAGCCTTCGTCCCCGTTTTACCGCCTGAAATTCAGGCTTTTTTCGGATTGTTTTGTTTTGTTTAAAGCAGTGCGGAGCCACATCCCCTCAGAGCTGCAAGCTCCGCTGCCCCTGCAAACGTTGTTCCGTGGGGGGTCCTGCTGGAACCCTCTCCCCGCTAGGGGGGGGAGAAGGGCTGCGAGCAGACTTTTCGGAAAATACCGTAAAAACCCCCCCCCTCCCGGGTCATGGCAATGAGGAGAATCCGAAATCCGGCAAAAAAATAGAAACTGTGTGGCAGAGCCGGAATTTGAGACACTCTCCAAAACAAAAACAGTTATTAGCGTTGGGGGGGGGGGGGGGGGCGTGGGCGTGGGTTGTGGTGGACCTTGCGAAACCGGTTGCTTGACCTCATCCCATGTCGACACCTTTCCATGCGTGACTGCGGCACGGCCCCCCAGCACATAGTTTGGCTTCCCGAGGCGGACATGACAGTGGTGCATTTTTTCCCGGCAATTTTTGTCGTTTTTTTTTGGGGGTTATTTTTTTCGACTGCCAGATCCTGACGGCACACCGGCATTGCCACCCGAAAGGGGAAATCTGGTTTCTCCCAGATCAAATAGACGGAGTATTTTTGAGTTTCGTTCACTGCACTTGTTTGCGTTTCCCATTCTCCACCCCCCCCCCCCCACCCGACCCCATTGCAACATTCTTTCTGAACTGGGTGCGCACCGGAAGAAATTCCTCTCCAGGTAACCGGAACAGGGGGGGGGGGGGGGGGAAGCCGGTTTGTTCTCAGGAGCGGTGACGGGAGTTATTTTATTACTATTGAAGTCGAAACGCCCCGTGCACCACACACTCTCGAGAAGGCCCGCACAGGCAAGGCACATGATTCTGTCTTAAACCCCTCGGAGGGAGCGGGGGCAGCGGGGCGGGAGGGCAGGGTTTGGGTGGGCATTCCGTTATAAAGCTGTCGTCACGACATGGGGGATGTGCCAGTCCTTGCGAGACTACCACCACACAGCCACGCAGCAGATGTGTGTGGGTTAGCGGGGGTCTGATCTCGCAATCGACGAACCTCCCCCAGGCCGTCCCCTTTATTGAACGATGTGTTGGCAGTGAGCCCAGCAGCATTCCCCATGCGGGACGGGGTTCGCTGTGCCGGGTTCCTTTTGCCATGCCCCTCTGTGACACGTGACACTCCAATTTTTCCTCCTCTCGTTTTTCCGGCTGGGTTGGTTTGGCGCTTCTACCGCTTCCACAGCCACAAACAAACCCTCCTGCTCGATGAAGTGGAGTGGTGTGCCGAGCACCGCTTAATACAACTGGATGACGCTTCCCGCTCGAATGTCGTGTGCGTGGTAAAAAATCGGGTGGCACCCGGTTCGGTCTGTCAGGACAGCGGGCGCTTCCTTTGAGTTGTGCATGAGGGAATGTATTGCGCCTTCGGTCAAAAGGGTTAAAATCTTGGTTAGAAGGGAGCATTCGCTCAGAAATGCAGAAAAGTATAGCGTATCAGTTCTCGTGCGTCGTCTTTCGTAGATGTTCTGTACGATGCGGGTCCGCTAATCCAACACAGCAAACGCAGAAAACTGAGAATCGGTGAGCTGCTGCCCCACAGTCCTGGCCGCAAGTGGCACAGTTTTCTTGACGCACGCAGTGCCATACAGCGAAGGCTCCCGGAGGGTTAGAAACGGCATGTTCTGCCCGGCACACACATTCACTGGCATTCGGACAAAACAAAGAACGCAACACGGGGCATTTTTATTCGGTACCGACGACCACCAGCCTGGCGTGTGAAACCACAGCAGCGGCAGGCAGTGGCGGACGCAATGTCGCCCGAAGGTGTGCTGTGCTCACGGATGCTTGATTTCTTTTGGCTGTTGCTTTTGGCAGTTCCCAGGGTTAGGTCGGTGGGGGGGGGGGGGGGGTGTGGGTGTGGGGAGGCACTGATTTTAGGTTCTTCTCCCCACAACACACTTTCCCCCCCCTACAGATTTTGCACCCCACACGCAGGTCTCGCCTGCTGTGTTGTCAAATCAGATTCATTGGGAATCAGGCCCCTCCCGGCGGACTCTTGCAGGTTTTTCAGGGCAGGGCAGGACGTGAGAAGAGTGGGGATGAGAAAGAGAAAGAGAAAGGGAGAAGCGGAAGAGGGGGGAGGGAGGGGCGGGGGTCGGAAGGTGGATAAAAAGTAAGGTACAGAGAGAGAGGGGAGGTCGACCAGGCCTGGGCGGGGAACGAGCCCTTTTTCCAGGTTTTTTGGGTCGGGGAACCAGGTTTTTTCTAAGAATTTTTACAAGGGAATTTTTGCTCGCCCCCCCACAGTTTCCAGGCGCGTGCCCGTCAGGCGGGACTTTTTCTCTGATTTCTCTCCGCGTCATCATTGACAGCTCTCGAGTGATGCCCAGAGATGCTTGCGGCAGAGAGTGCCCCTCATGCGCGTTACAGCTGAAAATGAATGAGGATCATCTGGCACTCGTTCTCATCGGGGGTTGTGCTCCGCAGGGACTCAATACACCTTGGCACTCTCGCAGGGCTGGACATGCCAGCAGCTGGAGGACAGTTACAAAGCTGCCCCCGACGCCACCCACCTGCTGGCCCCTTCAGGTCTGAAAGCCCAAAAGCTCCCGGGGATTTTGCAGTGGTGCGCACCATATTCAGCGCAGGGTGATCTCTCCGATTTTCCAAAACTGCTGGTTTACGGGTTTGGGGAACGGTCGTCGGCAGACCGTTGAAATGCCCGTGTTAGTAGCAGAGGGACACTTCAGCTATTTTCAGCAGAAAAAAAATGAAGCTTTAATTACCCTGCGCCTTTGTCAGAAAACGAGGTGCCGACCCACACCCAGCCCAGCCCACGTCGAACCTCCAATCGCGCATGTACTAGACTTCATTCTGTACCAAACGGGCAGCATTTCGAGTTCAAACGGGCATGTACTGGACTTCATTCTGTTCCACAACTTCGCAATTCCGAGCGCAAACCTGCATGTCCTCGCCCTTTGCCTCGAGCAAACGGGCAGCATTCAGAGTCCAAACGGGCATGTACTAGACTTCATCCGGCACAACATGGAGTCGAAACGGGCATGTACTAACCCCGTGCCTTCCGCAAACGGGCATGTACTAGACTTCATTCTGCCACAAACGGACAGCATTCAGAGTTCAAACGAGCATGTACTAGACCTCATCCTGCATCACAACAGCCGCGAACGGGCAGCATCTGGGTTTCAAACCGGCATGTACTGGACTTCGTACTGCATCACGACGGCAAACGAACAGCATTCAGTGCCCAAACGGGCATGTACTAGACTTCATACTGCAAACAACTGCGTCAACCTCGAGTCCAAACGGGCAACGGACAGCACCTAACCGGGGGGGTCATGAAAAAGCGCTGGAACAGTCACAAATCACGCAACAAATCGTTCACACCTGGACAAAGGGCCAGAAATACCCTCCGGGAGCCACATTTTTTCGGTGTGAACGATTATGACAAGGCTCTGAAAAAGTCAGACACATTTCCGGTCTGCTACGCTATTCTGTGCAACACGACAGGCACCCAGTCGGGGGTGGTCATGAAAATGTCGCGGAACAGTCACCAAACGCCAAAATAATCGTTCACACCTGACGAAATAGCCAGAAATACCCCCCGGGCGGCATTTTTTTGGGGTGTGAACGATTTTTGACATGTCCCAGAGCCCAAAAAAACATGTTTTGGGGGTCTAACTGGCCTGTGAACGATTTCTGGTGATGTGCGAACGATTTTTTGTCACTTTTTGGCCTTCTCTCCAGCAAAACCCTAAGGAAACTGACCCCAAAATGACAAAAAATCGTTCGCAGTGAAAAAAATGGCATGTACTAGGGGTGTTACAGTCGCTGCCAGTTGCAGATCGTCATTTTGGGACCACTTTTGGGGTTGGTGGGTCAAAATAACACAATACGAAATTCGCAGAATTTTTGTTTCAGCAGCCCGTGCTAAGGGTCCCTCCTCTAGTGTTAGCAAGGCACACTCACGTTTCAGGTAGCGTGTCGCGTGTCACGCATGTCGCGAACGCGGCAAGTGTACCTCCCAGGTGGGGAAGCCCGACCTCCTGTCCGATGTCAGTCAGGCTTCGAAGAAGCGCTTCATGGATGCGGCGCTGACCCGGGGAAGTGGGATAGATGGACGGGCACACGCTACATGGGGGGTCTGGGGGGCGTGAGCCCCCCAGCCGCCGGAGGCCACGGTAGCGAACATCTGTTCGTGTGGGCGTACAGATTCTGTGCGAGTTGGCTGCGTCCTCAGAGGCGACTGGAGTGGTTGGACCCCGACTTGATGGGATTCGAAGGACTTGAGTACGAGACGTACGCCACAGGGGGGTCTGGGGGGCGGAGCCCCCCAGCCGCCGGAGGCCACGGTAGTGAACGTCTGGCTCTCCAGTTGGCCAGCAAGGCGAACGATACGTGGGACAGACTTCCCTTCCATCCTTGCGCGCGCCCTGTCGACTGGGGAAAACTTAGAAAAAAAAATTTCCTCTGCGAAACAACCTTAGAAAAAAAATCCCCTAACAAAATTCTTAGAAAAAAACTTTTTTTCCCCTTACAAAAATTCTTAGAAAAAAAGTTCAGAATCCTGAAAGTGGGGAACAAGCCCCCCAGTTAGGAACAGCCCTGAGGTCGACATTACTTTTTTTTTGTGCGGCCTGTGTGGTTGTCTTCGTCGTTTGTCTTCTTCGACCGGACATCCCCTTCTTCTGGAGACACCGATCTACACCATGAACCTCGAGCTGATGCTGGAGCTTTCGGGAGCCTCTGCGAGTGGGTGGCCACGTTTTCTTTGGTGGACGCACCCAAAAGAAAATAAAGAAATAGAAAAAAACCCGAAAAGAGGTCGAGGCACCCGCTCCACTCCAGCACCATGGGGCTGAGGTTCACGGATCACACAGGTGAGGATCAGTCCTCTGTGAGGCGCTTATCCTGAAGACGTACCAGTTCCCCGGTCGGTCTCCAGAAACTCGGGCCGCGTCTGGCGCTGTATCGCCTCGGCGGGGCTGTCGTCCCTTACAGTCTTTTCTGTACGAGGTTTTCCACAGGCTGCACACCTGCCCCGCGGCTGTGTGGCAGTCTTCGCGGAGTGCAATGCGAAGGTCTGGCCTGACGTGGTGTGACTATTTAGACTCCAGGTGTCTCCACCCTTCCTGGTCTGGGGAGCCTCGGTACCCAAGCAGTTTTCGGTCATGCCCTGGACCACGGCCGTGCTAGACTCCTGGTGCAGGCACCCGTCATGGTCCGGGGACGGCCCCCCCAGGCAGTTTAACGTCTTACCCAGGACGGTTGGTAGCAGAGGTAGGTTACTTCCCTCTTTCTGCAGGGTAGTGTCTGAGATAAAGGAGAAGGGTGCGGTGGGGAGAGGAAGGAGGGGGGGGGGTAGGGTAGGGTACACGGTGGACTCCAGCCACCCGAGCGGGAGTCTGGGAGCGGGAGTCTGAGAGGGTGTCTTTTTCTGCAGTATGTACTGGAGACTCCCGCTAGCGGGAGTCAATTTTCCAGCTAATTTAGGCTAAAGACTCCCGCTAGCGGGAGTCCGAGACTCCCGCTAGTTGAGACTCCCGAAAAGGGTTACCCTACCCCCGCTGGAGTCCACCGTGTAGGGGTGGGGTTGCTCGAAGAAGATCCGGTGATGCGCGTATTTTTTTTTGAGCAGCTCTCTCTTCGGCGTTCTGATTTTTTTAAAAAAAATCTTCTCTTCGGTGGGGTGGTTTCCCCCCTTTCCCTCCCCCTTCCCCCCTTTTTTCTCTTTTTTTCCATTCATAATTTTTTTGACAACCAAGAGGAAACGCGCCTCTCTCGCAAACCCGAAAGGGGGCAACACAATTGAACACACATCACACATCACACAGGGTCGGATGAAAAAAAATGAAACAACATCACAGACGAAACCACCACGACAACCCATGATGGCTTCTGCTGTAACACAGGGTGGGGGACGGGCAGGCCTTTTGACCATACATACAGGAGAGTCAGGCCGAATCAAAACACGGCACGCCACACATGGTATGGATATTTGGAACACACTAGACACTCTCCAGCCGCGGCAATGGCATGGTGGGGGCTGGCCTGGATTGGCCCAAAGCGGGTTGAACACTTTTTACCTCTTTCTTTTAGACATACTCCATTCCCCATCCATCAACCCCCTCCCCCCCTGGGGTGGGGGGATGGTGGGGGTGCCTCACGAAAGTAGACTAGAATGAAACTATGAATTTGACCCCCCGCTTCACTCAACCCCCTCCCCCCCCTCTGGAGGCGAGAGAGCGGGCTTTCCCTCTCGGCGTTCTTCGAACAGACTGGATTTGAACGATTTGAACGATTTGACGTTGCGTCCCCCGGTGAGGGGGGTCGCTGTTTCGTGTTCTCCTGGCCGCACGGAGGCATTGCCTTACGCCGCTCTCTTCCTCTTTTCCTTTCGGGGGTCTTCTGGTCGTTATGCTTCGTTATTCTTCGTCAGTTTTCACTCTAGTTTCCTTAGGAAATGCACCAAAATGGACTGACGATCACCCCGTCGCGAAGACCCCCTTAGAGAAGATTTGGATAGGCATTGCCTGATGCCGTCCTCTTCCTTCTTCCTTCTTCTCTCTGTTTCCTTCGTTTTGTGCCAAGTCGATCTCCCAGAGGGCAGTGCAGGGCAGGGTTGAGTTTGCCTTTTCGTTGTTCGAGCGGGAAGGCTCCAGGGAAGGGGGTTCCGACTGGAAGCCCCTTCTTCCTGCGAAGAAGGCTGGCGTTCATGCACAGACATCCACCCGCAGCCACTCGAACTCAACCCGGAGTGCGCTGCTGGACAGCTGCTGACATGCCCGAGGCAGACTCCTCAGCGCCAGGCCCTTCGCCCCTCACCCCCTCAACCTCGCCCCCGAGTGCAGAGCGCGCCCCGGCGCGATTCAGGCTTTGATTGTTACCATCACGAGCCGATCTCTGCTCGTTCTCCTGCAACACCCAAGCAGGAGCACCCACACCCCCCATCCCGAATCACCCCGCCCCACACGGCCCTCTTTCAAATCCAACGGAGGTGCGCCAGCAGCGCACACATGCCGCCCCCGAAAAGGCCATATCATGATTCACTCATGACCCAACTCGATCGGCCCACGGGCCACAACCCCTGCAAAGACACACAACACTATTTGCGAGGGATACAGGCGGCATAAAACACAGACACGTTTGTATGGTACACATTTTGGTTTGAGAGAGAGAGAGAGAGAGAGAGAGAGGGGGGGGGGGGTATGCCGTCTGCTTTCGATTTGGCGCTTGCGTTTAGCTGGAGCTGGGGTGGGGGGGGGGGGGCAACACTGCCAGCAACGGCACACGTCAGTCAAGTGTTTGAGAGGAGGGAGAGAGAGAGAGAGAGAAGGGGGGGGGGAAGTAATGATGGTTGGCCTGGCAGGCGTTGGAGCATCACCGCGCACCAGCAACCCCTTGTGCCAGGCACTTCAGAGAGGAGAGGGGGGGAGGGGGAGGTGGTGTGTGGGTGAGAGGGGGCCGCCCTCTCCCCTCCCCTCCCTCTCTCTCTTCCCCTGAGGAAGAAGAAAAAAAAAGCGTCTCGCAAACAAAAGTACCCGCCAATGATTCGAAATGTTGCAAAAAAAATACCACCGCACACCCACACACGCCGTTGGTTCGCGAAAAAAAATAAGAACTGTTCAACACCAGCACCACCATCAGGGGGGGGGGGGACTCCGCCACTGTGAGTCTGCGGGTTTTTGGCACTTGGGGCAGGGGGGGGGGGGGTGAGGGGGGGGGGGTTTGAGACAGGGTGACCGAGTGAAAACTGCCTATCGATATGAGCAGCCTCAGAGTTAGCCTTTGCTTCCCTCTTCTTCACTCGATCGCAAACCCTGCAGGGGGGAGCAGTGTCCAGGGGGGGGGGCAGAGTAAACGTGAGAAGACCAAGGAAACTCCAACTGGACCCAGCGGTGGTGGTTGGGAGACCGCGGAGAGGGGGGGGGGTGATAGGTAGGAAAATCTGTTTGTTTTTTTTTGAAAAAAGAGCGCTCCAGTTCAAAAAAAAGTTAAGCGCGGAGGGGGGGGGGGGGAATTGAAATAGAAGTAGAAGGAATCACAAGGATGATCTCCCTTCGCTCGGTATGCAGGTTGTGTCTGAGATCCAGTGTTTTATCCGGCCTGTGTTGTGCGCGGAGGGAGGGGGGGGGGGGGCATATTTGAACGATTTTGAACGATTTTTGGCCGTGCTCGTCGCGTCCCCCGGTGAGGGGGGACGCTGTTTCGTGTTCTCCTTGCCGCACGGAGGCATTGCCTTACGTCGCCTCTTCCTCTTTTCCTTTATGGGCGGGTTAGTCTGGCTCAGAGGGCGGGACCGTGCTGATATGCACAGTGACGACTCTCCCTTTTTTTGTTGTGCCCGCCTCCTGCCGAGTCGTGGCTGCTGCCTCTCAGACTGGGGGCGGGCGGTCGCCGACGCTGACGCGCCTGGCGGCCCGTGGAAAGTGACGTGGGTCTGGGGGTGGGGGGGGGGGGGGGGTGCTGGGGTGTCAGGCCGAAGCCCTTGACCGCTGTTGATTTTTGCAGGTTTCACGAGATCAGGTAGTCCTTCTCGCTGTGCTCCGTCACCCCTGCCTCAGCCAGGTAGCGTAGGGCCCCCTTGCAGTTGTGCAGCAGCAGGTTGTGCACGTTTGTGGCTGTGAGGTGGTGTCGGGCTGACGCTGTCGCGGGACAGCCGAAGAATAGGTGCTTCAGCGAGACCCCAGGCGGGGGGCTGTCCGGCGCAAGCTTCAGGCAGGGTTTGCACGGTGGTTGTGCGCTGCCCGGGACGTCGTGGTCGTACACCAGGCGGTGGTGGTCGGCCCGGAGGCGGCGGATGGTGGTTTCCCCTAAGCGGGTAAGGCCCTCCATGCGGAGGTCAGGGCGCTGCAGTCGCGTCTCCCCGATTCCTGACCGATACGCGTACACGCTCTCTGTGCGGGGCAACGTGGTCCCGCTGTATATGTGTCGGCGGAGGGTGACACGGGCCGACGCGAGGCTGATCGGCTCCATCTGGGGCTTGAACGCACCGATCTGCGCCTGCTTGTCAGCAAGTTCGTTCCCTACCACCCCAACATGCGACGGGATGTAGCGGAGGTGGGTGGTGACATCGTATGTTTGGGCGAGCTTGCGCAGCCTCTGCCAGATGTCCCATTCGGTGGACCCCCTCGCTCGCTGGGGGCCGCTCAGCAGTGCATTCAGTGCGCTCTGCGAGTCGGTGAGGATGGCGACCGTTTCGCCTTGGGTTACCACGGTGCATAGGTGGGCGAGGGTATTTTGATCGTCGAGAGTGAAAAGCAAGTCTCCCAGCACCTTCTTGCAATGTTAGTCCTTTTTTGTAGTCACTGCACGGCTGCACGGAGGGGGGGGGGGTAGGGGGGGTCAAATGGGGGTGACAAACACGATTTTTCAAAAAACCGGCGCAGAGGCCCCAAAGCCCCCGTAAACCCTCCAAACCCCCCCAGATCGGTCCGGAAACCCATCGAACCCCACTTTTCCACCATTCCGGGCACCTCAGGTGCCCGAATTGGGGTACCTAAATTTTGTGCCACCGTTTGGTACCGTACAGTGCCACTGTGTGGGAGGTTGGAAAAGAAAATGCCCCAACACACCACATCTGAGGGTTGCAATGCATGTTGCTTGCCAACCACGTCATCCGGTGGGTGTCAGGCGCTATGTAGGTGGCATCAGCCAGGTCTTCGATGTGTTCTGGCTTGTATATGTACCTCCCTGTCACCATGCACCGGGAGGCTGCCTGTAGGTACGGAACAAGTCCAGATGGTCGTGTGATTCCTGTGCAGCAGTGCTCCACAACCGGGATGTGTTGACAACGACTGTTGCAACACGAGCTGTACATTCCGGGAACACACGAAGTGCGCTGTCGTGGTACCCATTGTGCAGAATTGGTAGTTGCTGCGGTCTACTTTGCCTGGCCCAAGAGCACTGATACTGAACAGTGCAATATGCGTGGCGAGGTGAATGCAACGGAAGCGCGCAAAGTCAATACAGCTCTCGGATGGCGGGTGGTGGTGCCACTAGTGTGTGACGTTCACTCGAGGATACAACGCATCACAATGAATCAGCAACCGTGGACCGAGTACAATACGCTCTCTGTGGCTGGTGTGGGGGACAAAGGCAGTGCCTGTGCCGCAGGCAGGGAGGTACATATACAAGCCAGAACACATCGAAGACCTGGCTGATGCCACCTACATAGCGCCTGACACCCACCGGATGACGTGGTTGGCAAGCAACATGCATTGCAACCCTCAGATGTGGTGTGTTGGGGCATTTTCTTTTCCAACCTCCCACACAGTGGCACTGTACGGTACCAAACGGTGGCACAAAATTTAGGTACCCCAATTCGGGCACCTGAGGTGCCCGGAATGGTGGAAAAGTGGGGTTCGATGGGTTTCCGGACCGATCTGGGGGGGTTTGGAGGGTTTACGGGGGCTTTGGGGCCTCTGCGCCGGTTTTTTGAAAAATCGTGTTTATCCACGTAAAAGGGGGGGCATTTGACCCCCCCTAGGGGGGGGGGGGAAGGGAAGGAAAGGGAAGGGACAAAACCGGGCAAAATAAGCCACTGCCCCCACCCCCCACCTGATGCGCACATCTCGGTAGCTTCCGGTGGAACGGAAGGGAAAGGAAGGGACCTTCCCGCCCTGGGCACAGCGGCGTGTTTGCTGGGGGGGTGGGTGGGGGTGTTTGGGGCGTGTTTTTTTTGGTGTTGCTGTCGACAGCCATGAAGCTGGGGGTGGGCGTCGAAAAGAACCCACCTGCCTGTGTGGAGAAGAGTCACCGAGAAGACCGAGATCCGAATGCCCGCGAGAAGCCTTGGTTTTGACGGCGAAGACAGAAGGTGCTGGAAGCAGCCAGCCCAAAGACACACCACAGTGTTTACCGGGAAGGGTTGTATGCACCACCGCCCCCCCCTCCTCCCCCCGCAGAATTGCTTTTGTTCGGGATGAGCTGAAAACAAAAACCCGCCCCTGGCAGTATAAAGTAAAGAGACAGCCAGCCAGCATTTTGAACGATTTGAACGACTTGTTTACATTGCTTTGTTTCATTTTTGGTTCACTTCTTGACAACGTGTTGCAGCACAACCGATCCGAACACGACGCATTTTTTTGGTTCGATATTGGTTTTCTTTTGGTACACAGCCGCCAAGCGGATTGCCGCAGACGACTAACCCCACGCTGGCCCATCACTCCTTTCCCTTTTGCAGCAGTGTGGATACCACCTCGCGCCCCTGCACCCTGCACCATACACACGTGATGCAATCTCCCCGCTACGGTGGGGTGGAAAAACGGGACACGCGGAAACCCACCGCCAAAACCCGCCCTCTTGTGGCACAGCAAGATAGAAGAGCGCAAAGCCACGCCACACAAGCCTGCTCCCCGCTCCCGCCCCCCCCTTCCCTTGTTGGTTCTCGAGGGTGCCAGCGGATTGCTTAAAACACGGCGACAAGGGAGCCAGGCTTTGTGTGTGGGGGTATTGCAGGTATCGTGGAGAGGAATGGTGTGGGTGAGGTGGGGAAGGGAGAGGGGGCGGGGGGGGGGGTAGTGAAATAGAAGTAGAAGGGAGCACAAGAGTGAGATCACCCTTCACTCGTTATGCAGGGGGGGGGGGGGGGGTGTGGTATGCCGAACAGAATGATATGATACACCGACCCGATGTATGCCTCACAGAACCGGAACGGAAAAGAAGAAAAGGGGGAGGGGGAGGGGGGGGTGGTGTGGGGTGGTTTGTGTGACAGAAAATAAGGCAAAAAAAGTATTCGCCTATTTCGTTTCTCGCCTCACAACGGGGGACGGACGCCATGTTTTGCTTCAATCCCCCCCCCCCCGATAATGAAGCCAGCCAGTCAAAAGTTGCGATGTGTGCGCGCATGATAGCAGATCGAGGGGTGTGTGTGTGTGTGTTTTTTTCAAGGCGCAATATATACCCTCCCCCTTTTGACTGGGGCAACGCCAGCCTTGGGGGCCCAGAGAGTTAGTCCACACCATGCCTCCAAGGCCCTTGTTGCCATAACACCTGCCTCTTCTCACAAGGGGCTGCGCACACCCTTCCTCCCCCTTACATCTGCCGCACTCTGCCTCTGTGCACACCCCGCAGGGCTGACCCACTCATGAAGTGGCGTGCAGCAACAGCTGGTGTGTATGGTTTGCTCTGAAGTGCAGAGAAGGCAGAACGCCCCGAACACAACAGGCGGGAAACTGAAACAAGAAGGTTTGGCACAGGGGCGGAGGGACTCCCCCCCCCCCCCCCAGTGCAGAAAGCAAAAAACCTGCAGCCCACGTTGAGCACCCACAGCGAGCAGGTTTACATTCTCCCTGCCACCCCAAAAATATCCCCCCGTCGGCAAGCCGAACACCCAAGAATTAGTGAGCAAGGTGCCCTTCGGGTCGATTGTTGCAACGGGCTCGCCCGCCCCGACCCCGGCCCCGGCCCCCCTTATATGATGACGGCACCCCTCCTGCGCCACCTCAGAGCGAGTTGGCAGAGAAGGCGGGCGTGCTGTTCGACGGGGAGGACTCGCTCTGAGCGCCGACGTGGCTGTCACCCTGCAGCTTTTCGGCGGAATCGCCCCCAACCGCCGTCACCTGCACCACGTCGCTCACACCGCCTGGCTTGCTGATGGGCGTGCCACGGTTCGGGGCGGGAGGGTCGTAGTGGTCGCTCTGCGGCACTGCCTCACGCAGTGCAGGGTTGGGCGGCTGGGCGTCGGACGGAGCTGCGTTGGCCATCACAGGGCTGTCGTTGCCATCCACGATACCCCGCGCCCGCTGGATGATAACGTCCATCTCCTCCGTCGCAAGGCGGTGCTCCAGCAAGGAGATAGACCGCGCGATGCGGTTCCCCAGCAGCGCGGTGGTCCGGTCGCACCCGCTGCGCTCCGCCTCCGCCTTGAACTCGATGCTCTCCCCCTTCAGCTCCTCGATCTCCTCCGCCGTGTCCTGCAGCGACTCGATCTCCTCCGCGATGCTCTGCAGGGCACGCTCCTTCCGCCGCAGGTGCTCCACCTCCCCGAAGCTCAGCATGAAGATGTGGCTGCCCTTGTTGGTGTTGATGCTGGGTCCCTCCTGCTCCTCCTCCACAGTGGACAGGCGCTCCCACTCGTTGCTGATGGTGCGCCAGTACTGCATGTTCTCGTCCTGGTGTGCCTTCAGCTCTGCGCGCTTCTCAATCTCATCCACCTGCTTCTGCCCGTAGTCGCGTGCAGCCTGTTGTTGGGGGGACAGGTGGGTGGTATGTGTTGTTAGCAAACATAATGTGAATAATCCACAACAAGCCCATTACAGGTTGTGATGGGAAAAAGACTTGGTTGGCATCGATGGATATACATCGCGCTGCCCCCACCCTCTGCCTCCCACTGTCGTATTGGCACTGGCAATCCCTTTTTGTGGCGAACAAAACAAACCCCGTGCAGAAAAGACACACTTCCCCCCCATCTCGAACCCCACCGCCACCAGGGGGAAACAAAAAGGCACCGCCCTGCATACCGCTGCGGCCATCTTGCGGATGCTGTGGAGAGGGAGGACGCGCGAGAACAGCAGCATCGAGTTCGAGACACCCGGCTGCCGCGACAGCGTGATCCAGAGGCCCAGCTCCTTGCGGAGCTCCTCGATGTCGGCACCCTTGGGCACCTTGATTGCGCGCATCTTGCAGGCCTGGATGACCTCCTTGTCATCCAGCGACTCGATCCCCTCCCTCTCGATCAGAATGTCGTCACGCTTCAGCCTCCGGAGGTGCATCCGCAGCCCGATCCGCAGCGACTCCTCGCTGGCAAGGCTGAAGTGGGGCGTCTCCAGCAGCTTGCACATCGCGATGAGCTGCGCCCGACGCATCTTGTTGAGCCCCAGGTCCTGGTTGAAGAGAGGCAGCAGCCTCCGCAGCTGTGTGTAGTGCATCTGGAGGGGCTCCTTTGATGTCCGCAGCGTCAGGAGGTAGTCTCCAAACTCCGAGGCGAGCTGGCGCATCTCGTCAGACGCGCTGTCCTTCTGCACCTGCACCGTCATCTCCTCGAGTGTGTCATGCATAAACTTCGTCAGTTCAACATGCGCTGCAAGCCTCTTCTGATACTTCTCGTTGATCCGGTTGGGGTCGTCGTAAGTCGAGGGGAGCATGTTAGGGAACACCTTCAAGGCAACAGGGAGGAGCAGCTCCGCAGCAGGGATGATGACAAACATGGAGAAGGGCACGATGCGGAAGAGGTCCCCCAGGGTGCGGGACATGAGCCGCCTCTCGCGCCGCGAGAGGTTGTGCCCGTGCAGGCTCCGCACCATATACCCCCAGCTCAGACGCACGTTCCGCGCGAGCTCCTTTGTCCCGTGGACGAAGTGGTGCTTTGTATCCTGCCACCACACCCCGACCTTCCCCTTGATGTCCTCCCATTTGGTCAGCTGCCTGTCAGCCTCCTCAAGGAGCTGCTCGCGGCTCTTCAGGAGAACCTCGCGCAGCTCGCGCCGCTGCACGTTGCTCTCCGCCTCGTCGTTCGCTGTGCCGCGGGGCTCTGCGGTGGCGTCTGATGAGGTGGCTGTGGTGGCGGAGGTGGCGGAGGTGGCATCGGAAGAATGTTTGCCAGACTGCCAAGTATTTTCCTCAAAAGCAACCCTGCTTTGGTAAGCCTCGTGCTGCTTCTGTGCGAGGTCAGCCGGGGTCGGCGGCGTCGGAGCAACATCCCCTTTCCCACCGCTAAATGGGCTTCCCGGCTTATTCGCAGAGATGCTTGCATGCCGGCGCTGCTGCTGCGCGCCTGCTGATGTCACCCGCCGTGCGCCCCTCAGGGCAGGTGCAGTGCACACCCTTGTGACGCTGAGAGACATCTGGAAGTTTTCAGAGAAGAGGAGACGCTGGGTGGGGAGGAGGGATCGACGATGTCCAAGCCGCTTCGGTTGTTTAGCTAAACCCGCGAAGGGCGGAAGAGGGGGGGGGGGGGAGGGGAGGGGTGTCGGCAACGGCGATGTGTGCCACAGCCTCTGTGCCCTCTCGCCCCAGTGTCCTCGGTGGGAGTGAGGGTGGGGAGGAGGGGGTGGTGGTGACAAGTCACACGTGTGCGTGTGAGGCTCAGGTGGGAGCGCGTGTGTCGCCTGTGGGTGGGTGTGGGGTTGTACCGCATCAGGGGCATTCCTAACTTTCCAGGGTCGGGGGAAAGCTGGATCGATGGGCAGGCCTGTCGCTAACTTTTCGATTTTGGAGATTTGGTGGGTTGACGCTCCTGTTTTGGGGGGGGATCAGGGGGGAAAACACTAGGGGTCAATTTTTCTCGCGCGCGCTTCGCGCGCGCTCGTGTTGTTGCCAAATTTTCCCATCGGTGGACCACTAGGTGGGCACGGTGTGAGGCGCTGGGTTCCTTCCGTGGTTCCTCTCCCGCTCGCGCCGTCGGGTGCCGGAGGAAACCAAAAAATGGCTTTCGGGACCATGATTTCGACGCTGCCCCCTGATATGCCACGGCCGTCAAAGCGCAAGGACTTGGTTACTAGACGGGCACGCGAGATAGGGGGGCTGGGGGGCAGAGCCCCCCAGCCGCCGGAGGCCACGGTAGTGAACATCTGTTCATTGTGGGCGTACAGATTCTGTGTGAGTTGGCTGTGTCCCCCTGAGGCGACTGGAGTGGTTGGATTCCCTGACCCGGTGGGAATCGAATGACTTGAGTACGAGACACACGCCACAGGGGGGTCTGGGGGGCGGAGCCCCCCAGCCGCCGGAGGCCACGGTAGTGATCATCTGTTCCTGCAAAACCATACTCTCTTCGACGTCGACCCAGTGAAAGTGGGTTGACGCTTGGTCGACGCTTGGTGAGCGTCGACCCAGTGTAACCGGGTCAACGCTAGGTTAGCGTCGACCCAGTGTAATAAATGGGTTGACGCTTGGTCCAGGCTTGAATGGCAACCCAGTTCCACTGGGTCGACGCTCCAAGCCTCGACCAAGCGTCAACCCAGTCCACTGGGTCGACGCTGGGTCGACGCTTTTTTATGGGGGGGGAAACCCAAAATCACTGGGTCGACGGTCGACGCTTAGCGACATGCCTGATCGATGGGGGGAAAAAGGGGGGGGGGGGGTTTTGATCGTCGAGAGTGAATGGAAAAGTAAATCACCCAGCACCTTCTTGCAATGTTGGTCCTTTTTGTAGTCACTACACCAGATATGTTGTACAAGGCAGATCAATGCACGATGGGAGGGTGTGTAGCAGTTGTCTGTCAGTGGCTTGGTGGTTGGACCGCAATTGCGGGAAAAAGGGGGGGGGGGGGGAGCTGGGCAAAGACTGTCAAAAAGGGGGGTAACCTTTTTTTCGCGCGCTCAGCTAGCAGCTGGATGGTGGCCCGTGTTTTCTTCGCGCCCGTTGCATCTGCAACTTCCTTGGGGTGCAGGACCTCCCCATGATTGACGGGGTGGGCAGCATGACAGACGATGACGTAGCATCGACCCACAGGGCTTGCACTTTTTAGGACTCCCCTGAAACAGCTGCGTGATGAACTCATGAACATGACGCACAGGGCACAGGGGGGTCTGGGGCTCTGCCCCCCAGCCGCCGGAGGCCACGGTAGTGAACATCTGTTCACAGGTTGACATGATCCAGGTCATGTCAACCTGTCCAAACCAAAGTCGGTGGGTTGATGGGTCGATGGGGCGATCCCCTCAACCCATCAACCCATCGACCAGAAAATCGGTGGGTCGATGGAAAAAGTGGGGGGGGGGGGGGAAACCGGTTTTTGGTGGGTCGATGGGTCGATTGGTCTGGCTGACGCCACAATTGACAAAAATAAATTTGTGGGGCGAAACAGGAGGTACTGGGGGCCTTCGCTACCAAGTGTGACTGAGTGAGAAAAAGTGAGCCACGGCGCACTTCCCCTCACTGGCTGACGAGCAGTGACGAGTAGTGACTGGTAGCGAGGGCCCCCACTCAGGAACCAAAAATTACCAATAAGGTACCATGAGGCTGGGTAAGAGTCGGCGAGCGTGGGCGTGCGGGCGAGCGTGTGCGGACGTGGGCGAGGGCGCACGAGGGCGGGCGACGGTGACCGACGGTGGGCGAGGGTGGGCGGGCATGGGCGAGGGCGGGCGGGTGGTGGGCTTGTCCCAATGGGTTCCCGCGGTAGGCTCGCCGCTCGCTGATCATTTTCCCCTTCCATTGCACTTCTCGGAATCCGTGTGGATCGTAGTGGGGTCATTTTGGTGGTGCAGGTGCCAAGCTTCACCCATGAAGTATGGGTCTGGTTCAGGCACTTTTGCAGGTACAAAGTGACGAGGAGGCAGCTCGCCGACCCACCCAACGGGACCCCCCTCGTCGTGGCAGCCTATTCCTTTGTCTCAGGGCCTGGAGATGTGACCGGGGTCGGAGGGGTATCAGACGGGGTAACACACTCTTTCTCTCTCTCTTCTGGATGCATGACAAGGGGCGCAGTACATGAGCTTGTGCTCGGGCTGTGAGCCCCACACAAGAAACACACGCGCGCGACGGGAAAAAAGTCTTGCTGGTCTAAGACTAGCTATCTTAGGTTCCATTGATCCTGGCTCACACCTGATGAGGTGCACCAGGGGAGGTTGTAGTGTGTTAGCGCCGAAACACAGCAAGCACCGGGAGACCACCACGTGGCGTCTGCATCTGACGAGCTTGCTCTGATTTTGCTTCAGGATTGTAGCATCCGGCGACACGTTGTCAACCACTACAATTTTTTGCTACTCAGTATGCTCCTCAGGTCACTTCCCCTTCGCTGAAGAAATGCCTCGGCGCTACTGAGGACCTCGATTCCTCCGATTCCCCGCCCCCCTCCCCGCTCTCCGTGTGTGATAGTGCCGGCCGACCTTGCGGATCTGCTTCAAGCCTGCCTGACTTTGAGCCAGACGTCCCAGCGCTTGAGGGACAACTGTGTGCTACCGAGGACCTCGCTTCCTCCGAGCCCCCTTCCCCCTCCCCACCCTCCGTGTGTGACGATGAAACAAACAGCTGGCTCGACGGGTCTCCGAAAGGTCCATCAGGTCCTGACCTTGATTGTCCGACGCTCAAACGGCGCCTGGGTGACCATGTAGATCTCGACTCTGATGAGAAGTCTATGTCCCCCGGTCAGTCTGAACAAGAGCCTGACGTCCCGACGCTCCAAGAGCACATGGATGTTACCGAAGACCTCGCTTCCTCCAAACCACCACCATACTCTTCTCCTCACGTGTGCCCCCTCCCGATCAGTGTGTGCAAATATCACTCAGGCCCGGCCCCTTCAAGAGTAGATGTGGTCCTGCCTATTTCAGACCGTGTTGTGGACGATGAGCTTCAAACTCTTAAAAGAAACAGTAGTGCCCTTGACGCAGTGACATCCCCTGCGCCTGGAAAACGACTCCCCCTCCCCGAGGTTCTGCCTCGCCATCAGATCACGTGTCAACTGCTCCCACGTCTTATCAAGGTAGCGGAAGACCTCATCACAAAACAACGCTTGACTACGGCGGACAGAACCCCACGGAGCTGCAAACCGTGTGTTCATCAAATTAAACGAGGATGCGATGGCAACCCTGTCGCTGCCTGGCTCTCCACACGCCGAGTGCCAAAGAAAACTGTGTCGGCTAAGAGGCCTTGGAGACCGCGCCCTTCGCGCGGCCGCCAGGCCCCAAAGCTCCGCCCTAAAAGCAAAAACGTATACGTTTCTTCCTCTTCTAGCTCTCTGAAGGCCGCCGTCGTATCCCGGCTCACAACCGGGCTACAGGCGCAGAGTGCCTCGATCAGACCTCCTTTTCCTTTACCGAGGAGGCGATCACGCCCTAGCGGCGTGACATAGGTTAATATACAGGACAGCGGGTACCCTCGGGTACCCTCGCCGAGGCGCGGTGCCGGCACGCTAATCCAACTTTAATAATAATGATTTTTTACGATTTTTTTGTGAGTTTCCAGTGCAGAGGGGACCCGGTACCTGCGCTTCCTAAATTTCACCGTGGGGAGAACGTGACCCAAGCGGTCGTACCCGGCTGTTGCGACATGTGACGACACCTCCTTGCGTCGTCACATCCCCATTCCCTGGAGTCATGTACCGAATGGGTTCCTTCCGCGGTTCCTCTCCCCGCTTGCGCCATCCTCAGGTGCCCCAGGCATACCCCCTGATATGCCACAGCCGTACAAGCGCAAGGACGTGGTTACTAGACGGACACACGCTAGATAGGGGGTCTGGGAGGCAGAGCCCCCCAGCCGCCGGAGGCCACGGTATGTGAACATCTGTTCATTGTGGGCGTATATTCTGTGCATCCTCCTGAGGCTACTGGAGTGGTTGGATTCTGATGGGAATCGAATGACTTGAGTACGAGACACACGCCACAAGGGGGGGTCTGGGGGGCGGAGCCCCCCAGCCGCCGGAGGCTGCGGTAGTGAACGCCTGGCTCTTGGCTGGACTCATCCTCCCACTAGAAACACGCTTGCCTGGGGTAACGGAAAATGTGAAAAAACTGACCCAAGGCGTTCTTGAGAGCGTGGTGGTGTTGAGGGCACCGCACAGGTCACCGCAGGTTGCCCTTGCAGACTTGGTTCTGGACAGGCACAGGCCACAGGGGGTCTGGGGGGCGGAGCCCCCCCAGCCACCGGAGGCCACGGTCGTGAACAGCTGATTCTGCTCCATAGTCGCACGCCGCATGTAGTCAACGTGTACCTTGTGCTCAACAGGTTCATCGGGCGAACGCCTGGGGCAGGGCACTGTGCTCTTGGCCCCGGCCTCCTCTGGCCAAAAAGTACCCGGACAGAATCTCAGAAAAATCCCGGTGAAAAAAAAAGAGGCACCCCCGGTTTTTCGGGGCAAAATCTCAAAGATCGGGGCTAAGCCCCGTTTTTCATGACAGTATCTTAAACACTGAAATTTGGGTTAGCGTGCTGGCATCGCAGCCTGGCCCCGACCCGAGGGCAAATGCGAGGGTGGTTGCGAGATCAATCTGAAACGTACATCAGACTGAAGAGATTGCTCCACGCCAGCGCTGGAGGCACTGCTGCGAGGCTAGAATCGGAGGCAGCAGTGCACAGCGTCGCCGTGCCATGGAGCGTCGGAGGAGCAGACCACACGGGCAGGCACACCAGGTATCAGACAGCTGTCACTCTTGCAGAACCCTGTGCTCTGTGGTCGCGTCTGCAGGGCGGTGAAAGCGGCGCACAGCTATCACTGCACCCACAGCGGTCACCAGTGCCGCAATGCCGACCCCGAACACCGCAATAGCATCCTCAGTCCAGCCACTGGGCACCGGCGTCTGCACCCAGGCCGGGCCGAACATGGGCGTGAGCGTCGTCGGAAGCTCTGTCGTTTCAGGCACGCCCGTCATCGGCGCTGGCGTCTTCGCGATGAGTGTCAGGCGGATGTTATCCACGCTCATCTCTGCCTGCTTACAAGGACAGGGTACGTAATCGAGCAGCCACGGGTAGATCCACAGTTGTGAAAAGTTGTCGTTGGCGACAAAGTGAAAGCTGATCTCCTGCCACTCTCGGAAGATCACCCCACTTTCATACACCGTCTGCTGGCTCCCCGTCACTCGCGGCTGGGCTGCGTTCCCGACTGCAGGCACAAGCCCGTTCACCGCCTTCATGTAGAAAGTGCCAGTGTGATTTCTACTGTGCTTTGTCCGCAACCACATCGTCACACGGTATCTCTCTTCCTTACTGAGGTGGACCTTTGTCACGATGCCCTCACCCCCACCACTGTACGACCACATCCACACAGAATGCCCCCCTTGCCCGGGGGCACCACCGAATATCGAAGGCGTGCCGTGCGAGGCAGACCAGCCCAGCACATTCCCCTTTTCCAACCATCTCCAGGTATCGTTAGATGTGTTCGGCCAAGGCTGGGTAGCCACCTCGAAGCTCGGGTTGCATATAAGCGAGTCTGTGTTGCAGGTCGGCACCAGTGTTGGGGGCGCAGACGTCGGCGGTGGAAGAGGGACACTGCACAGAAGCAGCTTATCCACAGTCGCGACGAAGGCGCTGCCCCCCTGCACCGACAGTGCCCTCACATCCCCCAGGTAGAATTCGGTAGACTGCGTCCAGGACCCCCCCGCCCCCAGTGGCAGCACAGACAACCCCTTTGCACCGCGGGCGACATAAAGGTAGTCGCCACTCAGGTTGATGTCGTACACCCTCTCGTTTCTCCCGTTGAACAGATAGGGCGCGCCCATCCCCAGCACGCCTCCGTTCAGCTGGAGCGAGTTGACGTACCCCGCAAAGCTGTGGTAGGCTGCTGCGTAAACAGGGCTGCCCCCTGGATACACCGCAACCGGAGGGCAGGACATCACGCCCACCACAGTGTCGGTGCTCGCCGACACCACTGGCGACAAAGGGTCTGCGACGTTCAGAACCCACAGTGCGGCGCATGCGTCAGGTGTATTGCCAACCACATAGACGAGGCCACCTGCGGAATGGACCCGGCTGCACGGTGTGAAGCCCGGAAAGCTCATGACTTTGGAGGGGGTGCCTGAAGGAATGCTGACGGCATAGATCTTCGCCGCAAACTTGTCTGTGGTGTATGCGTATCCCCCGGCAATGGCGACGCCCGACAGCGAGGCGGTGGAGGGGGAGAATGTGCCGATGACGGTTGCACCACCGGAGGTGACGTCGATGAACTGCAGCCCGGTGGTGTATGTTGCGACAGCCACGATTTCTGTCCCGTTCGGGAGTCGTGTGTAGGCCAGCTCGCACGTGCCGTCGGGGAAGTCGAGCCTGGCTGTCACAACCGGCTCGCTGCCCGAATAGTCCACCACGATGAAGTTGGACTCGTTGCCCCACCGCGTGGCGTAGGCCATCAACCCGTTGCTCACAACATGCGAGATGTCAGTCATGTCCAGGGATGCACGCATAATATCACCCTCAGTCCAGCCACTGGGCACCGGCGTCTGCACCCAGGTCGGG
This sequence comes from Rhynchopus euleeides, assembly GCA_963210315.1. Classification (NCBI taxonomy): domain Eukaryota; phylum Euglenozoa; class Diplonemea; order Diplonemida; family Diplonemidae; genus Rhynchopus; species Rhynchopus euleeides. The sequence goes on from OY723246.1 coordinate 803,404, forward strand.
CCGAACATGGGCGTGAGCGTCGTCGGAAGCTCTGTCACAGGAGCTGTTGCAGGCAGGGCGGTTGGCGGGGCAGGCGTTTCAGGCACACCATTCATCGGCGTCTTCGCAATGAGTGTCAGGCGGATGTTATCCACCCTCATCTCTGCCTGCCCAGCAGGGCCCGCCGACCCGAGCAGCCACGGGTAGATCCACAGTTGTGAAAAGCTGCCGTTGGCGACAAAGTCAAAGCTGATCTCCCGCCACTCTGGGAAGATCACCACACTTTCATACACCGTCTGCTGCTCCGTGCTCCCCGGCACCGTCGGGAGCCCCCCCGTGGGCACAAGCCCGTTTACCGCCTTCATGTAGAAAGTGCCAGTGTGATTTGTCAGCAACCACATCGTCACACGGTATGTCTCGTCCTTACTGAGGTCGACATCTGTCACGATGCCCTCACCCCCACCGTCGTGCGACCACATCCACACAGAACGGAGTCCCTGCCCGGGGGCACCACCGTAGACCGAAGGCGTGCCGTGCGAGGCAGACCAGCCCAGCACATTCCCCTTTTCCAACCATCTCCAGATATCGTTAGATGTGTTGGGCCAAGGCTGGGTAGCCACCTCGAAGCTCGGGTTGCATATAAGCGAGTCTGTGCTGCAGGTCAGCGGCGGGTCTGTCGGGGGAGGGGTCGGCACCAGCGTTGGGGGCGCAGACGTCAGAGGTGCAAGAGGGACACTGCACAGAAGCAGCTTATCCACAGTCGCGACGAAGGCGCTGTCCCCCTGCACCGACAGCGCCATCACAGATCCCAGGGAGAATTCGGTAGACTGCGTCCAGGACCCCCCCGCCCCCAGTGGCAGCACGGACAACCCCAGTGCACCGCGGGCGACATAAAGGTAGTCGCCACTCAGGTTGATGTCGTACACCCACTCGTTTCCCGGGTGGAACAGATAGGGCGCACCCATCTCCAGCACGCCTCCGTTCAGCTGGAGCGAGTTGACAGACCCACCCGCAAAGCCGTGGTAGGCTGCTACGAAAACAGGGCTGCCCCCTGGATACACCGCAACTGGAGGGCAGGAATACACGCCCGCCACACTGTAGCTGATCGCCGACGCCACTGGCGACAAAGGGTCTGCGACGTTCAGAACACGCAGTGCAGCAAATTTATCGGGTGCATTGCCAACCACATAGACGAGGCCACCTGCGGAATGGACCCGGCTGCACGGTGTGAAGCCCGGAAAGCTCATGACTTTGGAGGGGGTGCCTGAAGGAATGCTGACGGCATAGATCTTCGCCGCAGACTTGTCTGTGGTGTACGCGTATCCCCCGGCAATGGCGACGCCCGACAGCGAGGCGGTGGAGGGGGAGAATGTGCCGATGACGGTTGCACCACCGGAGGTGACGTCGATGAACTGCAGCCCGGTGGTGTATGTTGCGACAGCCACGATTTCTGTCCCGTTCGGGAGTCGTGTGTAGGCCAGCTCGCACGTGCGATTGGGGAAGTCGAGCCTGGCTGTCACAACCGGCTCGCTGCCCGAATAGTCCACCACGATGAAGTTGGACTCGTTGTAGCGCCACCGCGTGGCATAGGCCATCAACCCGTTGCTCACAACATGCGAGATGTCAGTCATGTCTAGGGATGCACGCACCGACACGAGGGGTGTGCCCTCCGCACCGCACACCAGCAGCAAGGCGAAGCCTACCCATGCTGCCCATGCAGGGCGCAGTGCCCCCGTTGCGCCAGGGGGGCACATGCCGCCAGTATTGTTCACCGATTTCTCCGCCCTTCCCGGACTTGACTGCAGCGGGTGTGGGTGGTGGGACAGAGGGTGGGGCGGAGGGATGGGGCCAACACGGCGTCGTCAGCAAAGTGGGACCTACAAAGGATTGCAGGTTTGTTTGTCCAAACCTTCTTGTCAGGTCGAGGCACAGCGGGCTGATTTCTCACGTTGTGGTCTTTAGGGCACACTCCACGATGCCAGTCCGCTCATGCAAAACTACAATCGGATGGGGTGTGCGTGCCGGCGGGGGTCCAGTGGGGCTGGCAACGATGATGCAGGTGCACGTGCCATCCATCTGACACAATTTCACCTCAACATAGCCCCAAAGGAATGGGACGGGGGTTTCGGGAGCGGGTTCTGTTTCCCTTGGAAGTGTGAGAGGAGGAGGAGGAGCAGGCTTGGGGAGAGTGGGGGGGTGGGGGTGGGGGGGCGGGCTTTCTCGCTATTCGGCAAGATTCAGCAGTCTTTTTCGGCGGGGCTTCTCTTCGCATATAAAAGAGGAGAAAATGACCCCAAAAAAACGCACTGCATCGGCAGGCGTAGCGGAGACACCCACCCCCATCCCCCTCTCATCATTTCCCCATCTTTTTCAAAAAAAAACCGCCCGCTTCGGCGACTAGCAACCCGGCCACTCTTTGTACAAGACAAACAACTCAATAGCAGGTGGAATCCTGCTGTTTCTCCGACAGGAGGGCAATGAGGCACCTGCTCTCTCTCTCTCTCTGTCCGTTTTATATCCAGATGTGAATCATTCTGCAGCAGTGCAGACCCCCAGAGGGCCCCGACATGCGAGGCTGAAAACAGTGTCCAACACAATCAACACCACGCTGTGTTCATGTGTAGGCGACATCCCACACCAGCATGGTCTTGTCGTTCGAAACTGTCACGAGGGTGATCGATGTGTTGACAGCCGCGCTCTGATCGGAGCCAGACGACGCCTCTGCTGGCGGGTCCTCTGGGTAGTTGAGAGCGGAGTGCGGGTTGATGCACGGCACGTCAACCTCGTCGATGCTTGCGGCCGCCCCATCCCACTGCGACAGGCCATCGTTGGGTGTCGTCACCCGGGGCACATCAGCGTCGTACCGCACAGCCGGGGCCACAGCCTGGCCCGATGCCGACCCCCCGGACTGCTTGCGAGGTGTGTTGTTGTCGAACATCGAAGGAGGCAGGTCCAGCAAGGCGGTCAGCTTGGTGTAGCGCACCTCGTTTGTCCCGTGGCCCTCGTCTGGCACAGACTCCGTGCACATCAAGCAGAGCCCGGTGACGTGGTGGAAGTGCTGCGACATCACATGCGTGAGAGATCCCGTCCGGATATCCCAGACGCAGACCAGCGCGTCCGCCCCCGCCGTGAACAGAACCTCTTGCGCGCCCACTGCCAGCCCCAGCACCGTGTCGGCGTGGTGGGAGAGGGTGTGGATCAGCACAGCCTGGTCGCCATCCATGACATCCCACACCTTTGCGGCGCAGTCAACTCCCCCTGTGAAGAGGAAGCCCTGTGCCGAGTAGTCGATGCAGCTGACGCTGCCGCGGTGCCCGTCCCACGACGCGGTCTGATCGCTCACCTTCGACTCCTCATCCCATGCGTACTTCATGACCTGCCCCGATTTGATCCCGATGAAAAACTCAGAGGAGTCGACAAAAACCGTGGCGCATATGCTGTCCTGGATGCAGACCAGGTCACCCTCCCGGGTGCCTCGCCCGACATGCCAGTGGGAGACGCAGCCGTCGAGGGAGGTTGTGTAGACAATGCCGTTCCACACACAGAGGTCGACCACACAGCCGGAGTGCCCGGACAGGCAGCAGAGGACACGCTTCGTCGCGATGTTGGTGATCTTCACGCATTTGTCTCGCGAACTCGATGCGATATGCGCTGCGCCTTTGATGTGTATCACCTTCACAAACAGAACCTCATACAGGTGCCCAGGGTACTCGATCTTGGCGGGACCCGACACAGACACGCGGACAACATCCCCGTTGGTGAACCCGAGGAACAGCCTGTTGGGCTCGCTGTGGTCGGTGCACAGCGCGGTGACCCCAGCTGCAAACGAGAGGCACGCCTCCGGGACCTTCGTGAGGGCTGCGGAGTGGGCGACCTCCTCGGAGGTGTCCAGCAGGAGGCTGTAGTCTGTGGTGTCGAAGAACTCGTCTGTCTTCCCCTCGGTGAAGACGGCAACCGCAGCCTGCAGTGCGGCGAAGGACTGTGTGCTGCACCCGTTGGTGGTTTCCTTCGATGCCAGGAGGAGCTCGAGGAGTTCCAACGCCTTGAGCTTCTTATCCGCGAGCTTGTCGAGATGCAGCTCCACCTTGCGGCAAGACTCCCTTGCGTTGTGTATGCTCCGGTAGTCACGCCCCACAGCATCGGCAGCACTGATGCTCTTCAGCTTGGCGAGCAGCAGCCCTTCCTGCTCCGGCACCTCGTGTTCGATGGATTGTGCAAGCTCAGCCAAGTATTCCAACAACTGGTTCTTCAACCTCGCCCCATCCAAAGCCCTCTCTCGAGCATCTCGGAAGGTATCCTGCTCTCTCTCTGCAGACGGCATTGGTGGGAGGGGGAGGGGGGCAGAGCAAAGGTGTCAGGCTGCGCAAGGCTGCCTGGGTGGGCGCAGTGGCAGAGGAATAATAAAGTGGGGGGCAAAAACAATGGATTAAGATGGGGGAGGGAAGAGGAAGGGTGGTGGGGTGGCACTCAGGGGAGTGCGGTTGTGCACGTGTAACTGAAAGTGGTGCCGGGGAGAGGGGGGGGGGGGCAGTGCCCTGCTGGCGCAGGGAGGGGAACCCACACCCGCCCGCCTGTTGGATGTGGTGTGGCGTCTTGGCAAAAGCGAGTGGGATGGCGGAGAGATGGGAGCTGTGCGAGTTGCGGAGAAAACTACCTCAGAAATCCTTGCGACTTCACTGTGATCCCGCCTGGTTCAGGCCGTGAGCCCCGGGAAGGGAAAAAGTGAGACCCACGGGGGCGGTATCACGACCCTGGTGCACAAAGACCTGGGCGCAACAGTGGCAGAATACAAGAATTGGAAAGTCACAGAGCGACAGGACGTGGAGGTGTGCGGCGTACATATCATTCACATCTACCGTCCCAGCGCAGTGGGTTTACAAAAGGCGGACACCAGGCGGGATGACTTCGACACCGAGGAGTTGACGAGGACATCACCACCCACTGGAGTGCTGACTGCCGCCTCGCTGGATACCTTTCCATTTCTGCTCCGACTATCCGCCTTCTTCTCACTTGATGGCGGGAGGAGAGTCCGGAGGATCCGTACTCCGGCACACCGCAACGACAAAGGACTTCAAAGGGATCTCCGCGACTCGACAGTTTTCGGCAATCTTCGGCGCTGGTCTCTCCGATAAAATAGGAGGGGGAAAAATACAAATCTGGAAAGGCAAAGAAGAATCGAGCTTGCCTTACCAGCATTGAGGAAATACGCCAAAAACGCCCTCGTCGGCACCTCGTCGCGAAGATCCCGCTAGCAAACAGGAAAGAGGGGTGCACATTAGGTAAAATCACCGTGCGGTCAGAAGAACCCGCAACAACTGCCCCTCTCGGGGCTGCGACAAGCATGGCCAAAAGAAACGATCAAATCGTCCAAAGTGAGTTTTGGCAGCAGTTCCTCCGAAGGGTAGTATCACCACACAGCGCATCGGAGCTGCGAGCTCTGTTGCTCCTTTGCTTCTTGCCCCTTTCACTTTCCGCACGATACATGCGAGGATCCATCCTCTGGTGAACACGAGAGATGGCCAGGTTTCCCGACTGTCTTGGCCTGCATCTCCACAGCAGGGCGATTGTCGCTCGCAGTGCGGTGGGACAATGGTTGTTTGTCCTGGCAGTGGGCAAAGGTCCGACAAGTCACAACAACAGGAAACCTATCTGTGCCCCCGGTGGATCGTGAAGTGACAGCAAAACGGGACAACAAACCAATTACTGCTGGAACGTGATTTGTTGGAACTCTCCTCGGGTTTGCGAGTGTGAGAGTTGGAAACCAGACAGTAATAATCCTTTTGACAGCGTGTTCTGTGCAGTGCACTCCATGTGCGTCAATTACATTTACCCCTTGATCAGCTTGCATCGGGGTCATCCAATCAGCTGGGGTGATGGGGTTGCTTTGAATTTGAGTTTTAGTTCTCTCTTCTTGAAAGATTCAGCACCAGCCACTTCAGGGCTGTAAGCGTCAGTACGGGAGATGGTTCGTTTGGCCGCAGATTTTCTGCCTCTGAAACCACGTTTTGTTTCTGAGAGTACCACAGCTCCCACTCAACACAGCCTTTCCAACCCTATCAACTTAGGGGTCGGGTCAGGGGGTGAACGTCATGGGTTGCATGTGGCGGAGGGGGGGGGGGTTGGTCTGCACGTAAATGAGAGCAAGAAGCGAGGGCCTGTGTTGGGATTGCCGGTATTGAGCAATTGCCCCCACCCCGACCCCTGCATCTGCGCCTTGTGCAGTTCGCGTAAAAGTTGGAAGAAACCAGACAAATGAATCGCCCAACTGAATCGTGCTAGCTAAACTCCGGAAAGAAGTGTCTTTTTTCGTTGAACGCAGCCAAATATAAGGCCTAACCTGTTTTTGGCGCACGGGTGTGATGACAAAAGAGAAAAGTGCTAGCACGAACATGATGTTGGTCTTCTGGTTATGTCTGGTTTCTTAGAACACTTAACGTGTATGCAAGAAAAAAAATGGAGGACGGAACTACATGGCGGGCCTTCGCTCAGGAATGCAGAAAAGTGTGCGTGTGCCTCACAAAACCGCTTGTGAAGCCACACAGTTTGGCACCCAGCGACACCCAGCGACACCAAGCGAAGCCCTGTTTGTGACCTGCTGGGATCAAACTTGTGTCCAAACCCCAGCAGCAAGACGCTTCCATGAAAACGGCCCACCTTGCGCCGTTTTGCTGTGTGTGTCCAGCCCCAGGTTTGGCGTGCGAAAATAACGATGCACCTTATCCATCGATACTACTGTCTGAAACACACGTGAGTGTGTTGTGTGGCAGTGTCGATGAGGTGGAGCAGGTGGGGCACGAAATTAAACGAAGAAGAAGAGGAAAGATAAATGGGCAAGCCTGCCACATCAAGCAGCGGTGGCCGGGGCCAGTTACAGCATCAACACGCCGTTGTTGTCCGTTGTGTGGCGCAGCTCGAACAGCACACCGAGAGCCCTATCCTTCTGCACCAATGTCGGCACCAACGTGAAGGCCTCCAGTGTAGCCTGAAGCGCGCTGGTCAGCACCCCATCCACACCTGGGGTGTACAGGAAGCTCTGTTCAACCATGTGCGTCGTGTGCCACACGAGGAGGCTGGTCGACACGGCAGGCCCTGTCACTGTCATGAAGCGCTGGCTGCGTGTCCCCACGTCCCCGTGGTACACCGTCCCGCTAGCCAGTCCCACTGTGAGGTGGCGGCCTAGCACACGCAGTGCACGTCGCACAAACTGGATGGCTGTCTCTGCGTGCACAGGCACAGGCTGGACGAGGTTCCACCCCACGAACATATGTTCCCCAAGCAGCGACACAAGCGTACCACGGCTCTGCTGCAGCAGCGGCACAACTGCCTCCAGCCGGTCGCTAATGCAGCGCGCACCAGCGCTGTTGACGACGCCTTCGAAAGAGACCACACCGACTGTTGCATGTTTCTCTTCCAAGCCCCCCTCGTTGTGCCTGGAAAGGCGATTCAAGGGAGTCCCGTTGCCGAGGCGCCCGTTATGCGCGGCAGCGGACACCGTTTCTGATGTTGAGGGCCGACCACCGAGTGGGTCGTACTGCCTGCCTGCAAGGGCAGCAAGCCACAAGTGCCGCACAGGCAGCGCCTCGCTCACACCTTTCAGTTCCATCGCCACCTCGTTCCCAGACACGGTATACGCACATGCACCACCCACCTGAGACCACACCGGACTTGGCACGGCCACCGCACCAGGCACGCACCTGCTCTCCAGACGCGACGCGATGTTCACCGTGTGCCCGAAGTAGTCAACACGTCCCGTCAGCGTGTTCAGTTCTGCTACCACAGGCCCGTGGTTCACCCCAACGCGCACTGTCAGCCCTCCCCACAGCTCCGTCCGCCTGCAGATCGGGACCTCCAGCAGCGCGGCAGGCCACTCCGCAGCAAGCAGTGCCTCCTGCACCCACAGACCGAAGCGCACACCTGCACACGGCCCCTCGAACGCAACCATGAAGGCGTCCCCAATCGTCTTCACCTCGTACCCATTGAACAGGGCAACTCCTTCACGCACCACCACGTTGTGTATCCGGATCGCCTTCTGCATCGCCTCGGGTGCCGCCTCCCACACAGACGTCGACGCACGGACGTCTGTGAACACGATCGTTGCCTCCTCACCCTCTGACCCGGGTGCGGCCACGGGTACAACAGAGCAATGCCCCTCGTCGTCACTTGACACACGCTCGAACAGCGATGCAGGCAGGTACGGGCGGTACGAACGCAGGTTCTCCTCCAGCCGTTGCAGCGCAGCGTGCATCGCAGGTGGAAGGCGCCCCTCCGCCGCTTCCAGCAGGCCCGCCACGGTGTCGACGTCGTAGCCCGCAAGCAGCTGTGCCGCTGCCTCCACAGTCTCGATGGTGTGCGCCATCGCCGCCTGCTCCTTCTCCGCCTCCTCTGCAAAACCTCGTGTCGCGAGGAAGTCGATCACAAGGATCGAGGCCACGATACAGACTTGCGCGCCCGACCACGCCACAGGCCCGGCACAGGGCGGGTCGGTGCAGGTACAGTACACGGACATCCTGTCGAGACGCTCTAAATTGGTGAAGCTGCCAGGCAGGTCCAGCAACCCGAAGCGGAACTGCACGTCGAAGAAGACCAGCACAACCCACAAGACAACGAAGACAATGAGGGAGATGGAGAAGGACCTGCCGAGACGCATCACGAGTGAGAGGTCCAGCACCAGCACAAAGAGAGACCACTTCGGCGACACGTTCATCGACTGGTTGTGCAGCTGCAGAAGGCAGATGGCGAGGGTCCAAAGCACAACGTACATCTGCATCATGCGCTGAGTGATCCCGCTGCGGCACAGGCACTGCACGAGGATGGCAAACGTGGTGACCATGAAGATGACGTGGTTCGCAATCAGCAGCGATGTCATTTCTTTTGACTCCGTCGTCACACAGGAATACGTCATGAGGGTGAAGCAGAACACAGCGACGGTGAAAATCAAGCGCCTGTCGCTGCGCTTCCTCCCCTTCAGCCGCCCATCCATCGACACGATGCCTTCAAACCAACCCATCGTGCGACTGGTGTCAATTCGCCTGCAGTCAATAACGGAGTGGGAACTTGGAAAACAGGGGGGTGGGGGTGCAATCAGGTGCAATCAGAATTGTCAGAACGGGATGCACAGAGCTTACAAGCCGTGGTGTGCATTCTTTGCGGACGCATGTGTTAGGGTGTTGAAGCGCAAGAGATGTCTTTGGCAGACACACCCACACAAACAGAACTGCTGCAGGAGGATGTGGAGGAGGTGGGGGGGGGGGGGGGTGGGGAACGTGTCGCATGTGGGCTCTGACAGCTGGTATACTCATCTTGCTCCCCCACCCCACCCCCCTACCCCGTATCCCTCCCCCCTCCCCTCCCCCACCAGCTCATTGGCACACGTTTTTTTTTCTCGTCGGTGCGTAACAAGTATATCCCGAAATCATCACTTACAAAAATAACCAGACAGAACGGAACGGACAACAGGTGGAGGGGTATACCTGGGTATTTTTCTTTTGGCAGGCTGATGCAGCGCCAGGGCCTACACCACTGCCTTCAGAGGAGGAGGACAGGCCTGTCGCTAACTTTTCGATTTTGGAGATTTGGTGGGTTGACGCTCCTGTTTTGGGGGGGGGATCAGGGGGGAAACCACTAGGGGACAATTTTTCTCGCGCGCGCTCGTGTTGTTGCCAAATTTTCCCATCGGTGGACCACTAGGTGGGCACGGTGTGAGGCGCTGGGTTCCTTCCGTGGTTCCTCTCCCGCTCGCGCCGTCGGGTGTCGGAGGAAACCAAAAAATGGCTTTCGGGACCATAATTTCGACGCTGCCCCCTGATATGCCACGGCCGTCAAAGCGCAAGGACTTGGTTACTAGACGGGCACGCGAGATGGGGGGGTCTGGGGGGCAGAGCCCCCCAGCCGCCGGAGGCCACGGTAGTGAACATCTGTTCATTGTGGGCGTACAGATTCTGTGTGAGTTGGCTGCGTCCCCCTGAGGCGACTGGAGTGGTTGGATTCCCTGACCCGGTGGGAATCGAATGACTTGAGTACGAGACATACGCCACAGGGGGGTCTGGGGGGCGGAGCCCCCCAGCCGCCGGAGGCCACGGTAGTGATCATCTGTTCCTGCAAAACCATACTCTCTTCGACGTCGACCCAGTGAAAGTGGGTTGACGCTTGGTCGACGCTTGGTGAGCGTCGACCCAGTGGAACCGGGTCAACGCCAGGTTAGCGTCGACCTAGTGTAATAAATGGGTTGACGCTTGGTCCAGGCTTGAATGGCAACCCAGTTGGTCCACTGGGTCGACGCTCCAAGCCTCGACCAAGCGTCAACCCAGTCCACTGGGTCGACGCTTTTTTATGGGGGGGGAAACCCAAAATCACTGGGTCGACGGTCGACGCTTAGCGACATGCCTGGGGGGCAGGCCTGTCGCTAACTTTTCGATTTTGGAGATTTGGTGGGTTGACGCTCCTGTTTTGGGGGGGGATCAGGGGGGAAAACACTAGGGGTCAATTTTTCTCGCGCGCGCTCGTGTTGTTGCCTAATTTTCCCGTCGGTGGACCACTAGGTGGGCACGGTGTGAGGCGCTGGGTTCCTTCCGTGGTTCCTCTCCCGCTCGCGCCATCCTCGGGTGCCGGAGGAAACCCAAAAAATGGCTTTCGGGACCATGATTTACCCCCTGATATGCCACGGCCGTTGAAGCGCAAGGACTTGGTTACTAGACGGGCACGCGAGATGGGGGGTCTGGGGGGCAGAGCCCCCCAGCCGCCGGAGGCCACGGTAGTGAACATCTGTTCCTGCAAAACCATACTCTCTTCGACGTCGACCCAGTGAAAGTGGGTTGACGCTTGGTCGACGCTTGGTGAGCGTCGACCCAGTGTAACCGGGTCAACGCTAGGTTAGCGTCGACCCAGCGTAATAAATGGGTTGACGCTTGGTCCAGGCTTGAATGGCAACCCAGTTCCACTGGGTCGACGCTCCAAGCCTCGACCAAGCGTCAACCCAGTTCCACTGGGTCGACGCTGGGTCGACGCTTTTTTATGGGGGGGGAAACCCAAAATCACTGGGTCGACGGTCGACGCTTAGCGACATGCCTGGGAGGAGGAGGGGGGGTGGGGGGGGGGGGGCGGTTTTCGGTTGAATTCTCACAGCCCCTCTGCCGCACACACACCCCATGGCATCTGGGATGCCCTGCAAGGAGAAGGCTTCACACGCCTGCCTCCCAAGGGGGGCGAACAACGAAAACCAACTCCCCTCCCAGCAGCCTTTTTTGCTGTGGTGAGGTTTGTCTTGTCTCTTTGTTGCTTTAAAGCGTCGACCCTCCCGGGTTGGCACAGCCGAATGAAACACGTCCCCGCGCGAAATTTGTATGCTTCACAATTTTGGGGCGGCAGGCCACCGCCATTGCCCCTGCTGGTGGTGAGCCGAGGCCAGGTTTTCTCACACAAGCTTCTCGCTGGGATCATGTGTGGAAGTTAGGCGAGCTTGTTATCTTCCCTGCATCGATGCACCGCATTGAAAGAATCACATTGTCCCCGAAGCCTTTGAGATGCCAGGCGACGGGAGCATACGAGCGAGTGGGGATGGAGGGCGGTGGGCAGGAAAGCTGCTGTATTCACTCTGTCGGCGACAGCCTTCCGGGGCTGGCGATCCCATTTTCCGGTACATTCGTTTTGAGCAGGGGGTGGGGAATTCGGAACAGAAAAAAGATTAGGCTGTTGTTGACAGGAGCCCTGTTGCAGTAAAAAAATGCATGCATTGGGGGGACATTGGCTCTGTGCCACATTTCGTCACTTTTTGTTTTGCAGCCAATTGTGTGCGGCGGCAGGGCCCATTCACAATGAAGAGTTCACACTGTACAACGTTGTGCGCAGTTTACGGCATATCTTTTGACTCATCACGACCTGTGCTGGTCGTTGCCTCAGCATCAGCACTGCCAAGGGACTGTGTGACAAACAAGAATGATGTGCGGGCTTCAGCACCACAACATCCATGAGTTCTCCTAAACCTTCAGGCCACGATTCCGGAACACCTGTGGCCATGACTTTTATCAGATCATGAGATAAGAGCGAGAGCGACCTGTCGAAGATGAAAGGTGGACCCATGTTGCCGACCAATGTCACCAAGTCATGCCAAACCTATGTGGGTCCCACATGCTGGATCATCGGGTGAAATCCTCTCTCTTCATCGTTATGGGGGGCCCTCGCTACCAGGTGTGGCTGAGTAAGAAAAAGTGAGCCACGGCCCACTTCCCCTCACTGGCTGACGAGCTGTGACGAGATGTGACTGGTAGCGAGGGCCCCCTATGAAGACAATAAAGTTGAATAAAGCCCCATCATTGTTTCATTGAAACGCAGACTTCCTCATCCCGAAGAAGTGGTTTGAGTGGGCCAGCAACAACATCCAGATGACAATATCCAGCATAAAAGGGTGCAGGAAGCTTCCCCTTCTGCTGGACCCTACCGAACCATCAAAAGACGAACAAGGGGGTGGTGAGGGGCGGGGAGGGGGGGGGGGGCTTCAATGCAAATCGATATGGGTGTAAACCATCACTCGATTGGTTGGCCCCTTCTTCCCGCCTTGTGGGTTGGAAGACACCAACACACGCCCTGGCTCCCATCGGTGGTTGTGAACTTGCCGGCTCACGTAAATTTGGTGGGGGGGGAGGGGGGGGAGGGGAACTGGTGAAGGTGTTCAGTTCCTACCAAGCAGCTCGTTATCGTGGCATCGTCGGTCTCTTCCGGGTTTTGTGAGTTCCGAACGACGGGAGGGGATAATTGGAGATGGGGGTGCCTTTGGAGTCACACTTTTTTGACAATACAAAATGCCACTTCACAGGGCCTAAATGTGAGGTCACCAAGAGGGATTTCAGAACTGGTTTTTCACAGGTGCTGGACAAGGCGAATGGTTCGGCCATGAAAGCACGATGAGATACAAATAACTTCTGTTCTTCTGAGATGTATTCCTGAGTGAGTTCCGACCCTCTTGCGACTCGGACTCGATGTCTATCGACCTGTCACCCTTCGCCGAACGCACCCCACACGAACTTGCGCTGGCCGCACTGCGTGTTGTGTGGACGAACGCGATGGGAAATATGACAAACGAGTCGCAGGTGCACTGCCTGTTTTCTAATAACTCTCGCACTGCGGGTAACCAAAATACGGAGGACAAAAAAACCCCCGGGATAGCCGGATCTCGAATAATCGCCCCCCACCCCTAAGAAAGCCCTACCTTGCACAATGCGCGTAAAAGTTGGAAGTGTATAGAACGATGATGGCCCAACATGATGTGCCACGCTGGGGTCGAAAGGTGGCAGCGGCACGGCGGCAAAACCCGGATCCAACAGGCAGTTTCAATGGTTTCGTTAAAACACAGCCCGCGTCCCCACCCATCCACCCACCCACCCCTCAACCCACACAGTTCGGCCGCCCGCCTGACACCTATAACAAACAACAGACCCATCTCCAATCAGATAAAAACACTTTTTCAGAACGCGGACCTCGCTCTTTGTGAAGACCCCACCCCAGTCTGATGGAGTGCACTGTAATGCAGCAGGTGCCCTTCCCCCCTTGTAGTGTCAGGTGCGCCAAGCGAACACTCATGCCACACGGTGGACCCCCACCCCCTGGAGCGGGGGTCTGGGGCGGGGGTCTGGACCCCCGCTATCGGGAGTCTGCCCTGCTATTTTTGGTGCCCAGACGACCCCCGCTCGCGGGGGTCGGACCTCGCCAGACCTTCGATATTCCGATATCCCAAAAGGGTCTACCCGACGTGCGGGAGTCCACCGTGCGCACCCCCGCCTCCCCCTCCCCCACACACACCCACCCACAAGCCCTCAAGACTCTTGGAGCGGCCTGACTATTTAGTGTCTTTGTCGCAGCAAGGGGGCGATATATACCGCTTTTTTATTGATTTCACGTGTCAGTGTTTGACTTTTTCGCAACTTCATTTCTTCCTTTTCTCCCTCTCCAACCCCACCCGTGACACCACCAGGGTTTAGCTAGCCCTGGTCCGATTATCCCCGGTTCTTCGCTGAAGAGACGCGGCCGGGGGGAGGGGTACGAAGAGTACGCGTCGAAACCGGTGTCACGTCGTGTTGGGGAATCCTTCGGGAGTGCGATACTGAAGGGGAGGTGCTACTGCCCGTGCAGGGCGACACCGCCTTAAAACTTCATAACCACACACAAACCCTCTATTCCCCCAGGCCTGATGAGCAAACCCCCCTGCCCCATGTTGTGACTTCCTTTCTACCTTGCACAAAACATCCCATTTGCCCCTTTTCTTCCTTCGAAAGTGTTGTGACTACCCCCCCTTCCCCACCCCTCGGGAGTGCCACTCCTCTGGTGGTTAAAAGTGACCCGCCGTTGTGCCTTCGGCATCTGTTGCGTGTGCCGTCGTATGCTTCCTATGCACTAGTTATAGCTATCCGGGGGCGGTCTGCTGTCGCACCAGTGGGCTGCCCCACCTCTGCACCCTCGGTTTTTAAGATGTTCACCACAGCGGAGAATGATCCCCTTCTCTGTGGCGATCGAGCCAAGCTGGACGAGGTTCGCCTTCGGGCGAAGGTCATGTGGGCGGACAAAAGGTGCCTGCTCCTGAGACTCATCAGCAACCTGTTTCTTCCTTCAAGCCCTCAAGACTCTTGAAGCGGCCTGACTATTTAGTGTCTTCGTCGCAGCAAGGGGGCGATATATACCACCCTTTTTATTGATTTCACGTGTCAGTGTTTGACTTTTTCGCAACTTCATTTCTTCCTTTTCTCCCTCTCCAACCCCACCCGTGACACCACCAGGGTTTAGCTAGCCCTGGTCCGATTATCCCCGGTTCTTCGCTGAAGAGACGCGGCCGGGGGGAGGGGTACGAAGAGTACGCGTCGAAACCGGTGTCACGTCGTGTTGGGGAATCCTTCGGGAGTGCGATACTGAAGGGGAGGTGCTACTGCCCGTGCAGGGCGACACCGCCTTAAAACTTTGTAACCACACACCCACCCACTCTGGGTGGGCTAGGACCCGTGCAAAAGTGATCACAACACATACACGCTTCTCACGGGGTTCTGAACGGCCCTCCCTGAAACAGCCCTTCCACCGCACAACACACTCAAATTACAGAACAGAATAACACCGCCACCGCCACCACCACCACCCCTCCCCAGGCCAGGCCACACTGGGCAACAGGGCACTGGGGGGGGGGGGGAATACAAACAGGTTGGCAGCCAGACAAGGGTGGGTAGGTTGGCCGCCCCAACACCACCACCACTGGTGGTGGTGGGGAGCGGGGGTGGAGGAGGGATAGTACATCAGAGACATCCACCGGGGGGGTTTGATCGCCGAGAGGGAATGGAAAAGTAAATCTCCCAGCACCTCCATCCACCGGGGGGGGAGGGGGTTTTTGATCGTCCAGAGTGGAATGGAAAAAGCAAGCCAACCCAGCACCCTCTCGCAACGTTTAGTCCTTTTTTGTGGGGAGACGGGAGGGGTGGAAGGGGGTCGTGAAGCAGATCAGATTAGGGCACAGATATGACCTCCCTTCACTCGACTGACAGAGGGGTGCGGGTTAGCCTCGGAGATCTAGTGGTAGGATCAGCAGGGTAGAGGGGGGGGGGTATGAGTCATGCCCATGAGGGGGGGTGGGTGGGGTGTATGTATAGTGCAGAGATGATGCCCCTTCACTGCCGACCGATAGAGGGGTAGGTGGTGTGGGGGTGGAGGGGGGTGGGTGTGCACGGGAGTGGGTCGCAAAATAACAAAAGAAAATAGAATCCGCATGACGGAGGGGGAGAGGGCGAGGGAAAGTGGTCACGGTGGCCTAGTCAGCGGCGTGACCAGGTGACCAGGCCGAGTCAAAACCCTGGAGTTGAGTCATGTTGTCCTTCCTGCCAGGCATGAATGTCGAAATAGAAAGGCACTGGCGGGGAGGGAGCCCCTTTTGCACATTGCATTACACACTCTGAACCCCTCCGTTGTTTCCTAAAACCTTGCGACCTTGTCAGGTGTGTGGGGGCAGGTGGGGCAGGCGGTGACACTCGGGAGAGGGCTTTTTTTGATTGCCGAGAGTGAATGAAAAAAGCAAGCCACCCAGCACCTTCTTGCAAATGTTTGGAGGATCCTTGAAATCGGTAGTGGACAGTAGCGGACAGGGCGGACATTTCCTTGTGGAAAAAGTGCCCGAAAAAAAAAATTCGAAAAGGTCCCCCTTACAGAATTCGCCTTTTTTCAAAAAATCGAAAAATTTCGGACCGCAATTTGTACCCAAGAAAGTGCCGAATTTTCGGACTTGGTCCGATTTGAACGATTTCCGTGCCTCTTGCAACCCCCATGAGGGGGGGCTGCTGTTTCGGGTTCTTCCGGTGGTACATGCTGGGGTGTCAGGACAGGGAATCCTGCTCGCTGTACCCGGTGATCCCTGACGCAGCCAGGAAGTGGAGAGCCTTGGAACCCTGGTTGAGGCCTGTAACACCCGGCCTTCCTGCCACTTCTGGCATTGTGGAGTGGAGGTGGATATGGAGAAGGTTCTCTCTCCGTCCGGTCGAGCACAACCGTCCTCTCCAGCCAGGGGCCATCTACTTTCCAAACAAGGGCCAGGAACATGCTCAAACAAACTAATTGATCAGAAAATCTGGCTAGCCGTGGAATCATTGAGCAAAATTTGGGGAGTGATTGGTGCCCCATTGCTGCATATGACATGTCCATTTTTGACGATTTTTGGGCAGAATTTGGTGCGTGGGACCTTTCGATTTTCATGAATTTTTCGGAATTTTCGTGGGGACCGGTACCCCATTTGAGGGCCAAAAATCTCATTTCCGAGGCCTGGGAATGGTCGCAGTGGCCTCAGATGTCCAAAAACGTTCAATTGACCTCTCCTCGAAAAAAAATTCGAAAGGTCCCCCCTACTGGCACCCCGGATTAGGACATGTCTCTGGGGGTGCCCGGGGGCATTTTGGGGGGTGTCGATTCTGGACAAAAAATAAATTTTTTCAAAAAAAAAACCGAAAAATCGGGGGAAAATGCTGAAAAATGGCAAAAAAAAGAGTATGGGGAGTTGGGTCCAGTTTAGCAAAGTCGTCATATTTTTCGGGTGTTTTTTTGAATGGGACACCCGAAGAACCCGTTGAGACGTGAATGACATCGTGAACATATCTGCCAGAGAATCCTCAAGCTTCGTGCCTCAAGAACGTGGGACAACACGGCGCTGCAGGCGCATCCTGGGCCGCAGACCAGCAAGCCGGCAAAATAGCCAAGGCCGCCTACACGGCGAGCCTTCTACAGATTCCAGATTGCTCAAACGAGCGTGTCCAGGAAGCTTGAGCTTTGGGTGGGGACGGGATGAAGTCATGGGGGGGGGGGGGGGGGGGGCGGGGGTGGCTGGGGGGAACCTCTAGAGGTAGGGGGCAACCCATTAGTGGCTGGGGGGAACCTCTAGAGGTAGGGGGCAACCTATTGGTGGCTGGGGGGAACCTCTAGAGGTAGGTGGCAACCCATTGGTGGCTGGGGGGAACCTCTAGAGGTAGGTGGCAACCCATTAGTGGCTGGGGGGAACCCCTAGAGGTAGGGGGCAACCCATTAGTGGCTGGGGGGAACCTCTAGAGGTAGGGGGCAACCTATTGGTGGCTGGGGGGAACCTCTAGAGGTAGGTGGCAACCCATTGGTGGCTGGGGGGAACCTCTAGAGGTAGGGGGCAACCTATTGGTGGCTGGGGGGAACCTCTAGAGGTAGGTGGCAACCCATTAGTGACTGGGGGGAACCTCTAGAGGTAGGTGGCAACCCATTGGTGGCTGGGGGGAACCTCTAGAGGTAGGTGGCAACCCATTAGTGGCTGGGGGGAACCTCTAGAGGTAGGGGGCAACCCATTAGTGGCTGGGGGGAACCTCTAGAGGTAGGGGGCAACCTATTGGTGGCTGGGGGGAACCTCTAGAGGTAGGTGGCAACCCATTAGTGACTGGGGGGAACCTCTAGAGGTAGGTGGCAACCCATTGGTGGCTGGGGGGAACCTCTAGAGGTAGGTGGCAACCCATTAGTGGCTGGGGGGAACCCCTAGAGGTAGGGGGCAACCCATTAGTGGCTGGGGGGAACCTCTAGAGGTAGGGGGCAACCTATTGGTGGCTGGGGGGAACCTCTAGAGGTAGGTGGCAACCCATTGGTGGCTGGGGGGAACCTCTAGAGGTAGGGGGCAACCTATTGGTGGCTGGGGGGAACCTCTAGAGGTAGGTGGCAACCCATTAGTGGCTGGGGGGAACCTCTAGAGGTAGGGGGCAACCCATTGGTGGCTGGGGGGAACCTCTAGAGGTCGGGGGCAACCCATTAGTGGCTGGGGGGAACCTCTAGAGGTAGGGGGCAACCTATTGGTGGCTGGGGGGAACCTCTAGAGGTAGGTGGCAACCCATTGGTGGCTGGGGGGAACCTCTAGAGGTAGGGGGCAACCTATTGGTGGCTGGGGGGAACCTCTAGAGGTAGGTGGCAACCCATTAGTGGCTGGGGGGAACCTCTAGAGGTAGGGGGCAACCCATTGGTGGCTGGGGGGAACCTCTAGAGGTCGGGGGCAACCCATTAGTGGCTGGGGGGAACCTCTAGAGGTAGGGGGCAACCTATTTGTGGGTGGGGGGAACCCCTAGAGGCAGGGGGTAACCCATTTGTGGCTGGGGGGAACCCCTAGAGGCAGGGGGTAACCCGTTTGTGGGTGGGGGGAACCCCTAGAGGTAGGGGGTAACCCATTTGTGGCTGGGGGGAACCCCTAGAGGTAGGGGGTAACCCATTTGTGGGTGGGGGGAACCCCTAGAGGTAGGGGGTAACCCGTTTGTGGGTGGGGGGAACCCCTAGAGGCAGGGGGTAACCCATTTGTGGGTGGGGGGAACCCCTAGAGGTAGGGGGTAACCCATTTGTGGCTGGGGGGAACCCCTAGAGGTAGGGGGTAACCCGTTTGTGGGTGGGGGGAACCCCTAGAGGCAGGGGGTAACCCATTTGTGGCTGGGGGGAACCCCTAGAGGTAGGGGGTAACCCATTTGTGGGTGGGGGGAACCCCTAGTGGTAGGGGGTAACCCGTTTGTGGGTGGGGGGAACCCCTAGAGGCAGGGGGTAACCCATTTGTGGGTGGGGGGAACCCCTAGAGGTAGGGGGTAACCCGTTTGTGGCTGGGGGGAACCCCTAGAGGTAGGGGGTAACCCATTTGTGGCTGGGGGGAACCCCTAGAGGTAGGGGGTAACCCATTTGTGGGTGGGGGGAACCCCTAGAGGCAGGGGGTAACCCATTTGCGGCTGGGGGGAACCCCTAGAGGCAGGGGGTAACCCATTTGTGGGTGGGGGGAACCCCTAGAGGCAGGGGGTAACCCCTAGAGGCAGGGGGTAACCCATTTGTGGCTGGGGGGAACCCCTAGAGGTAGGGGGTAACCCATTTGTGGGTGGGGGGGAACCCCTAGAGGCAGGGGGTAACCCATTTGTGGCTGGGGGGAACCCCTAGAGGTAGGGGGTAACCCATTAGTGGGTGGGGGGAACCCCTAGAGGCAGGGGGTAACCCATTTGTGGCTGGGGGGAACCCCTAGAGGCAGGGGGTAACCCATTTGTGGGTGGGGGGAACCCCTAGAGGTAGGGGGTAACCCATTTGTGGCTGGGGGGAACCCCTAGAGGCAGGGGGTAACCCATTTGTGGGTGGGGGGAACCCCTAGAGGCAGGGGGTAACCCATTTGTGGGTGGGGGGAACCCCTAGAGGCAGGGGGTAACCCATTTGTGGCTGGGGGGAACCCCTAGAGGTAGGGGGTAACCCATTAGTGGGTGGGGGGAACCCCTAGAGGCAGGGGGTAACCCATTTGTGGGTGGGGGGAACCCCTAGAGGTAGGGGGTAACCCATTAGTGGGTGGGGGGAACCCCTAGAGGCAGGGGGTAACCCATTTGTGGGTGGGGGGAACCCCTAGAGGCAGGGGGTAACCCATTTGTGGCTGGGGGGAACCCCTAGAGGCAGGGGGTAACCCATTAGTGGGTGGGGGGAACCCCTAGAGGCAGGGGGTAACCCATTTGTGGGTGGGGGGAACCCCTAGAGGTAGGGGGTAACCCATTAGTGGGTGGGGGGAACCCCTAGAGGCAGGGGGTAACCCATTTGTGGGTGGGGGGAACCCCTAGAGGCAGGGGGTAACCCATTAGTGGGTGGGGGGAACCCCTAGAGGCAGGGGGTAACCCATTTGTGGGTGGGGGGAACCCCTAGAGGTAGGGGGTAACCCATTTGTGGGTGGGGGGAACCCCTAGAGGCAGGGGGTAACCCATTAGTGGGTGGGGGGAACCCCTAGAGGCAGGGGGTAACCCATTTGTGGGTGGGGGGAACCCCTAGAGGTAGGGGGTAACCCATTTGTGGGTGGGGCGAACCCCTAGAGGCAGGGGGTAACCCATTTGTGGGTGGGGGGAACCCCTAGAGGTAGGGGGTAACCCATTAGTGGGTGGGGGGAACCCCTAGAGGCAGGGGGTAACCCATTTGTGGCTGGGGGGAACCCCTAGAGGTAGGGGGTAACCCATTTGCGGCTGGGGGGAACCCCTAGAGGCAGGGGGTAACCCATTAGTGGGTGGGGGGAACCCCTAGAGGCAGGGGGTAACCCATTTGTGGGTGGGGGGAACCCCTAGAGGCAGGGGGTAACCCATTTGTGGCTGGGGGGAACCCCTAGAGGCAGGGGGTAACCCATTAGTGGGTGGGGGGAACCCCTAGAGGCAGGGGGTAACCCATTTGTGGGTGGGGGGAACCCCTAGAGGTAGGGGGTAACCCATTAGTGGGTGGGGGGAACCCCTAGAGGCAGGGGGTAACCCATTTGTGGGTGGGGGGAACCCCTAGAGGCAGGGGGTAACCCATTAGTGGGTGGGGGGAACCCCTAGAGGCAGGGGGTAACCCATTTGTGGGTGGGGGGAACCCCTAGAGGTAGGGGGTAACCCATTTGTGGGTGGGGGGAACCCCTAGAGGCAGGGGGTAACCCATTAGTGGGTGGGGGGAACCCCTAGAGGCAGGGGGTAACCCATTTGTGGGTGGGGGGAACCCCTAGAGGTAGGGGGTAACCCATTTGTGGGTGGGGCGAACCCCTAGAGGCAGGGGGTAACCCATTTGTGGGTGGGGGGAACCCCTAGAGGTAGGGGGTAACCCATTTGTGGCTGGGGGGAACCCCTAGAGGCAGGGGGTAACCCATTAGTGGGTGGGGGGAACCCCTAGAGGCAGGGGGTAACCCATTTGTGGGTGGGGGGAACCCCTAGAGGTAGGGGGTAACCCATTTGTGGGTGGGGGGAACCCCTAGAGGCAGGGGGTAACCCATTTGTGGGTGGGGGGAACCCCTAGAGGCTGGGGGTAACCCATTTGTGGGTGGGGGGAACCCCTAGAGGCAGGGGGTAACCCGTTTGTGGGTGGGACCATTTGTGATAAATTTACTGGGTTCTGGTGCCCACGACATCCCCTTTTGAGCGTTTGAAACAGCGTTTCCGGGACCCGGCACTGCTCGCAGTGGGCTCAAATGTCCAAAAACGACCCATTCTGTACCCCCCCAAAAAAAAAATGCGAGCACCTCCCCCTTGGCACGCCGGTCTTACGACGACCCTGCCTGTTTCTGGTACTGGGAAAAAAACGGAAAAAAACGGAAAATCAGGGTGTCGATTTTGGGATTTTCCGTTTTTTCGTTTTCCGTTTTTTTTCGGATTTTTTTCGTCGAATTTTGACCAAGTCGCAGCCAGCGCCCACAGGCGGAAAAAACGAAAAAAAAGGAAAAAACGGAAAAAAACCGAAAAAATCGACACCCCCCTTTTGGCCCATTTTTGGCTGGGGAAAATGGGCCATTTTTCACGATTTTTTCGGTTTTTTGTCCGGACCGGCACCGCATTTGAGGGGCAAAAATCTGATTTCCGAGGCCCGGGAATGGTCGCAGTGGCTTCATTTGGCCAAAAACGTTCAATTTACCCTTCTCCAAAAAAAAATTCGAAAGGGTCCCCCTACAAATCGCCGGTCTTAGGAAATTTTTTTTGGGCACCCAGATTTCAAAAATTTTCAAACTATTTTCTGGACCAAAAATCAAACTATTGAGGTCCTGGCCGGACATGTCCGGGGGGGGGTCAAAATTGGATTTCCCGAATTTCCGGGTCCGGACATGTCCGCCCGGACATCCGGACACCAGAAAATGTCCGCCCGGACATGTCCGCCCTGTCCGGGGCGGACATTTCTGGATGTCCGGATGTCCGGGCGGACATGTCCGGGCGGGAAATTCGGGAAATGTCCGGGGGGGGGGGGGGGGGTCAAAATTGGACCCGGACATCCGGACTTCCGGATTTCCGGGTCCGGGCATGTCCGCCCTGTCCGCCCTGAAATCGCCTAAGGGGCCGGGGGAAATCCAGGAAATTCGGGAAATCCAGGAATATGAAGAATCCTCCTTAGTCCCCCTTTTTTGTAGCAACCACATCAGATATGCTGTGCGGGGTGGATCAATGCACAATGGGAAGGTGCGTAGCAGTTGCCTGTCAGTGGCCTGGTGGTGCACACTCGGGAGGGGGGGGGGGGTGATCAGGGATCGCCCAACCCCGGCCTGCCCATCACGCGCACACCACCAACCACCCCGCCTCACCCCCCCTCCCTCGTCCAGGGTTTTGACGGGGGGGTACAGTGAGTTTCCGTGGCGGTAAACCGTAAGTGGGGGATTCGGCGGCAGCGTCCTCCGACGCAACCACACGCGGGGGGTGAGGAGGTAATAGTGGAGATACCACTGCCACCAAGGCTGTGGCAGGCCAGCGACAATAGGGAGTGGAGGTGGAGGTGGAGGTGGAGGTACCTTAACGATGGATGAACAACCCCAAGAGCTTCTTCAAACCCCCGCAGCTATTCATAGCGTGAGAGTGTGCCTGCCCCACCAAACTGGTGTTGCAAAAGTGGCACAGTGTTGACACACAGTGTGGCACAGAGGGAGAGGTCTCCCACAGACACATGAAATAAAGCTTCTGTTTGGAAGGTATCTATCAGTGGCACTCTTGTTCAAGAGTGGGGGAGACAGGTCAGTAAACCCGGCCCTCCAGAGCCATGTGTGGTGTCGATCTTTAATGGGTTTTGGGGCAAGCACGGCTGCGACCACCGCCCCCCACCCCCCCCTTCTTCACTCGCCAAACCTACACCCGGCGAGGTGCCGGTCTTCATCCAACACGACAGACCGCGCTGCCAGAACCAGCTCATCGCAGAGGTCATCGAGAGACGCATGCGACGAGAACAGCTCCTCCTCCTCCTCCTCCTCACACCCCACCACCGGCGGGGTGCGAGGAGGGGGGGACACGGCCGCCGCTGCCGCCGCTCCCCCCCCTTCCTCTTCCTCCTCCTCCTCCTCCCCTCCCCCTCCGCCCGCCGACACCGAAGCTGCCGCAGGGGTGGAGCCACTCCCACTCCCGACCGACGCAGGCCCTGCCCCAACGACAGGCTCGGGGCCGCACATCATCAGGCTGCCGCCAGGGGCCCCATCAGCACCACTGCTGCCGCAACCCCCACAACTCCTGCAGGGCTCGCCTTCCCGGGAGTCGAGCGATTCGGCATGCAACCCATCCTTCTGCCCGCCTTCACCTGGGGCAGGGGAGCAGGGGATGCGCTGCGAGGCTGATGGGGAGGCGGCACTATCCCGTGCAGTGCCAGGGGTGCGTTGTGCGGACCCCACCTGAGGAGATGCTGGAGGCGATGCCGTGTCGTCGTCACCCATGATGTTATCAAGCTCGATGACGCGCGGCGTGCTGGTGTCGGAGATGGACAGTGCATCAGGCTCTGGCTTGATGGAGCTGAACCCCAGCACTCTCGACAGCAGCCCTCTCTGCTGAGTCCTGCTGCTGGCGATGGACTGCGTGTCGGAGGCAGGCTCTGGGGCAGTGGAACAAGTTTCGCAGACCCGCATTTGCTTTAGGACACCGTTGACGGGGAAGAGCTGGTGGTGAGAAGAGCATGAGGTGCAGAATATCCTCCCGCATCGCCTGCAGTGGTGCCGTCGGACTGTGAAGGAGAAGCGTCGGTCGCACCGGACGCATGCGGATGTGTCGCTGTCCCGCATCCAGGCAGAGCCTTTGCAGTCTTTGCATATCTTGAGGTATCCATCGACCTGCCACTCCGCCGTGACTCGGGCACTCTGTATACACCCTCCGCAGACCACCTCCCCGCAGAGCCTGCAGTGGTGCCGGCGTGTCATAAAGGTAAACTTTGCCCCGCACCGCATGCACCCCACCGCAGTGCCATCTGCGACCCACACGACACTCACCATTGGGCCTGGGGAGATTCGCTGTGGGCGGCGGGGAGGGGAGGGGGAGGGGGGGTGGGGGGCGGGTGTGATGCGGGCCCAACCCACCACCAGCACCCCCCTCGGGGGTGAGGGTGGTGGGGTGGTGGTGGGGAGAGAGGAGGGGCGGGGGGTGGGGTAAAGGGTGGGAGGGGGGAGTGGGTGATAGCCCTGTGTGGTGGGTGTGGTGGGGGGTGTGTGTGCAGAGGGGGGGGGGGGGGGTTAGGGGGGGTCAAATGGGGGTGACAAACACGATTTTTCAAAAAACCGGCGCAGAGGCCCCAAAGCCCCCGTAAACCCTCCAAACCCCCCCAGATCGGTCCGGAAACCCATCGAACCCCACTTTTCCACCATTCCGGGCACCTCAGGTGCCCGAATTGGGGTACCTAAATTTTGTGCCACCGTTTGGTACCGGACAGTGCCACTGTGTGGGAGGTTGGAAAAGAAAATGCCCCAACACACCACATCTGAGGGTTGCAATGCATGTTGCTTGCCAACCACGTCATCCGGTGGGTGTCAGGCGCTATGTAGGTGGCATTAGCCAGGTCTTCGATGTGTTCTGGCTTGTATATATACCTCCCTGCCTGCGGCACAGGCACTGCCTTTGTCCCCCACACCAGCCACAGAGAGCGTATTGTACTCGGTCCACGGTTGCTGATTCATTGTGATGCGTTGTATCCTCGAGTGAACGTCACACACTAGTGGCACCACCACCCGCCATCCGAGAGCTGTATTGACTTTGCGCGCTTCCGTTGTATTCACCTCGCCACGCATATTGCACCGTTCAGTACCAGTGCTCTTGGGCCAGGCAAAGTAGACCGCAGCAACTACCAATTCTGGCACAATGGGTACCACGACAGCGCACTTCATGTGTTCCCGGAATGTACAGCTCGTGTTGCAACAGTCGTTGTCAACACATCCCGGTTGTGGAGCACTGCTGCACAGGAATCACACGACCATCTGGACTGTTCCGTACCTACAGGCAGCCTCCCGGTGCATGGTGGCAGGGAGGTACATATACAAGCCAGAACTCATCGAAGACCTGGCTAATGCCACCTACATAGCGCCTGACACCCACCGGATGACGTGGTTGGCAAGCAACATGCATTGCAACCCTCAGATGTGGTGTGTTGGGGCATTTTCTTTTCCAACCTCCCACACAGTGGCACTGTACGGTACCAAACGGTGGCACAAAATTTAGGTACCCCAATTCGGGCACCTGAGGTGCCCGGAATGGTGGAAAAGTGGGGTTCGATGGGTTTCCGGACCGATCTGGGGGGGTTTGGAGGGTTTACGGGGGCTTTGGGGCCTCTGCGCCGGTTTTTTGAAAAATCGTGTTTGTCCACGTAAAAGGGTGGCATTTGACCCCCCCTAGGGCAGTGATTAAAAATTCGTGTTATTCGAATCAGGGCTGTTCCTAACTGGGGGGCTGGTTCCCCACTTTCAGGATTCTGAACTTTTTTTCTAAGAACTTTTGTACGGGGAAAAAAAGTTTTTTTCTAAGAATTTTGTAAGGGAAATTTTTTTTTCTAAGGGTTTTTCGCAGAGGAAATTTTTTTTTCTAAGATTTTCCCAGTCGACAGGGCGCACACAAGGATGGAAGGGAAGTCTCTCCCCCGTACAGTTCGCCTTGCTGGCCAACTGGAGACTCCGCAGGATGACCCCGCCCACCTCCTCTTGCCTCGGTTTGCGTGTTGCTGGTGTGTTGCCTGTGTATTGCTGTTGTATTGCACTCCTGAGGACCTCCCTATTTATTCCCACTCGACTACCCTTCGACAGGACCCTGACCTCACACTCACCCAACCTCACGTACTCCGCGAATATGGTGCGCACCACTGCAAAAATCTCCGGGAGCTTTTGGGCTTTCAGGCCTGAAGGGGCCAGTAGGGGGGTGGCGTCGGGGAGTGGCAGCTTTGTAACTATCCTCCAGCTGCTGGCATGTACAGTACTGCGGGAGTGCCAAGGTGTATTGAGCAACCTCCTCCAGTCCCTGCGGAGCACAACCCCCGATGAGAACGAGCCCCAGATGATCACCTCGCAGGACCCGCAGCGACCCAACCCTGACGTCAGTCTCTCCGCCCTCGGACACAAACACCCGCACCTGAAGCACCTCTGCACCACCAAAAGCGCCACCGTCTACAGCTGCCCATCTTGTGGTGAGTTCCGCACAGCTATTACAGACAGCATGGTTGTGATGTTGGGCGTCGTGAAGGACGAGGTGCAGCGCGTTGCTTCTCAATTTATGGAGAAGCAAGGTCCGTGCACATGTGGTGCTGTCCGGGCTGCGCAGTTCTGCGTCGAGAAGGCCCCGCACCTCCTGTTCCTCTCGACGCAGCGGTTTTCTGCATCCGGCGAGAAGCAGAAGCACCTGACGGAGCTTGCGGAAACCGTCAACGTCAAGGAATTAAGAGACCTCTCCGCCCTTCGTGAGCTTGGCGTTGACGGCAACGGGGTGGTGCAGGTGGGCACGGTGCAGCCGGTGAATCACCGGTACCGGTTTGTCGGTGCATCGTGCACAAAGTCCGGGCTGACCCTCGCGAAGGGGATCGCCTGGGAGACGCTGTGCGCTCGTGGCCCCGCCACCACTCTGAAGTGGAAGTCGATCATGACTGATCGTGTGACGGATTGCTCTGTGGCGCCGTTCAATCGTGCGAACGCGAAGCCAGCACTCGTGCTGTACGCACGTGAGGCATCGGACGGTGACGGGCACGACGTCGATGCTTCGCATGATGCGCCGCCGCCTCCTCCTCCGGATCCCCTGGCCGCCTCTCCTGCAGCTACCACCGCCGCCCCTGTCGCCCCTGCACCCCACGCCGCCTTCTACACCGGGGAAGGGGCGTGCCACGTCGCCGCGTTCGACAGCGCCGGGCGACTGTCCCCATGGCTGACCGCCATGAAGCTCGCCCAATCAACCGGAGGCGTCAACATTGGGCTTGTACCAGGGTGGGTTCAACGGGATCTATACAGTTCTGGACACTACTGCCTCCGAGTGCTTGACTGCCTAGCAAGGTCAATTCCCATTACGGAGCCGACGCGTACCAGTGCTGCGGCGCTTCTGGAGGGCGTTGACTCCCCCGAAGCGGAGGCCCTCACGGTGAAGCTCAGGCGTCCGCGATTGATGGATACGAGATTCCTCGTGGACGAAGAGTTGGACACCAACACCGCGTCAGTGGCCCTGCAGACTTTCCGCACATCCCGCGGTTTAAATGTTCACTTTTCTATCGTCGACACCACACAGCCTCGCACCTTCGGCTTGCTTCTTCCGTCGTTGATGGCCCAGTACCCCTTGCGGCTTGTCTTCGACACAGCAAAGGCGCACTTCCTTCTTTTGATGGCAGCAAACAAGAAGTACGTGCCAGAGGGCTCAATGGTGAACGGTCTCCTTCGGATTCAGCAGCGGCAGGCACAGCTCGCCATACAGGAGAAGCAGCAGCGGAAGATCCACGCTGCAGCCTCCGGTGTGGTGCGTCTCCCTGATGGGAGGTGGAGGTGCACCACGTGTGCACCGTTCTTGGTGCAGCTGGAGGGGGAGTTCTCGGAGCAACCCCACTTGCTCCGGTATGCACGCGGCGAAGCGTCTATGTCTGCCACGACAGTTGGGCGCCAGCAAAGCAATATCCGCCGCCACATGGGTGGTGCGGCGCACAAGAGAGCAGTGCAGTTGTCCACGCCTGGGAGTGAAAACACCAATGTGACAGCTACAGATATCCCCAAGCAGACGCTGTGCGCGAAGGTGAAGGTGACCAGCGAGCAGTACACAAGTCTGGTCAACCTGGTGTACAACGTGGCAACGGCGACGCAACGGGCGGAGGGGCTGAGCAGTGTGGGTGCGAGGTTGCAGGACGACAAGCGGAAGGGGCTGCATGTCCTGGACACCCACTACTCTCGAAAAGTCGCGAAGGAGTTCCAGACGATACTCTGGGAGGTGCTCCTGAGGGGAGTGGTGGGTGCGGTGCGTGCGTGTCGGGCGGCAACCCTGAAGGTGGACGGTACCACGTTCGCCCGCATCGACTTGATGATCGTCATCGTTTCGGGGATCAGCAGGACGGATTGTGCTATGAAAGATTGGTGTGTGGGCACAGTCGACTTGAAGAAAGCTGACGCAGAGTCGCAGAAGGACGAGCTGGTCAAGTTGTTCGACAGCCTCCAGCTGTCGCAGTGGGCGCGGCGTTCGCTGAAGGGATTCGCGGCAGACGGGGCATCAACGATGAAGAGTCTCAGGGGGAAGCTCGAGATCGCGTGGGGATGCACTCTCATCGATGTGCATGATGCTGCCCACATGCACCAGCTGTCCGTCGGCCTCATCAAGAAGACACGAAAGGTTGTTGAACATAGCCGCCTCCTCCGACACTGGTTTGCCTTCTTCAGATCAACCGCCAGGCAGAAGTCTCTGCAGATCATTTCCGGTGGGAAATGTCTCTCCTTCCCGAAGGAGCACTCCGTGCGTTGGGCAGCTGCAACGTTCCGTCGCCTGAACGCGGCTGTGGTGAACTTTGACTTCACTGTCGCTATGCTCGGGGAGATCCAGCCGCCGCCGTTCTTCTTCCACAAGCTCACCCCCGAGTATTCCCTCTCGACTTGCATCTTGGCTGACGTCTTCGACATCAATAAAGGGGTGAGCGAGGCGTTGCAGAAGCGAGACCTGTCGCTCTCGTCGATGGAGAGCATCCTGCAGAATGCACTGACAGTGCATAAGGTGCTGGCGCGCCAGCCTGGCAAGCACGAAGCCAAGTTCTATGAGAACCAGGGAACCACATCGTTGCCTCCGGGGGTAGTTGCCGAGATGACTTCCTGGCGCTCAAAGCTCTGCCACACCATCTACAAGGACCTGGCCAAGAGGTGGGAGGAGTATCCCTGCCGCTCATTCAGCTCTTTCTTCGCGACAAGTGGGAAGGACAGCACGTGCGAGTGCCTCATGGCGCTCGCTTCTCGCTTGGGTTACGACCAGGCAGAGATTCTCAGCATCGGCATGGAGTGGGTGAAGCTGCGGTTGGAATGCACAGAT
The DNA here is from genome assembly GCA_963210315.1 of Rhynchopus euleeides. Classification (NCBI taxonomy): domain Eukaryota; phylum Euglenozoa; class Diplonemea; order Diplonemida; family Diplonemidae; genus Rhynchopus; species Rhynchopus euleeides. The sequence goes on from OY723246.1 coordinate 832,596, forward strand.
CTCAGGGGGAACCTTCTGAAAGAGTTTGTCGTCGACTTCTTGCTGGAATCCGAGAGTTCGACGTTTGCGATAGTGCTTGAGGCCATGGTGGCACTGTCACCCTCGACTGTGTTTGTGGAGGCTGCTTTTTCAGTTGTAACGCGCATGAGGGGATCGTTCCGGAAGGCACTCTCTGCCGCAAGCATCTCTCAAGAACTGGGCATCACTATAGAGCTGTCACATGATGACGCGGCGCGCAAGATCATCGTTGAAGAAACAGTCAACACGTTCCTCGCCAACAAGAAGCGCCGCTTCACTGCGCGTTCCCTGACGCCTCTTCCAACTCTGACAACCGTGGAGCTCGTTGACCTCGATGCAGCCATGGGTTCTCTATTTGCTGGCGTGGAGGATTGTGATGAGGAATCGGACGGCAGCTGGGAAGATGACAACGCCGATGCATTGTCGATTGTCAGCCTCGTGGAGGAAGTCCCTGAGGATCCCTTCCTCACTTCGTTGCTTGCAGATGCCGCACCCCCCGTCGTGCCTCCAGCCACCCTGCAACATGTCACCTTCCAGCTCCCCGCTTCATCGACCCCGGGCACCCCATCGACACTCCCCACACCTCAGCCGGAAGAACCGCCGCAGCTGCCTCCCACACAGGCGGCACCGGCAGAGCGCAGGAGGGAGGTTGGGCCGCACCCCGAGGAGCCCCAGGAGAAAAGGGCCCGCGTCCATGTCGACATCGATGTCGACATGGAGGAGGATTGGGGAGAGTGGGCGTACGTTTCGGACGCCGAAACTTCCGAGTGAGCCATCATCGTTCTTAGAAGGGGGGGGGGGGTGGGGGCGGGGGGGTGGTTTTCATCGTAGAAATCATAGAAAAAGTCCCGCCTGACGGGCACGCGCCTGAAACCTGTGGGGGGGTGAGCAAAAAATCCCTTGTAAAAATTCTTAGAAAAAACCTGGTTCCCCGACCCAAAAAACCCGGAAAAAGGGCTGGTTCCCCGCCCAGGCCTGATTCGAATACGAATATTATTTCTCGAAAAATTTTCGCCACGAATAATTCGCGAATTATTCGTGGGGTTTTACTGGGGTTTCTCTACTAGGAATAGGGACCTACTGCCCACACTCGGGTCGTGGGCGCAGCCCACGACCCCAGTGTGCCCTGAGGGGACGTGCAATCACTACATTGTGATGATGCGACGCCGAGAATCATCATCTGCAGTGCCTGGAGGAGTACGCTGCACCGTGCATTGAAGACAACAAGCGCTAAGGGGAGTGGGCACCGTCGCGCTGGTGGGACCATTATGGTGCCAGGCGGCCGCTGTTGCACTACGGGGCTGTACCTGATGGGGAAATCGTCATCCGCGATCCCTACCGAACTTGCGTGGAGGGAGCGGAGCCACCTGGGTCACTCAAAGGTGGAAGCACTACCCCGGTGCCCGAACCTGGGATACATTGTGCGTGCTTTATGCTGTTCCTGTTGTGCAGTTGGTGACTGGCAGGATAGCAACTGCCTCCTTCAAGATCCCTGTGGTGGAGACCTCCACGCGTGAGTGAGGTGCTGCCGATGCAAAGGGATCACCACACCTGTGTGCCGTACGGTCAGACATACGTGTGATGATTCATGAGGAAAGCAAAGCCTGAGGCGCTCTGTGGCGCTTTCCCTCGGTTTGCACTGGAATACACGTGGTCTGACGCCTCTGCCCCTACACAAACCCACAGAAACTTCACGAATAATGACCGAATAACACATGGCCATTTATTCGCGAATAATGCCATTATTCGTATTCGAATACGAATATTATTCGAATATGTAACTCTGAAAATCGGAGATCACGAATTATTCGCGAATAGTATCTTCACTGCCCTAGGGGGGGGGGGGGTTGGGTTGGGTTCTACACGGTGGACTCCCACCCCCTGGAGCGGGGGTCTGGGGCGGGGGTCTGGGCGAGTGGGGGTCTGGACCCCCGCGAGCGGGGGTATGGACCCCCGCTAGCGGGAGTCTGGACCCCCGCGAGTGGGGGTCTGGACCCCCGCTGTCGGGGGTCTGGACCCCCGCTAGCGGGAGTCTGCCCTGCTATTTTTGGTGCCCAGACGACCCCCGCGAGCGGGGTCCATACCCCCGCTCGCGGGGGTCCAGACCCCCGACAGCGGGGGTCCAGACCCCCGCGAGCGGGGGTCTGGACCCCCGATATTCCGATATCCCAAAAAGGTGCACCCTGACGTGTGGGAGTCCACCGTGTATATGGGGGTGTGGGGTGTGGCTTGGTATACACTCAGTCTCACCACCCCCTTTTTAATATCGTGGAACAGTCAATTCTACACATTCTACTCTTTACCCCCCCCCCCCGTTCTCTGCTGCAAAGTCCCACCGCAAGGTCATATGATGTGTGGTGGGGGGAGGGGAGGGGTGAAGTTTGGCGAAAGAGTCCGGGTTTTGTTCGTGCGCACAAACGTGTGATGTGGCCCCCATGTGAAGGGCGTTGCTGTGAAAAAGTTATTTTGTGGTGCTCTCTGGTACGCTCCCACTGACACTTTCGCTGTGACAAGGCAAGTTTGTTTGAGCGGTACTATTCGGCGGCAACGGAGTTGACTTTGGGGTTTAAAAAAATCGCATCGGTGCTGAGTACTAACAAACGATCTCTGTAAAGAGGGTGGCGGTGAAGTAGAAGGAAGCAGAGGCTTGATCTCCCTTCGAGAGGGGGTCTGGGGGGGTGTATGAGGGTGTGCCTTAAGGCAGGTTGCCTTCCCCTTCTCTCCGGTCTCTCAGAATATATCTAACATACAGCAGCGCATGCTGGTCTACCCCACTTTGCAACGTGATCACTCCCTACACGTTTTGAACCCACCCCCTAACAGCTGGTCAGCACATCCGACCCCGCTGGACATGGGCTTCCCCTCCCCACCCACCCCCCCCCCCCTCCACTTCATCTAGATGTCGGTACAAAAAGAGCCCCACCGGCTTTCCTGGGGGGGCACCATTTCAAGAGGAGTTCCCCCCCCTGCCACACCACCCACCGTCCCCCCGAATGATTTGCCACCCTTGCCTTTGGTCAGCATCCGTGGCTTCTTCTTCGCGGAAACAGGGCGCTGGGGCACCTCCTCCACCCCTCCCTGCCCTTGAAAAACCTGAGGGGGTCTTCGCTGGTCGTCATCCTTCGCCAATCTTCGTCAGTTTTCAGCCAATTCAACTGGAAATGCACTAAAATGCACTGACGACCACCCCGCAGCGAAGACCCCTCAGCACCCCAGTAAAAAAAAACTCTCACCACCTCCATTGGGCCACCGTCGGGTCTATCCAATCGACCAGGCTACTACTACCGCTACTCCGTCACCGGGTCGCGGAGCGACCCCATCACAGGGAGCCCCTGCTGCACCCTCTCGAGAAACGCAGGGAGGCGGCGGCTGAGCAGCAGGCGGAGCGGCTTCGCCGGCGCAGGGTGGAGGAGGAGGTGCGCCTTGACGATGTCCTCCATCACGCGCATCTCCTTCTCCTTTTCGTGCAGCTGCCACTGCAGGACCTCGTGCACCGCGATCACCTCGCGCAGCTTCGCCTTCAGCTGCGACTTCTCCCTGCGTCGGTACGTCGGCCCATCCGGATCCTCCTGCAGAATCGCATCGGACCTCATGCGCTCCGCATGCAGCTGCCTCTGCAGCTCCGCGACACGCCCCTCCAGCGCCGCTATGTCCCCCCTCGCCCCTAGCAGCTCCTCCTCATACCGCTGCTCCCGCCTGTCAACCCCCTCGCGGAACGCCCGGTACTCCCCCAGCACCTCCAGTGCCTTTGCCCGGACATAGTCTTCGTTGAAATCTTCGTCAGCCAGGGCCTGGCCCACCCCCAGCGCCTGCCGCCACGTCGCGGAGTCTGTCCATGCAGGTGCGGCGGGGGGTCTCATGGGGAACCGCTGGGGCGGGCCCGGGCAGCGTGGCGGCTGGGGTGACTTCGGGAGTGCCGCCAGGTGTGCGGCAGAGGTTGCCGGGGGCGGCAGGGGGGTGCCCCGCTGGGGTGTGGCGCGTGGGGATCGCACCGGGATGCTGTGCACCTGGTGGACCAGGTTTGAGGCGAGGGAGATGGTTGCTGCGGAGCGTGCCTTTGCGTCGTCCTCGTCCTGCGCGTTCAGCTGTGGTGGTGGTGTTGGTGGGGAGGAGGGTGGTGAATAGGTCAGGTATGATAGCAGCCGAATCAGCAGGTGGAGGGTTTCGGTGGTTTTCATCCCCCTCACCCGCCTTGCAGGCGGAACGTAAGAAGGGGAGAGTTAACCACTTACGGGTTTGGCTGAGCTGAATGACACTTTCCGCATGAAAGTCGTGTGCGGAACAAGACAAATCAAGAGGAGATGCACCATCTGAGACCTCCAAGTCGCAGCAAAGCTGCTCAAACAAATTTGCTCGTGGATGGCGGATGGTGGCAGTGGTGAAGCGGAAGAAAGGTACATCACACCACAGAGGGAGGATTGACCCCCCCCCCTTCCCTCGTGAGGCTGTGTCCGATATCTCTGGTCATCAGCCATCGGGGGGGGACGTTTCGTTTATGGCTCACAATTCATTCAAACTTGCTGAGCCCCAGTGACCCCCTTCCAGCTGCCATACCTCTGCAAGGATCTGCTCGGCAGTCAAGCGTGCGGCAGACTCGTTCGACGCGGTGTGGGGGACGTTCTTTGCGTTGATGAGCCGCTCCGCAAACCTCTTGGCGTCCTCGGGGCTGTTGATGCTGAGCATGGACACCTTGCTCATCTGCCCGGGGGGGACGCTGTCAGAGCAGCTGAGCTGAGGCGTGGCAGCACCGCGCTGCCTTCGCTGCGCGACCTCAGCTGACCATTTATCAAGCGCCTCTGCACTGGCGTCATATGCATTGGCGCTGCTGGCACGCGCATGCTCCATGCTCGGCATGCAGGCCTGGGAGGTGTGGTGTCCGATGGGAGGATGCTGGGTGCACGGGAGACTAGTCAATGATATGGCTGGCATGTGGACTAAAGTGTGGAGAATGCATGGGGAGGACCGCTCGTCACAAGTAGAAATGAGAGACCAAACAAACTCGTCAGTTCACTCATCAAAAGCGGAAACTGGTGGGAGGGCGAGGCGATGGTAGCTACAAACATCCGTGGAACATGAATGTGCCCTGTAAACAGCTCCTAATAAGTGTTATACCGGTATACCCAGTCGCAAAGTTGATACGTATTGAACCCGAGCTCGGCACATTGCCAGGAGCAAGGTGTGTCGTGATACGATTTACTGCCACTCAGGAAAGGATGCCTCTATCCATCCGAGTGTCTCTCAAGGCAGATAGCCCTGAGATTTGCAGGCACTCTCGCGTATAGAGCGGGGGCCGGTGGTCAACCCCACAGCTGCCCCACACGGGACATGCAGATTCGGTGCAGCGATACCATACTGCCATGACATCACGGGCACACAACTATTTTGCACGCTGCTGGGTCAGACAGCTGGGTACCTGCGACGCACACTGGGGCTTGGCCCGGAGGACAAGGGAATGCTGGACAGTTTGGACTCGCGGCGAGCTGGACTTCGTGTAGAATACAAAGGCGCCCGGGTTCACGGCACCCGCCTTCGCCCAGCGCCACCCATCCCCTGACGGGTGGTGTGGGTGAGGGGGCAAGGAAGTGGGAGCGGCGAGTTGATATGTGGCGTTGGTCCTATGCCGAACAGAAGAAGAAAGTTCACCACGCTGAATTGCCTGGGGGCAGCCAACCAGGAAACATGCCGAGGCAGCAGCCTCACTCACCGAAGCGCCTGGTGTACTCGCTGTGGTGCATGCGGTGCTTCGAGCTGGCGTGGCGCAGCACAAACTCCGCGGAGGGGAATGCTCGCTGGATTCCAACGCAACTGCCCCGCACACAGCACACGCATGGGTGCTGGCCGCAGGGTGTTGGTCATCGGGTGCACGCTCCAATAGGAATGCGATGCTTGCGAGGCGGCCAATGCTGTCCACGACATTCACGTCGCCTCTGTGCTTGCGCGACCAACGCCTTCAACGTCCCTGTCACCTCAAGCCAACATAGGTTGTGCAGAAACCAGTCACTTTTGACGTTGCGACTGTTGATCGCAGCACCCCTCCCTCGCGCCGTGGCACCCTCGGCATTGGTCGCCTCGAGTCGCACCGTGGTCCAGCAGGAGCGCCACAAGGGGCACTTCCCGCGTGTACACAATCGTGTTGCCGTTACTGTATGCTGCATTGACGTCTGCACCGTGTGCGATAGCCAATGAACATGACATCAAGGTACCATCTTTCAGGACGTGCATCTCGTCAATGCCGCGTGCATTGATATTCGCACCCAACTTGATCAGGCCTGCTGCTTGCGAGGGCAGTGCGCGGAAAGCAGTGGTGTGGATTGATCGTAGGCGCACTTTTCCTCAAGATCCGCACCGTGCTCGATCAGCACGTCGAAGAAGCCCAGGCAGGCTGCCCTATGCAGAGAGGTGTTGCGCGTCACCTCGGCACAGGACCCTGACATGCTGTGCAGGACACTACTGAAGGCTGCTGATGCAAACAGTGTGCCACAGTACGTGACATTGCCTCACATGGCACCCTGCAGCAATCCGTGTCCTCCGAGATCCTGCTGGCTATGGTGTGTGCGTCTTCCCGGGACTTCACAGACATGTGCCGCCTGTTCTTTCTCAGCAGCCCAGTAGACGAAGTCTGCGTTGAATCCATTGACTCGCGCAAAATCGCGCAGAATCGGAAAATACATCCTGTCATCAAACATGATCCTGCATACTGGCATGTTAAGATTAAGCACAGCAGCGTAGAGTGCCTCTCTGGCGTGGTCGTGGGACAGAGAGATGTCGTCGCCCAACCAGGGCCCACGCAAGAAGCATGAGGCGCACAGTCTCAGTGTCCCCTCGCTCCACAGCTTGGCTGGTCGGGATCGAATTCCCCAGGTTGACACCGTATCATTCAGGATGCGCATGGCCATTTCGCGATCAACAGCCATGACCTCGACGGTGCTGTCCGATGACAGGGCAGCGACACTGCTGTCGTCGGACAGGAGCATCTGGCATGAGCTTCATCCCGAATGTGGGGAATGTCTATTGATCCAGTTCGCACTGCGCCTTATGCACTGCGGTTTGCAGTTCAGCCAGTTTCGGCTCACCGGAAAACTCACACATCACCTCATGGTCCCGAGCACCACACGTAGCCCCATCGCAGGAGTTGTATCTCCTGGGGGATTCAGGTGGCAAACGCAACAACCAAACATGCAACCAATACATATGAACATGGCAAATGAGGGCCTTTCACTTTGATGTTGCACGTTGTGTGCTATCCAGGCCATGCACGAGACAAAGGTTTTCATTCATGATATCTGGTGCGCCTGGAACAGCGCTTTAAAACTACTGATGAACCTCTGATAGAAGGGTGGAGTGTCGGAATTCACTATAGGTGGGCTGACTCAGTAAAGGCTGGCAATGTGGTTTTGCGCACATACTACAGCCCTGTGGGCCTTCCTCTACTTTCAGGGCTCCAGAGCGTCTCCCGTATCTTTCATTACACGGTGGGCTTCAGCCACCTGAGCGGGAGTCTGAGAGTGAGTCTCAGACTCTCCCTGGCGGGAGTCTTTAGCCTCTTTCAGCTGGAAAATAGACCCCCACTAGCGCCAGTATAATCCCGCCCGGGGGAGTCTCGACTTCTCGCTAGCGGGAGTCTAGTTGAGACCCCCGAAAAGGGTTACCCTACCTACCCCCGCTGGGGTCCACTGTGTACGATACAACACGTCCTGGCGGATGGAGGAGCGCGACTCCGCGCACCGTCCGAGCTGACCTGGCTGTTCAACCCACTCTGCCACCTGTTCCTCATCATACTCTGCGACTGCTGTGCTGGACATGCCGCTCAATGTGGACAAGAAGGCTACTGTGCATGCAGTGCGTTCAGCTACAAGTCATCTGCTGATGGGGCCTTCGCTCAGAAGTGCAGAAACCTGAGAAAGAGTGAGCCGCCTCACAGCACTGGCTGCAAAGTGACACAGTCTGACATACAGTGTGGCACAGAACGAAGTCCCCCGATGACTTCGACAGTTTCGCAGCGCTTAGAAGAGGTGGGATCTCTGGGAATTGACTGCAGCACCCGGACCTCTGGAATTGACCATGATTCGGGCCCCACTCCATGCTGTACCGAGTCCATCAGTACCTCTCTGTATTCGAAGCTTGGTGGGAAACAACCCCACAGCCTGATATCCCAGGCGAGCAGTGGGCAGCAGCGACTCCACCTCGGAGATGGCTAATGATGGGTCAAGAAGTCCGTGGCATACGGACACGACAGCCTCTCTCTCCGGAGGCCCCCCTCTCCGGAATCGAACCCTAATTCCCCGTTACCCGTTACAGCCACGGCAGTGCACTACCCCTAAAAGGGCTCGAGAGACTGCGGGCTTGCACCAAAGGGAGCTGGGGGGTTTGATTGTCGAGAGTGAATGGAAAAGCAAGTATCCCAGCACATTCTTGCATGTTAGTCCTTTTTGTAGCCACCACACCAGATATGCTGTGCAAGGTGGATCACTGCACAATGGGAGGGTGTGTAGCAGTTGTCTGTCAGTAGCCTGGGGACCGCAACACAGTATCGCTAAAACACGACAAAGTGTACGCAATACGTAATCACTCCTTGACACCGTATATTTAGTGCTCCCGGTGTAGCTGACCCCTATATTTCGTACTTTGTTCGTAGTCAATAATCCCTTGGGGGTGTCGGGTTTGTCCCCTTTTGGGACTCTTGGGGCACCTGCGTTGTGGTTCTTCAGCCACCAGGAGAGACCGCGATTGACATCCTCCAGCTTCGGAAGCTTTGCTTTTCCATGACCATTCCTCTCTGTGGGAACTTCCGGGTTAGTGGGGAAATCCTGCCGTCCTCGGTGAGTCCATGCGAGGTATCATTCCGCAAGGGATTCATCCCGTGCACGCGTGGCCGTGACCCTCCATGGCTGACTGAAGGTGGCTAACGACTCCTTCAACACCCGCTTTCGGCATCGTCCTTGGATGCAATGGAAAGAGTGCGGCACAGGGTGCACGACGGTTTGAACAAGCCTGCACTGAGGGGACGGTGATGTGAAGGGATGGCGATCAGCGACTATATTTGGTGTTATCGACCCCCTGATATTTCGTGCCCTGTTCGTGCCCAAAACCCCGTTTGGACCCCGTTTTTTGCGGCCCCCGTTTTCCCCGTTCCAGGAGCTCGTTGCCACGCAGTGGCGCAGAACGCACCCCAGAACACTCAATGCCGGGCTGGATACGGACAACTGCTCTCCAGATTCGCTTGATTTTGCCCGTCGGTGGACCACCAGGGGTAACTTGAGAAGATCAGGTGGGCGGGGAAGCTGGGGCGGGGGCGGGTGACTCAACATTCAGGTTTCGGGCCCGGTGCCTGCGCGCATCCTGTCGTACTGTGGGGGGCGCAGCAGGTTTCTCCCATACTTTTCCAACGGGCGCACGATGATATGTGCTCCACGAACAACAACACAACCAACTACAAGAAACCGCGCACTGGCCGGTGTAGAACTTGGTGGTCCAGAACCATGAACAGGTCCTGGAGAGCAGCCGGTATGTTGCAGCACGGCATCCCGTTGCGGATCAGGGAGCACACCCTATGGCGTAGCTCCTTCCGCGACCACGGGCTCGGCAGCTCGGTGCACTGCACCAACACCACGTCGCTCTCCCGCAGGAACGGGAGCACCTCCTCGCCCACCTCCTTAAACTCTGTCGTCCAGAGGTCGTTCCGCTTCAGCAACCGGTATCCCGGAGTGGACGGGAGGTAGCCCTCCTCTGTGAGGGTCGTCTGCACAAGCGTGGACTCATCTGCCAGTGTGCAGTCATGCCCACGGGCAGATGAGTCCCCCTGCCAAGGTTGGTCTCCCCACCTGTTTGACGTAGATCATATATCGGAACCCTCTCCTGGTGCTGGCCCACCAACACCAAAGAGAAACCCTCAGCGAGACGGCACTCCTTTAACGTCCTCCAGCCGACCTAAACAGGCCAGAACGGGACAATACATGCCTGTCCGGGTCTATCCGGGCCTACACGGTGGACTCCAGCGGGGGTAGGGTAACCCTTTTCGGGAGTCTCAACTAGGGGGAGTCCAACTCCCGCTAGCGGGAGTATAGACTCCCGCTAGCGGGAGTCTATACTCCCGCTAGGGGGAGTCTGACTCCCCCTAGCGGGAGTCTTTTCACCTATTTTCACTCATTTTTCCCATGATACCTATGCAATGTGGCACTCGTCACTGAAGTACAGCCACACCAAACGAAACGGACGTTTCCACCCATCCCAGCTCGCAGACCTGATTCACAAAAATGGGGAAGACGACAACGAAGCCGGCAGCGAAGCCGGCGGCAAAGTCGATTAAGAAGAAGAAGAGCGCAGAGAGTCCCGAGGCTGCGGAGGCGACGAACATTGTGCATGATTTTTGCACGGCCTTCCCTGTTAAAAAAGGGGGCAGTGTGCTGACACTGGGATCCATTAGAAGGCTCCTAGCAACGGTGTTGAGCAAGGAGCTCCACCAGCACAGCACCCAGGTGGCCAACGCAATCATCGCCATGTCTTCCCTGACATGGATAAGTTCGCTGTCAGGGAAGTCGCAACGATGCGGAAGGAGGGCGCTCTCCGTCATATACAAGGTGGAGGCGAAGTATGGCAAGGTGCAGGATACAAACGTGTCGTCGGGGGCAGCCTGAAGCCGCGAATGATCGCGACACGGGCGAACGGCTTGGCACCGTGGGTCTGGATAGATGCTGGAGTTCGGCCGGGTGAAACCGGAAGTCGCAGCAAAATTTGCCCCCCCAGATTTCTTCCTCAAACCCACCCGTGGGCTGATCCGGCCTTGCACGGTGGACTCCAGCGGGGGTAGGGTACCACTACCGGGTTTAACCCTTTTCGGGAGTCTCAACTAGGGGGAGTCCAACTCCCGCTAGCGGGAGTATAGATCAGCAGTGGGCAACAATGAGGCGATGCGGGGGGCGAGGGCACCGATGCTCACTGTGCGACATCCCAGAAGAACGCTGGTATCAACAGGTGCATCGATACCCGCACCTGACTCTCTCTGAGATGAAAGAGGCTGGCTACCCCTCCCTCTTGGCAGGTGTGCTTCCCAATGCCCGCTACGTCACCCCAGCACTCCATGACTGCAAGGGGCTCGCCATGCGGCTGATCAGGGTACTGGATGACAGGGGTGGAGCTTGGGGGTTTTTTCGGGTCAGCTGACCTGATTTTCTGCAGGCCCTCACAAAAAATCAGGTCAGGGGGGGCCCTCGCTACCAGTCACTACTCGTCACTGCTCGTCAGCCAGTGAGGGGAAGTGCGCCGTGGCTCACTTTTTCTCACTCAGTCACACTTGGTAGCGAAGGCCCCCAGGGGTAAAAAGAAAAAAAATATAGATTTTCGGGAAACCGGAAAAGTTGGCTCCTCGCCTTGGGGCCTCAAGGTGACCAGGAGGCGTTTCGTGAGCAAAGTGACCCCAGCGACATGAGCACAGGCCTCAAACAGTCACAATAGAGGACAAATGAAGCTGCCCAACCCGTACCGTGCAACAGACGTTTACTACCGTGGCCTCCGGTGGCTGGGGGGCTCCGCCCCCCAGACCCCCCTGTGGCATGTGCCTGTCTTGTACCCAAGCCCTTTACATCAGGGAATCTCAGTATCCTCAGGAGGACGCAGCCAACTCACACAGAATCCGTACGCCCGCAAGTCACAGATGTTCACTACCGTGGCCTCCGGCGGCTGGGAGCTCCGCCTCCCAGACCCCCCCTACGGCATGTGTTTGTCTTGTAACCAAGTCCTTGCGCGTCCGGGGCTGCATATCGGTTCCGGTACCTCGCGGGAGGCTGGGCCCGAGCACTGATCTCTGAGACGAACCGGGGGGGAACCCATAAGAAAAAATTGGCTGACCCGATCTGACCCGATCCAGCCCGCAACCCCATATTTCAAGCTCCACCCCTGCTGGATGAGACAACAAAAAAATATTCGACAAGACCTGTACAAACCTTGCACTGAATGTGTCGCAGCATGGGACAGGTGCTCAGTTCCGGAAGGTCGTGCTTGCCTGTCACAGGACACACCTACAAGGGCTTGTTCCGCTACCTCTTTGTCTCCCTTGCAGACCTCATGCATTTCCGGTATGCAGACATCCCCTGGCGCTTCTGGGGATGCAAGGATGAGTCAGCCCGGATTCCCTTCTTGCGTGCTCGGATCTCAGGGCATATATTTCACTGGTTGATGGAGCATGCCGAAAAGGGATCAACGCGCAATGCCTACGTACACAGTCTCCATCATTGGTGGGCTCCAGAAGATGCAGTGCCTCTGCAGAACAACGACGAATTTGAAGAAGCAGAGAACGGACATCGCAAGAAAGATGCCGTTACAATCGCCAGCTCCGCAACTTACGAGAGAGATCTTGCGATGGCAGAAGAGAAGCGGCGCGCATCGGGCATGCCTTGGAAGGTTGCGCACCTGTCGCAGGACGGGATCCTCGGGTATAGAGAAGTCATCCTGTGTCCGTGTCTGCACACCCGACACGCTCATAGATTGGCTGTGTATGTTCTTTGCACACAGTTGACACAGCTGCAGAAGGGGTTTGTGCACTGCAACACACAGGACTTCGTTGAACCCATCAGCGCGCCCTACTTCCTGTTCCGGTTCCCCGAAGGACACCGCAAATTATCGCTCTGCTTGTGCAAAATGCCAATCCCGCTGGGGGCGACTTTCACACCATTCGTGTCATCCGAGGCGACTTTGAGCACGCTTGACCAACGCGCACAGCAGGAGGGGGATGACAGTTCTGACGAAGAAGATGAGGCCTGCAGGATGGCTTGTCTTGCCCAAGGTGTAACACAACTACGACAGGCGATGGCCGCACTTTGACACCTCAAATTCTAACCGCTCACCTCCGCAGGTGTAGCCGCTACCAGGAGGATAGGTAGGTAGTCCAGAGTCCGGGGAAACTGACAGAAGCAAAACAAGCCCCTCCCCATCCCTCTTCCACCATGATTTTACCCCCCACGCCAGTAGACTGTAACTATATCATGGGAAAAATGGATGAAAATAGGTGAAAAGACTCCCGCTAGGGGGAGTCAGACTCCCCCTAGCGGGAGTATAGACTCCCGCTAGCGGGAGTCTTTGACACCCGCTCAGACTCCCGCTCCCAGACTCCCGCTAGGGCCGCTGGAGTCCACCGTGTATACATGCACAAAATTCACGCGAAATTTGGGTGGTTCATGAAAACCACAGGCAATACGTGAAAAATCCCACCAAGAAAAAAAAAAGGGCCCACCCTGATATTTCGTGCCCCGTTCGTGCGAAGTTGCCCCTATTTCGATAACACCAATTATATACCTTTCCGATTATCCGCCATAAGTACCGAGGGGGAGCATGTCGAAATACATCCTCAGGTCCAGATTGTAGTGATTCCCACGGCGGCGTTGAGGGGCCTGCTGCGAACGTGGCAGACCGAAGGGATGCTATCAGCAGAAGATGGAACACTTTCTTTCACTGACCGAGATCACCAGGGTATAAGATAGACTTTTTTTCTGGCGCCGTTTTCCGGTTTTTCTGGTTTTGAAAATTTTTCGCGCGCGCCTTCGGCGCGCGCGACCCGCGCAAACCCTCCCAGAATCTGAGAGGGCCCAGTGCCTGCGCGCGTCCTGTCGTACTGAGGCTGCTTGGTGGGGCAGGCGCAGCAGCTGCTTTGAAAGTTTGGACTCTCGGCCAAAAAACCGGTCTGGTGCAATGTTTTTACGCAGGGGGGTCTGGGGGGCGGAGCCCCCCAGCCGCCGGAGGCCACGGTAGTGAACATCTGTTCCCTACAGTCTGGATTCGCTTGTAAGTAGGAAGGCTTCACTGTATCGCAGCCCGGCCAGCAGGAGATCACTGGTCCTTGAGGGTTCAACCTTCAGGGTGGAGGAGGACGTGGGAGCGACCACTCGTGACAGGTGTGCGTTGTGGGTGGAGTGGATGCACGGCAGACCTTGTCATGGCCAAAGGGTCCACGAGATCTCCGCCACGTAGAGCCTAGACGAGAGTTTTCGAGGAGATGGGCACCTAGCTGTGACGACAGGCAACAAACAAATCTCATCTGTTAGTTGCCCCCAATAGGCTTGGCGACCTTCAAGACTGCTTGAAAGTCGTTCGTGTTCTCGTCTCAGCCCTCCAGACAAGCAGATCTGTCTCGAGTTGGTGGGCTGTCGCCATGTATTCGATGGCACCGAGTGACGCTGCACAGAGGCAGACGACACGGTGAACTCCAGCGGAGGTTACCCTACCTCCGCTGGAGTACACCGTGTCTCCCATGAGTCTCAACTAGCGGGAGTCTGAGCGTGAACTAGCTGGAAAATAGACTCCCGTCTCCAGTACAGACTGCAGTCTTAGACTCCCTCTTAGACATGGTGGCTGGAGTCCACCATGTGTGCACCTTCAAAACAGAAGAGACCTGCATGACGAGGGCATCACCACCCACCGGGCCACCCGCTAGGTCCATTTTTTCTTCTCCGCTTCTCTGCCTTCTTTGGACTATTTGGGCTCTGTGCGGATCACGATGGGGTCACTTTCTATTTTTTTATGGCGTTTTTTCTGACTGTTTTACTGTCCCAAAGTCACAAAAAAAACCGCCAAAAATGAGACCGACCTTTTTTTTTTTTTTCCAGAAAACCGGGAACCGGGAAACCCTGGTTTTGAAAACCGGAAAACCAGACCTATCTTATCCCCTGTGAGATCACCTCAGTGAGGAAACGCCCTCCCTGTTTTCAGAAGGGGCGTACTGTGTTGCGCAATGCGGCAACTGTGGGAACGGACAGGTGCGGAGTGCACCACTATCCTGTGCCAGGGGTGCCGTGCACCAGGCTGCATGCCTGTTCAAGCTGTCCTCCGTGAATATCGGGTGGTACGATCAACGGGTGCTTCTGCAACAAGATGTGCTGTTCCTCTACCGCACGGAAGCTGCCCTGGGGACCCGTTCCTTCCACGACCTGGGCCCGCCAAGAACAATAGCGCTGACAGATTCGTAAATAGAATTGCTTCCGATGATACTGCATAAAGTGAGATACACCTCTGCGGGGACGGACTGGTTGAAAGTGTTGATCGAATGTACGACGACTGGTGGTCACTCATGGTGGAACTGAATGAAGAAGCACGTGTAGGCTGCGACACTCGGGCAAGGACGTCCTGCTGCCGGGCTGCGTCTCTCGTGGCGACAAACAGGGCAACACTGATAACCACTGCTGAGTGCGACGGCTCGTCCCCGACAGCGTCTTCTTCCGCCTCACATACAGCATACCTGCGGTTCCACATTCCCTCCCACTGGAGTCGCAGGCAGCATGGTGGTCAGAGTCAGATGAGGCTTCATCGGCTGAGACAAGCTCATCATTCGTGTGGCTGATCACATGCATCTTCAGAGCCCATTCACTCTTGAAGGGGCGCAGAAACTAGTTGTTGTAGAGCCACAAATGTGGCACACGAACCGATGCCGGGGTGAGAGCACCATAATAGGTTCTTGACAGGTCGAACGTCCAGGAGTCTGAAGGGAAAGGCCAAGGCGAGGTGTACGACGTCGACACTTTACTCGGTGAATGGCGACACCCGCTTCAGTAAAGGGGGTACCTTGCTTCGTGAGTGTGTTGTGACATTTCGGGCATGACTATACCGTTTGCGTACGCGTTCCCACGCAGCACTACATGCAGGTGATGGAGGGAAATCCACCAGGGAGCTGGGGGTGTAGGGGGTGTGCATGGGACGTGCGGCCGTGGCGGGTGGTGGGCGGTGCCTGTGAAAAAGCGGCGTGGTATGTGCTGGAACTCGCTGAGCAGCACGATGGAGGTTCCAGCTTCTCGTTCGGTTGACTTCGAACCGAGCCTCCTCGAGGGCGGATCGATCAAAAGAGGACATCAACGCTGTGGAGGCTGCCGCAGCCCTGTAGTACAGTAAAACGACACCCCTCGGCGTGTCTTTACATAAACTTCCGATAGAAGGGGCGCAGGCAAGTAATACCACAAGTAGCGTGATCATATAGGTCGTGTGCCAGTTCTACGGAAGCCGTTTTCTTCGACGGCGACACTGTGAAACTGGAGGCCAGCTCGGTCCCAACAGGGAAAATGATTGGCTTCAGCACTGAGCATCTGGGTTTGGTGTGAGTCGGTGACTGGGTGAGTGCGCGGAGCGGGGCCCCCCAGACGGTTTTCTCACAACCCCGATGGGGCACGCCCGTGCTCTTCACAAGTCCTGAGGCAAGGCACCTCCCTGCATCAAGTCCTCACCCTGAAGGAGCGTTAGCACTTGCAGTCACTTGTCGCCAGGGCCTGTAGTAACAGAAACGATAAGTGGGTGGCCATTACTTCTCGACGTTGCAAAACGCGTTCATAGTCAGCCTGACCTGAAATCGGTGATCACGGACAGGGGCTGTACATACTTGCCCTGGACTTGTGGGCCTGATCCCCTTGTCCCCACGGGGTGTAAACAGGCACCCCAAAATCGCCAAAACCGCCAAAATGACCCCACCACGATCTGCACAGATTCGAAACGCGCAGAAGAACAGGAGTTTGAAACCTGTGGGTAGGACAGGGTGCCCGAACCAGACCCGCAGGAATGGGTGATACTTGGCACGTGCACCCACAAAATGACTCCACCATGATCCTCATGGAGTTCAAGTGCATGGGGCACACTCCGTGGACTGACTGCAGACATACACGCTCCCAAACAGCGTCACTTGACGTCACTTCACGCATGTCCACTTACAGTCATCGAGCGTCACGAGAGCTGACCTGGTTTGGCCTATCAGACTTGGGTTGCAATTATTTGCATTCACTTCTTGATACCGTGGTGCAGCATACGAACACCGCGTGGACCACTCTTCTCGCGGACTCATTTCGAACCTACTCCCGCTGGTTCCTCCTCAGGCACAACGTATCAAGGGCACCTGGAGGAGCAAACTCTAGGCAGACGACATCAGGGGTAGCTTTGTTCTGCCTTCCCTCTCGGCTGACCTGCTTCAGAGGGCTCAACAGGCACAATCCAGTCCTCTGTGAGGTGCCTGTACTGAAGGCCGAGGGTGCCCAAGCGAACCCTTGTACTTTGGGCAGCGTTAGCCGCTGTGGCGCCCCGGCGGCGCTGTCATCTGCCCCGCGCCCGACTTGGCAGGGGTGGGAGGCAAATGATTCTGCCGCAGGCCCATTCCTCGGGCCACGTGATCCTTCCAGGCCAATCCGGAGTGCCTCACCTGCATCGAACGCTGCCTCCACCTGGCACCCTCGGACTGGCACTTCCCCAATGCATTGACCGAAGGCTTCTTTCCTGGAATTCCAACTGTGCAGCACAACCCCATCCAGCGCGCCCCCGTGTACCAACGTATTGAGGGCTCGCATTTTTGAACTCGGTGGCGGAGCTGCCAAGCGGGCGGCACGGGGTCTGTGCGTGGTCGACACTACGTCGTGCGGAAGAGCGTGCCCTCGATCGGAGCCGTTCAACTATGTGGTCCCGGCTGCACGAGCTTCAGGTCACCTTGGAGGTGTGTTGGGTCACTTCGAAGGACAATCCAGCGGATCTCCCATTACGAGTCGACTTGGGGCGTTGTCCCCATCGGGACAGGGCAGCTCGAGCTTGCGGTGAGGGTCTGGCTGGGCCTTTGCCCGACAAACTCTGTTCCCCGACGCAATTATGAGTTTGTCGCGCCACAGGTGGTCGCTAGGCTGGAAGAGCCATACAGGTCACGGCAGCCGCCTCGCCAACACGTGCGGCCGTCGGAGCAGAGACGTGACGAGGGTGACGAAGGCAGCGATGTGGACGAGGAGGGTGTGGCTGCCCAGTACGGTGGACAGCCCTCCGGCCAACGGTGTTCGGGGACCGGTGACAATATACCTTTCCCAATCTCTCTCGAAGAAGAACGATCCTCGGTGCCTCACACGTCGGGAATGCAATGGGCATGTGTCCAACGGATGCTGGACAACGTGAGCTCAATTAAACCTGCAGATGATGCCTGGAGAGGGGTTTGCAACCATCTCGCAGGACACCTGTACCGAGGATAATGTTCGTCCCGATCTTCTTGCCAATGATGTTATGAACCAAGTGGTGGTGGACCGGATAACCAGTTCGTAGGTTCAAACCAACGCAATTATCTGTCCAGGGGGTGCTACCTGCGATTGCAGTGGCCGTCGTTTCCCAGTTCTCCTCTTGACCAGCAGCATTCTACGAACACAAAGACGTCCTTGAATGCGGAAGTGCGGTGTCTGATGGCGCATGAGACCGAGGACCCCCTATAACTGCCTTTGTCGCACCACGTTACACTTGGCAAGCTGTCTGGAGAAACCCAGGAGACAAGAGACGCAAGGCTCGACGATGAAAGCAAAGGCCTCTTGATGTCGAGCGCATCTGCACAGCTGACGATCCCAGCGATGATACCTGCGCAGCTGGCATCGGAGCTGACGTCGAAGTGAATAGGGCACGCAAAGCGTGGAAAAAAGAGACCGTGCGGGACACAGCACCCAATGCACTGCAGGCGGCTTTCGCGGCGGCGTACCCTTCAGCAGCTTTCAGTAGCACGGCAAAGCGGTGTATCTGGTGTCTGTGCGGACAACCCTGCTCTGCAAGGACTTCAGTGTCTTCTGAAGAGAGGCGTGCTGGCATGCACAAGAACCGTTGCCGCTTGGAAGAAGAAGAGGCATTCTATCTACACAGCAGCTCGAGCCTTCATTTAATAAGGCCGCGAGAAGGACGATGGAATTATGTGTGAAGGCCACGGGCTTGGCCACGCAGCGGACAAGGATTTACTAACGACGCTGCCAGCGTTGGGCATCGGTAATGCTGATGATTCTGAGAGCGAGGCTGAATCGATCAACACAGCCGCGGAAGGACAAAGGGTGTGCGGTGGCGGGGTTGAGCTGCTGGTGGCTCAGTGCTGGCGGAAATCGTACTCCTTTCGCTTTATTATAGACACCCTGTCCAGCAACTGTGGGAGAACAGTTCCGGACTACTTTTTGTTGAGCGCACACTTGCTGTCTCAAGGCTGTGTTGAGGCCCTGTGAAGTGGCATGAGGTGCTAAACCAAAGCTTCAGTCGTACGATTTCCTTCGTTACTTCGCGACTTCGCTACGCTTCGTCGCTCGTAACTAGTAACACAAAAACAGGGCCGGACCGGGGAGATATAGCATTCGCAGGGCCCTGAGGTCGGGGAGTAAAAAAAAACATATGCCAGGCCCCGGCCCTTTTGAGTGAGGACTGCGTGAATGGATACGCTGATGAAGAAGAGAGGGGCGGAGGAAGAAGGCGAGGTGCCTCTCGACGAGATGTGCTTCCTCACCCGACACCAGACAAGTCGCTGATCTGATACGTCGCAGAGGTGGGGCTCCAGCGGGTGAATATGATGGCATCCGTGGCGGAGTTACACCCACTGCCCCCCCCCCCCCTAGGGGCCGTCTTAAGGTACCAAAAAACGTCAAAATAACGACATTTTTCGACATAGGCAATTTTCGGCCAGAAACACCCCAAAAATGCTGAAAAAGTGGCCAGACCACCCCAGAAACCGTCCCTGGGTGTGGGACACCCACTTTGGTGGCCCGGAACGGGGCTGAAATGCAATGCTGAAAATTTTGTAGTGGTTTGGTACCGAACCCCTCCCCGGCTGAGCCTCCCGATCACCCTGCCACCTGCATCATCAAAATCCCACGTCATGTACCACGTTCCGCCGCCTCTGATGAGGCATCTAAGCACTATCGAGCCAAAAAGGCGACGTTTCAGCGGGTGTTCTGTCAGGTTTCGACCGATATTATTATCAACAAAGACCGGGATGTGTCCGCGCATGCAAGGGCGTCACTCGGGGGGGCTTTCTGACGTGCCCTCCGTCGAATGCATCGGGGTCATCCTGGTCCACTTCTGGACAAGGATGAGGTGTGCGGCCACGGCGTAGCTGTCGCAGTCCCCGCGACAAATGGTTTCTGTGAGTCATCACGTGGGACCCTGTCGTACCAAATGGCAGCAGCTGTACGAGGGTGCAGCAGAACGGGCCACACACGGCGGCATCGAACATGCAGTCCGCAGCAAGGATCAGGTCGAACGGGCCGTGTGTGCGTTGTATGTTGGTGGTGTCTTCAGGCATGCCCCACGCCAGCAGCCCGCTCACACCCTCCCCGCGTGCTTGGCATGCAGGTTGTGTGACACGGCCTGCTGCCACTACACCTGCGCAGCTGTGTCCGTGAGGACGGCCTTTGCAGCGCCGCACCCCACAAGGGCGACCAGGCTCGGTATTCCCACCGCAACCCAGCTCCAGCACGCGCTTCCCGCAGATGCGGCCGGGGCGGCGGTGCAGGGCCAGCAGGTAGGCAGCGAGCACCACTGCACACCCCCTGATCTAACAGTCACCGCGTAGCACAGATCGCGCAGTTCAAGCACAACAAGGCACTCACCGGTGTGCCAGTGACCCATTCTGCTGAAGAATTGAACATGTTCAGGCATGTTCAGGAAGAAGGCTACCCCATCTGCCTCTGCAGCGAAGGATGTCCACAGGGGTTTGGAAGAGGCCGAATTCCGAACGAAGCCAGATTGAATGCCTGCTGCAGAAGCGCGCGCGCTTGCAGCAGAACACAACAGCGGAGAAACTACGAAGAAGGCACTCCTTCCCAAGCTTGTCACGTTCCTGTACTCCCAATTTGAACCGAAGGCAGCAGTGCCCACTCAGGAAACGAAAAGGAGGAATGTTGCGAGCAAGTAGGGCGGGACGGGGTCGGGAGGGGTGTTCAAAAGAGGGGGCCGGAACCAAACCACTACATTTTTTTGAGCATGGTCACGGATTGGCTCAGAAGTGGCCAAATACCCCCAAAAACCACCCAGACCGCCCCCAAATACTCCCAGGGGCCGGGGTTTCAAGTTTACAGCCATTTTGTGCGTGTTCCTCGCCTATGTGAAAAATGCCGTTATTTTTACCCCTTAACCCTTTAAGTCCCAAGGCTATTTTGGGCCATTTTGGCCGATTTTTCTCCTTGGACACCAAGTTGCTTCAATTTTCGTTTTTCTGCCCGACCCTGGCCGTAAATGAACGCGTTTGACTGAAAGATTCCACGATGGCCATTTTTTGGCCCCGAAAAAAATGTCTCTTTTTTCGCACGGCCAACAAACAGTGGATTTGAGGGTGAAAAAATGGCAGATTTTCGAAAGCAAAAATTTTTGGGTGCCGGGGCTCCCCAAAAAGTCATCCGAAGATGGCGTTATTGGAAAGAACGAGTCAAATTGCATCGACGAAAAAAAAAGTTCGGCCAAAAAGACTGAGAATGAAGCCACTGAATGGGCAAGGCGGTTTTTGCCTATGTTCAGTGCCTATTTTCCCTTTGAAACCGTGGGAAAACACCCGAAAAGGGTTATTTCCTCAATCACTCGCAGGAAGTCTGTCTCAGACGGCTGCAAGGGCAACTGTTGTGCTTCGCAGCAGTGCTGAGCCAGAGAGAGTGTTCGCAGAGATGTCGCCATGCGCTCGCTCTACTACCCCGGGATGTCGCCAGTGTCCGTCTACCCTCTCCTCTGAGTTCTCAACCAGATGTCGCCGCAGAGAGGACAGCACCCCGCGTCTCGTATTATTGCAGACTACTCGGTGCTGCAACTGCGCACGGAAGAGAGAAGCGCCTCGAATATGTTCTCCCCAAGTAGATCAGACACTCTTCTGGTTTAGCTTGGCTCAATCTGGGCACGGCCCAAGGCCAGGATAAGATATCACCCAGACCTGGGACCCCCGTGTATAAGCCCCCCCCTCCCTTTCCCCCGTGCTTAAGTCCCCCCCTGGGGGTCTGGCAGGGGGGGGAACTTAAACACAGGTGTACCTAAACACGGGGTGGGCCGGTCTGGAGGGTCATCAAGTGGCCGCGAGGCCACCTGGTGCCCTCCAGGTGCTGTCAGAGTCGAAAAGGGGGGTGCCAAAAGTCCATCCGGACCAGAATCACCCCCCCTACGACGGAAGCGGAAGAGGTCTTCTTGGTCTCCACCGTGCCACCCCCGTGTTTAAGCCCCCCCTGCGTTTAGGTCCGCCCCCCCCCCCCCCCCCCCGTGTTTAAGTCCCCCCGGCCGAAAATCGTCTCCAAGGGGGGGGACTTAAACACGGGGGGTACCAGGTACATTTGACAGGCGAGGAATTCACAATCAGGCACTCCCTTGCCTTCAGTTGACACGTGCACCACATCGGGGTATATCTGGGCGGGTCTTGATTCCTTGGAAAGGTTCTCGAGTCCCCTTTACCAGATGGCCAGGGTCGGGCACAAAGACCCCCGGCAAAGTATGCCAGACCTTGTTGGGGTGTGCACAGAAAACCAAGGGCCCAGAATGCTGTTTTCACCTGAAAACCCGACCTGGGCCCAGATTCTCAGGGGTGACGGCGGGCAACCGACAGACAGATATCTCGTCGATTTTTGTTGTCTTGAAAAGAACTGTCCAAACCATTTTCATGGTGCCCAGGGTTTGCCAAAAAGACAAAAATGCGTGCTAACAAAATGTGAACCGAAAGTGTAGGCGCAATATATTGCGCCTTGGGACTTAAAGGGTTAAGATTTTGCCTACCCCCCCCCCTACTGGGGGGGGCCACCCCCTTGTATTCGGCCACCCCCTTCTATTTAGCCCCCCCCTACTGGGGGGGGGCTAAATAGAAGGGGGTGGCCGAATACAAGGGGGTGGCCGAATAGAAGGGGGGGGTCTGGAAATTCGAATTCCAGAAAATTTTAGGCCGAATACAAGGGGGGGGGGGTCTTGTATTCGGCGGTCCGTGAATTTTGGCCAATTTTCAAATTTTCAGCCTGTTTTTCCAGTCCTAACAGGCACCCCATGGTCAAAATGACCCCACTGCGATTCGCACGGAATCCAAACATTCAAAAGAATAGGGTTTTGGACACCAGTGTGGGGGTCCTCACAGGTGGCTGACTCCTGGGAATATCCTCCCATTATCAGGAGCCAAATCAGGCCCACATTTCATGTGTGAAACTTGGCACCTCCACCCACAAAATGACCCCACCACGATCCGCACGGATTCCGAATAGTGCAATGGAAGGCAAAAATCGCGATTCCACGAGGTCACCTGGAGCAAAATTCACCAAAATTTGGAAAAATCACGGACCGCCGAATACAAGACCCCCCCCCCTTGTATTCGGCCACCCACTGCAAAAATTGCCCAAAATTTTGGGTTTTGAAAACCCCCCAAAAAAAAGCGTTTATACGCCTATTACAAGGGGGGGGGGTCTTCTATTTAGCCCCCCCCAGTAGGGGGGGTCAAATGGGGGTGACAAACACGATTTTTCAAAAAACCGGCGCAGAGGCCCCAAAGCCCCCGTAAACCCTCCAAACCCCCCCAGATCGGTCCGGAAACCCATCGAACCCCACTTTTCCACCATTCCGGGCACCTCAGGTGCCCGAATTGGGGTACCTAAATTTTGTGCCACCGTTTGGTACCGTACAGTGCCACTGTGTGGGAGGTTGGAAAAGAAAATGCCCCAACACACCACATCTGAGGGTTGCAATGCATGTTGCTTGCCAACCACGTCATCCGGTGGGTGTCAGGCGCTATGTAGGTGGCATGAGCCAGGTCTTCGATGTGTTCTGGCTTGTATATGTACCTCCCTGCCTGCGGCACAGGCACTGCCTTTGTCCCCCACACCAGCCACAGAGAGCGTATTGTACTCGGTCCACGGTTGCTGATTCATTGTGATGCGTTGTATCCTCGAGTGAACGTCACACACTAGTGGCACCACCACCCGCCATCCGAGAGCTGTATTGACTTTGCGCCCTTCCGTTGCATTCACCTCGCCACGCATATTGCACCGTTCAGTACCAGTGCTCTTGGGCCAGGCAAAGTAGACCGCAGCAACTACCAATTCTGGCACAATGGGTACCACGACAGCGCACTTCGTGTGTTCCCGGAATGTACAGCTCGTGTTGCAACAGTCGTTGTCAACACATCCCGGTTGTGGAGCACTGCTGCACAGGAATCACACGACCATCTGGACTTGTTCCGTACCTACAGGCAGCCTCCCGGTGCATGGTGGCAGGGAGGTACATATACAAGCCAGAACTCATCGAAGACCTGGCTAATGCCACCTACATAGCGCCTGACACCCACCGGATGACGTGGTTGGCAAGCAACATGCATTGCAACCCTCAGATGTGGTGTGTTGGGGCATTTTCTTTTCCAACCTCCCACACAGTGGCACTGTCCGGTACCAAACGGTGGCACAAAATTTAGGTACCCCAATTCGGGCACCTGAGGTGCCCGGAATGGTGGAAAAGTGGGGTTCGATGGGTTTCCGGACCGATCTGGGGGGGTTTGGAGGGTTTACGGGGGCTTTGGGGCCTCTGCGCCGGTTTTTTGAAAAATCGTGTTTGTCCACGTAAAAGGGTGGCATTTGACCCCCCCTACCCCCCCCCCCCCACCGCACTCCGCAGACAAGATCGGGCTGGGCGAGGCACCCAGACCCCTGGCCCCTTCTCCCCCTTAGCACCTCTTTGCACCCCGTTGCACCTCCGTTGTGCTCACCCCACCCCCACCTCTGGCGTCTCAGCAGCAGGGCAGTCAGAGCGAGAGTCACCTCTCCCTCTGTGCGCTGCGCGTGAGAGGGTTTCCCCATCCGTCGTAGCGTCACAGTTGTATGCGACCCCACGGGATTTTTCCGACACTTGTTGTTCCCCCCCATACGGA
The DNA here is from genome assembly GCA_963210315.1 of Rhynchopus euleeides. Classification (NCBI taxonomy): domain Eukaryota; phylum Euglenozoa; class Diplonemea; order Diplonemida; family Diplonemidae; genus Rhynchopus; species Rhynchopus euleeides. The sequence continues at coordinate 857,209 of OY723246.1, forward strand.
CCGTCCATCGCGGCGTCACAGAATGCGACCCCACGGGATGTGCTGGGTGGGGGGTGGTGGGGTAGGGTGGGGGTCTTCAGCTCCTCCCCCCCGGCGTGTGATGCCACGGCTGAACCCCTGACCCCCCATATGAGTCACCCTCCATCGCGGCGTCACAGATGCGACTCCGCGGAATGTTCTGAGGGGGTGGGGGGAGTGGGGGCCAGCCGTTACCCACCCCGGCGCATGCGATGGCTGATGCATTGCCCCCCCAGAGCTTCATCGTCGCGGCGTCACAGTTGGATGCGACCCCATGGGATGAGGATTGGGGGGAGGGGGGGGGGGGTGATTTCATTTGCCCTTGGCGTGATCCCGGTCGCCACCCACCCCCATGTGTTCATCGCGGCATCACAGAAATGCGACCCCACGGGATGTGCTGGGTAGGGGGGGGGGGGTATTTTGTTCCCCGTGCGAAGCCTTCATCGCGGCGTCACGCTTGCATGTGACCCCACGGGATGTGCTGGCTGGCTGGACCACTGGGGGAGAGGGATGAGGGGGGGTATGCTGTATATTATAATAGCCCAGACTCTGGGACACACCACTTCACCCTATACCAGGCAGCTGCTTCTGGCTAGTCTTCCTGCCGAGCCGCTGGCCTCATACAGTCGAGGCGCTGCAGACCTATACATCACCATTCATTCGATGACACGCGGATATGCCCGTGGTAGGCTTAGGCAGCTTCTGGCACGAAGCTTGACAGGACAGCGTTCGAAGCGAGACTCCCGCTCTGCATGATGTGCCCTGTGACTCAAGCACCCAGGCATGGGTTATGTAGCAGCCGCCTCGCGCGCGGAACACGTGCAGACGTGGGAGCAGAGACGTGACGAGGGTGACGAAGGAAGGGGGCAGCGATGCGGACGAGGAGGGGTGCGGCTGCCCAGTACGGACTGCCGCAGACCAAGGGTGCTCGGGGACCGGGTAGTTCGTATTTTGCGAACGTTGAGTGCACCACAAGACAAGGAGGCTGCGCTGGACGCTGAGCTGGGCGGTGAGGGTGACGAGAGGTTGGGCTGCAAGGACTGGACACTGGCATCCCACTACGCCCTGAGCCATCGAGGGTCGCAGGCACAGAGCTTCGGCGGTGGGGCAGAAAATCAAACCCTTGCCCTGTGCAAGCCTGCTGGGTATGCGGTGTGCACGTCGCTGAGCTGAGCACGGAAGGGAGACCCCAGCCCAGTGCTGAAGCTGGACAGCAGAGCTGGGAAGCGGCGGACGAGCCACTGCCGTCCGCACACGCAGTTGCGAAAGGCGTGGCGGGCAGCCTCGGGCAGTGTGCATGAGCAGAGCCTGCTGTGCTACTTCATGGTAGGTCGGGAACCGCAGACCACACATGGTGGGCGGGTGCCTGCCCTCACAGAGCCTGTTGCTCGAGCGTACCTCTGACGATTCGATGCACCTCCAAGTGCACGGCGTGCCAAACACTTCCTTGTCCGTCCGTAACCCGAAGTAATGGTACCGAATGATATGAACCTTCACCATAGTAACCCGAAGTAACCCTTGGTATTGACCCGAATTGTACACCGACCCGGATTAATGTGAAGTAACCACCACCAACCCAAGGAACCTTAATAGACCCTTAGTGACCTTTAGTAACCTTCCGACCTGATATGTTGACCCATTCACCATAACCGGAGTAAACCCTTAGTACCCATCACCAAACCTACATGGCACACCACAACCCGAATCGCTCCATCACCCAAGCAACCAGAAACAACCCGTTCGTAACCGTACCTAACCTATATAAACCTAATCAGCAGTAAACCCCTGTCACCATCAACCCTCTGCCGCCGCGAGCACGACACTGGACACAGATAATGAGTGGTGTGACGACACTGTTTCGGAAGAGTGCCACACGCTTCCTCGACGATGGGACCAGGAAGACAAAGAAGACACCACTACTGCGATGCCAGCAACAACGAAGCAACGGACCGGGCACAATAGCGAGCTCTGCGTGCGCCACCTGGAAGCAGGTGAGGTAGAAGACCAACAACACACCAACCCCACCACCACCACCACCACCACCACGACTAAGACACCACAGGAAGAGTTCATGCAACCATGCAGTTCGCCTTACTCTGTCAGGCTTACACCCACACCCACTCAGCCAAGCCTTGTATGCCATTAGGGCTATAAACCATTAAACCAACCGTAAAGCAGAACCCAGATACCCCACTCCACCCCTTTTCCCCTACCTTTCACGGGCAGTGCAGGAATGGGTCGATGCACACACCCAACCCGCATCACCCCCCCCCCCCGCTACCTACTACAGCCCCTTCGTCCCGTGGTGGAAAGCCCACCACCGGAGTACCAGGCAAGCCATCCCCACCCCCCCCACAGGCCCAGCGCGTCAGGCAAAGCTGACCCAGCTGTGTGTCAGGCCAAGGCGATGATTTCGCACCGCCACCCCCACCCACCCCTCCCCCACCGTCAGCTGTGCTGACCGTGGTAGTGGGAGAATGCAGGGAGAGAATCACCTCTCATCTCCCCTCCCCTCCAACCCCCCCCACCTCCCCAACGGCGCGGCGCTGCTGCTATGACTGCGACTGCTGCTTGCCCCAACCCCACCGCACCCCACCCCACCCCCTTCTTCATCGCGGCGGTGCCCTGCGGGCCTTCTCCTCTGTCATACAGCCCGTGGTACGACAGGGAGGAATGTTGGTGCTGTAGTCCCACCCCCACCCCGACCCCGACCCACCATACTCAGCGTCGTTCGCAGTGGAATGACCCCGGAGGTGGTGGGGGGAAGGCGTTTGGCTTTGAATCTCGACAGCGTCATTCCGCGGATGGAGTGACCCTGGAGGGTTGGGTGGGGGGGAGGGGTAGAGAGAGAGAGAGAGGGGGCGGGGGGGGAGGCAGATGAGTTAGGCTGTTACTTTAGTGGCAGTGTACCGAATATAAGGCGTGATTTATTTTTAAAATTTTGAAAAAAAAGGGGAGCGCTCCAAAGCCAAAGAGTGGGTGGTGGGGCGGGGGGTCTGGATTCCACTGTGTGCTATCCCGGGCGTCCAATCCAAGCATCGCTTCACTGGCAGAAGCCCAATTTGTTTTCCCTCCTGCTGCCTTGACAGGGGGCGAGAGAGTAGGCAGCGCAGCCCCACACGGAGTGAGGCCATGATCGTCGAAAGCAGAGGAGGGAAATGGGGGGGGGGGAAGAGAGAGGGGGTGGGGTTGTGTTTGGTTGCCCCACCCCACCCCCCCCCCCCCTCCGCACCCATCTCCCAGCCCCTCCGCAACATACTCAGAAACAGACACCTGGAGATCGTGCAGAGAAGAGCCATCGTCGCTGCGCCCACTTCGGTCGGGATTTCCTGGCACAGATTTGGAGTTCCCTCCCTGACCTAAATATATACATCTCCCTCTCCCTCCTCACCCACCCACCCCCTTTTTTCGTTCTGATGTCAGTATTGAATGTATCGAGGCACGGCCCCAGTGACTCCCTCACCCCACCCCACCCCCCCCCCCCCCCGGGACCTTTTGTGCGATACCATACCCCCAACACACACACGTGAAGTACTCTGTTTTGCAGCGTGCAGAATGGCACATGCGTGATGACATTCACCCACTCGCCCTGCCACTGCGACATCTCCGCACACACACACACACACCCCACCCTCAGATGCAAAACCACACACCACCCCCACAAGGTTTTCTGAAGTGGGGTCACCACTCCCCAACCCACACCCCGTCTGAGAAAGGCCCTCCACCTCCTATCACTGCTGCACAGAGGGGTCCTGATGGCTGCTGCTGGTTTGGAGGAACGCAGGCGTCGCCTTGCCCACCACCGGCTCCGAGGAGTACCCGCTCGCAATCCCATGGAGGCCGTCGGGGATGGTCTCCTGCACCTCCGTCTCCCCCTTGCGCGCCTCCAGCCCCTGGTAGGCCCGGGCATGCATGCGCTGCACGATGGGCGACGCCTCAAACATCGCAAGCTCCCTCTTGGCGTAGGCTGTGAGCTGCCCGCCCCCCACCTCCTCCCCCTCCTCCTCACAGTCATCCTCGGGCACGGCGGGCACCGTGGCGCCGCGCAGGACCCCCGAGACGAGGGACAGTGTGGGCTCCGCCTCCAGCGCCTTGAGGTAGTGCCGCATCACCGGCGCCAGCTCCAGGCTGTAGTATTGCGGGGTGAGGAGCGGGTTGCACTCCGTGTCGTTATCCGCTTCGGAGAGAGCGCTCGCGACCTCAATGGGGGTGACGACAGGCTTCGGGTATTCCTTTGCGTCAAACCACGTGCTCTGCGAGCATGCGATAACGCAGTAAATATCGACTTCTTCGTAGTTTGCGAGTTTCGGGACATTCGGCTTGCCGACGTAGACCACGATGCTCTGCTTCCCCGCCTCTGCGAGGATGCGCTGCATGTGATCCACGGCCTGCGCATACCCCGCGATGGCAAGGCTGACAACGACAATCGCCACCACCTCCGCATCCTTCACCTTCTCCATGGTGAAGTGGCGCTGCCTGAGGCGTTTCACCACACCCCGATACACCGGGCAGTGCGCGGTGTCGCGCGCGCTGCCATCCCCCCCCAGCACCAGGAGCTCTCTGCCTGTGCCTGCCGCACGCTGGTACTCCGCCCAGAGATACGCCTGGGTCAGCACACCCTCGTTCTCCGTCACAACAGCCAGGTGGTGTGTCGACTCCGGGATGGCACACCCTCCAACAACAAACGGGGAGGTGCTGTCGGAAGGCGTGGCGGGTGCCGCAGGGCAGGAGGGGTCCAGGAGCAGTGTGGCCCCCTCGGTGCCCTGCACGGTGCTGCGGAGGGAGGGCTCTGCGACAAGGAGGGTGTCGCGTGTGGGCTTGTCGGCGAGGAATGCCGCGAGTGTCTGGGAGAAGGCGGCGGTGGGGGCGAGGGTGTCGGGTGCGGGGGGGTGCACGTAATGCACCTTGCCGCGTGCGGTGGCGGTGAGGCAGCTGTGGCCGTACTTCACGATCATGTCTGCGCCGCAGTGCTGTGCGGTGATCTCGTCGACACAGCACGGCGCGAAGAGTGTGTCTGCCATCACAAAGAGGAGGACTCCATCGCACTTCGCACGCAGTGCAGTCTGCACAAGGGTGGCGTCGCACAGCAGCCAGTCTGGCATCTGCAGTGCCACGCGCTGTGCGCCGTGCTGCTGGATAGCGGCAGCCGTCCCGTCGATGTCGTATGCGGCTGACACCTCTGATTCAGTCATCCCCTCCTTCCGGGCACCACGGCGGCCATGGATCTGCACAAGCCCATCGTCAATCCCGCGTGCAATCACCGCACTGCCGTCATCAGTGAGAGCGGCCATGTCCACGCCCTCTGCCCTGGAGATGCGGATGAGGAGAGATGGCAGGAGATGGCAGGAGGTTCGCAAGGGGGGATAAAATTTAATGGCTCCAGGGACAGATCGCACGGCGGTGCCCTGCTGTGGGGAAGGCTGGCGGAGGGGAGGGGAGGGGGGGTCCGTTTGGGAAATCTCACCGGTGCAATACGTTTTTCTCCCCACCACCACCGCCACCCTTCCATCTGCGCCGGTTCTGCCTGTGAGAAGACCATCCACCATACGACTCTTTGGGGGAAACCCCACTCTCTCCCCCCCCTCGGTTATTTCTGTTGTGCTGCGTTCGCTGCACAACATCCACAGCACAGCACGCACAGAACTCACTTATCACATGGCGTGCCGCATGAAAAGCTATACTGTGTGTATCGTGCACATATGTGACAGTCCTAACTACCTAACTACCTTCACATACCTCCTGTTTTTTTATATTTTCTTCTGCTGGGATATTCCATCTTAGTTGGTATCTTTTTTTCGCCCGTTGTAGTTTTTTTTGCTTGCAACAACCCACACGGCCACGCCACCACCAGGCCTCCCCCCCCCTCCCTTCACTTATACGTTGTTGCATACGTCAATAAAGCCAAAAATCAGAGCCACTCTTGTCTCCCCCCTGCCGCTCCCTCACACCAAGGCAATAATGCATGCGCAATTCAAGCGACATGAAAAAGCCCAGCCGTTGTGCAATACCCTGGCACTCACGGCACCGCGACCAGATGGTGCGATGGGTGCGTTTGGGAAACGTGGAGGGAAGGGGAGAGGGGAGAGGGGAGGGGGGGGGGGCCATCAAAATCAATCATGGGGTGGGGGTAGGGTAGGGGAAGGGGGGGGGGGGGGGGGGGTAGCGAGGAATAGTGCTGCAGAGAACATCTCATCTAAAATATGCCGTGGCCACACAGTACCACACACAAAAAGACGCACACATACACACACCCCACACACACACACACACACGCACCACGCAAAGTGGGAAGTTCATGCAGGGTCAGCCCACATGAACTTATATAACGTGGTTACTACACAGTGTCACAGACACAACCGAAGTGTGACCATGTGATCCGTAAGCCTAAGAAGGGGCTAGCCCGCGTGGCAACCACACAGCTACAGCGAATGCGACCCAATCTGAAGAGAGTGGAGAGGGGGCATGTGGAGCCCCCGAGTTGTCACACGGAGTGCTACTTCATGACTGTTTCGCAACACACCGCAGTTTCTTTTTAAAAAAAGATGGGGGGGGGGGAGGGGGGGGGAAGCAACAGGCTGTGTTTCGTTTTCTGGCTTCTTCTCCCTTTTTTTTTTGCATCGCTTACGGTTTAGCTTATGCCCTCTCCCCAGAAGGGTGATCAACCTCAAGAGTCTTACCTTACTCTCCCCCGCCCCAGGGCAGCCCGACTCACCCAACTCTAACGGACATCGGATTTGCCGTGGCGCGGGGGAAAGAGAGACAGAGAGAGAGAGAGAGAGAGAGACGTACGGGGAGCCATGCCACTGCCTTGGCTAGAGACGCATGGCTTTCCGGTTATCGCTTGTTTCTTTTTGAACTCTCGGCAAACACATCGTGGCAGGACCAGCACACCACGTATTTTTCTTGTTTTTTTTTGCGGGCGCGTGTATGGATGTGTGGAGGGGAGGGGGGAGGGTGGGGGGGTGGGGGGCATGCATGTTTCCGTTGTCCGCCCTCGTCTCGTCAGCAGGGTACAACCCGACATCAAAGGGAGGGGGAGGGGGGGCGGTGTGGGTGAGCAGGCTGTGTGGCGCAGGCAAAGGCACTTCTCAGCGAGGCGATTCCTCAGTTGCCGCTGTTGGCGGGAGGCGCCGGGCGCTCGGCACGGCCCTCACCCTGCCTGTCCCTGCCCTTACCGCCGCCCTGTGTGGTGGTGGTGGTGGCAGTTATAGATTGCAGATTAAATGGCAGGGCCATCAGTAGGCAAAGCAACACCTGTCGGCCTGTCTGTGGAATACGCACAACATTGCCCCACCCTCCCTGAATAGAAATCTCTGCGATGCACCAAATGGATGGTCCAGCATGGACACGGCGGACAACCAGGGCGTTCGCTCGGGGAGAAATAGGGGCCTATTTCGTTAAAAAAATGATTCTGGGAAAACCCTTCTCCCACCTCTCTCCCGGGCATTTCTCCCAAGGGGGAGAAATTAAATAAAAAAAGTTTCTCGGAAGTTTTTGCCTCAGGTGGGAAGGGGTTCTGAAGGAGAAGGGCAGCACCCTCTCGTACAAATTGATACCACCACGCTTCGCACGGAGCGGAAATAACCCAAGAAGCGAGATCTGAACCTGATGGGGACCGTCGGAGCTATTGCCGGCATCAGCATGGTCAAAGCCAGAGGAGGCCGAAGCCAAGAGCATAGTGGCCTGCCACAGGCACCAGGCCGCTGTACCTCTTGAGCATGCTGTCTCAAGGTGCACGTTGTCTGTATGTGGTGTTCGACTATGAAGCGGACTCGGGGACGAGGCTGACAAATGTTCACTACCGTGGCCTCCGGCGGCTGGGGGGCTCCGCCCCCCAGACCCCCCTGTGACCTGTGAAGTCTGTCCAACAGGAACTAACGAGCGCATGTGACCGTGCCCTTCCTTCTCGAGAACGGGTATCGGCGACGGTCCGTGATCCTGTTTTGGGTTCGTCACCAACTCCCGAAGTACTCACTGATTGCCGCAAAACCTCCATTTTGCAGCCGCGAACCGTGAAATGGGCCCCTTGCGCCAAACATATATAGTACCCTGGTCTGGACCCTTCAGGCAATTTGTCTGAGGGGCCGATGTTGCATGATTTCGCGCGCGCGAAGCGCGCGCGAAAAAAAATTTGAGGCGGCAATTTTACCCCTTTCTCCCACAGTCTCTGAGGAAGGTGGGAGATAGCGAACACCCTGCGGACAACAAGAAATAAATGTGGCAAATTCAAACGCACAGCTCACATACCCTGTCACCCTTGCCTCCCTTACCACCGCCCTTGCCTCCTTTGCCGCCCTTGCCCTTCCCCCGGCGCCCCTCGCCTTTGCCGCCCCGACGGCGCTCCCCCTCCTGCCCCTCGTGGCCGGGCCGCCAGTCAGGCATCGGGGCATCGTAAGCAGCAGTCTGCAGCCACTCTTTGCGCTTCCGCAGCTGGTCCACTGCAAGGGTGTGGGTGTGTAGTTGCTGGCAAGAAGAGCTGACTTCACATGTCCTGCACAAAATGTGAAAATGGAGGGCACATCCAGGCCGAAACCGAAACCATGCCAGTCTCGAAGGAGCAATCCCAGGAAAACTGTACCGTGGGTGTTCCGAGAAAATGAACACCTTTGTGGCACTTCACACGGGCTTTGAATGCAATGCACAAAAGCAATTCGGAAGTGTTATAAAGGAAAGGGTTCAATTTTTGAAGGCGTGTGATTCACGTGCTGACCACACGGCGTCCAAATAGATGCCTGCACAGCACAGGGCACGGCAGCATACGTGCGACCACAGCCTCCTTGCGGGTCGCAGGGAGGGGCATCTTCAGGATGTCGAAGTCTTTCAGGTGCTGCAGGTCGTGTTTCAGCTTCGGGTCGTCCTGTGTCAGTGCGGGTGGGGGGGGTGAATCGCAGAACATCCCCAAATCAAAACCAGGCACACGCCCACAGCACAATATTCTTTGCAGCGATGCTCTTGTGGGTATGGATAATCCCCACCCCCGCATGATATTATACCCCACCACCACCACCCCCCAAATTCTCTAAATATAAGCATGTCGACCAGTCCATACCTTCTTGGGCTCGGCACCTTGTTTGCTCTTGGCCGCCTTGATCTCCTTGGTTCTGTCGCCAAACAGCCAGTCCTCGCCCTTCTCCCCTGCGCCCTTCTTCTCGCTGGCGTTGGGGTCATGGATGATGGTGGCGCCCTCCGGGGGCTGCCCGTTGACACGCGCAGCCTCCTTGTCAGCATCGTCACCACCCGCCTGCGCCGGAACAGAGGCCTCGGCATCTGCTGCCGCAGGCGGCTGCGGCTCCTGTGCCTCAGCAGCTTCCGCTGCCGCCGAGGGGGCTGCGGTGTCGGCCTGCATGGCGTCACGCGCCGCCTTCGGCACCAGGTGCTCGAGGTACTGCAGCAGCGACTCGCACACAGCCTTCTCCTGCACCCACGGGTTCTCCCGCTTCTTCGCCAGGGCCTGGTCGCGGCGCTCCTGCTGCTCCTTCCACTTGGACTCGCGTGCCAGCAGGATCTGCTCCTCTTCCCGGCGACGCCTCATGTAGGCGTCCTTCTCCTGCTCCCACGCACCCAGAGCAGCCTCGAACTTCGTCTTGGCTGCACGGTAGCCCACCTTGTGGGTCATCAGATCCACGAAGTCCGTCTGCCGGCGCTCCTGGGCAGCAACGTCTTGGTTAGCGGATTGCTGCAGGTTGCGCTTGGCATTCGCGATGGACTTGGTGATGGCGGACATCTCCTCCTTCAGCGCGTCCTTCTTCTCGACGAAGCCCCGCTTCTCCTCATCGATCTCGCCGATCTCCTTCTTGCAGAGCTTGATCTCCTCATCCTTATCGCTGATCTGCTTGTCCAGACGCTCCAGATCCTTGATGACGTGCCGCACGTTCTCCAGCTTCCGAATCTCCTGCATATACTGACGCTCAGCATTGCGCGTCAGGTTGCGGCAGGTCTCCATCTCACGCTCCACCTCGCGTATGCGGCTCTTCGCGTCAACCTCACTGGGAACAGACTTGGGGTTCAGCCCATGCGCCTTATACTTCTCGCGCTTTGCCGTCTTGATGCCGTCCTTCTCCTCCTGGATCGCCTTGATCTTCTCACGGATCTGGTGCGTCACATTCTTGCTGGCCTCGATGTTGCCGTCAATCTCCTCAATGCCCTCCTGCTTCAGCTGCTTCTCCTGGTGCAGCCCGTCGACCTTGGCCTGCAGCTGCACCTTAAGGTTCTCCTGCTCCTGCTGCATCTTCGTGGAGTCGGACAGCTGTTCCCGCAGCGACGTCAGCTTGTCCTCTGCGGCAGTCAGGATCTCCTCCAGCTGGTCCTGGGTGCGGCGGTCCTCGAGCTCGTGGATCACCTTGAAGGTCGGCTGGTCATCCCACACATCGCGCTCGCCGCGTCTGCGGGGGAAGGTGGCGCGGTCCCACTCGCGGTCCGCCGCCAGCTGCCGCTCGCGGGCCTCCTTCTGCTTGTCCCTCTGGTTGCCGTCGCGGTTGCCCCCCCTGTCACCGCCCCCCTTGCGACCGCGGCCCTTGCTGCCTCCGCCCATCTCAGCAGCACCTCCGGAGCGTCGTGCTCTGGTGACCTCCTGGTGGAGTGGTGGTGGCGGCAGGCCACTGCAAAGTGTGATTCACAGTGAAGCAAAAAAATGGGTGAATTTGGGGCGGGTGGGGGGGTGGGGGGTCCAGGCCCAAAGGTGTGTGTTCTCGTTTCTTGTTTTTTTTAGAATTGTGCGCGGGGCGGGCCCATGCTGTTAGCTGTTCTCTTCGTTTGGGGAAACGGGCGGGGGTGGGTGTCGGGTTCAGCACAACCTTGCCTCTCAACCACACCCCACCCCACCCCTCCTCCCCTCCCCACCCCACACGAGCCCCTGCGCACTCGCATACATGTATGCATGCATGTGTGTGTGTGTTGTGTCTGCGCGTGCAAAACACTTTCTCCGAGGATCTTCGCGAATCGGTGCAAAAGAACGTTGAAAGTGCGCTTTTGGTGCATTGGTTTCCAGGCTATTTTATTAAGAAATACGCTGAAGACCGCGCGAAGGTATCGATTCACGAAGACCCCTCCTCACCCACCCTCCCCCCATCCCCTCCATCCCACAGGCAATGTTGAACAGCATCTCCTCCCTACCGCCTTGGACAGTTGGACAGCCCACCGTGCCGCACACCACAACACCCGCAAACCCTCACCAGCCCCTGGACTGCGCTCAGGCGGACACTGCACCACACTACCAGACCAGCACTACTGCCACCAGTGTTCCAGGTATCTTCGTCAGGTAATATACCCCACCCCATGCACCTAAACTGTGGTTCCTCCGAAGAGTGAGGTTGTGTAATGCAGGTCAGTCTCGAGGAAAGCGGCAAGATGCCTTCCAATCCTGCAGTACTTCAAAAGGTGGCATGCTGGTGTGAGCCGGAGGGGAGGGACTGGGGTTCTGTGAAGGCATCACGCGTCACGATACAACCAAATCCCCCGATTGCCGCCGCCTGGGCTCGCGCAGGGACCCCGGCCCACACAGCCCACCGCCCGCACCGCCGCCTCCCCTGCCCCCCCCTCCTGTGCAGAAAAAAATGAAAAAGGGGGGGGGGGAAACCGGAAACGATCTAACAGAAAAAAAACCCTCAGGGGGCAGGGGCCCAAAAGAAAAGAAGAAACGCATTCCCTCCTAACCTCTCCCCTCCCCTCCTCCCCCCCCCACCCACCCAACACAACCCCAAGGCTATTGGGGGGGGGGGTGTGGGATGGAGGGGCGGGTGTATGTGTGTGTGTGTGGCTCTCTCTCTCTCTCACAGACCAGCTTTTGTTGGCTTGCTTTTCTTCTTCTTGGGGCGGGGTTCCAGGGGGAGGGGGGGCGGGGGGCGGGGGGTTAGCTTGGAAGACAGGAAATCACAAAAAAAAGGGGGGACACACACCCACACTCCCTGAGCCAACCAATCTATGCTGCACTCACGCGGGATATACCGGTCGGTTGTGAGTGCACATGGCATATCTGACTCCAGTTGAATAATTATGCTAAAAAAAGACGATGAGGCGCTGAACCTGTTTGCCAAACCCCAGGGGGGGGGGGGTGGGGGGGAAACAAAGGTGGAGTGGATGTCGAACATTTGTATGCGGGTCACTCCGGTTGCCATCCACACACCTAACCATTTCCGGGAGCAGTTCAGTCAGCATAACGTAACGTGTGTGCGTGGGCGGATAGCAGCGTTTCATCCAGAGACAAGAGACAGGTCAAGCTGCTGCGCTCTGGGCTGGATACACCGTTTGGCGCAAGACACTGGGGACACCATGCCATTGTCGTAATGGCATGGGTGGACAGGGTGACCCCAGACATGCTGGCCACGCCATATATAGCATCACCATCATCAACGCGACAAGCTGATGATCTGTGTCTTGATCAGCGCAATGAACTCCTTCGAAGTCGTCCTCACAGACACCTGCAAGGCACGGGTGGTGTTTGGTGTAGGCCGGCTGTATCAAACACCCCCCACCCCCCACCCCTGCCGTGCCGATCCCACTGTGGGCTGCTGCGGATTTCAACAGACGGCAGCCTCGCCGTTCTCCCGTCAAGGCAACCCCTCCCCACCACCACCCCTGCAAACCCCTTCCATCTCTAACAGAGAATCGTTTGAGGTCATGTCGGACATACCATGGCGTTGTCAGGGGAGAGGGAGTTGAAAGCCACTTCGAGCGTCACAACCGCGCCGGTGATGGTCTTGCAGCTGTAGTAGAGGTGGTCCTGCATGGCGTCAGGCATGTCGGGCGAAGGCTCGCTGCGCTTTGCGACAAAGCAGTAGCCAGCCTGCTGGAGGCGCTGGTCGAGCGTTTGCTGGTTGATCCCTGACACGGCGAATTGCTCTTCGCCTGTGATCTCCCGCCAGACCTTGAGGAACTCGTCCTTCTTCAGCCCTGTGCCAGGCACGAAGAGGAGAGGGAGCACGCTTGTGGTCTGGCCGAAGCCGAGACCGAGGCTTGTCTTCATCGCCACACGGATCGTCGGCACGTTCTTGTCGTCCCCAGCAGAGGGGTTGAACGACAGGGGGATGACCTGGTCGTGCTGCCCGCTGGCAGCCATCGGCTCCTGCACCTGCAGCTGCCCTGCCATGGAGATACCGTAGCTGTGGGGGTGTGGAGGTGGAGGTGGAGGTGGGGGTCACAGAGGGTGCCTCTACAGGTCGGGCTGGTGTTGGTCTGCCACAAAGGGATGAATGCAAAACAACAACCAGGCAGCGAGTGCGGGTGGGTAATTATTCAGACAGGGGGTGGCTTGTTGTATAAGGAGGAGCGGAAGAACAGGCTGCGATATTTGATGTGGGGATATCATGCACGCCCCTTTTCCCAGGCAGGCAGTCAGTCTTCAGTCCTTCAGTCTGCTGTGACATACGAGTTGTTGTCGAGCTGGAGGACGAAGCCTGTGATCGGCTGGTTCGTCGTGTTGAACAGGTTGATGTCCATGCACAGCTGCCCGTCGGCGTTGACAACGAAGCGCCCACGCAGCTCGATGCCGTGGCCCGCCTGCCTCGTGCACCACACCTGTAGCGGCAGAAGGTTGGGGGATTCCGTGACACATGGCAGGGTGATCATAACATGCACAGACAAGGCAGCGAACCTCCCACGCAGGCACAGCAGCCCATCTCTGTTGCAGGGTACTGCATCTCAGGCCTATTGTTTGGATTCGGTTCGAAGAAAATGGCCGCACCCCGCCCACCCGAAGAAGTGCCACCCACCCCCGCCAGCCCCAAGATGCACTCATCACCCACGAGCAAAAACACAGCACATCGCATACCTGTTGGGACACCTCCTGGCCACGCTGGTACGGCGTCACTTCCTTGTCAGGAGAAAACACGCCTGCCAGCGGATCCGTGTGCTGCTGCGGCTGTGGTGTCTGTGGTGCCTCATCCCCGTACTGGTTCATCTGGTGCTGGGGCAGCGTGCTGTCACCCACCACCTCGTCCTCCGCCTCCTCGTCCTCCATGAGGTACTCATGCAGCTTCTTGCCGTGGTAGTCCTGTGGGTTGGGATGGGGTGTATCAACTCTTGATGGCATGCGGTCATCGAGACATTGTGCAAAAATCTGGCGTATGTCCTTATGTATGGACGAATGTGTTGAAGGCAGGTGTCTTGCATTGCACTGCGGGGTTTTTGCCACGCTGTTTCTCTGGATGCCCCAACGGGAGGAGGAAGCGATAGACGCACTGCGCAAGGCGTCTCATCCAAGGCAACCCTGTTCCAACAATCCCATGACATACCTGTACGAAGGTGTTGGGCGGCTTAAGGTACACAGAGGCAAGGGTGCCAATGTGCTCCAGAAGGGTTGTCACAATCTTGGGGTCCATCTTCGAACCCTTCTCCTCGTTGATGGAGGAGCCGGCTTCTGTGATGACGACCTTTGCTGCGGCCTGCGTGTCGATGGACAGAAGGCGCCAGTACACGTACCCACGGTCGCGCAGGTCAGGGACCTCAGATGCAGAGGCAGCCTGCAGGGTGCGCTGCAGCAGCTCCTGCGTGTCGTTGGGCCGCTTGAGGAAGAGCTTGACGACAGCAGTCAGCAGGGCGAGCTGCACTTCGAGGTTCTCATCCTCGAAGGACTCCATGAAGTCCTCCAGGAGCTCGTCTGCATTCTCAATCTTCTCCGCGTACTCGCCGATAACCCAGATCATGGCGCTCTTGGCTTCCGGCTCGTCAAGCGTGTCGAGGCTCTCGCACAGCAGCCCAATCAGCCCCTCATACCGCCCGGGGTATTTGCGGAACACATCACGCACCACGATGATGCACTCCTGCACGACGTAGTTGACACGCGACTTGATGAGCTGCGAGAGCACTCCCGCACACTCCTCCGCCGCACTCTCGATCTTGATGGCTGTGATGCCGATGGCACGCACCGCCTTGCGCACAAACTCCACATCCACCTCCTGCGCGTACTCGTTGAACTCCGAAAGGATGACACCCACGTTCGTGTGGTTCACAAGCTGCAGCAGGATCTCCAGCTTCTCCAGCTTGATGTAGATGGGGTCGTTGTACTTCACGAAGAACACACGCGTCTGCGCCTGCAGCAGCGTGGGGTAGCGGTTGACGATCAGCGAGATGTTCCGCAACGCGACGTACCGGATCTCATTCTCAGACCTGCCGGACACGAGGGACACGAGCGGGGGCGCAATCTTCCCCAGGTAGGTCTTGGTGTCCTCCTGGTTCCCCTTGCACCATTTCTCGAGGTACCCCACAATGATACGCACCGTCGCAAGCACCACCGCCGCATTGCCGTGCTGCAGCTTTGACAGCACACGCGAGCAGATCAGCTCTGCCTTCTCCTGCGAGTCAGTCTCATACGAGGCAAGCCCCTCCAGGATGTAGGTCTGCCCCCATTCGTTGCAGCCATTGGCATCGCCCACAGCGGAGAGCAGGTCGTTGACAGCCATGCCGCCACTCCGGTTGTTGAGGTCCAGGATATCCTTGTCCACGTCGGAGCTCTGCCGGATCTCGTTGAGGGCACACACCGCCGCCGCGATGACAGTGGGGTTCGAGTCGCACAGCAGCTCCTGCAGGTGGTGGATGAACCCACCGTCCTCCGTGCGCTGCTTGTTTGTGGCGAACATCTTCGCGACAGCTGTCGCAGCACAGCGACGCACATAAGGGTCTTTGTCCTGCAGGACATCGCGGATAGGCGCGGCGATGTGGTCTGTGGAGAGGACTGCCGACATGGTGCGCACAGCCAGGCCACGGATCAAAGGGCTCTCGTGTTTGACATCCTTCACGAAGTTCCCAGCCAAGAGAGCTGCCTTGTCCTGCTGCATGCGTGCCGTAGCCAGGACGTAGAGGTAGACAAGCTTCTTGACATCGATGTGCGGCGAGGAGATCAGCCGCGACACATCCGAGAACAGGTTGCTGACGTCACGCCCCACCGTCATGTTCGCGATGATCTTGCGCAGCGCGGCGCGCTGCATCTCGCGGCTCTGGCTCTGCAGGTCATCCTTCAGCTCTGCCGCCTCTGTCCTCACATTTTTAGCCTGGGGGGCTTGTGCCTTGGACATGGTGGGGCCCTAGAGGGCGTCGCACCGCCCACCGAGTGCAGCTCCTTCAGACAAGGGCGGTGCAGGTGTGGCGGCGATACATCGAGAGACGTTGCTGGGCACAGAGGGCAAGAGGAACAGTGGCGGTGGCGGGGGTGGGGGTGGATGGGTGATGCGCAATGGTTTCGCATGTATGCGGCAACCTGTCTAATAGCGTTCTCGCGCCTCACTGCAGAGTGGTTCCCTCCCTACCTCCATCCGACCCCCTGCCACTGCAGTGCAGTGCAGTGCATTGCTGAGAAGACGGACACATTTCCTGCACTTCTGAGCGAAGACCTCCTAGTTACTGCACAGGGTGACTCGTCACTTCGAGCTGCAGATCGAAAATGCAGAGGGGGCTGCCCCAGAACCCCACACCCCACCACCACCACCACCATCTGAGTTTGCGTTGGGAATTTGCAGCGGAGAGAGAGGCAGAGCACACTCACACAACACCAACTTCATCAGGTTTTATGCCCTGGGTGGTTGTTGCGTCTTTGTTTTACACCACCACCACCCCCTCCCCATTCTCAGCAGTGCCCCGCCCCACTCCCGCCCACCACCCCTCCCCCCCCATGCGGGCTCTACTCCATCGGACACGTTTGGCAGCATGTGGCATTGCACAGCAAGCAACGCCTACGCCACAAAGGCACTCCCCCTCCCCTCCAACCTATCCCCACCTTGCTGTGGCGAACCCCATTGCTGGCCTTCTGTGACATATCACACCCAGATCCACCCCCGCCACCCAGTGGGGGAAGCCCCGGCTGGGGGGCGCGGTGGAAGCTCTTCCCTGACGATAATTCTCTTCTCCTGTCTTGTTTCGCCTTCTCAGTCAGCATGTTCCTTCCTTGTGCGATCCACAGAGTACATAAACCGTTGGATGATGCAGATGATGAAGACGACGTCATCTCTGAAGACGCTCATCTTGTGGAGAGAGGGCAACGCGATGACCATCGCAAAGAGGTCGTCAAAGAAGGTGTTGACAAAGCGGTACGTCATGACATCCCAAGGCATCGCAGCGACGCTCTTCAGCTTGTAGTTGATGATGATCTGGGGTGTCATCAGCAGGAAGCCCGCGCTGTAAACAAACGACGCGAGGGCATTCACAAACCAGCTCCACCAGGCGTCGTGCTTTTCGAACACGAGGGAGTAGAACGCCCACCCCACGACAGCCGGCATCACCAGGAAGCTGATGTAGCTCATCACAATCCGGTCTGTCTCCAGCGTCGCCTCCACAATGGGATCGGTTTTGCCACACGCCATCTCCTTATCGAGCCGAATCGTTGTGTAAAACGGGTAGGCCCGGGACAATGCAAACCCGGTTGCCTTCCGAATCTTCCACACCTGGATCATGAGTCCCACGACACACGGCGCGAGGATCAGAGGCGTTGCCGATTCGTTGTGAAGGTAGATCAAAGTGATGAACTGAAAGACGAGGTCCAAGCCGAGGGAGCGGACCGAGAGCCCTCGCAGTGAGGTGTTCTGCTGCCAGAAGTTGACATCGCTTTTGAAGGCGAAGAAGTCGAACAGGGTGTGGATCACAATCGCAACCATCATCAGGCCTAGCAGGGGGATGGATGTCCCTGCAAACCCCTCGATCATCTCGTCCATCATGTCGCTCTCCATGCCCATCTTCTTCACGAGCGCTTTTGTGTTCTCCAGATGCTTCACGAAAAGCCACCTGCTCAGCTCCGCGGAGTCGATCCGAATCTTCCAAGAAACCTCATCGGCATCGCTGATAAGATCCTCCACGACGACCACAGAGCCCTCCCCCTTGGGGTTCACCGCATGGCTGTAAAACGGGGGGAGATACCCACTGCCTTGCTGCGACAGCTGGAGGAAGGGGTGCAAATTCTGGATAAACGCCTTCCGTGGGTCTGGGATGCGGAGCGATGTGTCGCTGACAAGCCTAGCGACAATCTCCGTCTTCAGCTGCCGCACCGGCTGCCCGGTGGGGTAGAATGGGGGCTGTGTCCTGTCGCCGCGAAGCTCATCCTCAAGGTAGGGTGTCACACCGCTGACAGCCCCGAGGCCGAGGTCCTGCAGGAGCCACCGGAGGGTGCGGTGCTTCGGGACATCGGCGGTTGTTGCAATTTTGACGCTCGCGGCGAGGGTGTCGGGGGTTTTTGAGGCACCCCCGGGAGATTCTGTGCTGGCGACGCAGAAAGTCATGTAGATCTCATGCAAAGCTTCGTCAGGAGGGCCCTCCAAACGCAGCCCCGCCTCCCGCAGCTGCCCCACTGTCGTGTTGACCACAGCCTCCACTGAGCTGCCGCTGAGAAGCGGCTCTGATGCCTCGTGCAGCACAACGGTTCCCTTCCGCTTCCCCTTCCGCACCACGTCCAGAGCTTTTCCACGAGGGCACTCATAGGGCTTGTTACTAAGCAGCACGCCCTGCCACAGCTCCGTCCCTGGCGCCCACTGCGGGGGGAGGGAGTTTGCCTGCTGCGCAGGGAGCAGATAGTCGAGCGGGTACAGGAATTTGTGCATCGACGTCATCATGATGTAAAGGTACACGGCAGCACACACGGTGGCGACTGACCCCCAGGTCATATAGCTGCGTACCATCTCCATGTTTGGAAAATCGCTGAGGAGGTGCCGATGCGGGGCGTGGGAGGAGGGGGGATGGGTGTGGGAGCTGGTCAGCCTGGGGGGCGGGGCTCTCGTCTGGAAAGGTCCCTCCCCCCCCCCCCCCCCGAGTGCTGCCGAGATGCCCTGTGCGGTGGCAGGGTGGTGTGTGATGCCCGGACCCAGTCTCCCGGCACCTTCTCGCAATGTTTTGTCCGTTTTGTAGTAGCACCACACCGGGCATGCTGGGAGAGTAGGGTGTAGTGAAGTGGAAGAAAGTCAAATCACACACAAACGCACACATTTCAGTGGTGCAAGTAGCCTCTGATTGCAACGCCAGACACGTGGGAGGGGCGGGGGTGGGGAAGGGGGGGGGGGGTTTGATCGTCGAGAGTGAATGGAAAAGTAAATCTCCCAGCACCTTCTCGCAATGTTAGTCCTTTTTGTAGTAGGGGAAGGGGTATTCCAGGATCTCTTCCAATCGTTCTACATAATCTGCTGCAGTTTTCTTTTGGCACCGAAAAAAATTGACAGGCCGCTCCTTTGGTTCTTGGTCTGTCCTGCGGTGCCATTTGATTGCGATCATATTGGGGGGTGGGGACATCGCGAATCGTTAGAATTCGGGAATTTTTCAGTGTTCTTTTCCACTCAAAGTAGGGAGAGAGACGCCAAAAACGCACTTTTCTTGCACTGTACTTTCGAAGGCCCCCCCATCGGTGGAATTTTGACATCTTTTCCGGCGTCCAGGCAATAATACCCTGAATGCGGCAAAAGCTGGCAACCCCACCCCCACCCCCACCCCACCCCACCCCCCTCCACCCATCCTTCCCGACAATCAACGATGAAACACAATTCATGTTTTGTAAGATTGTCCTGGCCTTACAGCATACCTAGGAATATTTTCATCGATGTCCCCAAGTTTGGTATCTGCAGGCACCCCCTCTGTCCGAGGTATCCGATGCGCTCAACCGACTGGCGGGCAAGGGCACACACGAATTACTGATGCTACTCTGTAATATTTCTCCCTCTCTTCACGAAGACGGTATTCAAGGATCGGCTTGCTCAGGTGGACGTGCATGTTATGTTGAATGCACTGCATGTGCTTGTAAAACTCACTTAACAAGTCTTGCAATGGAAATAACCCCAGCACCCGCGAAAGAGGGAGCTGGTGGGAACATTGACCCCTTTCCTGTCGGTTTACTGAAGTGCCAATTCACGACAAAGCAGTAACCACACAGAAGGTTCGTTGGGCGGCGGGGGTGGGGCGGAATCAGATGGAACACGATGATGACTGTGGTAGGGAGGGTGGCAGAGAGAAAAAGTGCCGTGTGTGGGGTGGGAGGGGGAAGATTCTGCATTGAAAAGTAGCACTCAAGGGTCGGGGCAATGGTATTGCGCACCTGGTGTCTGGCGAGAGGCACCTGGCGCAACTAAATACACGGTGGACTCCAGCGGCCCTAGCGGGAGTCTGGGAGCGGGAGTCTGAGCGGGTGTCAAAGACTCCCGCTAGCGGGAGTCTATACTCCCGCTAGGGGGAGTCTGACTCCCCCTAGCGGGAGTCTTTTCACCTATTTTCATCCATTTTTCCCATGATATAGTTACAGTCTACTGGCGTGGGGGGTAAAATCATGGTGGAAGAGGGATGGGGAGGGGCTTGTTTTGCTTCTGTCAGTTTCCCCGGACTCTGGACTACCTACCTATCCTCCTGGTAGCGGCTACACCTGCGGAGGTGAGCGGTTAGAATTTGAGGTGTCAAAGTGCGGCCATCGCCTGTCGTAGTTGTGTTACACCTTGGGCAAGACAAGCCATCCTGCAGGCCTCATCTTCTTCGTCAGAACTGTCATCCCCCTCCTGCTGTGCGCGTTGGTCAAGCGTGCTGAAAGTCGCCTCGGATGACACGAATGGTGTGAAAGTCGCCCCCAGCGGGATTGGCATTTTGCACAAGCAGAGCGATAATTTGCGGTGTCCTTCGGGGAACCGGAACAGGAAGTAGGGCGCGCTGATGGGTTCAACGAAGTCCTGTGTGTTGCAGTGCACAAACCCCTTCTGCAGCTGTGTCAACTGTGTGCAAAGAACATACACAGCCAATCTATGAGCGTGTCGGGTGTGCAGACACGGACACAGGATGACTTCTCTATACCCGAGGATCCCGTCCTGCGACAGGTGCGCAACCTTCCAAGGCATGCCCGATGCGCGCCGCTTCTCTTCTGCCATCGCAAGATCTCTCTCGTAAGTTGCGGAGCTGGCGATTGTAACGGCATCTTTCTTGCGATGTCCGTTCTCTGCTTCTTCAAATTCGTCGTTGTTCTGCAGAGGCACTGCATCTTCTGGAGCCCACCAATGATGGAGACTGTGTACGTAGGCATTGCGCGTTGATCCCTTTTCGGCATGCTCCATCAACCAGTGAAATATATGCCCTGAGATCCGAGCACGCAAGAAGGGAATCCGGGCTGACTCATCCTTGCATCCCCAGAAGCGCCAGGGGATGTCTGCATACCGGAAATGCATGAGGTCTGCAAGGGAGACAAAGAGGTAGCGGAACAAGCCCTTGTAGGTGTGTCCTGTGACAGGCAAGCACGACCTTCCGGAACTGAGCACCTGTCCCATGCTGCGACACATTCAGTGCAAGGTTTGTACAGGTCTTGTCGAATATTTTTTTGTTGTCTCATCCAGCAGGGGTGGAGCTTGAAATATGGGGTTGCGGGCTGGATCGGGTCAGATCGGGTCAGCCAATTTTTTCTTATGGGTTCCCCCCCGGTTCGTCTCAGAGATCAGTGCTCGGGCCCAGCCTCCCGCGAGGTACCGGAACCGATATGCAGCCCCGGACGCGCAAGGACTTGGTTACAAGACAAACACATGCCGTAGGGGGGGTCTGGGAGGCGGAGCTCCCAGCCGCCGGAGGCCACGGTAGTGAACATCTGTGACTTGCGGGCGTACGGATTCTGTGTGAGTTGGCTGCGTCCTCCTGAGGATACTGAGATTCCCTGATGTAAAGGGCTTGGGTACAAGACAGGCACATGCCACAGGGGGGTCTGGGGGGCGGAGCCCCCCAGCCACCGGAGGCCACGGTAGTAAACGTCTGTTGCACGGTACGGGTTGGGCAGCTTCATTTGTCCTCTATTGTGACTGTTTGAGGCCTGTGCTCATGTCGCTGGGGTCACTTTGCTCACGAAACGCCTCCTGGTCACCTTGAGGCCCCAAGGCGAGGAGCCAACTTTTCCGGTTTCCCGAAAATCTATATTTTTTTTCTTTTTACCCCTGGGGGCCTTCGCTACCAAGTGTGACTGAGTGAGAAAAAGTGAGCCACGGCGCACTTCCCCTCACTGGCTGACGAGCAGTGACGAGTAGTGACTGGTAGCGAGGGCCCCCCCTGACCTGATTTTTTGTGAGGGCCTGCAGAAAATCAGGTCAGCTGACCCGAAAAAACCCCCAAGCTCCACCCCTGTCATCCAGTACCCTGATCAGCCGCATGGCGAGCCCCTTGCAGTCATGGAGTGCTGGGGTGACGTAGCGGGCATTGGGAAGCACACCTGCCAAGAGGGAGGGGTAGCCAGCCTCTTTTATCTCAGAGAGAGTCAGGTGCGGGTATCGATGCACCTGTTGATACCAGCGTTCTTCTGGGATGTCGCACAGTGAGCATCGGTGCCCTCGCCCCCCGCATCGCCTCATTGTTGCCCACTGCTGATCTATACTCCCGCTAGCGGGAGTTGGACTCCCCCTAGTTGAGACTCCCGAAAAGGGTTAAACCCGGTAGTGGTACCCTACCCCCGCTGGAGTCCACCGTGCAAGGCCGGATCAGCCCACGGGTGGGTTTGAGGAAGAAATCTGGGGGGGCAAATTTTGCTGCGACTTCCGGTTTCACCCGGCCGAACTCCAGCATCTATCCAGACCCACGGTGCCAAGCCGTTCGCCCGTGTCGCGATCATTCGCGGCTTCAGGCTGCCCCCGACGACACGTTTGTATCCTGCACCTTGCCATACTTCGCCTCCACCTTGTATATGACGGAGAGCGCCCTCCTTCCGCATCGTTGCGACTTCCCTGACAGCGAACTTATCCATGTCAGGGAAGACATGGCGATGATTGCGTTGGCCACCTGGGTGCTGTGCTGGTGGAGCTCCTTGCTCAACACCGTTGCTAGGAGCCTTCTAATGGATCCCAGTGTCAGCACACTGCCCCCTTTTTTAACAGGGAAGGCCGTGCAAAAATCATGCACAATGTTCGTCGCCTCCGCAGCCTCGGGACTCTCTGCGCTCTTCTTCTTCTTAATCGACTTTGCCGCCGGCTTCGCTGCCGGCTTCGTTGTCGTCTTCCCCATTTTTGTGAATCAGGTCTGCGAGCTGGGATGGGTGGAAACGTCCGTTTCGTTTGGTGTGGCTGTACTTCAGTGACGAGTGCCACATTGCATAGGTATCATGGGAAAAATGAGTGAAAATAGGTGAAAAGACTCCCGCTAGGGGGAGTCAGACTCCCCCTAGCGGGAGTATAGACTCCCGCTAGCGGGAGTTGGACTCCCCCTAGTTGAGACTCCCGAAAAGGGTTACCCTACCCCCGCTGGAGTCCACCGTGTAGTTGTACTTCTTGTCACATCGTGACAAGTGGACATTGGTGGCTTCGTTTTTTCTTTGTGAAATATGCGCCTCGCATGACTATTTTACTGGTCGAACCGACCACCAGCCTGGCGTGTGGGTCGACTGGGGAAGTCGTTCCTATTCTTTGGTGCACCAGGTGGTGACCACAGGAGCTGGCGCGAGGCCAATCTTGATAGCTCTGTCTCGTTGCAGGCCGTATTTTGACAGCCAAACAAAAAGACAAAAATGCTTGACAATACTTCCGACGCGTCACCAACATTGACCATCAACGATGGACCGAGTAGAGCACTGTGATACGACGACCCTAATTCGAAAGAAACGGACCACAGGGCCCTCGCTACAACAGCTCGTCACAGCTCGTCAGCCAGTGAGGGGGGGGCAGGCTGTTGCTCACTTTCTCTCACTCAGTCACATCTGGTAGCGAAGGCCCGACACTCCCATGAAAGATTCCTTTGAGTATAATGGGTGGCAAGTAGGGCGGGACCAGGTGGGACGGTTCGAGTCCGACATTTCAACCGGACAAAAACCGGCACGAGCTCCCCACAGCAGTTGCAGAGGCAGGGCGCGTGCAGCAACATGCACTCTCAGAATCGCATACCCTGTTCGCTCGCTGGGAGGAATCGCCTTGCCAAGCAATTGTAGAGAACGGATCTAAAAAACCCTTCTTGTTGAGCACACGCTTGTCTCAAGGTTCTGAAGACCCTGTGAACTGACACGTGCTCCTCCCGAAGCTTTAGTCGTACCGATGGCCTTCATGACGTTGTTCCGCTGTCGTAACCCGGTAGAGTGGGGGAGTGAGGTGGAAAAAATAATATTATGGTAAACCCGGTATGGGGGGGGGGGTTGATTGATTGATTCTGGCAGCGCGTCTGGAGCCAGAACCAAAACAGATGGCCACAGGTTTCACCGCAATATCAAAAGTACATAATATGCAAAAGGGGACCCTGATGCACTCAAGAGGGAGCTGTGTCATGATCCAGTGACCGACTCGCGTCGTGGACCCATTCAGCTCTGAGGCAGAATCGCCTGCGCAGCAACTGTAAAATTACCAGTTCCAAACGTTGAGTGCGTACTTTTGGATCAAATCCCTCTGATGAGATTGGCCGAAAGTGTCACTACTAAGCTTCAGGTGACAAACCCTTCCGTCGCCTTCCGACGTCGCCATGTCGCCGTATTCCTTTGTGTCGTCATATGGCCTCGTCCATAAATAACCCCCCCCAAATACTGTACCTACCCCCCCCCCCCTTGTAATTGTCCGCCCCTTTTTGGCATTTTTGACCGAGGCGGACAATTACTAGGTCAGGCGGACAATTACAAGAGATTAGCCTGTACCACTGGCTGCAGCGTGCACACAACACAACAGAGGCACATTCCGTAGTGTTTGTGCGCTCTGTGTGGCCAGGGCTCTCGCTACTCACCCCTACCACCCCCAGGGGGTGATAGGGGAGTAGCGAGGGGTGATTAAGGGGCCCTTATCACGCAGGCGGGAGCCCCACTCTCGCCCTCATCCCCGCCTTGTTTGCCCCAGCCCTCCTCAGCCGCGCTCCGCACCCCACCCGACGGTAGGGTGTGGAGCGGGCGAGGAGAGGTGGGACAGCAGATGCATATGGGGAGAATCACACCCAGGCTTGGTTGGCAGACATTTGCAAGTTTTCAGCAGAAGAGGATGTGGATGACCCGCGATTGGAAGGTTGGGCACAGCACGCTCCTGCAATACATCGCTTGCAACAGAGCGAGGCAGTGAATCGGGCCACTTTAGGTGTGCATGGAAGGAGGCTGTTGTGCTCTGCGGACCACGGCTACGGATGGGCACGCGGTGCGCCTGTGCACGCTGTGAACACCAACCAGCGTGTTGTGCACGGTTCGATCAGTTTCCTCAGAGGACCACTCGCCACTTTCCACTGTATGGCACAGCTTTCTGGTGGCGCCGGGCACAAGCGGGATGACCTGCTCGTGCGCCCATCTTCTGTGGTGCCCACCGACATCAGCAGGGGTGTTAGGTGGTCACCTAACACCCCCAACTCCTGCCAACCCAACCATTCGCACTGCAGGCCTTAGTACCCAGTATAACCTTTGTAATTGTCCGCCCCCCGAGGCGGACAATTACAAGGGGTTTGGGGGGGCGGACAATTACAAGGGGGAGGGTAGGTAATCTAGGAATTTTTCAGGGTTTCGCCCATTTCCGGCCATCTACACCCCTCTGTCACCCGCCAGACACCCACAAAACCCATACCGCACCTCCGGATGTGGTCTCAGAGGGCATTGCCCCCCCAGTGGCCATGTTTTACGGATTTCCTGCTATTTTTGACCCCTGCCAGTCACCCCGCAGAACCGCCTCAAAGGGGCCCCTTGTGGCGCAACAAGTGCTGATTTCATCATCGCGACCTGGGCCCCTTTCGGAGCCAACGGTGTGTGTGGTGTCAGCACGGCATCATCTTCACAGCTTGGTGTCACCGAGCAGCCACTGTACAGGGGCACATCAAGAGGGCTCTTCTCATATTGCTCTTGAAACAGTACACCGAGGCCACGATGGTCTCAGGGGAATCAAATCGGGCGATGTGGACGGGCCCTTTCGGGGGCAGGCCACAAGCAGCGATAACGAGAACAGAGGGTCCACATCATGTTCCACCGTGTTAAGGGACGGGGCGCTTCATGTGAATGGGGTGGCTGCTGCAGGCCCAAAAAACTTGTCCTGCGATGCTCCTACGGAATAAGATACTCCACAATAGCACACGTCCCGTGGTCCACCTGCCAAGGGCTCGACAAAAGGGCAGCCTCGTTCTGTCTGCCGGCGAGCTGGGGGGTGCAACCCATTGCTGACCTGACCCGGCTCGACTCGGTTCTCTGGTGTTTCGAGGAAGAATGTCGTCACCGACAACCAGCTTACCCGACTCGTGACTCTGGGGCTCTGGGACAGCCGCCACCTGTACAGATCCATTGCACCTCCATGTCACTCTGATTCGAAGTCGCAGGTTGCTGGAGTGGGCCAGAGTGCTGGGCTCTGCCAGCAAGGCATCTTGAGTGATGCCCTTGCCATCAAGTTTCTCAACCCGTGTCCCAAGAAACATCTTCCGGCGCTACTACCATATATGCGAGGTGGCTGGCAGGGGTCAAAAATAGCAGGAAATCCGTAAAAAATGGCCACTGGGGGGGGGGGGGCGCCAATGCCCTCTGAGACCACATCCGGAGGTGCGGTATGAGTTTTGTGGGTGTCTGGCGGGTGACAGAGGGGTGTAGATGGCCGGAAATGGGCGAAAACCTGAAAAAATGGCTAGATTACGGTATTTGGGGGGGGGGGGGGGGTTATGGACGCACCCATATACATGCATGAGTGCTTCTCCGTGCCGACGTCGTTAGTTCTCGGTAAAAACTGGGAATGGCTCTGTCTGCCTGCCACAGTAGTGGTCGAGAACGATGTGCCCCGCGCAAAAACTAAAATTTTGCGTCTGCAAATCAGTCAGGGGAGAAGAGCCGGTGGGCATTCGTCGGTCGCGAGAGCACCCAAAAATATAGCTGGAGTCGTGCAGGATCATTCGTGAAGAAATACGAAAGGTAAACGAGAAAAAGTTTTTCGTTGATCGCACGACACACACAGAAAATTTTGCCTGCGGAAGTGTTGGTGTGTGATTGGCAGGCGCATAAGACTGTGTGTGACGGCAAGCACCTAGCACTTCCCCTATCGCTGCATTTCCGCCTGACAAGTACCTTGTTGGGAGAAAAAAATAATTATTTTTGAGGACGCAGACTCCCCATTTTTGTTGTGGACACCACTTCCCCCCAGTCTGACGTGGGTTGGCAAGGTCCCAGCTCACGGCACAGAAAGTTCCCAGTTTGGTCACGCCGAAGTATCAAAACAGAAATAAGAATTCACTCAGCAGGCAGTCGCCAAATCCCGGTAAGAGGTGATCAGGTTGCAGCGCCGAGTGGGTGAAGAACAATCACAGAACGACCTTGCAGAGACAACTGGCAGTTCCTCCTCCGGCAGAAGCTGTGGGCAAAATATGAGTTAAAAGGGTGGATGCCAGAAGGCGAGTCAAATAATAATGTCTGGGAGTCACAAAATGCTGCCCATGACTGCGAATGTATACAAGGGGGGGTGGGTGGGTGGGTGGATACGAAGAATAAAGGAATCGCAGAGTTGACCACACCCCCTTTTCCCCTTTCACTCGTTATGCAGGGAGTGTGGATGTACACAAGGGGCAACAAGAGGGCGTATCTTGGCTACAACACTTGTTTTGGTCTGGCTGACGCCCAAAAAAAAGTCAAATTTGGGTACTTCTTGGGTACTTTTTGGGTCACCGAAAAAGGGGGGGGGGGTGTCAAAACTTATTTTCTTGGGTGGAAAAATTCGACCTCCCAGAATCGTGATTTTCTTCCCCCATTGTACTTTTTGGACTCCGCGCGGATCGTAGTGGGGTCATTTTTGTGGTCTAGGTGACAAACTTCACCCGTGAAATGCGGGTCTGGTTCAGGCAGTTGTGCCTGTGAATGCTGGGAGGAGAGGAGTGGGAGATCAGTTCAGGGGCACTTTGCTGGTTGAGGGTTACAACAAAAAGGGACCTGCAGGCAGGAAGTGAGGGGAGGGGGTGGGGGGGTTTTGGGCTGTGGCACCCGCACTCTCTACGGCTCTACTGGCTTACTCCAGCCTCTGGACCGTCTACGCTCTACTCTCCTTCTTCAACCGCTGGAATCTCGATGTGTTCCGTGTCGTGGTCCTGAAGCTTCGCGAGTAACTCTTCCTGACTCCACTCTGGGCGGACTACGAGTTCCCTCGCCTCCGCATATTCCCTCAGTTCCGACAGAGTAAAACACCGGTCCATACTCTCAATGAGTTCAAGAATAGCGGATTTGTTTTTACTCTGGCAGTTGAGGATCCCGCGTGCCAGGGCTTGCTGCACCAACACCCCCTTTAACCACGACACATCACAGTGGAATACAACGCAAATACTGTCAATCAAGGCAGTCCGCTTGCGCTCGCGTTCAGATGCGTTATTGTCTGCGATCCTCGCGACTTCGAGTTCCGCAAGTCGCAGCTTGCCAATACGGAGCTTCCTCTCCTGCACCGCCTCCAGCTTTCCCCCAGAGAAGAGATCTGGGCCTCTGTGACACCTGGAGAGGTGCCATCAACCCAATGATGCATGCAACAGAGCTTGGCGCGGAGGACACCATCCTGGATAGCGACCCCCCCCCATTCATCATCAACACCCTCCGCATCCTGCCGCAGACCCCTTCCAGGACCGCAGGTCCCAGTGCGCCTGTTCTCTCTGCAGCCATCCCTTCCGTGGACTGGGAGTATCTCTTGTACTCGGAGTAGCAACCGGAAGCAAAACGGTGGATGGATGTGCGGAGAAACTTCTCAGCGTCGGCCTTGTCCACCTTGGGGCAGAGGGTCAAACCCTGGTGAGAAGTCCACCCACCGTCCGACTTCGGCCGATGCCGCTAACCTTGGGCCGTTGAGTCGGCAGGTGCGACGGATCATTTGTTACGTATGGACAGTTCTGTGTGTGTGGCTGCCGTCCTCTTATTGTTTTCTGGTTGTCCTTGTCCACTTGGCTTTACCAGCCCCCGACCGACAATTGTTTTCCAATCTTCCCTCTCCTCGCACGTGGTGGAAGCGTCAACACCTCAAAGAAGGAAGAATATCGTGGTGGGCACCATAGTATTTGGCGACACCAGATTCAGCGAGAAGAGTGGGGACAACCTCGTTCAACTGTTCCTCTGACACCTGTGCGGCGAGGAGGATAGTCAAAATTTACAGTGCAAGCAATTGTACATGCATTTTCCATAGTCATCGCCAGTTCCTCGGGAACACTGCCCTTCAGTGTGCACGTTGCAGACTCGAACGAGAGGCACAGGGACTGGCCGAAGCAGTCTTCCTGGTGATCTCTCCAGCTCTGGAGGTACCCGTCCTCTGCATTCGCCTCCGCTTGCCACAAGCGCCAGGCGAGGAAGCGGAACAACTCCGAGGAGAACCCGAGCTGGCAAGTGTCACTTGCCTGGGCCTCGCTCTTCGAGAACCGTGACACAAACAGAATGCAGGGGTACACGAGGTGCGCGAAGCAGATTCCCATCCTCCGCACAGTCTCGCGGTCCCCCTCCAACTCCATCACAGCCTCGTACGTCTTCGTATCCCTATTTGCAACTTCACGAAAGAAGGATGCGCAGGAGGAAATCGAGAACGGTATCGTCGCCGTCAACGAGCTGCGAGAGGGACCAACAGGCGGCCGCAGTGGTGCAGAAGCGGCCGTTCGAAGCTTTTTGCCACAGTAGCCCAGACACCTTGATTACATGCGGACATTCTCTCGCGATGAATGCGGCGAAGGCAGGGTCATGTGCCGCATATAGTTGGCGGCTGCACACACGGACTTCGTCTTCACTGCACTGGAATCCATCAGGTCGCAGGTGCAGGTGGCAGTGCAGGTCGCAAGCCGACACACTGTGCTGTTGGCCACATGTGGCAGAGGCGAGAGTGTACTGCGGCATGCTCGAACAACAGGATTGGCGGTACAGCATAGGCTGGCGGGACAGTAGGGATGGCAGGACAGTATAGGATGGCGGCGCAGGTGCAGGGTGTGTGAGGTCGCCACCCGGCAGGCAGCTCGCCGCCCCACCCCAGCCACCCACCCACCCAGCGGGACCCCCCTCACGAATTTTCCATAACCCCGTTCTTTTGAACGTTTGGGATCTGTGCGGATCGTGGTGGGGTCATTTTGGCCATGGGGTGCCTCTGACCACAAATCCAGGCTGAAACCGGCAGAAAATAAGTTTTGACACCCCCCCTAAAAAAAAGTCAAATTTGGGTACTTCTTAGGTACTTTTTGGGTCACCGAAAAAGTGGGTTTCAGCCATACCATGTTTGGCAGGCACAAATTGTTATCCAGCGATCATTGAGCAAACTCTTGCTGGAACGATTTGAATAACTCTTGGCCGTGCTCTAAGCAGCCCAGAGGGGCACTGTCCTGTGTTCTTCTGGCCGCACGGTTCA
Organism: Rhynchopus euleeides; assembly: GCA_963210315.1. Taxonomy (NCBI): domain Eukaryota; phylum Euglenozoa; class Diplonemea; order Diplonemida; family Diplonemidae; genus Rhynchopus; species Rhynchopus euleeides. The sequence goes on from OY723246.1 coordinate 887,394, forward strand.
TTGCCTAATCTCGCCTCCGAAGAGTTGTTTGAGGGGGAGGGGGGTTTGAGGGGGGGTAGTGAAGCAGAAGAAAGGTAAAGCACAGAGCCGACCTCCGTTCACTCACTATGCAGCTATGTTGTCGGCGAAAGGATGGACGACAGGGTGCGTTCTTTGAACGCAGAACACCCCAACAGTCTGTAGGCATGTGAAGTGATCTCACAGTGAACAGCTCCTGAACTGGAAAAACCCGAAGACTCTCCCACCTGATTTTGACCCGAGTTTGGTGGAGTTTGGTGGAGTTTGGCGGAGTTTGGTGGAGTTTGGAGGAGTTTGGTGGAGTTGGGTGGAGTTTGGTGGCGTTCGGTGGTGTTGTGCGGTGTTGTGTGGTTGTTCCCTGCAAAAAATCGAATGTCCTATGGGGCGGAGGGCGCTGGGGACTGGGCAGTGGCCGTTCCACATGCCCTTCCCCTCGTGACTTACACCCTGTCGCCACCCCACTTCACGGAAACCATGACTACGCAGCAACAGGGTCATGCTTGCGGCGGTATGCAACCACCAGGACAGCCTGTTTCGGGTTCGCAAAGCCTGGTACGCTGCCTTGCCGTAGGGACCCAGATACTGAGGACACCCCTGTGAGAACACTGAGGGAAGATGTTGGGCTAGCCTAGTTGAAGCAGGCTTCGGGGTGACCGAGGCAGAGCACCCTGCCCAGAACATGAACAAGACTGTTCGACTGACGGGGAAGAACCTGGTGGGCAGTGTGGTCTTCGGCGCAATGCTTGGAGATATCAGGAGCCTTCTCTTCAAGGCTACTACTTATGTTGGACTTGGCCTTCGCTCCTGTGAGCAGTGAAAAAAGTGAGGGACGCCGTTCTTCCCCTCTGACTGACGACCAGTGATGACGTAGCGAAGGACCTTGAATGGGGTTTGAACCCGAGAGCGTCAATACTCAACCAAAGGTATTCTCCAGGACCTGGCACGGAACGGGCGATACGAACGTTCCCACCGTGCGCACGGACCTGTCTGCGACTCTACAAGGAACCACGGGGTGGGGCGCACATCACCTCGGAGGCCTCAAGGAGCCTGCCTGACCTGCACGACTCCGCTGCGCCAGCTACAACGCGGAGCTCGGGCGCCATCCCACCGACCTACAGCAAGGCAAGGGGTGATGATCATCTGGAGACCTGAGCCCATGCAGGATCGGAGAGACGCGAAGGCCTTATCCACAGCCGGCACCCCCCCACCGCCACCAACGAACTGTTGCTGCACCGCGACAAGGAGGCAGCCCGCTACCTGGCTGCAGCAGGGGAACTGGGCACAGCGAGGTACTTCAGCCATTCAGCTTCATGCGACTTTGGGAAGGGATGGCCTCACCCAAAATGGCTGGAAATCCTGTCCGGCCGCTGAAATTTGAGCCGGACTACGGGCGGCCATCTCGCGACTCCCACACACGGCACACAGGCAATGCGAGTCGCATTCTCGGGGGTACCCACCACCCGTAAGCCCCAGCACACCACCTGCCTGCCTCAGGCACAACTTGACGGTGTACTCATCTGGCGATACGCGTGCTCGTCTTTCTTCTCCGCGGTGGCGATGCTGAAGATGCAGTCCACGTTCGTCATACTCAGCCAGGTCTGCAGACACCCCACCACGTACGGCCAAAGGCGGGGAGGAGGGCTGCCTTGGCTTTCTTCCAGAAGGCCAAGGGGGTGTCGGCAACAAGGTGTGCCGCACTCAGGACCAGGTAGGCCTTGAACTCCTCCCGACAACATCCTCGTGGAAAACAGTAAAAATTGCACCCCTGGCCCCCCGTCGAGGGGAGAAACCCTCAAAATACCCTGTGAGAACCACCTCCGTGTCAATATGTGAACAGACTTGAACACGTCGCGTGACGGCTACACCACCCAAACTGCCTCCAGCTGCCTTCAGGCAGACTACTTGGAGAATTGAATGTGTGATGCTGGGTGCGAGTCGAATATCGTGAAGAGGAAACGGTTTCATTGACCTACCTGTCTACCCATTCTCGCATGCGAGAATGCGATTCGCATTGCCTGTGTGACTAGGACACGCATTCGCGTCTCAGACTCCCGGACCCAGACTCCCGCTAGCGGGCTAGGGGAGTTGGAGTCCACTCTGTACTTGCACTCCAGGTCCCTGACTTGCACGCAGTGCAAGTAATGTCCGGGTGTGCAAGTAATATCTTCCTCCCTGTTTTAGGGGGGCAGTTGGCCTGTAGTACGGATCGAACCCCGGTCTGTCCAGGAACAGGAAGTGTACCGTACGACTTCTCCTTCACCCAACGGCGTCGTGCGGTCAAGCAAATCGGATATTCTTCCCAACGGGACCCTTCCCAAGACGAAAACCAGTCCCTGACCAACCCCACAGGCTCATCTTACCCTTCCTGGGGCTGGGAGTATGGTAGTGACCTCCATTTTGTAGCTGATTTTGGCCCGAGTTTGGCGGAGTTTGGTGGAGTTTGGTGGAGTTGGGTGGAGTTTGGTGGTGGTAAACTGGATATTTTCGGAGATTGGTTTCGGGCAAAATCAGGTGGCTCTCTCTGAGAAACAGGAACATTTGAAGCGATATTCACGTGAGACAATCCGTGTGGACAACCCACCTCCAGTGGATATCTCCCGTGGCGAAAAAAATATTTTCTCCAAAAAAAAGATAAGGCTGTTGTTTGTGCGCCAAATCCGGAGCACAGCGCTGCCTACTATCTTTTTGACACTGACAGGTTCCCTGTTGTGGTAAAAAAATATTTCTGGAAACCGGAAGTCAGAGTTCACGACTGTGCCAAAGGCAGGCGTAGGCTTCCTGGAGGGGGCACAGGAGGACGCTCTGGTTGCGCAATGGATGACGGTGAAGACTATGCTTCGCCAGTTCCATCGAGAAGTTGCTAACAGTCACATACACTTGGGGGCCCTCGCTACCAGTCACTACTCGTCACTGCTCGTCAGCCAGTGAGGGGAAGTGCGCCGTGGCTCACTTTTTCTCACTCAGTCACACTTGGTAGCGAAGGCCCCCCTTGGCTGTTTATGGTTACACTTCCCCGCTCGACGATGAAGATTTCCTCAAGTATGCAGATTGTTTAGAGTCCGCCTCCCAGTTTCCGCTCTGCGGGCTTCGCTTCATGAGAAGCGTTGATTTGATGACATTCAGCGCATCCAGACGGACAAAGTAATGCAGAGGAAGACCTCGTTCGGGCAATTGCACCAGCAAGTACTGCGTGTTGGGGCGGAGGTTCCAGAAGGGCGGGGCAGGGCATGACTGACCGGGCGGGTTGGGGTTTCGGCGCAAAATCGAGGGTCGACAAATTTTTTCGCCACCGGAAAAACCAGATTTTAGTGTCAGGATACAGCCTGCCCACCTCGTCGTAAAAAAAAATACACCAAAAACACGTTTGTGCGGTGCAAATCAGGATGGAGAGAGGAGAAAAAGGGGCGAAGGGCATCCGTCGCTGGTGAGGACACGTCACGCCTTGCTGCGTCGCGAGCACTAAACTAAAAAAAAGAGGAGGCGTTGTTTTGTGCGGCAAACCCGGGAAAACAAACCTCACGTATTTTGCCTGGTGAAGGATGGTGTACGTATTCAAAGCAACGGGGGCCCTCGCTACCAGTCACAGCTCGTCACAGCTCGTCAGCCAGTGAGGGGGGGCAGGCTGTTGCTCACTTTCTCTCACTCAGTCACATCTGGTAGCGAAGGCCCCCAACAAGGCACGAACGATTCCACCTGTATGCGTTTTGACGCTTATGGGATGGGAATATCGGGCTGATGGGGTGCCTATAGACATGTCCGTACTTTTGATTGTCAGTCATGTAGGTGTAACGACGGAGAAGGGCTGATGGTAGAGACGGTAGGTGGGTACGCACTGTGATCTGCCTCACAAGACTGTGGCAAAGGAATCGTGATACTTCAGCTCTCATCCGTCACACTTGTTCATTCTTTTTCCTGCTCCACTCTTACGAATGCGTTTGCTTGTGCAACCGGCCGCTCAGGATGGCACAGGGAATGGTGCAGCAAGCAAAGCAAGTCGCAGGTGGAAGATAAAATAAAGCACACTGAGCTGAGCATCAATGTACAAGCAGGGGTGATTATTTCATGCCGGCCACTCTTGCCAGTTCCACCATCGATCTCTCTCTCACTTGGGTTTGATTTGTGTGACGCTTCCACACACCCTCGCCTATGATGAAGGTGAGGGTGCCGACCACATGTCAGTGAGTGAGTCGGTGATTATGCGCCAGAAAAAAGATGCATTGAGGAGCACCCAATCTTTTAGATTGCCGGTGATTCGCTTATTGTCAGATACCCTGTCCAGCAACTATCGGAGTTCCGGACTGATTTTGGTTGAACGCACATCTGCTGTCTCAAGGCTGTGTTGAGGCCCTGCGAAGTGGCATGAAGGTGATAATCCTGAAGCTTCAGTTGTACGATTTCTTTCGTTGCTTCGCGACTTCGTGACGCTTGGTCGCTCGTCACGAGTAATATATCATCGAATCGCAACCCAAAGCTGGTAAGGCGTTGAAAAGAGGGGCTTTAATTGTCGAGATTCCTTTTCGCGATACTTGTGAAAGAGGGATGGGGGGTTGGGTGACAGGAGTTACATACACGCGAATACTTTTGCAGCAGTGGAGAACACAATAGATTAGGCACATATACACCCTGCAATCATCCCGCTAGTCAGGGAGGTCCTAGGGTGATAGGTGTGGTGAATAACAGCAAATACATCAGCGACACACAAATCGAAGCAATGGGAGGTGGGGCGGGGTGTCATCCTGCAAGTCTCCAGTTGGCCAGCAAGGCGAAACGTACGGGGGAGAGAGCGCTCAGCCGGGGAAGCGACTCGATGAAGGGCGCTGAGTGGCGGCTGGTGCACTTCCCCTTCCATCCTTACCCGTAGGCAAGAGGTCAGACGGGCATATGCCCCAGACTAGTAATCATTCTCAAGTACTACCTACACCCTAGACCTCCTTAGACGCAGCAGAGCTGCTTAAACAAGTTTACTTGGTAAGCAGGACTAAAAGATGGTACATTGCCACATCAAGACTTCGCACACAACTCATCCGTGCCATAAATACACGCCATGTGTTTCAAAGACACGGTGGCAGGATGGATGATGTGAAAAGTCCGAAGCAGTAAATACACATTGAGCGTTTGCAAATGCTCGGGGAAATCGGCGTTTTCTCGCTGGAAAAGCGTAGGAGCAATGCACCGGACCATATTCGGCACCGCAGCGAAGAGCCCCACGTCTCTCACGATTTAGTTACACGGTGCACTAGTAACCCCACTGACAAGTGGATTGACAAGTGGGAAGGGGACAGCAAGCCTTACGAGGGTGAGGAGGGGGGGTTTGATCGTCGAGAGTGAATGGAAAAGCAAGTCACCCAGCACCTTCTTGCAATGCTAGTCCTTTTTGTCGTCACTACACTAGATGTGTTGTACAAGGCAGATCAGTGCACGATGGGAGGGTGTGTAGCAGAGGAGGGGGGGTAGTGAAATCGAATTTGAAGGGAGCACAAGAATGATCACCCTTCACTCGTTATGCAGGTTGTGTCTGAAATCCAGTGTTTTTTCCGGCCTGTGTTGTGTTGTTGTACTGTGTGGGCAATTAGGCTGTGATGGTATGCAAAAACGTTCTTTGGTTCTCATGATCAAACGTCAAGGCACTCATCTGTGGAAATGTGCGTAACTGGTGTCATCATTGTAGTCAGGTTCATGTAGCCTATGTGACCGCAGTGATGTCTTCAGTCATTCCATTTGCATGTCAGCTTGTTCGTTAAAAGAGGAACGTTCATAGGAACGTTCAGGGGGGGGGGGCGCAAAAAAATTGCTTATGGTAGCAGTTTCGGCTGCCAACCCACGACCGTACCATAAGGACGCGGAACACATGCCGGGGCAGCCCGGTACGAGGTGTACCTTTCATCAGGTGGGTATCGGCAAGATGCACAGCGTCAGGGGTGGGGACAGATAGAGGGCAAAAGATGAAAGGGGCGGTGGGGTAGGGGGGGTGGATTTTAGAGAAAAAGAAAAAAGAAAAGTGATGATTAAAAGGAGGAGAGAAAGCAGTAAAGAAAAGAATAAAAAAAGAAAAAGAAGATGTGGATCGGAGCACGACTCCACGGGCCACGGGAAGCATATGAAATGCCTCCCGGATCGGACATTGCGTCTAGGAGTGCGGCAGGGGAGACGGTGTCCAGGGGGGGGGGGGTTTTGAGCGTATGGTGACTAAGTGCATAGCCAAAGTATAATCTTTGGGGGCACAGAAGCACGCCATTACGCCGTCAGCTATGCATGGCAGGGTCGCTGGTTCCCTGAGGATCGTGTTAATCCCGCATACCGGAAGGAAAAAAGGGGTTGGGGGCATGATACAACGTGAGTTTATGAAAGGTATAACTACCGTCTGGCGGCTAGTTGTAATCGGACTCGGGTTCCGATTGATCCGTCGACATGTTGTCCGTCTGTCTGGATCTTTTGTGTGGTGCGGGGTTATCATCTTCTTCTGTAGATGTATCATCCGGCATCTCCGTATCGGGCAGGGCTGGTCCATGAGTCCGTGAGAGGAGGGGGGGGGGGGTCTTCGCTGCCCCAGTAAGTTTTCGGGAAAACTCGACGCTTTTCTCACAAAAGTAGGAGAAATGCACCAAAAAAACGCACCATCAGGCATCGGAGCGAAGACCCCCCTCCCTCCCCCCCTCAACGTGCACACAGGCAACTCCCCGGGGCAATTCCAACTAACTATCGACCCATCGACCCACAAAAAACCGATCCGGGCAGAGGAACGGAACGCCTCAAGGCCTCCACGAGGCCGCTCTCCTTCAGTGAAACCCCCCCCCCCTCCCGATGGGACCGTGGGTCGAGTAGTCTTGCCTCCCTGTTGGCAACGTTGGATTCGCTTCGGTATCGAACAGAAGTCCCGACGAGACCACTGACGAGAACTGACACGCTATATCGCCTTCCCGAGACCAAGGCGCTGATTCACCCGAATGAGTAAGGTTGGCAGTGGCCAGTGGGCACGCCAGGTGCTCTCAGAGAGATGCAAACGACCAAGAGGCCATCGGGGTTGCGCCATCCCCTCGAGATGGCTTCCTTTTTGTTCAAGAAACCCAGACGAGCTGACCATTCATTTCTTCTTTGCAACCTGTGCTCTTTTTTTCGCGATTTTTTCTTGTAATTTGTGTGTACCTTGGCTGCCCGCCAACATGGCAGCACAGGGGGGGGGGGGGGGGGGCGAGTTTAAACACTACACGGTGGACTCCCACACGTCAGGGTGCACCTTTTTGGGATATCGGAATATCGGGGGTCCAGACCCCCGCGAGTGGGGGTCCGGACCCCGCTCGCGGGGGTCTCTGGGCACCAAAAATAGCAGGGCAGACTCCCGCTCGCGGGGGTCGCCCAGACCCCCGCCCCAGACCCCCGCTCCAGGGGGTGGGAGTCCACCGTGTACAAAACATCAGAGACGATGTCGGGGGTGGGGGGAGAAACAGTAACGGAACAGAACCAGATTGGGGGTGGGGTGGGTGGGTGATTCCGTGGCACGCGCCAGTTGTCGGCGAGAAGCAGGGGAAAAACAGCATCTGTTGTGGGAGGGCATGCTGTCGTGCACGGCCCAAGCCCAGAGTGATGCGCTCCGTTGGACTGCTGAACCAGGAACTTGTAAGAGAAGGTCTGACAGAAGGGCACGCCCTCCAGGAAAATGTGCGAAAAGATGGAAATAAAAAAAACGTGCCGACAAGTCGGCAATGGAATTCAGGGTTGGGGGTTTGGGAGACCGGCTGCAACCAGGCACCGAGGTCCCAAATGTCCCGAAATGTTTGCCATAAACAACAGTCCTAGTACGGCGGGGCGATGTGGGCTGCTGAAGAACCGGCCAGATGTTTTGTCTGGGGAGGGGTGGTGAAGCCTCCGGCATGCGTTTCAGGTTATACTCATGGAGGAAAATCCACCAACATCCAAACTGCTTTTTCGGTGAGAAGTGCCACTTGAAGTTCTGCTGCTCTTCCTCTACAACTTGCGCTTCCACTGACGAACCCTCTTGCCTGATGAAGGGGGTGCTGTGTAGAGCACAGTTGGTTGAGCTGAATGACACGTTTCGCACGAAAGTCGTGTGCGTAAAAACTTTGTTTCTATGCGCAGCTGAGTCAAGTGATAGCTGTGTGGCTAAGATGCAAATGCTGGCTCCCAAACGTGGATGCAGCAGGCTGGGCTCTCGTTCATTGAGTTGACAGAAACTTTTGAGGTCTTCTCGATACAAGCAGTGGTTTCTTTTTGATGTTGAATACAACATGTGATTGTTACTTAGCCTGGTACCGTGGACAACACAAAGATAAAAACAAGCCCGCTAGGGGTGGTCAGAACATCAGGGGGTTCACACAGGATATGATCATGGAACAAATACCTGCGGAACCCCGTTGATCGAAAGGTGACAGCAAAACGTGGCAACGAACCAATAACCGCGTCTGTCGTGTTGGAATGCATACACTCGGATCCTCCCGTGCACGTCTTGTGGACAGTGCCCCCAAATGTGTGGAGGGAGGGAGGGAGAGGGCGGGCGAACCAACAAAAACAAAGACACAGAAAGTTACCCGGTTGTTTGCGCTGAAGGCAACAAAGAAAGGGGGGGAATAAAATGTGTTTTGTTTTGGCCCCACACACACACCAAATAACACAAAAACATGTCCGCAAAATTCGCGTGTGTGGTCGGGGCAGGGGCAAGGGCAGGGGCAGGCACTGCACCGGGGCTACGAACCCCGAGCAGTTGCATTTCGCAGCCCCTTGCTGGAAGAAAAGAGAAGGGTGATCATGATCGGCAATGATCCAATACAGTGACCTCAGGAACATTCATGGCAAATACTGTTGCCAAGACAATACCTGCAATAGCTGCATGCCCATGCTCGGAGTAGGGGCTGCACGTTTTTACGGCATGCGTTATGAGCGAACTGCCACATATTCAGCCTGCGGAAAATTTTTAAAACCCTGTGCCTGGAATTTTGACCGAGTCAGATAAAATTTTCAGTGCAATCCTTCAGCACCTCCCCCCTAGATTTTTAGGTTTTCTTGACCCAATGGTCGAAATCTGCGACATAGTGGAAATCCCGGGGACATGTCGAATTCGAAAATTTTGGGTCAAAAAACCCCAGGGGGGAGGGACCCTTTGGTTTCACCCCCTGCTGGGGGGCCTGGTGGGCGTTCAGGTGAGCTGAGACCCTTCGGGTTCTGACAGAGTGCAGCAATGGTAATCAACCGTCGTGAACGTACTTTCGTGCCGGCATGGCTATCCATGGGCACCGTGGCATGTCGCCGCATCCGTTCCGATCACAAGTGCCAGAGGCAAATCAGAAGTCCTCTGGTCCAGTGCAGGCACCTGCGCTGCAGGTACCCAAGGGACTGTTGTGCACAAAAATGCACACGCAAGGGCATCAACTGACCGAGGCAATGCAGCTCGCAGCCTTTCGATTCGGTTCGGTGCACCAAGCCTCACAAGCTGGTCACGCGATACCAGGATACTCTGCGTGGCATGTTCCGTGCAGCCGAAATGGCTTGGGCAGCAGTGCACAGGGGAACTTCTGCTGCACTGCGACAGGACAACCCAAGCACGTGCCGCGTACATGTTGGATGAGGAAGATCAGTGGCTTCTGGGAGGAAGAGGGCGACCGCATCCACGTCGCGGATAACACACTCAGCACACGAGCGGGCGTTGCAAGAAATCCCCCATGTGTAAACAGGGGAAATCGGCCTTTTCGGGGGTCCTGGTCAGGAATAAAAATTTTCACACATATTTTTCGACTTCCTGAGGCCAAAAACCGGTGTTCCTGGACCCAGATGTGACATCTGGATGACATAATAAAAATCCAGAGTGCCTTAGAGGCGCGCGGGACATTTTTTTTGGGGTTTGTGACTGGGGACCCCCTATTTTGGGGGATTTCCCGTAGGTGGAAAATGTCGATTTTCCAATTTTAAATCACTCTGGGGGCACCTGCGGGGCCATATTTTGCATTTTCAGACAGGGGACCTACACCCTACAAACCCGATTTTCGGGTTTTTTGACCATTTTTTGCCTTGTGCGAAAACGTGATATTTTTTGGACAAAATTCCAGGCACAGGGTTTAAAAAAAGACATTTTTTTTTGCGCGCGTCCTGTCGTACTGTGGCTGCTTGGTGGGGCTAGCGCAGCAGGTTCTACTTTTGCTTCTACGGGCTCTTTGCACTGTAACATGAACTACACAAACAACAAAGCTCTAGGGCAAACAAACCGCGCACTGGCCGGGGTTGAGCTGCGTGGGGCTCCGTGCTGGCGGCATGAACAAGGGGCTGTAGGCAAGTCTACCATTCACAAGGGGCAGCCCGCTGGTGAGGGGAAAAGGGGGCGAGGTAAAGGGGGGGGGGGGCAGGGGGGGAGAGGCGAAAGCGACTGACAGCGAGGGCGTGGACCGACTCCGCTGGCGCATTCACCGGAAGAAAGGGGAAGGGGGCACGGGGGTGGGGAACGGGAGGGGGGGGGGGAGGGGCGAAAGGAAAGAGGGGGGTAGGGGGGGGGGGAGCCGACCTACGGCTATCTCGCTCCCCTGGCGGCCCTACTCCCCTGGCTCTGGGACCCCTGGGAACTCCGCTGCGAAGACCCCCGCGCCCCTGGCCGGCTCGCCCGCGCCCGCTTGCCTGCCCGCGCCCTCAGACGACAACAGACCACGTTGTACGCCTCCGCCTGTGAGGCCTTGTCATCCCCCAACTCGGCCCACCAAGCCTGAATGGCCCGGAGCGCCGCCTCCTGCTCCTCCTGCGGTCGGTGCACGTCGGGGCAGAACTGCTCCTCCCACTCCCCCACCGTCGTGGCCCCGTCGTCCTCATCCATCTCCTGACCACGCTGCGGCGATGCCGACTCCCGCTTCCGCTTCGGCTGCGACGACATCGAGGTGGCTGGTGCTTGCGCAGGGTTGGAGCCTTCCTCGGTGGCGGTCGGGTCGGAGCGGCCGGTGGCCGGGGCGCCGGTGGGTGCAGGAGGGGGATCACCTTCTCGTCGAGGGGGATCACCCTGGTCCTGCGGCTGCGGGACCCTCGCAGGCGGCTCCTCCGCGTCCCGAGGCCCCAGATCCATACAGGTCTCCCCCTGCTCCACGCATTCACCACACGCCCTGCAATCGCAACCGAAACAACGCCAGTGTTCGACTGCGGTATCCACCGCCTCTGCACAGCGGGCACAGTAAAAGCGGCGGCGCGACGGCTGGGACGGCACCTGGCACATGGGGAGGCCCTGCTCCCCCCCTGGACAGCCAGTCCGCCCCAACACCGGCGAGGGGGCGAGGGCAGACACTGCCTCCGCCAGAGGTGGGGGCACCAAAAGGGGGGTGTAGTGCTTTCCCTGATGCTTGACTCCAAGCACTCCGACGAAAGGCTTCACCCGGGGGCGGTGGACCGTGGGGGGCGCTTGATCAGATAGGACCACCACAGCCCACCCCGACCCCAGCGCAAGTCCATGTACTGCTACCTGGTCCGCCCAAGAAGCCTCGTCCCGGCTACCCTCGACTCGCATGGCCGCAGCCCAGGACTCGCTGTTCGGCTCGGCCCGAGCACAAAGGCCTGGGTCACGTAGCACCGCCTGGACGGCTAGCCTCCGCATGCCCGCCGCCGAGCCTCCCATAATGAAAGCCGCCGCATCGAAGAAGCAGTCGCCTGGTGTGAAACGGAACCCCGTGCACTCCTGCATCCCCAAAGACCGTTGCAGCCTGGACAGACCGTCCCCTCCCCCTGGGGCCCGGCCCTCCAGCAAAGCCTTTGTCAGTGCGGTGCTCGCCGGGGGCGGAGGAGGGGGCTCCGCTTGCCCCGGCGGATGAGGGGCCACCCCTTGGTCCTCGCGTGGCAGAGGTAGTGGCGTGCAGACGCACCTGGTGTCGTCTTCGCCCAGCTCACAGCAGGTCGGGCACACCATCCTCGAGCAGTGACCACACTCCCCATGGTGCACGGCCGTGGTGAAGAGCGACGCACAGAACTGACAGCAACCCGGTGACCCCGACACATCCACGCGCCCCGGGATAACCGGGCCCTGCGGCACCTCGACCTCCACACACTTCGTGTATGTGACCTGTTCCACCACCTGGTCCGGCACCGTGACCGGCTTGAACCCCCCGTCCACGCCGCCCACAAAAAGCGCTTGGCATGGTTCACCTGGGGCCACGAGAAGAGGGGGGAGGTTGTCTCTAAAAACCACAGCGTGGACGTCGAGGGCCACCGCCACCCCACGGAGGGCCACCTGGTCCACGTCTTCGCCACCCCCGGAAGCCAGCATACGCCCCGCCCACTCGTCGGGGTCTGAGAGGAGCAGACGGAGTGTGGGCGCTCGACGGACGCACACCACCGCCAGGCGCAGAAGCTTGTCAGCGTCGATGTCAAACCCCAGGTCACACGCCGCGGCCGTCACCGCCACCACCCACGTTGCTGGGGCCCCCTCCGCCACTGACCCACCCAGGGCGGCGACCTGTTCTGGCATCGTAAGAGCATTACCAAGCCCCTCTGCCAGGTCCTCAATAGCCACTCGCGCCCCTCCTCGCTTGTCTCTCCACTTTTCGATGACGACAGAGGGGGACGGAGATGTCGGTGCTGCCTCTGCCCGAGGGACCGGGTCCGCCTGGGGCACAGGGCGCTCCTCATCAGGGTCAATGAACACCTCCCCCTCCCCACGCGAGTCAACCGAGAACCGCATGAAGTGGTCCGGGTTCAGGGGGGCCGCGGCCTCTGTAGCCAACGCCGTCCGGCTCACTGCTGCTGGCGATATGGGGCCGCATTCAAGGAGTGTTCGACCCAGGATGTGGCTGTACGCGCTACTCACTCTGGTGGCGTGGCTCTGGGTGACCAGAACCCTGCTTCGCCCCGTCCGTTCTGCTGCTAGGCGGCCCAGCTTGCCGAAAACCTGGTGCGCCGACGGCCCCAGACCCCCGAAAGCCTCCATCGCAAAGGCCGCGAAAATCTGGCCAGATCTCCTGCAGGGATCACGATACCTCCTGTTCTTCTCTGCCTAAAAAAAAGACACGCCACACAACCGAAAACTAGGCTTGCAATTCCCATCTTCCCATATCATCAAGAAAAAATATCGAGCTGCTGTTTGTGCGCAGTGTTTTCCCGATGATGAAAACCATGATGAACTCATCATTTTTTCATTTTTCCCGAAAATTGGCTTGATGAACTCATCATAACAGGGATTTTCCTTAGGAAAAAATTCTGGGGGCTCCGAGGGTCTTCAGGGGCACTTTTTCTGATGAGGGACAGTTTTTTCATCACGCACAGAACAACCCCCCTCCCTAACAGGCGCCACCCCCACAGGGTGCTGCTATTAGATGCAGAAAAAGCTCTCTCAGTTTTTGGTGGTGGAAGGGGGGCAAATGCGAAGAACTGACTGCGACACCTTCTTAAAAGAGAAGGGCGAACTGGAGCGCCAGGCCTCGCACAGAGGCATCAAGCAGGCGGTGTATTTCCTCCGACCAGCAGTGCCTGCTCATAGGACCCTGTGGTCAACATTTACATGCCATGGATGACCTGCCAACCCCAACAGATGTTCACTACCGTGGCCTCCGGCGGCTGGGGGGCTCCGCCCCCCAGACCCCCCAGACCCCCGACGGATTTTCAGGAAACCACTGCGCATACTTACAAAATCAGCGGGGGCCTTCGCTACCAAGTGTGACTGAGTGAGAAAAAGTGAGCCACGGCGCACTTCCCCTCACTGGCTGACGAGCAGTGACGAGTAGTGACTGGTAGCGAGGGCCCCCAGCCAGGCCTGGGCGGGGAACGAGCCCTTTTTCCAGGTTTTTTGGGTCGGGGAACCAGGTTTTTTCTAAGAATTTTTACAAGGGAATTTTTGCTCGCCCCCCCACAGTTTCCAGGCGCGTGCCCGTCAGGCGGGACTTTTTCTCTGATTTCTCTCCGCGTCATCATTGACAGCTCTCGAGTGATGCCCAGAGATGCTTGCGGCAGAGAGTGCCCCTCATGCGCGTTACAGCTGAAAATGAATGAGGATCATCTGGCACTCGTTCTCATCGGGGGTTGTGCTCCGCAGGGACTCAATACACCTTGGCACTCTCGCAGGGCTGGACATGCCAGCAGCTGGAGGACAGTTACAAAGCTGCCCCCGACGCCACCCACCTGCTGGCCCCTTCAGGTCTGAAAGCCCAAAAGCTCCCGGGGATTTTGCAGTGGTGCGCACCATATTCAGCGCAGGGTGATCTCTCCAATTTTCCAAAACTGCTGGTTTACGGGTTTGGGGAACGGTCGTCGGCAGACCGTTGAAATGCCCGTGTTAGCAAGGCACACTCACATTTCAGGGAGCGTGTCGCGTGTCACGCATGTCGCGAACGCGGCAAGTGTACCTCCCAGGTGGGGAAGCCCGACCTCCTGTCCGATGTCAGTCAGGCTTCGAAGAAGCGCTTCATGGATGCGGCGCTGACCCGGGGAAGTGAGATAGATGGACGGGCACACGCTACATGGGGGGTCTGGGGGGCGTGAGCCCCCCAGCCGCCGGAGGCCACGGTAGCGAACATCTGTTCGTGTGGGCGTACAGATTCTGTGCGAGTTGGCTGCGTCCTCAGAGGCGACTGGAGTGGTTGGACCCCGATTTGATGGGATTCGAAGGACTTGAGTACGAGACGTACGCCACAGGGGGGTCTGGGGGGCGGAGCCCCCCAGCCGCCGGAGGCCACGGTAGTGAACGTCTGGCTCTCCAGTTGGCCAGCAAGGCGAACGGTACGTGGGACAGACTTCCCTTCCATCCTTGTGCGCGCCCTGTCGACTGGGGAAAACTTAGAAAAAGTTTTTTCCTCTGCGAAACAACCTTAGAAAAAAATTCCCCTAACAAAATTCTTAGAAAAAAACTTTTTTTCCCCTTACAAAAATTCTTAGAAAAAAAGTTCAGAATCCTGAAAGTGGGGAACAAGCCCCCCAGTTAGGAACAGCCCTGCCCCCAGCGCGAGAAATTTTTTTTTCACACCCCCCCAAAAAATGTACCTCATCATGAGCCCCGTTTTTTTCTTGATGATCGGGAAAACACTGTTTGTGCGCCAAACCCGGCCGGGCAAAACAAAATCGATGGGGGCCCTCGCTACCAGTCACTACTCGTCACTGCTCGTCAGCCAGTGAGGGGAAGTGCGCCGTGGCTCACTTTTTCTCACTCAGTCACACTTGGTAGCGAAGGCCCCCGATGCCTGCAATATTTATTTGCGCACTGACATGGGGCATAAAATACGTTTGGGTGCATAAAAGTATGCAAGGGGAAATGCACCAGCCGCCACTCAGCGCCCTTCATCAGGCCCCGGGTGTCGCTCCGAGTGATTTACACCCCGTACGTTTCGCCTCACTGACCAGAATTTTCGCAGGATGACACCCGCCCACCTCTTGCCTCGGTTTGTGTGTTGCTGTATGTTGCTGCTATTTCACTGCACTATCGTCCGAGGACCTCAGTATTCTCTCAGGACTCTCGGGGCTGTCGAAGACATGTGATGCCGGCGTCACTAACGCTTGTTGATCGTGCTCTCGGCAGCCCGGTGAGAGGTGCTGCTGCCTCGGGTTCTTCGTCATCATCATCGTCCCACGGCAACGGCTTCCCAGACATATTTTCCCAAAGAAATGCCCGAACCAGATGGGTTCATCGGCCCAATATTACGGGAAGGGGGCACGAAAAGATGACGCTGTCAATATTTTGATGATCGGGAAATCACTGACCTTACCCAGTAGTGCGACGCGCGTTGGAACACAAAAAAAGACAGATGATGTTTGCCGCAGTCAGAACGGTACCCTCAGAAGGGCGTCCTTTCTGTTCTGGCTGTGGCAAGAGGCGGTGTTTCCAGCATACCGCCGCAACATATGTGGGGCTGTCAGGCCAGTTGAAATTTTGAGAGTTCACAAATTTTCACAAACACTTCACAAACTTTCGTCAGCTGATTGAGGGTGTGATATGAGGGTTCTATCCAACAAGGATATCAAGGCGGCACTTTCAAAGTCCTGCCAAGGACAGCGCCACGTGGGTGTGTGCTTCTGATATATGTTATGTCATCATGTGAACCCTCCCCAGCGTGTGCCAACATCCCTGGCACGCTCACGAAAAGCATGACAAACTTTCACAAACGCTTCACAAACTTTCGCAAATTTTCGCAAACATTCACAAACTTTCACAAAACGTTCACAAACTCATTTGGCTAGCGTATCAGTTCTCGTGCGTCGTCTTTCGTAGATGTTCTGTACGATGCGGATCCGCTAATCCAACATAGCAAACTCATTTGTGAATTTTTGTGAATTTTTGCGAATTTCTGCGAATTTTTGCGAATTTTTGCGAATTATTGTCGTGCCTGTGGGCTTGGGTCGCCGTGGCGTTGGGCTCTGCCCAACGCCACGGCGCGACGCGGATGGAGTTGCTTGTCGGGCCCTTTTTTCTCGTGGCATGCTCTTCGTGAGCGTGTCAGGGATGTTGGCAGGGTTTCACATGACATAATAAGTATCAGAAGCACACACCCACGTGGCGCTGTCCTTGGCAGGACTTTGAAAGTGCCGCCTTGTTATCCTTGTTGGATGGAACCCTCATATCACACCCTCAATCAGCTGACGATATTTTTTTTTGCAATTTTTTGTCGCACCTGTGGGCTTGGGTCGCCGTGGCGTTGGGCTCCGCCCAACGCCACGACGCGACGCGGATGGAGTTGCTTCTGAGTTGAATGTTGCCGACATGAGGAATCTGAGAGGGTGCACTGAGTAGTGAAACGAAGTGGTTTCCAATGACACTGCGTGCTCGAAAGCTCGCTTACCCGGAGGCAACATCTCTTGGAGCATCATGTTGGGGAGACAGGGGGGGTGGGGGGGTGAACGTGGCAGTGGGAGGGGTGGGTGGGTGGGGCTGCTATGATGACGGGAATCATGAACGAGGAGCGTGCAAAGGAATAACTCGAGATGCCAAGCAGCCCCACCCACCCCCACCCCCACCCCTCCCACTGCCACGTTCACCCCACACCCCCCCTGTCTCCCCAACATGATGCTCCAAGTGATGATGCCTCCAGGGCAGATGCCCTGAACCACCGGACTCGGGTTAACCCCGGTGACCCGGACCCCCCCCCCCCCCGCCCCCCCAGAAAAAAATCCGGGAAATTTTGCGAGTTCACAAACTTTCACAAACGCTTCACAAACTTTCACAAACTTGCGTCAGCTGATTGAGGGTGTGATATGAGGGTTCTATCCAACAAGGATATCAAGGCGGCACTTTCAAAGTCCTGCCAAGGACAGCGCCACGTGGGTGTGTGCTTCTGATATATGTTATGTCATCATGTGAACCCTCCCCAGCGTGTGCCAACATCCCTGACACGCTCACGAAAAGCATGACACGGAGAAAACAGGTGCCGAAACAACCTGCCGAGCACACGGGTAGTGCCACGTTGATCCACGCAGCGATCTCCCATGACAGGAAGCCTTGTCGCCACGGCAGAGTCGCCGCAGACTGTGGGAGAGGTGTCGCCAGTCACCTTGAGGTTGCAGTGTGTCATCAGGCTAAGACCCGTGCCCTCTTCACCTCCCCTGTTAGGTTGCTCCCATATCGTTGCCTGCTTTGGGGCCTGAAGGACATAGGGGTCCAGCAGGCACTTGAGCATCGCAAGGCATGAGTGGCTGTTTCAAACTCCTGGTGCAAGCACCCGTCATGGTCTGGGGAAGCCCTCCCAGGTAGTTTAACGTCTTGCCCAGGACAAACTTGCGCAAATTTTCGCAAATTTTCGCAAACGTTCACAAAAACTCACACTAAACGTTTGTGAATTTTTGTAAATTTTTGTGAATTTTTGCGCATTTTTGTGAATTTTTGCTGCATATGCGAATTTCAACAGGCCTGACAGCCCCAATATGACATTGGTTTCTTTTCTGATGTCGGCAAGCTTGTCAGGGGAAGCCAAAACTGAAGCATTTTACGGACCGTTCTGAACACTTGCGGGGAGGGGTGTCATAGGCACGCAGGTCATTATGAATCTCGCATGAGAAGCACGGAATTTTAGTTGCCCGTGGTTTTGACTCGCTGCGGCCCATAATCATTTTGGCCAAATCATTGGAACAACGGAATGAACAAATTCAGTTAAAAGAAACAACACTGCACGGAGGGGCCGTCACCGCGCGCCAGAACGGTGCCAGTGCGAGTGCCACCTTTCTGTATTTTAAGTGAAGGCCCCACACACGAAGTGCAAATCTGGAAGGAGAAGGTTGAAGGGCATATGTGAATTGCATGCACTGTCTGCTGCGCTCACCGGCACAACTCTCAAAAACTGTTAAACCGAGCGAAATCTCACGAGAGAATGGGATCAACGAAAGTTGGAGCCCTTCCCAACGCGGAACACCCTCCCACAGCCTGTCGGGACGTGTGAAGTGTTCGGAAGGATTCGCGCGGCGAAAAGTTTCCTGAGCTGGCTCCACCCGAACTGTCGAGGTGTATCCTGGGGAAATGGGTTACTTCTTTGAGAGGAAAAATAATTTCCCCCCCCCTGACAACCCTCTCCTGATGGGCGAACCTTGCAGATCCCTTAGGAATCTTAGGCCGGAATAAAAGGTTTCGCTGCCATGTCTCACTTGCTCACTCGGGCTTTGGCAGATGAGTTGACGCTTCCACACACCCCCTCGCCTTGCATGAAAGGTGGGGGTGTGGGAGCACAGGTGAGTGAGTGAGTCCTGGCAAGCACACTGGGGCATGTCGAAACGAATGGAAAAAAAAATACCGGGAAAAAAAAGGAGTTCTGTTGGGCGAAAGAAGTTACACAATTATTCCTGTGCAACTTCGACCGCAGCACATGCCTTGGAATGGGCGTCATCTCAAAGGTGAATTTTTAGATGCAGGTAGCTATCAGAGGGGGGTCTACTTTCCTTCGCGCCACTTTGCGACTTCGCATACGCTTCATCGCTCGTCACTCGGGAAAAAAATGATTGCCGGGTTTCTTTTGTTTTGTTTGTGCAACAGGATGGGGGGAGTGAGGGGGGAACGAAAAAAACACATGATGCAGCTAGCGCCAAGCAGCGTATCGCCATGTGTGTTAAAGTTCTTTGCTATATGCAGTGAGGAATGGGACATGAGGTAGTCGCATAATGCAGCACGACTCTACCGCGACGCGCGTCGCTTCCATCTGGAACGCGCTGCTGGTGTGCGGGCGGGGGGGTAGGGGGTGGGGTGGGTAGTGACCTTTTCTGCACGTTTCCGTTTGGAGTGCGAACCCCATCCCCGCTGGGACATGAATGTCAGCGTCCGGCCGCCCTCCACAATGCACAGCCTCTGCTGCGATCTCCCGCCACCCCTCAGTCGCTGACTCTTGGGTGGACAGTGACAAGGTACTCAGCTGTGGCAGCAGAGTTCGACAGGGTAGGGTGCATGCGGATGTCAAGATCGTCATCCTGAATCATGTTCCGTGAGAGCGCAAGCGCCTTCGCCGCAACGTTGAAGGCAGCCTGCGCTGGGTCGATACGGAGGAGCAGCGGGGACCCACACGACCTGGCCTGCTTCGCGATCTGCGCCGCAACCCGCCCGCATGTTAGCTGATCACTCACGGTGAAGACAGAGTCAGTCCGTGGCTGCTGTCCTGCCGGCTTACCGCTCACCAGGAAGCGCAGGGCTGGGTGCTGCTCGTCCTGCTGCCTTGCCTGTGCGAACACAAAGTCGATCTGCACCTGGATTGCAATCTCGTCCTGCTCGAGGAAGTGTGCAGCCAGCTGGAACCCCTTCATCGCCTGCGTCACGCTGCCCTGCCCCATCGCCTGCACATGCACTGTCTGCTGCAGGCGCATCCGCTTTGCCAGCGCACCGGCCACCCCCTTGAGCTGCGTGTTCTGCGACACACGCATGGGAACCTTGTTCTCCGACAGGCCGTCGGGTGTGGTGGGGCGTGCCGACTGCCGCCGTCCCCCTTTGGCAGGCGCGCTGGTCTCAGGGGTGTACGGGGACACGACGCCGGTGCTGCTTGCTGCAGAGGATTTCGATGCAATCGTGCTGTGCGAAGCGGTGGTGCCGGTGGGGGTGGTGATTGGCGTGGAGGCGGCGGGAGCAGACACGGCGGAGACGGCGGGCGCCACAACGGTTGCGGTATTGTACATCGCGGCGGGGGCGAAGCACGGCTGGATCGTAGAGTACTGTGGCTGCATCATCGGGGTGGCACCTGCGTCAGCCACTGGCATCAGAATCACCGGAACCATCATCTGCGCGTTTGCCGCAGGCTGGGGGTTCACGATCTGTGTCACAGGCTGGGCAGCCATCTGGGCCGACTGATTCGGATCCCAGATCGCTGGCTGCTGCACGTAGAACATCCCCGACGTGCCATACATCGTGTGAGGAGAGGGTGTGGGAGGAGGGGTGGAGTTCGACACTCAAAAGCACACCCGCAAAAAGGGCACACTGACACAAAACTCTTCTTTTTAAAACACACGACACAGACACACGTTCACCTTTTACTCTTCTGCTTCGTGGAAGCTACACCGAACGAACTCCACTGTCACACACACGCGCACGTGTGCGTGTGCGCGTGACACGCTTTCTTGATTCCCAGCTGTCAAACACACTTGACGAACTGGAGGGGGAGGTGGAGGGTGAGGGGAGAGAGGGTCAAATCTGCGAGTCGCGCAGAAGAGAAAGAGAGAGAGAGAGAATGTATGGGGTAGGGGTATTGCAGTCGGGTGAAAGGATGACACGTGTGCGGGGTGTGTGTATGTTTCTGCCAGAAAACAGGGGTGTGTGTGTGTGTCTGATTGGGGAGCGCTGCATGCGGGGAGGGGGAGGGGGCGGCTAAGGATACCTGCGTGAAGAGCACAGCAGCGGGGGACGGCGGGGGGGGGCGGGGGTGGGGATTTCTACGAACACGAGGCAGCTGCCAGTCCAGTATATTGAGCATCGGTGTTCGTGTGCCATCGGAGGTCTCGTGGTCTGATCGGATGTGTTAGCGTTGTGCGGGCAGTCCTCGATGGGCAAATGCATCGGTGAACCTTCCGCACCGCGCAATCCTCCTCCCGTGTTGGGTGGCAGAAGCGGCGGTGCGAGCTGCACCCCACACCACCTGTCGCATTCCTCATCACACAGGCTCAACGGCGTGGCGTCACGAAGGACAAGAGAAGATGCCGTGACCATGTGCGCCATTTTGTATCACGAACATACAGAATCGAAATGTGGGTATCAAACATGTGGCATCCAACCGGGCGGCAAGGTTTTCTGCAGAGAAGATTCGGCTTGCCGCTTGCAAGGCCACCCTTTCGTCTGTGCGTTGATGTGGACCTATATGAATTATGGCGGTACTTCTGGTCTCGGTGGATCAAGGGCTGGTGCATGCGGATGAACATGAACAGCATTACTCGGTGGGTTGACAAGCAGAAAAAGACTTGGAGTTGCGTTCTTTGTTTGTACGAACGGTGCCTGCTAGTGCATGTGTGCAGGATACCGAACGCTGCCACGAGTCTTTTTAGTGCGAAAAGCTAGCTGTTCTTGCAATAAATGTCAGGGATTTTGGGGTGGGTTTCTTGGCGAGAACAACGGGCACTGTGGCTGTTGAGTGCGAAGGAAGCTGTTGCGATGATTCGGGAGGATGAAGGAGTCCTGGATGTGGCTGTGTGCAGGAGCGGGCAGTGGCCCCGTGGTAGGGGCTGTGTATGGCAGTGCCTAACCGACAGGTTACTGAGAACCGACAGCAGATCCCAACCGACTTCCTCGCAAATAACAAACAGCATATCCACGGCTCCTGACACGGTCAGGCAGGGACGACTTGATTTGTGGAGTATGATCCTGGCAGCAAGGACATTTGTTGGGAACATGTGCGACTCAAATATTTCTCTTGCAGACAGTGCAGTGAGAGAGACATTCTGGAGGAGCAGTCTCGGTTTGGGAGCGGCACTCCCCCATGGGTAAGCTCCCTGCAGACACAATGTGGAAGTTGAAACAACACACCTGGTACCGATCCTTGATCACCAACGAACTCGCTCAAAGATAATCTCGTGCTTGCCTGTGCACCACCCCATCGACACAGCAAGGCCCCTCGGGTAACCCGAGGGTATGGGTGTTCACACAGGGTTCCCTAAGAGAGTGAATGAAGTTTCACCCCAATATTTTTGATCACACACACAATGAACGTGTATTTGTCGGCAAGGTTGGCATATCCATCCGGTACAGAACAGCAGTCTGCGAAAGACCACTGCACGTTGACCAAACGTATCTTCTTCTGTGGCTGGCACAGCAAGGCTGCCGTTAGGGCCGTCATTGCACACATACATGTTGTTCTCTATGCATATGCAACCCACCTGCGAGCGCAACGTCCAGCCCACATTCCCGCGAGTGTCGTGTGGTGAGTGCTTTGTTGATCGGTACTCACTTGTGCGCATATCATTTGAAACATAAAAACATCAACAAAAATAACGACGCTCAACAACAGGGAACTGCAGCAAATCGGCAGGGCTTGCAGCCACGCGCCTTGCTACCACGGACAACAAAGGATGGGAAGGGGCGACAGACGGCACAGCTTCCCCCAGAAAATCAACCGCACACCCTGCCGACCCTCCTGCAGGTATAATCCTTTGACAGGAAAATCCGCATACAAAAAGGCGTACATGACCGCGGGTGCGTGGGAGAGGGAGGGAGGTCTTCATTCGAGATGCAAACAAGTCTGACGAAAGGCTTACGGGAAGGGGCGCCTCAGAGGGGGGCAGGGAGCGAAGTAGACAATAGCAATGTTGCAGTGTCTCGATAGGGAGGGGGCGGGATGTTGATCTCTGCCCCCCCCCACCCCACCCCAGCCCGCAAGACTGGCAATGGGCGTGGTGGTCCTTTGGAGCTCGTTGGAACAGCAGCACGAAAAAACGGGGGGGGGGGGAGGTTTGACTTTATTTTGTGTTTGGAGAGAGCTGTTGCAAACAACGAGTGCAGGAATGCCGTGCGAAGCAGCCAGTCACAGAGCACATACCCCACGCCCCACAAACCCGCAGTAACTCATGCGTGGTAGTAGAGGGAGGGGCTGTCCCCCATGATCGCTGAATGCCTTGCTGATTCGTCTTTTCTTCGCCCCCCCCCCCCCTTCTGATAAGCAGGCACGCAGTGTTTGAGGCTCGGGGCGGTTGAGATCACCCACTTCTAACCGATCTAACCACCCGCCTCGCAGACTGCGGAGAGGTAGGCCGAACCCCACGCATGTTAGGAAGGGAGTAAGCATCTGCTCCGACACATGGGCCTACTCAGGGCGTCGTAACGTTATTGTCATAATTGAGAACGTATTGACGTCAAATGTACGCAGCAGAGAGTGTGGGAGCATGCTCCTGTGGTAATTTGCGGCGCTTTCACGCGCGCGAGAAAGTTGCAGTAATAACGCCAACGGAACCCCCGCGTCGAGGTCTCTCCAGTCGCTGAAGGTTCCGGAGATGACAGTCAGGATCAGGCCTGGCGCACGCGCACACACGGCTATCGCCAGAAGGTGATAGCACTTCATCGGGAAAAATAGATAAACAAACACAAGCAGAACATGTCCCGCTTGCCCCGGAGGGCCATCCCTCCCCTCTTCTGCCCCTTCGGCCGCAGCCGGTCTTTGTTTGTGCGCCAGCGTGTGGGGAGGGGGCATACACATGCGCTGGCAACAGGTCTTCTTTGCTGGGGAGGCCAGGAGGGGGCCTCTGTGGCAACGCAAAGAAGGGATTGGCTCAACACCGCCACCACCTCTCGGGATTACTGCTGTGATCTTTGGGCAAAAAACATCTTGGTTGGATGGACGAAAGAAGACCCAGGTGGTATGAACCGGTATCCGCTTCCCCACTTGGGCACTGCATTGTGTAGTGGTGGCTCGCAGCCTTCACTGTCTTCCTGAGACGTGTCGGAGTTGGGCCAGGGAGAGCACCCTGGTGATTTATTTGTCGTGAAAACCCCGCTCGTTGTGCACTGCATAGCAGTGTTGACCCAGGTGTAGCAAGTGTGTGCTTGGTTTCCACCCACTCCCCACCCCCACCCCCCTACACCCGCGAACGATGCATACAATAGAAAATGGAACAGCGAAAGAGAATCGAGGAGAAGCAGGAGAAGGAGAAGGAGGAAGAGGAAGAAAGGGAGGGATATGTGTAGTCGTTAGAATAATGAAAATAGAGCTTTGGGGGGGTAGGGGGGGGGGTTTGATTGTCGAGAGTGAATGGGAAAGCAAGTCTCCCCCAGCACCTTCTTGCAATCAGGGGGGGGGGGATGGATGCGGTTGTTCAGCTTCCCACACTCACAACCCTCCTCCCCATGCCTCGATACCCCCCATGCTTCGATAGTTCGGTTGGTTGAACAGGGGGGGGGGGGGGGGGGGGCATGGGCGAGGACAAAACAGGGCCCGCGGAAGAAGGGGGAAGGAGGATCCCGCGAGGTGCGCGGCTCGAGCGTGTAGGAAAATGAAGTTTTGAACGATTTGAACGATTTTTGGCCGTGCTCGTAGCTTCCCCGGATGAGGGTGGTAGCAGAGGTAGGTTTTAGTGTAGGAGGTTTGCATCACGGCAGCAGATCCCCCCCCCCCCACCCCTGTCAAACACCACTTTGGGAGTGGAGAGAGAAGGGCCGAGCAACAAAGAGAGAGAGAGAGGGGGAGTGGGTGGAGCAGAGAAAGTAAGGTACAGAGAGGGAGGGTGGGGGGGAAAAGAGTAGAATGTAGAATTGATGGGTGAGGCGGGGGGGTCAATGGTTTGATTTGTGGTGGGGAGGGGAGGGGGGGGGGGGTAAGAAACAGCCTCAAAGAATGCGGAAACGGTGGTGGGGGGGTATTGAAATCGGGGTAGAAGGAATCACAAGGATGATATCCCTTCACTCGTTATGCAGGTTGTGTCTGGTGGTGGTGGGGGTGGGGGGGGGGGGGTGAGGGGGTGGTGGTGTAAAAAAAAGGTGTCATCTCGCAATACCCTCTTGCAAGTTTGCAGCCTACCCCCAGCCAGGATTACAAAATAATGCCATAAGCCAGTGAAGCTTGTGCAAATTTGCCGTATTGCAGCAAATGGTGACTGGGGGTGGGGGGGCAGTGAAGCGGAAGAAAGGTAAAGCAAATCACAGAGAGTTGACCTCCCCTTCACTCGTTATGCAGGCTGTGTCCAATATCTAGTGGTGGCTGGAGGAGGTGATGTGTGTGTGTGTGCAGTGGCCACGTTTCATGCCGAATCGTTTCTGCCCCTCTCCGCCCCCCCTCTCCCACTGGGTCATGAAGTGAGGGAAAAGTGACACAAACGAACTATCGACAAAAAAAATATCGCCACCACAGACACATAGACACATCCAACGAAGACCGCCAAGACACATCAATACAAACAAAGCAGGAAAACAAGTTGGGGTATGGAGTCTACAGCTTTGCCTGGTTCTCTGCGAGTGGCCCCACTCAGCAGGGCGAAAGGCGAGCGTGGTGACAATATGCACGACGCGCTGGCAGAAATCTCCTGAACCGGTTTGAAAACAGTAACCGGTTCCTTGGGAACCGGTTTGGGAACCGGTTGAAATCACAACGGCAAACCGGTTACTGACAAATCCGAACCGGTTGAGGACAGGTTCAGAACCGGCTGGGACCGGTTCTGAAACTGGCAAAAACCGGTTCGTGAACCGGTTTGCAGGAACCGGTTTCAGAACCGGTTCCGGAACCGGTTCGTGAACCGGTTTCAGAACCGGTTCTGAAACCGGTTCCCCCAGTCCTGACCGGATTTCTATAGGGGGACCCTTTCGAATTTTTTTTTCGTGGGGGTAAATTGAACGTTTTTGGCCATTTGAAGCCACTGCGACCATTCCCGGGCCTCGGAAATCAGATTCTTGCCCCTCAAATGCGGTACCGGTCCGGACAAAAATCCGGACCGGAACCGCAGGTACCGCATGCAGAAACTGGCAGAAACCGGTTCGCGAACCGGTTCTAGAACCGGTTTGCCCAGAACCGGTTCCCGAACCGGTTCGGGAACCGGTTCTAGAACCGGTTTGTGAACCGGTTCCAGAACCGGTTCGTGAACCGGTTCTGGAACCGGTTCACAAACCGGTTCTAGAACCGGTTCACGCAGTCCTGACTGGATTTCTATAGGGGGACCCTTTCGAATTTTTTTTTCCGGGGGGTAAATTGAACGTTTTTGGCCATTTGAAGCCACTGCGACCATTCCCGGGCCTCGGAAATCAGATTCTTGCCCCTCAAATGCGGTACCGGTCCGGACGAAAATCCGGACCGGAACCGCAGGTACCGCATGCAGCCGCCCCAGCGCCGCCCTCCCCACCCCCCCTCCCCAGCCTGTCCCAGAAGAGGTCGCTTTTCCCATTGGTGCCTGCCTATGTATTGCCTCTGTTGTGCCTGCGCCTGTGCCTCCCTGCCCTGTATTTTTTTACCCTCACGGGTATCACGATACAGGGCAGTCCACCCCCTCCCCCCAAAAATCGTTCGCATCATCTTGGCGCCCATTCCTTCCACTTTCTGGATGTGTTTGGTATTTCCGAACGGAATTTTCCAGCGTCAAGACTGATACCTCGCCGTTTTAGAGTCAGACACTTCTACCGCCGCTGCGATTTGCGATACGGTAGTTGTGCAGAAATGCTAACATTTAATTTGCTCTGTGGAACCTGGACTGCACCTTCTGGGCTGTGAGTCTGTAGATAGTTGGACAGTTGCGGAACCCATCCTTTGTGTGCCTCCGACTTGAGGAGCTGTCGACTTCAGAACCAAGGTTCAGAACGAAGATGACGACCTGCTGTGAGCTGCAAACCTTCTTGACACACCTACCGTACCTGCATTACACTCGTGGTAATTCCATACCCCTGGAAACAGGAGACCACCGTCTGTTCACAGATGGTCTTGAGCGTGGTAGCCATCTTTGCTATGGAGTCACGATTAAGTCTTTGTGGTCACGTGGGCCCATGAGCAGCGGATACACTTGGAGTGGAGGGAGGGGGTGCGGTTCTGGAAAAGCGGGTCTGAATCTGGTCAAGGACGACTGAGGGCTTCAGTTCGAGTTTAATGTGGGTCCAAGGGTACACAGGAGATCACTGCTTGCATATTCAACCTGCTTGTCATCCTCTGGTTACTGTTCAACGGCTCGAACTCCTCGACTTTCCTTGGCTGACTGAAATGAAACAATACGTATGCTGCTATTGTGTTGTTCCCCTGACAGAGGAACACAAGGGAAGGGTACTGCAGCTGTCCACGAAGTGGCTCGACGTAGCCACCTCACGCTGCCTAGAGGGTCGGTTCAGGTTGAAGCAGAGCAATTAAGTGTTAGGGGGATGCCTTTGGTCAAGGCCTTTTCTAAAAAAAATTGACCCACGGCGCCTGTGTTGTAGCTCGGTCTACGCCAGGTTCCACACCCCGTCATCGCAAAACGTACACATACACAGAGGCAGGCCTCTGTGGTACGGGAGCATGATGGGAGGAAATTTTGCCTTTTGGTCAAAAAGGCGCCTTTTTAGAATAAATTGACCCGCAGGGTGGCTGAGTCTTATCAGACAGGCCGACCTATGTTGATCAATGGAACCACACAACCTGTTCAACCTGCAAACCACCCGGGGTGGCGGCTGAGTCCTCACCCCTGCCGTAGCATGAGATAAGCCGACGTCGACCTCCGCTCCGGTCTCTCAACAACGGTCGTCACCAGTTGAACCGCGTCTGGGAAAGCCTGATCTTTGGATCTGGCCTCCCTGTTGTCACTGTGATTCGAAGAACTGTGGGGTTCAGAACCAAGGATGAGGAACTGCTGTGAGCTGCACACTCTCTTGACACACCTGCACGTATCTGCGTTACACTCGTGGGAAACCCGAACCCTGTATTTATACAGGAGACTTCCATCTGGGACAGTTTCTGTTCCAGATGAGCTTTGACGGTGGTAGCCATCTTTGCTATGGAGCCATCGTCATTGCTATCGTCGTCACTCGGACCCATGAGCAGCGGATACAATTGGTGTGGAAGGAGAGGGTGCGGTTCTGGATCAGTAGGTCTGAATCTGACACTGGGACTGAAACCCATAGGTCTGAGATGACTCAGTGCGGGTCAGGTCCGTCTACCGGTCCACCGACCGGTACACGGCCAACCGGTCGGGACCCACTTTGCCCGGTTCGCAAATGTCGGTTCTGGAACCGGTTCGGGCGGAACCGGTTCACCGGCGGAACCGGTTTACCGGTGAACCGGTTCGGCGGAACCGGTTCGTCCGAACCGGTTCTGGAACCGGTTCCACCGAACCGGTTCGCCGGTGAACCGGTTCCGCCGAACCGGTTCCAGAACCGGTTCAGCCCGTGCCAGCGCGTCGTGTGCATAGGGACAGGGGGGGGGGGGGGGGGCACATGCATATACCGTACAGCACGCCAAAAAAAAGAGGAACGACATGAGAGTGGTAGCGAAGAGACTGCCATTCATTCGTTCAGAAAGAGAGAGAGAGGCCCTCAGCATATCGTACGCGGATGACGCCACTATCATCTCGCGTGTCTCTGAGGCGCTGACACAACGTGGCGCGGACATCACGGGCGAGTTCTGCGCAATAACGGGAATGCGCCTAAACGAAAAGAAGACCATTGCCATGGGCGTGCATCGCGTGGACCCCTCCTCTGGCGCACGCCCTCGATATGTCGGCACCATCGCTGTAAGTGGGGCCACCTTCCCCACCAAAACCGCCTCACCTGCACTAGGCGTGCGCGTCTGTGTGTCACCAGCGTTCATAGACCGCGGCGACGACGGACGGGCGAGTAAAGCGCATGCCCCCTTACGCCGCCTGGGCAGCTCGCCTGCGACCTTTGAGCAGCGACACGGCCTGATTGCTGGCGCAGTCATGCCCCGAGCGATCTTCGGTGGCTGGTATGCGCCCATTGACCACCGGGTCCTCCGCGACCTAGAGACCCGAGCCTCAAACTGCCTATACGGTGACCGCCATCCCTCCCGCAGCACCGCAGCGGCCCTCTCCATTGCCTCGAAGGGACACCTCCTTCACCCAGGAATCATAGTGCCGTATCGCATGCTGCTCCTACTTCTAGACTCCTGCCGCCGCCTACCAGAATTGATCCCGCGATTCAACCGCATTCGGGCCATGTATGCGCAAAAAACACGCATCGACGTCCCCCTCGGGCCTATCGGGCTTGCGCTCAAAAAAGGACTGCCGCCGGCCTCCCTCACCTGCGGCGATGATGTTTCCCTCATATCTGCTCCAGGAGGTTCCGAACCACTGCTTTCACTCGAAGTGGCGGCACGGAACCATGTGCTACGCGAGGCGCTGCGTCACAACATCTGGCGAAGGCTTGCTATCTCCAGACCCTCCTTCGGCGGTGTGGAGGACGGCGTTGACACCGTGCTGACAAACGACTTCTGGCAATCATGTGGGGATCCTGTGCTCGCCGCTGCGATGCGCTGCATTATTGTTGGGGGCGTGTTCCTGGCAGACCGCTGGGGACGCAATAAGCTTGGGGCTGCGACGGACTCCGCGCCTGACGGGCCGGAGGCCGAGCGCTCGACCGCTCCTACTCCACCTCCTGTGACCGCTGCCGACCACGCCACAGCACCCGCGGACGGCGACGCTGCCGGTGACACCGATGATGACGACGACTCGTCGAGCTCAGCCCCGTCCGAGTTCGATGTCCTCGACGACTCGGGTGAGGTGCCCCTACCCCTCACAGCAACACAGCCGGAGCCGGGTAGCGACCGCCTCTGCCGGAATTGCGATACGGGCTCCCCCGAAACCGTCACGCATCTCTTCTGGGAATGCCCTGCCCACAACGACGTCCGTGCCCGGGAGCGGTACGCGGGTCTCTGTGAGGAGCGCCTCTCATGGCCGCCCTGCCTAGCCAACTGGGGCATCATACCGAAACCCCTATCCGGTACGGTGCGGGCGAAGGACCTGCACCACCTAATGAGCACGATAGTCGCCCGCAGAGATGTGCTGGAACGTGAGCGCCTCGGGGTATCCCCAACTGTTTGCGCGTGGGACGCAGCGCTAGCGCGACCCGCTGCGCCCCATCAGTCCGACCTGGCCTCACTGCCGGACAACCCACCCCGCTGGACTCACGGAGAGTGCATCATGCGTGCCCTGCGGGCCTGGCTCGGTCGTCTCACCTGGACGAGGGAGGGGTCCGTCTCCTTCTGCGAGCTCGCCATCGACTTCGAGGTCTTCTCCGGGCTCGACGTCTGCCCGATCGCTACTGGCGCCCCGGCAGGAACCCAGCCCGCCCCACTCAACATGCGTGGACGCATGATGGGGCAGATGTTGAAATACCTTGTCTCCCAGTGTGAAGCAGTTAACCTCCGCGCGCCCCTGCCTGGCGCGTTTGTCTCGCGTGTCTACTGCCTCCGCGCGGTGGGGGTGAAGGAAGTCTGGGGCGGTCTTGAGCCGCGCCCCCGCTTTGCCTGCCACGGGCTCACCACCCGTATCCTGATCGAGCAGATTCCCCGCGCGATCCACTGGGCCTCGAGCAAGTCGTGGGGCCTGGACCTTACCCCGTCGTATACCGAGGTGCCCGACCGGGACACGCGAAGCGAACAGTGGGACCCTACTCCCGTAGCCCCCACCCGTGACCCCCTCGACACGGTCAGCCCGAGGTCGGCGCCGTGCGGCGCTGAGCGCTATGCCCCCCGTTCGGAGGTGCTGGCTCGCAACGTCTGCAGGGCCCACTCCAAGCCCAAGTGCCATGACTGCGACGCGGCGGGGCACAACCGAACCCTGCGAATGGAAGACTGCTGCCGGGCCCACCACCGCCAGGATGACGGACTGCCCGTGCAGTTCTGCAGCACGCACCGGCTGCTCCGCTGCGGCACCTGCAGCTCCTCCAACATGTGCTGCAAGCGTGGCCACCACGGCTGCCGCGACCATGACCTGCCCCCCTGCGGGGTCTGCGCCTCTCTGCCTGAGATGGATGACAGACGCCCCACCGCTTGCTGCAAGAAGGGCCACCACGCCCCTCCCGCCCCTGCGACGCCTGTGGAGGCAGACGCCCCCACCCCGCCGCCCCATGTGCCGCCAACCCCGCCCTTCCCAGAGGCGACTGCGCCTACCGTGGGGGATCTTCCCTCCACCACGCCACCCCGTGTGCCTGCGCCTCAGCCCTCCCCTGAAGCGACCCCGTGTCCCGCTACTCCCGAGCCCGCCACCCCTCCAGTTATCCTGAAGAGGCTGGCCCATACCGTGTGCTCCCCGGGCTCACCCCACCGCCACCTGATGCAGCCTCGTAGGAGGCTCTCACCCGACGGCGTCAGGCCATCCATCCCCGCCGTGGCGCAGCTGAAGCGCACCGCCTTAGAGGCGCATACCGGTTCCACCCCGGCACTGCCTGCCCAAAGGCCTAGGGTCGACCACGTGATCCCCACCGCTGACGCTGACGCTGACGTGGGCGCCGCTGATCCGGACCCACCTTCTCCTACTACCTCCCCTCCCGACGGCGTGTCCGTTGACGCAGCCCTTCCCCAAAGGCCCCGTTCTGGTGCCTCTTCCTCCTCCGCCCGTGCGCGGTCACCGCACGCGCCTACAGGCTTCCGGGCCTACCTTAATCCTCCTTCCTCACGTAGCGCGTCACCGGGCGCTACAGACCGTGTGGCGCCTGCGCCTCCTCCTCCTCCTGTGTCACTTCCCTCACCCCACCAGAGCAGCTCCTCTCTCAAACAAGGGGAGTCTACCGGGCCGCGGGCCCGCGTAGTTAAGTAGACGACACCCTTGGGGTGCGAGTATTTTCGTTTCGGGGATATTCACACTATAAGCATACGAGAGAGAGAGAGAGAGAGAGAGAGAGAGAGAGAGAGAGAGAGAGAGAGAGAGAGAGAGAGAGAGAGAGAGAGAGAGAGAGAGAGAGAGAGAGAGAGAGAGAGAGAGAGAGAGAGAGAGAGAGAGAGAGAGAGAGAGAGAGAGAGAGAGAGAGAGAGAGAGAGAGAGAGAGAGAGAGAGCCCTTTCCCCTTCCCCTTCCCCTTCCCTTCCCCCCTCCATTGCCCAGCCAGTGAGAGGGGCACAACCCACACCAAGAGAGAGGTTCGTCCAATGGAACATGCGCTTCTGATGCAGTACGCACCAAACACTGGGACGTGCCATTGTTTCCTGTATCTTGAGGGTCTCGCGTCTCGTGGAATTGGGAGGAATTGGGTAGGGTGCAGCGAAGCAGACGAAAGGTAAAGCACATCGAGTTGACCTCCTCCTCCACTCGTTATGCAAGGCTGTGTGCCCGAGATATTATGATATGCTCGGGGATTGGGAGAGTGGGGGGGGGGGGTGGGTGGAATGAAGGCATACATAGACGGAGAGAGAGACAGGAGAGGGGGGGGGGGGTGGGGTGGGGTGGGGTGGAGTGGAGTGGGGGGTTTATCAAAACATCGAGCAAATTTGGCAGTCACAGAGAGAGAGAGACCGACCTCTCCCCCCCTCCCCCCATTCCACACGGTGGCCTAGTCAGGGTTTTGAACAGGTGGGTTGGGTTGACCAGGCCAAAGTTGGCCAGAAGGGGGTTGTAGCCCATTTTTCCCTGTACCCCTGGTCATGGCCAGGCCCTTTTTTGACCAGGGACAGGCCTCGTCAAAACCCTGACTAGGACACCGTGTACCACCACCACCACCACCACCACCACCACCACCAGGAATACATTAAAAATCAATAAAGAAGGGAGCCGCACGATGCGATTGCCTGGGACCAGGAGGTGCCTGTAGAGTAGATATAAAAAGGGGGAGGGGGGCGGAAATGGGTTGCTGAAGGGAAGCGACCTGCGAAACAGGGTATGCTTTAGCCAGGTGTGGTGCGGTGTGTGCAATGTGTGTGTGTGTGTGTGGCTAAAGAAAGGCAGGTCGGAAGTTTCCCCACCCACCCACCCACCCACCCGCTCTCCATTCCTGTTTTTTTTTGTTTCCCGTTTGTTTTTGCTGTCGCCACATCCTGTTGTCGACACCAGTTGCTTGCTATTCTTTTGTGTAACGTTTTACTCAGAGAAATGGGGGCACCCAACCCAAGCAACTCACTTGAAGGTGCTGATGGTTTGAAAGCGTGTTCGGTTGTTTGCCTTGTTTCTTTATATTCTTCTTCTTCCTCGTTTCGTTCAGCTGTCCATGGGACGATAAAATAAACATTTTTGTATTGCACAACAAGGCTTGGGATGATCGAAGTTGTCACAACAAAGGCAAACACACCGGAAGTGTATCGGCGGTAAAAGATAAACGTGTCAGTTGGGAACGGGGGAGGCCTTGTGGAACATCCCGCCCCCCACCTCTCTAAAAACCGGTGCCCAATAGGTTTCGGACACACGGTGAGGATTTTGACACCGAGGGGGCCTTCGCTACCAAGTGTGACTGAGTGAGAAAAAGTGAGCCACGGCGCACTTCCCCTCACTGGCTGACGAGCAGTGACGAGTAGTGACTGGTAGCGAGGGCCCCCCGAGAGAAAAATGGAACACTATCGACACATGTCACTCAACACGGGGGAATGGGGAGGGGAGAGGTTGTGGTGAAACGCACACACCTCGACCTGTGATGAGGTGAGATGTGGCTCTGCAATTACGGCACTACGCGTGCCGTAAACTCGAATGACC
Organism: Rhynchopus euleeides; assembly: GCA_963210315.1. NCBI lineage: Eukaryota > Euglenozoa > Diplonemea > Diplonemida > Diplonemidae > Rhynchopus > Rhynchopus euleeides. Next base: position 920,819 of record OY723246.1, read on the forward strand.
TGCTTTCTCCGTGTTCCATTTCCTCCTTCATTGCATGAGGCTACAAAAAAAATTACGCGGGGCGACTCGCCACCCCACCGACACCCCAAAGTGCAGTGATTTGGCAATAATACCACAGCTTTGCAAGGTGTAGCAAGACCCACCTTACCTCCCGAAGCACCTCATTTCCTCCATCAAGGTTCCGTTGGTATCGTGAGGGGCAGTGAAGGAACTGTGCGTTAGTGCAAATCTGAATAGAAGAGAAGGGCCGGGGGGGTACCCGAGGGTATTCGTCGATTGCGAGAAGCAGAGAACGCCCCGCAGAAGAAAGGCAAAGAGGCCCGGCTTTTGTTTGTGCGTCACGAGCGACAGCGTGTTGTAACCCCTGTGAAGGGCGTTGATGTAAATGGGTGGTTTTTTTGTGCCTCCTCCTCTCTCAAAACACAAGGCACGCACGGCACACACACACCCACCGACACCTTCGCTGTGACAAGCAAAGCTTGTTTGGGCAAAAAAAAATGAACAGTTTCCCTTTTCATCATAAGGACGGGGCGGAGGGGGGGGCTCAGCAGAGAAGGGTAAGGTGGCATAAAGCCGATCTCCGCCTCGGGGAACGGTGGGGGGTAGAGGGGCGGGGGGCAGCGAAGTAGAAGGAAGGGGAAACCAGAGATGACCCCCTCCCTTCACTCGATATGCAGGTTGTGCCCCGAGGGGGGGGCAAAGGGTGGGGAGGGGTGGAGAGGGGAGGAGAGGGGTTCCCCAACCCCCCCCCCCCACTCTCCTCTGTGGCTAGCACAGCCACAGAGGATATATTTGTGGCGGAGCTTCTCTGAGAAGGCGCATTTGCGCCTTTGCTGCGACAGCGCGCCGTTTGACACTGTATCGCTCGCGACTTCACAATACAGGCACTACGCATGCACAAGAGGGTCTCCGTACCACCACGTGTGACGCGGCAGAGTTCGAGCGGAGTGCCCAGTTGTGTGATGCGGCCTGGGAAGCAGTGCGAGGGGCGGGGGCGGGGGCGGGGTGGGGCAGTTGCTCATGGAATATTGTCTTTTGCAAAAAGAAAGAAGAAAAAATAAAGCTGTAAGAAGGAGAAGGGCGCCTCCCCTGACACCAGGCGGGTATGTGTCCGTCTGGTGTGGGGTGTGTTTGCAAAGCGAAGAGTCGTGGCCTCAGTCCAGTGAGCGGACGGGCAGCAAAGTGTCACCTGCCGGAGGGCGTGACCAGTCTGCGAAGGACTGACGGCCCTTCTGCGTGTGCGATCTCGTGGCACCTGCAGACGGCGTGGTGTGTTGGGGCGGTGTGAGGCAGACAAGTGGTAACTATAAATGGGTCTGCAGCTGGAGGCAAATCGACAAGTACGACCCTCACCCTCCCGGGAACTGTGAGGAATCGGGTGACCGGCGGTGTCAGACCACACAACACGGCGCGATACACAGGCAGCACATACCAACCATGTCACCCCACTCAAAGTCAGAGTAGTCCGTCCATGCCTGTGTCGTGGATACGGCGACAGCAGGCTTCGTGACCACCTTCTTCACAAGACGCACCGAGTTGCGCAGCATTGCCCCTCTGGGAAGCAACTGTCCGCCGATGATGTGCTGCAGCGACCCCGCCACTCTGATTCTTACCGTGCACTTGCACTAGGCAATTTGCTGCAACGAATGCCCTGAAGCAAGGAGTCCCTGGGAAACCAAAGGGATGTTACTGCGGTCAGCGAGTCGGAGACGCGAGTTCGCGAGGATCCGAGAACACAAGGAGGATCGGGCGTGGGCCTGCAGGACGCGGGGTGTAGTTTGACGGATAGGGCAGATAGGGTGCGAAGCTGCTACCCAGACACACCACCACCATCACCATGCATGCGAGCACTGCGGGGACCGGCGTGGGTGGGAGGGAAGGGGCATCCTGTGGTTGCGGCACATTGCATCACACGCCCTTTTGCTGCAACTGCATTCCGGCTGACAAACCGGAGGTTGGGTTGCATCGGGCATGGCTGGGAAGCCATCACACAGTGCACTGGAAAGTGCCTGTTGCGGGAGGCGGGGGTTGGGGAATGTGGCCGCGAGGTGAGGAGGGGGAAATCGTACTCACTTCGCTGCCCAGCAGTTGTAAAGAACATATCCAAACTCCTTTGGTGTTGAGCGCAAACATTGTGTCTCAGGGCGGTGCGAAGGCCGTGAAGGCAATAATCTCAAAGCTTCGGTCGTACGATTTCACTCAATACTTCGCGACCCACTTCACTTCGTCTCGCTTGGATAACTGGAACTGGAAAAAACGAAAGCAAAAAAATGGGTTGCTTCGCTGTCTGGTATTCTCCGTCAATCTTCGCCAGTTTTCAGCTCATTCAACGGGAAATACACCGAAATGCACTGACAACCACCCTGTAGCGAGGACCCCCAAAGGCAAAAAATCAAATGAAGTAGATAGCGCGGCTGACTCCTCTTGCAGTGATTGCTTCGAGGACATACTGTGGGATGCCAGCTCAACCCAACCCAACACCCTGCACAAATAGGTCACAGCAGCCACAGGGCCTGCTGTATTTCTTTTGGCAGGAAATGTGTGTAGATCTCCCTGCGCTCGCCAGCAGTCGCCTGCTGGCCGGCAGCAGGGGAGGTTAACGAGGGGCGGGTGGAGGGGGAATTCGCATGCCAACACACCGAGCGGCCTTTACAGATCCGCACGGGAGACTTAGCAAGGGGGGGGGGGTTGTGGGGGGATGGCGGGGTACTGTTGTGAATCAGGAACAGAGGTGACCGCCCCCTCTGATGTGACTTGAATGAAAGGGGGGGGTGTGGGGGGAGTGGGGAGGGTCTGTTGATTGAAAAACACACCAACACCTCACGAATGGGCAACCTCCGGCCCTCGGTAGGCACCACAACTGTCATCTGGAGGCATGCAGGCGTGTTTGCCTTCCGTACTGTTGTGGGTGGAGAGAGGAGAAAAAGAAATAAGGGGGGCGGGGGGAAGCGCAGCTGTTTAGAGAGTGGGCGGCGAACACTCCTTCTTTGTTCTTTCTGGACTGTCCTGTCTGTTGGGACGGTTCACATAGGTCATACACCCCATGACTCATCATGGCCACCATGAGTCGCAAGGCTGTCAGGTTATATACCAAGACTTCCTCAATATAACTGGGGAATACACATAACCCTCGGCATGACAGGCCACAAAGCCATGCCAACACCTTTATCCTTTTGGACATCAACAAACCTCGGAGCGGATACACTAAACTAGGCTATTGAGGAGATGTGTTTCTGCTTTCACAGAAACAGCCCCTCTTCCTCCTCCTCCTCCTCAACTCACAGGGATCGCCCTGTCATCGCTGAAGTTAAGCATATCCTTGCTGGGAACCTCTTGGGAGGCTTTCCGCCGGCGCAGAAGCACAAACACCAGCCCAGCTGCAAACGCCATCGCCGCGAGAACGCTGAGAACAATCGCGGCAATCGCACCGCCTGAAAGACCATCCTCTGCACCCGGCCCCCTCGCAGCTGCGCCGAACGGCATGCACGAGGGCCCCAGGTTGATGTAGTACTCTTCACACTCCACAGGGAGGCAGTTGCCGTCGAGTCGGATGGAGGCGAGGGTGCCATCCACCTGTGGGCACGAGGTCCCTTCAGAGAGCCCCACCGTCACCTCCCTCCCCAGCACGCCCAGCAGCGCGGCATCGGCAGATACCCTCTCGGAGACGGATGCGACCATCGCAGCCATGTCGAGATTGGCAATCTCGATGTCGGCAACCCCGGTCGCGACAACAGACCCCGAGCGGTAGAGCGGCGATCCGCGGAGGCCTTTGAAGGCCCTGCCGATGACCTGGTCTGCCTGCTGCTCCAGGAAAGCGTTGAACTCGGGGTACCTCCCGTTGGCCCACCGGAGGCTGAACTGAACCCGCACCGTCTGGCCCTCGAGCTCAGCGCCTTCCCGGAAGCAGACCCCGACAACACCGCCGCTGGGGAGGCTTGGGTAGGCAAACCCCTCAGAGCAGGAACATGACGCTGAGATGCACAGCGCCTCGGCATCCCCTGCGATGCGGCAGGCGGCGTTGCTGCTGCACTCACCCAGGATGTGGGCCGGCGGGGTCGGGGGTGCATCTGCCCCCCCCGTGGTGGTGCCCGGCTCCGGCACCTCCGTGGCGTTGCCGCTGGATGTCTCGTTGCCGGCGTCGCCCGCGTCGCCCCCAGCTGAGGTCTCGTTGCCGGAGGGGGCGAGTGGAGGCGCGCCCTCCATAACATCGCTGCCTTCGTCTCCCTCCTCCTCGGTGGCGTTCGCCGGGTGGGGTGTGGCGTGGGGGGGCATGGGCACGGCGGTGTGGCTCGGCACTGCCGGAGGGGTGGGCGCCAGAGATGCCTGGGGTGGTGACGTTTCCGTTGCAGGTTCTGTGGGTGTTGTGGGTGTTGTGGGCGCTGTAGGTGTTGTAGGTGCCGCAGGCACAGGCGTCGCGGGGGAGGTGGTTGCATCGGGGGCTGCAGGTGCCGTTGCGTTCTCCGGGGATGTCATGTTGTCGAAGCCGCTGTCTTCGGGATCTTCGGGGGCGGGCACGTCGACGGGTGGCATGTCGAGGGGTGCCACCTCCTCCACAGGCGCGTCGTCAGCTGCGGAGCAGAGCCACGGGCCTGGCGCCCCTGCCAACACCACACACAGCAGCATGACGCTCGGCCTCATTGCAGGAAAGGGGGTGCGGGAATGGAATGCCCTTCGGATTCTGTCAGCACCCCGGTGAAGGGTTGTGCGCAGTGGTTGGAAGTTCAAGCTCCTCCAAAAAAAATTGGAGGGGTGGTGGTGTGGGAGGGTGGGGAGAAGGTGAACAAAGGAAGAGGGGGAGGGAGGCAAGAAATGCAGGCAACAGAGAGACCTGGAGGGTGCGGAGGTGTGTGTGTGTGGGGGGGGGGGGGGTTTGATCGTCGAGAGGGAATGGAAAAGTAAATCTCCCAGCACCTTCTCGCAATGTTAGTCCTTTTTGTAGTCACTACACCAGATATGTTGTACAAGGCAGATCAATGCACAACGGGAGGGTGTGTAGCAGTTGTCTGTCAGTGGCTTGGTGGTTGGACCGCAATACAGTATCACTAAAACACAACCAGGTGTCTGTCCGTAATACGTAGTCTCTCCTTGACACCATATACAGTAAAAGGCACTTTTTTTCGTTCGAAAAAAGTTCGTACGATTTTCAAATTTCGTACGATTTTCGTACGAAATTTATTCGTATTAGGACTATTTCTTCTGGAGTTGTGAACAATTTGTTGCAGTGCTTCTCGCCCGTTCGGTGGGCCACCAGAGGGGAGGGGCCCGGTGTGAGGCGCTTGAGTCGGCCAACCCATGGCACTCGTCCGCAGTCTGGGGCACCTTCCTCATCCAGAGCACACCACGTTGAAAACCCAGCTTGGTCCTGCCGCCCGGGTTACTGCCGCAGACGCTGCAGAGGCCAGACTAGGGGGAATACCTGCAGCTGGGGTGATTCGCGACCCAAACATCCCCACCAGCGACAGCTGGCGGGATGGCTTGGGGTTCCCTTTGGGGGCCATGGGGAAACAGGTGTTTCCTGCGGGGATGTGCGGGAGGAGCAAAAGTAGAACCAGCTGCGCGAGCCCATCAAGCAGCCGTACACCAGCGACGGGTTCTACCGAACTGTATGCAAGAAAATCCGACGGGCTGTGTGAGGACCCTCGCCAAAAAAATACTACGAGAAACACTTGGCCTCTATGCTGTGAGTGTTGCATTGGACGCTTCCACCTGTTGAACGGGCTCCACCTCTTGCACTTTGAACCCCCCCCCCCCCCATATTTTTTTTTTGATTTGACAACTCCGGTTTGGTGTACCTCGATGAGCTTACCTTACCTTGTCGTCGGACACAACATATCATCGTTGTCCCAAACCCCGTAACCCACGTGAAGTGGATCATCTGAAGTGCAGAATGAGGTGGAGCAGGTGGAGCACGAAACATAAGTAAACCATAGCAAGAGAGGCCAGCAGCAGTCCCGAGTCCATCGCGTTCCTCGTAGCATTTCCCGTACCACACAGGTGTGTTATGTGCAAAATACTACGAGAAACACTTGGCCTCTATGCTGTGAGTGTTGCATTGGACGCTTCCACCCAGGACCCTTAGGACCCAAGGACTTAGGGACGCCGCGCGAACGGTCTACTATTGAAGTGATCAGGCTCCGTCGCCCATCGTATGCATCCCTCCGATGGTAATGTACCGCTTTCTACGTTGTCACGAGCACCTTGTACGGAAAACGATCGAACCTCACTCGCTGAGGGGATCCGCCTGCCTCGGCCGTGTGCCGCCGTCGTGTGGTCAGCCTCGTGATTCTTGGTGTGCCCTATCGACAACATGCCTGTCTCTCCAGTTGCCGCACCCGGCGAGAGAGTTGATGCGTCTCAACCCGGCGAAACTAAGGGGGCAAAGGTTGCACACAGCCCCGCCTGTGCTGCAACCACCCGCTCTTGGCTGACCCCCGACGTCTGGTGCGTTTCCCACTCCGGGTATTTGAATCCTCACCCTGTACCTCTTCGGGATCCTCCATCCCCTGGGGAACCCTTCCCCTCGAGGCTTCTTCACGTCTCCGACATATTGGTGTGTGCCCACATGACCCTTCTTCCTGACATCCTCGATGTCGTTTTGCACCCCGGGCGATGCACTGAGACGGCCGTATCCAGGTAGTCAGTGGCCATGCCCAGCCCCTCAGCGTGACAGTCCTCTGGTGCGCTCCCAGCACCACCACCGCGACGCTCGTGCATATTCAGCCACCATGACCCGGCAGCTCTCGCCTGGGGACAGGGCTCGGCGGATCGAGAAATCACAGTCTGAAACTCGCCTCCCAGCTCCTCCGCAGCAGTCTACTGTCCGGCCGTCTTAAACTCTCGCCCTTCGGGAGCCCGGCCAACACCCGGTGCTTTCCGGCGTGATCTCGATCGCTCTGTGGCTCTCTGTGTCCTCTCCGGTCTTCGCTGGCTGCGAGCGAGTTGCGGGGTGAAGCCCAACGCGCCTCTTCATGGCGCACTGGAGACGCTGCATGGAGTGCCCAGGGGTAGGTGTGAGAGGTGCCGGCCCTTCTGGGTGAACGAGGGCGATCGCGCGCACTGTCGTCTCCTGAACTCCGCTCGAGCGGTGGACAACACGTTCCTGCGGCCCCCTTCCCACTGGGCTGATCCCCACTGTACCTGCCCCATCGCCCGCCTCGTAGACAGCGCATCAAACGGAGGCCCTGTGGCCCCACGTGGCGTCGATTCAGTGGTAACGCCCGGACTCAGTGTGGAGGGCGTATTTCCCGGTGCGTGAGGAAATTCGAGGCCCTGGAGGTGTGGGCATGCCAGAAGGATTCTCGGAGTCGCCTTCTTAATGAGAGAGGTGAGTCCCCGCGGACCGGAGCTTGTCGCACGCTGCAGTCGCTGTTCGGGCTTGTCGAGTAGGCTGCTGGGTACTCGGGAAGACTGGCCGACTGCCCCCCAACCTTGTGGAATGATCTCGGCCCGCTGCCATGGCTGCGGTTTCGGTGGACCCCCTCAGCGGCGGCACCGCTGACACAGGCGATGCGGACGCGTCTCTCAGTCGCTGCTTCTTTTGCTCCCCGAGCAGTGCAGCTTGGGAGAGCGTCTCGGCTGTGTTGGATACCTGATCTCTGTGTATGTCCCACGGCACCTCGCAGGTGTCCAGTCAGCAGCTCCCCTTCCCTGCATGGAACTGTGAGGTCGTACGTCTCAACACCGGGCCACAGACGCCCGGAACTCCCCCTGACCCCTGTGAATAATGCAGGCTTGAACGTGTGTCCCCCGGCAGGAAGACTATGCTTCGACGGAGTATGCCCCGCTTGGGGCGTGTGCGGGCATCCGCTTGACGCCGGGGTGCGCGTAGTCGGCATTCGCGCAGATAAGCTGGGCACGACAGACGTGCCGGCTTCTCGGGGGCGTGTCCGGGGGCGTTGCATTGGTACACGAAAACTGTCGCCCTCGGAAAGCTCACGTCGCGTCACCGCGCTCGAGCTGGATCTGGCAGGCTGTGTGTGACAGGCCACCCTTCCGCCTTCAGGTGCCGTCGCTCGGGCAAAAAAGGTGTATTTCTCAATCAAGAGAGTATGCCCCTCACGATTGTGGCACGATTGTGTCTCCCCGGGTCAGGCTCGGTATTCCAGTCGAAAGCGTAAATGCCCCTCGGCACTGTGCTGGGCGGGGTTGTGTCTCGGTCAGGAGAGGAGGTGCCCCTCAGGCAAAATCCTGCGTCTCGCGGTCGGGAGTGAGTGCCCCTCGGCAGGAATGTGTCTCGGCCAGGTGTCCCTCAGGCAGGGAATGTAATGTCTCGGCCCGGTGTCCCTCGGGCATGAATGTGCGTCTTGGCCAGGTGCCCCTCAGGCAGGGTGCCCCGTAGGCGGAAGTGTATGTCGCGGCCAGATGCCCCTCAGGCAGGGTGCCCCGTAGGCGGAAATGTATGTCTTGACCAGGTGCCCCTCGGGCAGGGTGCCTCGTAGGCGGAAGTGTATGTCTTGGCCAGGTGCCCCTCGGGCAGGGTGCCTCGTAGGCGGAAGTGTATGTCTTGGCCAGGTGCCCCTCGGGCAGGGTGTCTCGTAGGCGGAAGTGTCTGTCTTGGCCAGGTGCCCCTCGGGCAGGGTGCCTCGTAGGCGGGAAGTGTATGTCTTGGCCAGGTGCCCCTCGGGCAGGGTGCCTCGTAGGCGGAAGTGTATGTCTTGGCCAGGTGCCCCTCGGGCAGGGTGCCTCGTAGGCAGAGGTGTCTGTCTTGGCCAGGTGCCCCTCGGGCAGGGTGCCCCGTAGGCGGAAGTGTGTGTCTTGACCAGGTGCCCCTCGGGCAGGGTGCCTCGTAGGCGGAAATGTATGTCTTGGCCAGGTGCTCCTCAGGCAGGGTGCCCCGCAAGCGTAAGCTGTAGGTATGTCGTGGCCAGGTGCCCCTCAGGCAGGTAATGTCTCGGCGAGATGCCCCTCGGGCAGGAAAAATGCGTCTCGGCTAGGTGCCCCTCAGGCAGAAGTGGGTGTCTCGGTCCGATGCTCCTCGGCAAGATCGTGTCTCGGTCAGGAAAGTAGGAGTTGGATATCACTGACGTCACTTTGCTGCATCAGTATCGACCCATTTATCAGCACCCGACTGTTGCTCTTGGTCCCGCCTTTGTCAGCGCCTCTGTGACGGAACCTCCAGCTGAAGTATGCGTTTGGAAACCTTGAGCGCGATCAAGCGTGAAGCAGGTTTTCGGCGAGGCGCGGTGATAGTCTCGATGGCTGATGGGAATGTCCTCAATCCGCTGCGGCCACGGGCGCAGCGCTGTCCCGCTGTCACGTTCATAAGCGGCGGAGGACCACCTTGAACACCACGGCGTCATCATCCCCATCTTTTTGCGCCCCTCCTTCGTGCTGATCCCCCCGTGCACCTCGCCGTCATTTATTAGAACCAGTGCGTGGGGGTGTTGTTGTCCTCAACCGCGGCTTCGGCCCTCTTGAGACCTGACACGAGCATGGTGTGAGGGTCGTCTTCTCGGTCGGGATTTGGTGCCCCTCGGGCAAGATTGTGTATCTCTCGGTCGGGAGAGCGGGTGCCCCTCGGGCAAAATTTTTGTCTCGGTCAGGAGAACAGGTGCCCCTCGGGCGAGATGCTGCGTCTCTCGGTCGGGAGAGTGGGTGCCCCTCGGGCATAGTTTTGTCTCGGTCAGGATAACGGGTGCCCCTCGGGCAAAACTGCGTGTCTCTCGGTCGGGAGAGTGAGTGCCCCTCGGGCAGAATATTGTCTCGGTCAGGAGAACAGGTGCCCCTCGGGCGAGATGCTGCGTCTCTCGGTCGGGAGAGTGGATGCCCCTCGGGCAGAATATTGTCTCGGTCAGGAGAACAGGTGCCCCTCGGGCAAGACTGCGTGTCTCTCGGTCGGGAGAGTAGGTGCCCCTCGGGCAAAATTTTTGTCTCGGTCAGGAGAACAGGTGCCCCTCGGGCGAGATGCTGCGTCTCTCGGTCGGGAGAGTGGGTGCCCCTCGGGCAGAATATTGTCTCGGTCAGGAGAACAGGTGCCCCTCGGGCAAAACTGCGTGTCTCTCGGTCGGGAGAGTGAGTGCCCCTCGGGCAGAATATTGTCTCGGTCAGGAAACCAGGTGCCCCTCGGGCAAGACTGCGTGTCTCTCGGTCAGGAGAGTGGGTGCCCCTCGGGCAGGGTAGAATGCTGCGTCTCTCGGACGGTCAGATCGTGTGTCCCTCAGTCAGGAGAGGAGGTCTCGGTCGCTAAAAACGCGCCCCCTCGGGCAGAGTGGTTGTGTCATCGCTGTTGTGTCACACCAATTGCCTCTCGGGCGGTGTGTCTTTTTTGATTTGACAACTCCGGTTTGGTGTACCTCGATGAGCTTACCTTACCTTGTCGTCGGACACAACATATCATCGTTGTCCCAAACCCCGTAACCCACGTGAAGTGGATCATCTGAAGTGCAGAATGAGGTGGAGCAGGTGGAGCACGAAACATAAGTAAACCATAGCAAGAGAGGCCAGCAGCAGTCCCGAGTCCATCGCGTTCCTCGTAGCATTTCCCGTACCACACAGGTGTGTTATGTGCAAAAAATAATAAGGGGGGCCCTCGCTACCAGTCACTACTCGTCACTGCTCGTCAGCCAGTGAGGGGAAGTGCGCCGTGGCTCACTTTTTCTCACTCAGTCACACTTGGTAGCGAAGGCCCCCAAGGAAAATGAAAACAACTTCGTACGAAAATAGTTCGTACGATTTTCAGATTTCGTACGATTTTCGTACAAAATTTATTCATATTGGGGGCCCTCGCTACCAGTCACTACTCGTCACTGCTCGTCAGCCAGTGAGGGGAAGTGCGCCGTGGCTCACTTTTTCTCACTCAGTCACACTTGGTAGCGAAGGCCCCCATTAGACCTAATTCGTACGAAAACACGTGCCTTTTACTGCACGGTGGACTCCAGCGGCCCTAGCGGGAGTCTGGGAGCGGGAGTCTGAGCGGGTGTCAAAGACTCCCGCTAGCGGGAGTCCAGACTCCCGCTAGCGGGAGTCTATACTCCCGCTAGGGGGGGTCTGACTCCCCCTAGCGGGAGTCTTTTCACCTATTTTCATCCATTTTTCCCATGATATAGTTACAGTCTACTGGCGTGGGGGGTAAAATCATGGTGGAAGAGGGATGGGGAGGGGCTTGTTTTGCTTCTGTCAGTTTCCCCGGACTCTGGACTACCTACCTATCCTCCTGGTAGCGGCTACACCTGCGGAGGTGAGCGGTTAGAATTTGAGGTGTCAAAGTGCGGCCATCGCCTGTCGTAGTTGTGTTACACCTTGGGCAAGACAAGCCATCCTGCAGGCCTCATCTTCTTCGTCAGAACTGTCATCCCCCTCCTGCTGTGCGCGTTGGTCAAGCGTGCTCAAAGTCGCCTCGGATGACACGAATGGTGTGAAAGTCGCCCCCAGCGGGATTGGCATTTTGCACAAGCAGAGCGATAATTTGCGATGTCCTTCGGGGAACCGGAACAGGAAGTAGGGCGCGCTGATGGGTTCAACGAAGTCCTGTGTGTTGCAGTGCACAAACCCCTTCTGCAGCTGTGTCAACTGTGTGCAAAGAACATACACAGCCAATCTATGAGCGTGTCGGGTGTGCAGACACGGACACAGGATGACTTCTCTATACCCGAGGATCCCGTCCTGCGACAGGTGCGCAACCTTCCAAGGCATGCCCGATGCGCGCCGCTTCTCTTCTGCCATCGCAAGATCTCTCTCGTAAGTTGCGGAGCTGGCGATTGTAACGGCATCTTTCTTGCGATGTCCGTTCTCTGCTTCTTCAAATTCGTCGTTGTTCTGCAGAGGCACTGCATCTTCTGGAGCCCACCAATGATGGAGACTGTGTACGTAGGCATTGCGCGTTGATCCCTTTTCGGCATGCTCCATCAACCAGTGAAATATATGCCCTGAGATCCGAGCACGCAAGAAGGGAATCCGGGCTGACTCATCCTTGCATCCCCAGAAGCGCCAGGGGATGTCTGCATACCGGAAATGCATGAGGTCTGCAAGGGAGACAAAGAGGTAGCGGAACAAGCCCTTGTAGGTGTGTCCTGTGACAGGCAAGCACGACCTTCCGGAACTGAGCACCTGTCCCATGCTGCGACACATTCAGTGCAAGGTTTGTACAGGTCTTGTCGAATATTTTTTTGTTGTCTCATCCAGCAGGGGTGGAGCTTGAAATATGGGGTTGCGGGCTGGATCGGGTCAGATCGGGTCAGCCAATTTTTTCTTATGGGTTCCCCCCCGGTTCGTCTCAGAGATCAGTGCTCGGGCCCAGCCTCCCGCGAGGTACCGGAACCGATATGCAGCCCCGGACGCGCAAGGACTTGGTTACAAGACAAACACATGCCGTAGGGGGGGTCTGGGAGGCGGAGCTCCCAGCCGCCGGAGGCCACGGTAGTGAACATCTGTGACTTGCGGGCGTACGGATTCTGTGTGAGTTGGCTGCGTCCTCCTGAGGATACTGAGATTCCCTGATGTAAAGGGCTTGGGTACAAGACAGGCACATGCCACAGGGGGGTCTGGGGGGCGGAGCCCCCCAGCCACCGGAGGCCACGGTAGTAAACGTCTGTTGCACGGTACGGGTTGGGCAGCTTCATTTGTCCTCTATTGTGACTGTTTGAGGCCTGTGCTCATGTCGCTGGGGTCACTTTGCTCACGAAACGCCTCCTGGTCACCTTGAGGCCCCAAGGCGAGGAGCCAACTTTTCCGGTTTCCCGAAAATCTATATTTTTTTTTCTTTTTACCCCTGACCTGATTTTTTGTGAGGGCCTGCAGAAAATCAGGTCAGCTGACCCGAAAAAACCCCCAAGCTCCACCCCTGTCATCCAGTACCCTGATCAGCCGCATGGCGAGCCCCTTGCAGTCATGGAGTGCTGGGGTGACGTAGCGGGCATTGGGAAGCACACCTGCCAAGAGGGAGGGGTAGCCAGCCTCTTTCATCTCAGAGAGAGTCAGGTGCGGGTATCGATGCACCTGTTGATACCAGCGTTCTTCTGGGATGTCGCACAGTGAGCATCGGTGCCCTCGCCCCCCGCATCGCCTCATTGTTGCCCACTGCTGATCTATACTCCCGCTAGCGGGAGTTGGACTCCCCCTAGTTGAGACTCCCGAAAAGGGTTAAACCCGGTAGTGGTACCCTACCCCCGCTGGAGTCCACCGTGCAAGGCCGGATCAGCCCACGGGTGGGTTTGAGGAAGAAATCTGGGGGGGCAAATTTTGCTGCGACTTCCGGTTTCACCCGGCCGAACTCCAGCATCTATCCAGACCCACGGTGCCAAGCCGTTCGCCCGTGTCGCGATCATTCGCGGCTTCAGGCTGCCCCCGACGACACGTTTGTATCCTGCACCTTGCCATACTTCGCCTCCACCTTGTATATGACGGAGAGCGCCCTCCTTCTGCATCGTTGCGACTTCCCTGACAGCGAACTTATCCATGTCAGGGAAGACATGGCGATGATTGCGTTGGCCACCTGGGTGCTGTGCTGGTGGAGCTCCTTGCTCAACACCGTTGCTAGGAGCCTTCTAATGGATCCCAGTGTCAGCACACTGCCCCCTTTTTTAACAGGGAAGGCCGTGCAAAAATCATGCACAATGTTCGTCGCCTCCGCAGCCTCGGGACTCTCTGCGCTCTTCTTCTTCTTAATCGACTTTGCCGCCGGCTTCGCTGCCGGCATCGTTGTCGTCTTCCCCATTTTTGTGAATCAGGTCTGCGAGCTGGGATGGGTGGAAACGTCCGTTTCGTTTGGTGTGGCTGTACTTCAGTGACGAGTGCCACATTGCATAGGTATCATGGGAAAAATGAGTGAAAATAGGTGAAAAGACTCCCGCTAGGGGGAGTCAGACTCCCCCTAGCGGGAGTATAGACTCCCGCTAGCGGGAGTCTATACTCCCGCTAGCGGGAGTTGGACTCCCCCTAGTTGAGACTCCCGAAAAGGGTTACCCTACCCCCGCTGGAGTCCACCGTGTGTACTTTGTGCCCCTGGGGGCCCTCGCTACCAGTCACTACTCGTCACTGCTCGTCAGCCAGTGAGGGGAAGTGCGCCGTGGCTCACTTTTTCTCACTCAGTCACACTTGGTAGCGAAGGCCCCCCCTGTATCGTTGTTTTTTTGTACGAATAAATGACGGAAGGGAAGGAGGGGAAGGGAAAGCAGGTGTGTTTCGTAGCGGGGTATATCTACTACGCAGTTTCGGCTGCCAACCCACGACTGTGCAGTAGTGCGTGAACCACTGGACTCCGGCAGCCCGGTATCGAGTACCTTTCGTCAGGTGGGTAGAAGACCCAGTGGAGGACGCAGGGTGGGGGGGGGGGGGTGGGAGAGTAGGGGGGGTAGGGGGGAGAAAAAGTATTGACGTAAAAAGATCAAAGGAGAAAAGAAAAAGAAAAGAAAAGAAAAGGATAAAAAAGTGTGGATCGTAGCCCGGCTCCACGGGTCACGGCAAGAGCAGAGGCATCCTGCCGTATAACGGCGGGGGGGGGGGGAAACTAATCGGGGGGGGGGGGGGGTCCCCAACTTCACACGGTGGGATCTTGTAAATTTTACATGTATAACTACAAGTATAATACATGTATTATACATGTATAATACTTGCATGTCAACTATTATACATGTATAATACATGGGGGGCCCTCGCTACCAGTCACTACTCGTCACTGCTCGTCAGCCAGTGAGGGGAAGTGCGCCGTGGCTCACTTTTTCTCACTCAGTCACACTTGGTAGCGAAGGCCCCCATGTATATGCCTGAAATATACATGTAAAATACATGTATATCAAGTAAAAATACATGTATAATACTTGCATGTCAACTATTATACATGTATTTTTACTTGATATACATGTATTTTACATGTATATTTCAGGCATTTACATGTATTTTACATGTATAATACTTGTCATGCAAGTATTATACATGTAAAATACTTGCATGACAAGTAAAATACTTGCATGTAAGTAAAATACATGTATTTTACTTGCATGCAAGTATTTTACTTGTCATGCAAGTATTATACATGTATTTTACTTGTCATGCAAGTATTTTACATGTATAATACTTGCATGACAAGTATTATACATGTAAAATACATGTAAATGCCTGAAATATACATGTAAAATACATGTATATCAAGTAAAAATACATGTATAATAGTTGACATGCAAGTATTATACTTGTATTTTTACTTGATATACATGTATTTTACATGTATATTTCAGGCATATACATGTATTATACATGTATAATAGTTGTCATGCAAGTATTATACATGTATAATACATGTATATACTTGTAGTTATACATGTAAAATTTACAAGATCCCACCGTGCAGCTATGCATGGCAAGGGCGCTGAGTCCCTGAGGGTCGTATGGACCCCGCATACCGTAAGAGGCGAGAGAAAGTTTAAGCATTTCTGACCGAATGACGCGGAGCTTTGCGCGGAGGCTGTTCTGAGTCAGATGAAGCTTCATCAACCGAGACGACGTCGTCACGTGTGTGGCTGAGTACATGCATCTTCAGGGCCCATTCACTTTTAAAGGGAACACAAGAACTATTCGTGGTCGAGCCACAAATGTGGCACACGAACCGATGTTGGGATGAACTCGTCGAGAGGATCGTCACGGGTTCTTGAGAGATACATGTCAAAGGGAGGTCGTGGTCCAACGTCTGTGCAAGTGCAGGGTGTTGAACAGAAAGGCCGAGACGTGGTGTACGGCGCCGACACTTACTAAGGTGAATGGCGACGCCCGCCTGAGTGAATGGCGTTCCCTGTTTCGTGACCGTGCTGTGACATTTAGGGCAGGAGTAAACTGCCTGCGAAGATGTATCTGTAGTATCAGTAGCACCATCACCTGTAGGTGCGGGGGGTGGCAGCAAAGCCTCGTCCATCGGGGCTGTAACATGGTGCTCGTGTGTGTTGGAAGGAAGGGCAGAGCCCGGTTGTTGAACGGAAGACGGGAGCAGGTCCGGATGCTGAGAGGAAGCAGTGTTTGTAGTAGTGTGATCCTCAACCGCACTTTCAATCTCTTCTTCAGACCCTGCACACAGAGTTGTAGGTGCCTGCCCCATCTCACCACTCGGGCCCAGCGCGTCCGTACTGTCTTCCGGGGCACAGGATACATGTGTGGTGGCAGATGGTTCTATTGTTATCAGTGGAGAAGGAGTGGGGCACACCGTGGGACTAGCCAAGGGGTCCAAAGGATCCGAGGGGGGAACTGTATCCGGGGCACAGGGGGGATGGTGTTGTTCCATAGGGTCCAATGTTTGTTGTGGGTCCACGGGTGGTTGCATCTGTGGTGGTTGAACACACGCATGTGCGGGAGAGTTGGGCTGATCCCGCACGGGGTTTTGTTCAGAGACAACAGAGGAAGAAACAACAGGTGGTGAAGCAACAGGGGATGAAACACGCTTGTAGAGAAATATGCAACCCTCCTCGAGCATAGCTGTAGCATCAAAGCTGACAGTGTTGTTATCCAACCTCCAGATGCCGGTATCTGTCAGGAGTCTGGAATATGCATGGCTGCCGAAGGGACCCTCTCTGTCTTCGTAGTACAGTGCCACTTGAAACACCAGCGTATAAGTGCACTGTCTCCAGCTGAACGAGCGGGGCAGCCGTACAGATATAGGGATCTCGTTGTCGCAGAGGATCACTAGCATGTGACTGCCATACGGGGTGAAAGAGGCGCCCGAGCGACCTTGTTTGCACAGTGGATTCTCTTCGGGGCAGGCTGAGAAGCCATGGTCGAGACATGCAGGGAAGCCGTGTTGTTTGAGAGTTGTGGTATACACTTCCGCGTACAGTGACATCACTGGCCGTGGCGCATTGCAAGTCCCACATTTAGCTGGAAGTTCAGAAAGCACACCCAATTCGGCAACAAGAGATGCGGCACAATTTGGTATGCGTGTAAGCCTGTCAAGTATGTGTAAGAAGAGCCTGCGTACTTCGTAGTGGTGATCTTTGGGGACATTATCGTAGATGACCCGTTTGGTCGTCGCAACCAGCTTTTCGAGTTCATCTGTTGTTAACGCCACGGTATGTTTACCAGGGCCAAGAAGTGAAAGAAAGTTAGCCAAACTTTGCAGCAGCAAGTCCTGGCAGTTATGCAGCGACTCGAACAACGACCCCAGTGGGGTACACAGAATGAGGTACAGGAAGGCATTCAAGACACATGAGTTGTCCTCGTTCGGTAGAGGGGGAGCTGGAGTCGTACGCCCCATCAGGTTTTGGGATGTATCATCAGCTGGAGCCTGTACTTTCGGAAGGGGGGGGGGGGGGGGGGGGGGTGAACTCGCAGGTCTCATCGGGTTGTGAGATGTGTCGTCAGTAGGAGCCTGTATCCTCTTCTTCTTTGCTTTGGGGCGTTGCGGGGTGGGATGCGGAGTGTGCTGGGTGAGATGTGCAGGTGTAGGTGGTGCCCGCTTCTTCTTTGTGTGTGGGGGGGGGGGGGGGGTTAGGGGGGGCTAAAACCGTAAAGATGCCCCAATTTTCAACATCACCCCAGAGAGGCCCCCATGGGCACCAAAAGGTCGGAAACACCCCATATCACCCCGGAAACTCGGTATCTGACCGGAATAGGCCCGAATTCGGCTCAGAAAGCATGTTTTTTGCGACTCTAATTTTGTGGCTCAGATGTGGTACCAGTGCCGAGCCAGTTTGCAGCATGCAAACCGACTTCAACCGAATCCTTCATCGATCAAGACCTGATTGAGGCCGTGGAGCGATTTAACATCGCCATCGGAGCACCCGGGGGCGACAAGCAGCACCACGGGAGCAGGGGCAAAAGTGCTCTGCACAAGTTCACGGTGTGCCACCCCGCATTAGAGCACGCGGAGAAGGAAGTGGTGGCAGCCTGGCGCGAAAGGGTGGGAAGGCCATGGCTGCAAGGTTCAGTGAGATGTAGGAGCGATGACATCTTCTTTCACGACCCGGAGGCCTCAGCTGCCCTGGATACTGTGCCCCTGACCACCGATAGGGTGGAGTGCTGTCATGGGGTCACATCCTGGTGATCATCGTGACAGATTGCCGCCAACCCCTATCGCATTGGGCAGCTCATGGTTTTCAGGCAGAACCTCCGCACACAACTGCAGCTCGGGATGGACCTCCTCTCTACCGACAACGAGATCCATTCGGCGCGGCAGCGGGCAACCCTCCTTTCGCATGCGGAGGCGTATGACGAGGCATACGCTGTACAAAAGAAGGCGGAGCTTCAGGGCAAGTACTCTTTCCGTACGTATTCTTGATCTCAAAGAAAAGGTGAACGGGGCGAAGACGATCAAGCCTGGCCCGAAGTGGCTCAAGTGCGATGACATTGATGCACTGGGAACACATGACTTCAAGCCCCCAGTGCCCGCAGAAAAGAGTTCCCGGCGGCGGTTGTTCGAGGGTCATTTAGGGGGCCGAAGCGGTACCACATCTGAGCCACCTGAAAAAAATCAGGAAAAATCACGTTTCTGGGCCTCTCTGGACCACATAGGTCACCTAAACCCCCCAGAAACACGTTTCCAGGCCGGTCTGGGTCGGTTTCCAACCTTGGTTTCACACTTAGGGGTGCTCCCTGAAAAAGTGGGGTATCTTAACGTTTTTTTGGTTGAATTAGCCCCCCCTAGGGGCATAGCTTCCGATAAGCGGGGGTCGGGGGTCGCAGGGGTCGGGGGTCGGGGGTCGGGAGGGGGGGTCGGAGGGGGTCGCCTTACTATTTCCTAAGGAATGTGGCCTGGATGGGGACCACCAATAAGAGGTGTGAATAGGCACCCCATGTCAAAAATGACCCCACTGCGATCCGCACAAACTCCAAATATTCAAAAGAACGGGTTTTTGAAAAACCCGAGGAGGGGGTCGGGAGGGTCCCGCTGGGTGGGTGGTGGGGGTGGCCTGGTGTGCCTCCCGGTCACGTCCTCCCATGACAGTACCTGGACCAGACCCATGTTTCGTCGTTGAAGCTTGGTCCCAAGACCCACGAAATGACCCCACTACGATCCGCACAAACTCCAAATAGTCCAAAGAACGGGGTTTTGAAAACCCCGTGTGGGGGGTCGGGAGGGGGGACCACCCCATATTCCAACCCCTAGTTTCCGACCCCCATCTACGACCCCCGAGAAAAAACGCGAAAATTCCGACCCGAGTTTGACCACAGTTTCAGACCCCCCATCTTCCGGATCCTGACCCCCGCAAGAATGGGGGGTCGGGATATAGCCCCGACCCCCTCCGACCCCCGAAAAATGGGGGGTCGGGGGTCGGATTCCGACCCCCGAGGTTCCGACCCCCCTTTTCTCAAGGAACCACATCCGCATTTCAGAGGTGTTCTGTGGCACCTACACCAACAAAGTGACCCCACTACGATCCGCACGGAGCCCAAACAACGCAGGAGAGGGGGGAACCGCGTTTCCTCGGGAAACCTCTGAGATTTTTTGGGAGGGGGGGGTAGTTTTGCTAAGGGGGGGTCGGGGGTCGGGGGTCGGAGGGGTCTGGGGGTCGGATTCTTATCGGAAGCTATGCCTAGGGGGGGGGGTGGTGGTGGTGTGCAAAAACGAAAAAAGTGGTGCAGAGGAGTCAACCGTCCCCTACGCTCAACATGCAGGTAGTTTCGTTGTTTGCAACGTTAGTCTCAAGACAGAAAGCTGGTATAGCCTGTGTTTCCTCGAGACCTCATGGGGCTGTGTCCAGCCCGGATTTGCGGCAAGATAATGCGGGCGGGCGTGGTGTCCAGGATCTGGTGTGGAATATCAACACCCCACACGTGAGAGGGGCTTGATCGTCGAGAGTGAATGGAAAAGCAAGTCTCCCAGCACCTTCTTGCAATGTTAGTCCTTTTTGTAGTCACTACACCAGATATGTTGTACAAGGCAGATCAATGCACAATGGGTGAGAGAGGGGGGGTTTGATCGTCGAGAGGGAATGGAAAAGTAAATCTCCCAGCACCTGGTGAGAGGGGGTGGGGGGTGGGAGATCCTTCAAACTGTAACTTACGAATTTCGGCCGACACCTCGCCATCGCAGCACACAAAGGCAGGCACATAACCCCTCTTCTGGTGGAAGACAGCAAGTGCCTGAGTGCAATCTTCTTCTCTTTTTCGGTATCGACAGCCACCCGCCTGGTATGAGACATCCAAGGCAGTGTTGTCAGAAGGCGTTGTGCTGCAGAGCACAGATGGAACCCATCCTTAACCTCAGCGAGAAAGAATCAGCTTTACGTTTTCTTTTTGGTGTCGACGACGACCACCTGCCTGACGTAAGAACGACCGGCAGTGACGTGCACAATGACGTGTTTTATTAGTTTCGAAGACCGACGGCCTGACAACCATGACGCGCACAGTGACGTCTAAATATAGCATCATTCTCGCAGGGCAGAGTAGCGGGCCATCATCATCAACAATAAGCCCATATTACATGTAGGGAGGGAGAAATGGGGGAAAAGAGAAGGCGTTGTTTTGTGCGCCAAACCCGGGAGGACAAACCGCGCGGGTGTTTCCCTCACGAAGGTTGGTCCGTCTCTGCGCAGTCGTAGCAACACAGGGCAGGGTGGATTCTGCTTGTCGAAAGCGCTCGCCTGACAACCATCCTTTTCGCTGTGGCAATTCTTGTTTTAAATGTTATCGTGAAAACGTATGACGGGTGGGGGGAGTGGGGAAATAGAAGGACATAGAAATGGAAAAGGGAACACAACGGGGAGGGTGTCGCCACGCACCCACGTCCCGGGTCGGGGCTGCTACTGTGCCCCGCTGGTTTGGTTATCTCCGCACTGGAGTTTGCGGCCCTTGGTACCCTGCCCCTTTTTTGCCCTTTGGCTTCGTGTGGTATTCACCACCACCGGCAGTTCTGTAGACAAAACAGACCAGCCGGCAGCCCGGATGAACACACAAGAGGGTCATCGAGCAAATCCTTGACAGGCGGGCAGAATACGGGGCGAAGAAATATGGCAAAAAAAACATACGGCACACACACACACACACTACATGAGCCTGTGGCCACAGCACACAGACATACAGACTCATGCCTGTGGTCCTCTATTATCCGGTGAAATATTTGACAAGAGAGAGAAAAAAACTACCACCCTGTCTGACCCTCTGCCTCGATTGCTCCACACCACGAGTACTGGGGTCTGTGGAGGTCCTACTTGGTTTCGCAGAGTCCAATGGCACCTTCTGTGACAGGGTCGCGATATGAAAGCAAAATCGGGGAGCGCATGGGGTGCCCCACAGCCCCCCTGCGGGCGTTGAAAATATACACTTTCTCTCTGTGGTGTGGTAGGGAATAGGCACTGCGCCACTCCCCCAGGGGGGGTGTTGGCTAAACCACGTTGTGACATATATAAAAAAAAGGAACGCACAAACTCGGCCCTGCCGCAAAAGCGCAGCCAGGACAGCACAGAATATCACCGGTTGGCAGTGCCGCAGTGTGGAGGCATTCTTTGGGTGCTCGGTCTGGGGGGGTGACCCTGTCTACAGGAACACTGCCGATACGTACGGGCGGGTGGGGCTTGAGGAAAGCACCACCGATAGCGACATGCCAAGCGGTGATGAGGGTCTTCAGTGTGGGGGGTGGTGGTGGTGGTGGTGGGTCTCTTCCCGGCCTTTCTGGCAGCTCGGGGTTGCAAGCAGGTGGCAAAAAAAAAACACAGGGGGGGGAATGGGGGCAGCGGTCTCGCTGGGTTCGGCCTCCAAACTTTATTAGGTATGGCAGCTGCCACACCACATGGTTCTGTGAAAAAAAGGGGAAGGTGCGCCCTCCGCGCCACCCCTTCCTCGAGATGCACAATCGCATAGGTGCAACCGTGCAAGAGTGTCACATGCCACAGGGGGTCTGGGGGGCGGAGCCCCCCAGCCGCCGGAGGCCACGGTAGTGAACAGTGAACCGGGTGAGTCGGGCCGCGTTTGAGTGTGGCCGGGACACCATCGATGTGACAAAATGTCGCGCAAGGACATGTCACAGGGGGTCTGGGGGGCGGAGCCCCCCAGCCGCCGCAGGCCACGGTAGTGAACAGCTCTTGTGGGCGGAAGGGCGAGTGGAAGGGCAACTTTTTTTTCTAGGTTTCGACCCACGAAACCTAGAAAACCCTAGAAAAAAGGTTGCTCCTCCCAAATCTGGGATTGGGCACCCACGTTAGTGACACCCCTGAAATTGGGCAGTGAAAATACCCCCCCAAAAAAATAATCCAGGTATGGCAGCCGGTATGGCGCTGCCATACCAAGAAAAATCCAGAATTTTATTAGGTATGGCCGATGCCATACCAGCCAGACCTGGCACGAGACCACTGAATGGGGGTGGGGGGGCCTTCGCTCAGAAATGCAGAAAGGTGCGACAAAGGGTGAGTCTGTCTCACATAATCAGCTGCAAAGCGGGGTGCACAGAGTGAACGTCCTCTGTTGTACATCATACACCCAATGTGCACGCCACCGTGCATGATCTACTCTGCGATGCAGCAAACCGAGGCCCCGAAGTCCTGCACTATGAATTTGCGAGTGGGGTGTGATGTATCGAAAAAGTAAGGTACAGAGAGTTGCTTTGCAGTGGAGCGAAAGGGGTGTGTTTATCGAGGGAGAGAGAGACAGACAAAGAGAGAGAGAAGAGTGAAGGTGCAAGGATGAAGGTCGCATTGGAGGGGGGGGGGGTACAGAGAACGAGGCACACGGCACAAGGCACACCACAGTTGGTAGGCGGGAAGAAGCAAGGATCATAAGTTTGTCACACCACAGGTTTGCGGGGAGGGGGGTGGGAAAAGAGTTGGGGGTTGCCACGAGCATTTTTTTTAGAACCTTCTCGGGGTACCCGAGGTGGTGCGATGAGGCTCGCTGGGCCGTCGTTGGTTCTGCTAACTTTTCTTCGAGCAGTTGAATTTGGGGGAAGCAAATGGCGTTATTTGGAGCGGGGTGGGTGGGAGCTTGTCTCCACCACATGACGCGGTCTCCGGGGGGGCGACGAGTCGGCGGACTAGTCCGACTAGTCGGGCCGGCTCACCGGATCGGACCGGTCAACCGGCCACTGGAGTGCAGTCCAGAGACCGGACGACCGCGTCGGTGGTGACTGAGCTCAAAACAAACTCACAGAATTACCGAGACCTCCGATTTGACGGATGGACGGATCTGCAAATCCTAATGGCACGTCACGCACTGAACTAACCCTTTTTCACATCATGCCACACACCAAGCGACCCCCCAATGCACACGGAATCCTGTTTTAGGAAAAGTGAAGGTAGACCTGGCGGGGCAGGTCAGGAATGTGACACTCCACTCACAGAGCACACCTACAGCCGCGCTGTGGGATGGACAAAAACGTTGTGCGTGAATGTCCCATGGAAGGCAATTGGGATGTGCTCCTTAAGCTTGAGCCTGCAGATGGGCCCTGCGGCAACGTGCTTTGCGTCGAGGATGACGAACTCTGTCCGGTGCACACCCGGGATGTAGACCTGTGCGATAATCCAGCCGTCATCCTCGTCGCCGTGCTTCCCGCTGGCCTCTCCGAGCCGCGGCACGAAGCAGGGCTCTCCAACGACACCGGGGCTGTGCCACCGTTCGGCCTTCCCTGTCAGCACGTCGTGCTTCACGACGTCGCAGAAGGGCATTGCGATCCCCTCCTGTGCTGCCATCAGATAGAAGTAGCGCTGTGGACCCAGGCGGGCCAGATCGCGCACGCAGTGCCGGAAGGGGTTGGTGAAGGGGAATTCGCCTCCCGTCGTTGCAAGGGCCTCGATGTCCTTCCGCTGCAGCTTCGGTGCATCCCCAAGGGTCACGGTGTACTGCTTCATCAGCACCGGGGCGTCGGCGGAATTCGAGAGGAACGACTTGTGCTGCCAGTCCATTGTGAACCCAGGCGGGGCGCAGGCTGCGTTGAACTCGATGCGCTGCCCATCCGCACTCTGGACACACGTCCCGAAGTGGTAGATGTGGCACGGCTCTGTGTCAAACTGGAGGATGCGCGGTGCAGCCCCAGATGTGTCCCCCTTGTTGAAAGCCCGCGAGCGCTCCACGAGCACCATTTTTGACGGACACTCGGGGTAGTGGCGGAGGAGCTCCCCAGGGGTCTTCTTCCCAGACATGATCAGATTCGTCGACTCCTTCCCGATGTTGACAAACGGGCTCATGTGCAACACGTACCAGTCCGGCGTCATGGCAAAGTCGTGCGCATAGTTGAGGCCCTTCAGGCTGACTGCCGTCTTGCGCATCAAGTTCCACTTCCTGTCAAACTCATACAAGCGGACCTGGGGTGCCATCCGCAGGATATCCACACCAGGCTTGAACGCGATAGTCGCCAGGAGGTCCTCGTCAGCATCGTACCGGAAGTGTGCAGACAGCGTCTTGATGTCCAGCACACCACCAAGCGTTTCACGCCCGACGGTCTGCAGAGTGGCGGGATCGAGGCAGTGCGGCAGAGAGTATTCGTGGCATGCAAGGATCTTGCCCCCCCAGTAGAACACGTTGGTGTGTGAAGGGTCACGCCATTTCTTGGACCCACCGGGCGGCGGGCGGGATCCCATCTGCCCAGGGAAGATCATGCGCTTGGCCTCCGCCTCCTTGCGGTGCGATGCGGTCTGCACGAAGCGGTTTCTGAAGTGCACCTTGCCATTGATGAAGGTCAGTGCGCACACCATCCCGTCACCATCGATAGGGTGCTTCAGGGGCGTGCCGTACACCACCGTCACCCCGGGCCCATTGCGGAGGAAGGTGCCCAGGAGCTGTTGCGGCACCTCGCCTTCGATCACCCCAGCAGAGGCATCGGCATCGTCGTCTGAAAACCAGAAGTCGAACTCACCCAGCTGGTTCTCCCATCCACGAGCGCCGTCCTTGATGAGAGTATCCAGCTCATGCTTCGTCGGCCCACGGATGGTCATGGCAATGTCGTCGAGGGTGCGGCGCCTGAGGGTGGGTGCAGGTTGGGGGGGATACTGGGGCACAGGGGCACAGGGGAAGGTGGGGTGGGCACTCAGGGCAAAGGCTGGAACGGGTGCGTCAGAAGAAGATGAAGGAAGGATCATTCATTGGAAACGCCAGCACTCGGGGATGGCCGCCTCGCACTGAGTTAGAGGGTGGCAAGCTGTGATCTTTCCAGCCGTTTCTCACAAATTTTTTTCTGGGCAAAAAAATTGGTGCATTTTGCTCCCGTTTTGGGGCCTCACCACCCCCGGAACACCTCCGACTCTGCTAAAAACGGGGTTTTTACCCGAAAATGCGGGCCGCCGAGGTGGCCGACAGGAATGCAACCGAACACATGATCCCGGAACCACACCCACATGACGAGCGCATGCGAGGAGGGCCCACCACATGGAATTCACACCCCCGAATGGGGCCTTGTCACCGCTTCCCTGTCAGAAGGACTTCCATGGAACCTGCTCTCTGTATGCTGAGGGTCACATTGGTCTGTGTGTGTGGCCACTGTGGTGGGGTGGCTGGCAATGCGGAGTTCAGATCATCACAGCTTCGGGTGGGGGATTGGGGCAGGTTGGGGGCAGGGTCCACTGGATGCAGGTGACTTACATCACCGATCTTACTCTGTCATTCGCATCCTGCCAGAATCGAATAGGGAAAAGAAGGCCAAGCTTGGAAGACTCACACAACAAGGGATGCTGAATACGAAGCACACGTACACACACATGAGCAAAGAACCCTTGGCTGCGACGAGACAGGCACTCAGGAATAATGACAGGAATTAGCAGACTGTCTTCATCCCGGGAGGAAGTCTGCAACCTGGACCCCAAACGGACAGGCATGGAGATAGAGGAGGGACCGTTCAGCAAATTTTGCCGGGATCAAAAAGCAACAACAAATACTTGGAGACAATGCGATTATCGAGGAAAAAGTGGTAGTCACTTCCAAGCAGGGATCCCAAACGAGAAAGCGGAGACACAACACTCCCAGCCCAGAAGCCACAAACCTAGTCTTCTCGCGAGTGGCAAACGGGGACCACCAGGCGTCCACACGGCCGTGTGGAGGAGCTGTCGCTGCGAGCAGACACGTCCCGGACACGAAGCCCACCTCGAAAGAGACACGTCCTCACGGACAGAACCTGCAAATTAAAGAGACAGGTCCAACGGCCGGCACGAACGTAAGCTCACGGGCGAGGGCGGCGGACGCAGGGAGCCGGGAGGTGGAGGTGAGATACGATTCGACCTCGAAAGCGGCACTTACACGGCCCCATGGACAGAACCTCCAAAACACACAGGCGTGTCTGACGTCCAGGGGCAGGAACGTATTTTCAGGGGCACGGGGAGGGATGGGCGGGGCAGACAGGGTCACGGGGACTGTGGGGCAGGCGGGACGGGCACGGGTATCAAACAGACGACGGCCAACAAGGACACGAGTTCACAATACAACCTGCGTGTCCGGCTTCCATTCGAGAACTGCGGGAAACGAGACGGGCGGGAGACCGGAGGTCGGTTCCGGAGTAGGGGGTGCAGGGGCCGGGGGGGAAGGGGGGTGGGCGGGGGTGCGCGGGGAGGCGCAGGGGGGCGCGGGCGGCGAAGCCGCCCGCGCCCCGACGTTGTCGATTGCAGGGGGATCCGCTGGCGCCGCAAAGTCGCTCTGCCGGTCGCGGGGCGCCGCTTCGCGGCAGCCCCGCTCTCCGGCGAGCGACTTTGCGGCGCCAGCGGATCCCCCTGCAATCGACAACCATGAGAATGCAGCTGAACAGTCACAGAACCGCGTAACAAAACGTTGACACCCAAAGGAAGGTCAGAAATACCCCCTGGGCGACGTTTTTTTGGGTGTCAACGTTTTGATACATAGCGCATCTCCCATAAAAACATGTTTTGGGGGTCTAACTGGCCTGGTAACCACTTCTGGTGAAGTGTCAACGTTTTTTACTGACTTTTTGGCCTTGTCTTCGGCAAAACCCTAAGGGAAACAGGCCTAAAATGACAAAAAAAACGTTGACACTTGAAAAAACGGCCTCCCGACAGGGTCCGACAGGGTCACAGACCCCCATATGACCTATCTGGGGCCGATTTTGGGGTCTACAGGCACTTTTGAGCACAATGGATTATTTGGCGCATCCACCCTGGGCTGACGGTCCGCCCTCTAATGGAGAGACAAGGGTGCACGGACAAGCAGAAGGGAGCGAAGGAGTGCCTCGCGATGAGTCTGCATGCCACGACAATACTTGCACGACAAGTAAAATACATGTATAATACTTGCATGACAAGTAAAATACTTGCATGGTGTTGCTGAAAGGCCCAAATTGCGTAGTTCGTGCGTAGTTTTGCGTAGTTTGTGCGTACATTGTGCATAAGCAATAGGGGGCCCTCGCTACCAGTCACTACTCGTCACTGCTCGTCAGCCAGTGAGGGGAAGTGCGCCGTGGCTCACTTTTTCTCACTCAGTCACACTTGGTAGCGAAGGCCCCCATAATGCCACTTTTTTATTCTCTCCTGTGGGAAACACGCTACCTCCAATACAGAGCCCAGACTGCACCAACACTACCACCGGCCTCGTCCCAGACCTTGTGGTGCCCATTTCCTGATGTAGGGGGCCTCCATGTGGCCCAGATATCCACCCAGGCCCTCTGGTTTGCAGGAAGTCATCCTTCTGACTGCTGCGGAAGGACCTGTCTCTGGAGGCCCTAGGAGCCTGGCTCGAGACTCACCAAACTAGGTTGTGCGAAGTCTCGAACGTCGGAAGACACATCAGTCAGCCCTCGCCCAGCTGCAGCGTTTGTTTGTCTGTACCTGGGACCAACAGATGACAACGCACCCTCAAGACAAGCCATAGAATGGGCTTACTTGACAGTGGCTGAAGGCTAAGGACACTGCCTGCGAAACCCCTTATCACTACAGAGCCGAGATTGTACCAAAACGCCCCCTAAAGGAGCCCCCTACTCGGGTGTTGCAAAACCCTGTTCCTTTGACTATTTGGAATCTGTGCGGATCGTAGTGGAGTCATTTCTGTGGTCGAGCTGTCAAGCTTCGTCCGTGGGTCTGGCCCAGGGGCTGGTCATAGGATGTGACTGAGAGGCAACCACACCAGCCCACCCAGCGGGACCCCCTTCTTGGGTGTTCCAAAAACCCGTTATTTGGAACGTTTGGGATCTGTGCGGATCGCAGTGGGGTCGTTTTGGCCATGGGGTGTCCATTTACACCTCTTACTGGGAACACCAATTGGGTGAAACCACCCCCCCCTCATACCCCCCTACCCCCCGAGTACTCGGGGGGGTAGGGGGGCCTGTGGAGGGCACACATTGTGATTTTCCGGCAAACAAACCCGTTTCTTTGCACGAAACAGGTGATTCAGAGTGGTCCCTGACTGGGATTCGAAAATTTTCGGCATTTTTTCAGCCTTTTTGGTCTGGCTGACGCCCAAAAAAAGTCAAATTTGGGTACTTTTTGGGTCACCGAAAAAGGGGGGGGGGGGGTGCAAGTATGCCTGGGACTTTGGCCTTTTTGGGCCCAAAAAGGGGTCGGGATTCCACTTTTTCTCTAAGGGTTTTTCGGGGGGGAAATGGCGCGTAATCCCCCTCGCGGGCAAGAAAATCCCCCCATCCCCACCACACAACCAGTGTGAGTGTGGTATGTGGGTATTGGACGCCCTGTGTGATGAGAGATAGTGGCAACACAACAGCAACATGCCAGGCAAGGGGTGCCAAAAATGGGTTTTCGGGGCGTTATTGTAACGACCCCTTCCTATGCCCCAGTGGCACAAGCTCAAGGATTTGGTTGCTCGACATACGGGGGGTCTGGGGGGCGGAGCCCCCCAGCCGCCGGAGGCCACGGTAGTGAGTATCTGTTCCTTGCGCCGTAGTGGGAGCGCGTGGGACTTGCGGGCGTACAGATTGTTGGCTGCGTCCTCCTGAGGCTACTGAGAGTGGTCTGGGTCCCATTCGCTGATGTGAACCCAAAGGACTTGGCTACAAGACAGGCACACGCTCCAGCCTAGTGGTACAGGGGGGTCTGGGGGGCGGAGCCCCCCAGCCGCCGGAGGCCACGGTAGTGAACGCCTGGCTCTTGACTGGGGAACAACGCCGGGTTTTGGCTGGAACAACCGAAAAAGGGGCGGGTGTCCGGAGGATTCATCCTCATCCCCCACTAGAATACCACCTGCCCCCGAAAAACTTCACCCAGAAAACCTGTGGGGGAAAAATCCCACCTAAAAAACCCAAGGAGAAAAAAAAATCCCTTCCCGATAAAAACCCAAAGAGAAAAAAGTGCAATCCTGAATCGGGACTTGGACTCCACATTTAGCTTCATACTTGGGGGGGTGTCAAAACTTATTTTATTTGTCTCTTTCAGGAACTCTCTTGGACTTTAAAGAGGAATAGAGGGAAATAAGATTCCCATTATTATGGTGCGTGAAATAATGTAGATTATTCAAATCAGCCAAATCTGGGAAGAAATCATCGAAGCGTGAAGACAAAGTGTCATTATTCGTTTTCTTTATAGCACGCTATGGTTATTTTTCACGCCCAACGCAAGATAGACAGAGCAGTGAAATAATTTACTTTGGGGGCCTTCGCTACCAAGTGTGACTGAGTGAGAAAAAGTGAGCCACGGCGCACTTCCCCTCACTGGCTGACGAGCAGTGACGAGTAGTGACTGGTAGCGAGGGCCCCCTTTATTTCACTAGTGAAATAAAGGGGGCCCTCGCTACCAAGTGTGACTGAGTGAGAAAAAGTGAGAAGTCAGCCATGTTTGGCTGACAACTGACGACTCGTGACTCACAGTGACTCGTAGCGAGGGCCCCCAAAGTTCCATTATTTTTTTCACTGCAATTTCCTTCAGATTTGCCCTGAAAAATGGGGAATTTGGGTAAGTAGGAGGACTGCCTGCTTGTGCCCGCGCAGTCGGCTGACGCCGACAAGATTGCACGATTTGCGAGGTGTAGAAAGCTAGCGGCAGCGAAGCTGGTGCGATTTTCCCTCAATGACCCTGTCTTGCATCTCTGTTCACTCGGATTCAACATGCTCAACTGCAGCTCCTGCAGATTCTGCGAGACTGGGGCTGTCGGCCCACTCTCGTTCGATGCAATCGGAAGACGCACGCATGCCTGCAGCCTTTGTTTGTTCGTGATTGCAAAAGGATCTTGTTTCCCTGTATTCCTCTTTAAAGTCCACTCGAGTTCCTGAAATCGCTAAATAAACTAGTGTATTTGTGTGAAATAAGGCCATTATATCAGCACCACCTGGATCCAGTCACTCGTTCTATTCCCACCCTCGCTTCGCTCGGGCGGGAAACACACTCGTGACTGGATCCAGATGGCGTGAAATAATGGCTTTCTTATTTCACGCAAATAAATAGTTATTCTTGGGGGCCCTCGCTACCAAGTGTGACTGAGTAGAGGAGGCATAGCAAACGGAAATCCCTAACAAAATTTTGTCTCCGAAATTATTTTGGCCAATTTTCTCCCGAAAAACCTAGAAACCAGACCCACCGCACATCGAGAATGTCATTTTTCGGTGATTTCTGGGGTCTGGGGGCCTTTTGCCACCCTCCCGTGCCTCATCATGTGTTGATCCCTCCTTTATTAATTGTCAGGTAGGTAACCCTGCACGGGTGTTGTCACCGTTGATCACTCTTTATTAACTGTTAGGCGGGTAAACCCTGCACGGGTGTTGTCACTGTTGATCGCTCTTTACTAATTGTTAGGCGGGTTAACCCTGCACGGGTGTTGAGCCCTCTTTGTTAATTGTCAAGTGGGTAACCCTGCACGGGTGTTGTCACTGGTGATCACTCTTTACTAATTGTTAGGCGGGTTAACCCTGCACGGGTCCTGGCCCGTGCCTGTGTGTGTTGGGGGGGGGGGGGTAGTGAAATAGAAGTAGAAGGGAGCGGAGCACAAGAATGGTGTGTTGGGGGGTGGGGGAGCTCTTTCCAACATGTCCGCATCTGCATTAAAACCTATTGTCTCTTTGTGCCCCTCACCACTCAACCATAAAGGTTGCCCTGCCTTGGGAACAGGGAATGGGGTTTAACACGTGTGGCGGTCCTGTTGGATGGAGTGCACATGGAACAGTATGGTGTGGGAATGTATCGTGACTTGTGAAAGGGAGAGTGGGTGGGGGTGGGGGCGGGGGGGGGGGGGGCGGGGGGCTTCCTTCAGCGATTCCAGTGAGCTGCAATCCCAAGGCTGTCCTTTCAAACGCTTGCCAAGGCGTACGCCGTTTAGGTGTGGACTATTGAAATAAAAGGAAAACGAGGCTTTGGAAAAAGCCAAACTGATCGAATGGAAGATTGAAGGATGGGCAAAGTTTGTTGAAAGTAACATGGGGGGGGGGGGCAGTCAAGAAGTGGGGGCTTGATTGTCGAGAGTGAATGGAAAAGTGAAGTGGGGGGGGGGGGGTTTGATCGTCGAGAGTGAATGGAAAAGCAAGCCTCCCAGCACCTTCTTGCAATGTTAGTCCTTTTTGTAGTCACTACCACTACACCAGGAGTGGGGGGGGGGGGGGGGGGGGCAACCCCTTGATTGGCCTGTGTCAGGTCCCAGCTCTTGTTGAAACAGAACGCAAACCCTTGCGATGTGTGGCTTCCAAGTTGGCCTGTGTCCCTTTGATCCACATGAAATGATCCCCAACCCCAGCCTGACCCAGGTTAGCCAGGGTCACACGTCTGTCTGGAGGAAAATCCTGAAGGGTGGTGTCAATGGAGGTGAAGTTGTAAGAAAGGGGGACATAACTGTTAAATCCTGAAGCAAAGTCATCATGATTACCAGGATAAATCATGTTCGTGACGACTGTGATCAAGACATTCTTCATTGTGGAAAGAACAGAAATTTCGTCATCCTCTGCATACCTTCTCGTTCTTAAACGGGTAAGCACGTATGGCTCACTACCGTCGTCAAGGGGTTGGCAGGGATGGTACGGGAGATTTCCCCACATTCTCACCGCCTCCACTTCCGGTTGCACCTCTCTGCATGAAAGAGAAGCCGCCATTGCAGTCACAAAATTGACGGCTTCTTCGCGAAGGGAAGCGCCCCCACGTGGGTTGCCTGTGAGACATTCATGAAAAGCATGAAACAGGCAATTCCCATCACCAGGCACATTGACTGTGCTCAGGGAAAACAAGAGAAGACGTTGCGTGAGGGTATCATGACGAGACGCGGGATTGTCGATGCCCTTGTCAGGTACGTGGGGCCTCCGTGGACCGGGACAGGGGAGTGCCATGGGGACCGCCTTCCTCCGCATATCCTCTTGCTCCATTTGTTCTTGTGCGTTTTCCACGTTTGGACCCATGTTCTGAATTCTATAAAAAACACTTGAAGCACGGGAAAAGTCACGCTCAGTGGGGAGGTGGAGGGAGTAAAAATTCGTTTGGGTATCCTGCCGGTACTGGTAAAGGAAGATAGTAGGGAGAGAAGCCGTACTTCCTGCTTCCCAGTTCTTTGCCTTCTCACACCATGTGCGAGGCCGTAACTCCCTGACCCTGGGTTTACCTTCCTTGTTCTGAGTAATAATTCTCAAGCGAATCTGGTGCACATTCACAAAAAAATGCAGGGCAAAAGAACCACCACGTTGGGTCACCTTTTCATCTTCCGCCGCTTTGCACATACTCTTGCGCCAGTGAACGAGAGACTGGTGCCTTTCATGTACGGGCAGGTTCTTCTCCCCCTTCTCTTCAAAAACAGAAGCAAGGGTATCCTTGTGTATTTTCATGAGGTACACCTCCAGGTCGTGTTTCATGTTTGTTGCGTCACCAAAGGCACTCTCACGCAGAGCGCGGACTGACTGGTACGCAGAAAAACGGTTGAAACGGAGGAGGGAAAGAAAAAAGCCGTCACCTTCCTGCACAGTATCTGTGACGGGGAGATGGTGGTATTTCGAAAAATACAGCAGGGTCTCTGGGATGAGGTGGCGTTGGGAAGTTGCTGGAATGTATGACTCGTCACTCAGTTGAGCCGTATCATACCTCCCATGTCCAAGGCGCCCCTTCTTGTCTCTTGGGGTCTCTGGCACCTGGGAGAGGTCAATGACTTCAGTCCCCCCAAACCGTTTTCTCTTCCGGACTGTGGGCCCGCTCCGAACAACAGAACGCGACTTCACTGCCACAGGGAATGTGCGCCTGGGTCGGGTGCCAAAAAATTGTGCCTTGGTGGTGGGGAGGACACCTTTCGGCACAAGTTTAAAAACTTCATATGCATGGCTTTCCCGATCCAGATCCCCTGCGGCAATGGCGCGCTTGGCAGTGTCCGTGTCGTGAACCACCCAATAAAGCGTTTCGCGCGGATAGGCGTGCAGTTGGGCTGGAGTCAACTTCTGCAATGTGGCAACGGTGTCTTTGAGGGGGAAGGCAACCATCCAATGCAGAGTTTGACGGTTAAAAAAAAAGAGGGCTGGGGAAGAAATAGACTGAGGATCATCAACAAAGGTATTTTTTTTACTTACCGGCAGAAGCCGATAGCCATTGTTCCGGAGTCCACTTGTGTGCTGTTCGATGGCCCGTTGCATCGTTGCCAGCGTGAACTTACCGGTCCAGTGAAAGCTCTCTGGATTGACCTCGTGTTGCAAAACCTGCATCTCCCGGAAGGTGAGAAACTGGATGCCACACTCACCCAAAAACCAGTTGAGGGAAGCCCAACCCCCCTCGTGCGTGGACTCCGACGCATGCAACACACCATCCTTCTGCCGCCCACAACCTGGAGAGGCGTGGAGGCCGAGAGGAAAACAATGCTCATTCAGGAGAGCGATCCTAGCCGCCCCAACATCATTTGCCTCAGGATCAGCCTCATCACCCACCTCCACCTCCTCTTCCTCCTCCTCCTCCTCCTCCACAGCATCCACAGCATCCACAGCCTCCTCACCATCCTCACAACCCTTGCCATCCTCACCCTGTCCCTTCTCCTCTTTCAACGCAGCAGGTGCAGTCTTCACTCTCCGGTAGAGCTCCGTGATTGTATCTACCACGGAGGGCGAGATGGTGTCGGGGAAGGTGCGGGCCTTCAAGCCAAGGGTCTCCTCCACGGCCTCGACATGGCCACTCAACTGCTCCGTCCAGTTGCGCAGGAGGAGGGCGGAGAGGTCGCGCTTCGTCTCCCCAGCCTCCACCTTCAGGCCCGCCTTGGCCAACAACGCGAACAGGGTGGGGGCGTCGAGGCGGCCCAGCCGCTCCCTCGGCTGCAGCTGCTGCCCCTTCTCCCGCAGAATGGGGAGGATTCGCCCCCACTGCGTCAGGGCAAAGCGCACACGGACGTCGTGCGACGCAGACGAGACAGCGTCGGACCCCCACGGCTTCAGCCCCGCCTTCCGCAAAAATCTGGACAGCGGTTTCGAACGAACCGGAAGGATGCCAACTGCCTCCTTCACGGACTTCAGCCGCTCCACCCAGACACGGGCATCCGCAGAGCCAGGGCCACACAGCTTCTCAGCAAAGCTGCGTGTCAGCGCCTCCTTCTGCCGCGCCACCTCCTTTCCCTTGCTCATCGCCGTGACAGGGATGGCGTGGAGGGCGCAGAGGCGGACGAGGTCAGGGTGGGCCACCCCGCTGACGGCCTTCAGCGCAGCCGCAGAAGCCCCCGTGGCGGTGTTCGCCGCGGCCTCGGTGTACATCCCGCCACGGGTCTTCTTCCGCGCCCGCTTCGCCTGGCGCAGCAAACGGCCGTACCTGTAAGGCGATGGAAAGGAATGGTTGTACGACGAATCACACTGAAAACAGGAAATGGTGATAATGAAGTAGTCTTCTTCGTGACTTGGAAAAGTCATGAAGAAGAGAGGAAGAGAGAATGACAATGAATGAGATAAAAAAAATCTATCGGTTCTGACTCTGCCAGCATATGTTGTTGCGATGTAAAAAAAAAGAACGAAGGGAGGGGAGAAAAAAGGAGGCTGAAGAGCCTGCATACCTTGCGTTGTTGCAGTTGCCATAACCCAACAGGAAGCGGTTCACCTTGCTCTGGGTAATCCCAGACAAGGCAGCAGAAGAGAGGTTGGGGGCCCTCTGCGCCAAGAACGATGCATTCCCAGCCACACACTCTGCGAGGTCTTGTGTGGAGGGTAGCGAAGGGAGGTCTTCGGGTGATGCCGACGCCATTGCAGCTTCATCGTAGCCGATGAACCTTGCCAATGTGCTCGCAAACCCCTGGATGCAGGGAACCCAGACCTCCGCAAATACATCGTGGTGATCCTTCACCACCTCCAACGCCTCAGCCCGCCCCACCTCCTCCTCACCGTGGCGGGGTTGTCCCCAATGCTTCCGCAGGGCAGGGAAGTCGTTGTCGGCGGAGTCGGCGCTCAGGTCGCGGGCGAGGAGGTGCAGCGGCCTCAGCACACCCCATCCCGCCTCGAAGTTGACCTCGAGGCGGCCCGTCTCCTCGTTCAACCGCCTGGGCTTGAGGTCGTTGAGGAACCTCAAGTACAGGCTGCCAATGAAATGGCAGGCTGCACAGTAGGCGGCGACGGTGGGGGTCCCCAGAAGAGTGAGGATCTCTGTCGCAGTCGGGGTGAACCGCTCCTCTCTCACCATCTCCAGGATGGAGGCGGAGAACTTGAGGAGGCGGGAGCACTGCTGAGGACGGGCATGCCACTTCGACCCCCGCTCACGGGCAAACCCCAGGCCCCGGGGGTAGCGCATGTCAAGTGCTTTCCCAAGCTCAGCATCCACGAAAATGACCCCGGCGGTTGACCGGCCGTTTGTCGGGTCGAGGACTGCAAGTACGCTGGCAACGTTGGCTGCCGGGTCGACCCGATGAGACATCATCAAGGCCTTCCCCGCCGTCTGCACTGCGTACTTCAGTGCGCCTCCAACCTTATGGTGCATGCACCGTAGGTGGACGATGGCGCCCCCCGCGTCCCTGGTCGCCTTCGCCTCCGTGCTAGCATGGTCGCTCAGGGTGGCGTTGCTAATACGGAGCTTGTGGGCGGAGACTATGCGGCGGACCGCCTGCAGGTTGGAGGTCTTCCCTGCAGCCTTCCCGTTCTTCAGGGGGAGGGCGGAGGCGCAGGCCCCGCGTACGCGATTCTCGTCTGCAGCGACGTGGGCGGTGACAACGTGCAGCGAGACACTACTCCGGCCCAAGGAGGAGGTGGCATCGTGGGCGAGGGAGAGGGTGGCCTTCTGCCGGTCTTTGCCTAGGCCCCCTCCGCCGGTCTGCGTCCTCGCGACATCCTCCAAGAAGACGGCGAAGGAAGCCGCTCCGCTCGGGATCTCGAATTCGCGGAGCGTCCAGCGAGAGGGGATCGGCATCTCCACCCCATCGCTCAGGAGCTTGATGATGTCGCGCAGCACCCTGCGCGACGACTCCTGACCGATGCCAGCCATCCGCAACTCCAACAGCGCCCGCAGCACCTTCATGGGGTAGGGCTCGGTGCAGGACTTCCGGCCCGTCACCCCACGAAGAACAATGTCCCCCTTGCGCCCGAGAACCTCGTGCGCAGCAGCCAACTCCTCCGTCAGCTGCGCAATGCGGTCCTTCGCCCTCAGCAAGGCCTTCTGCAAAGCCTTGACCTGCAAGACCCGCTCGGGGAGGGTCTTGGAGGGGCGCCCCACGGGGGCCGGCGGAGGCGTGCCCTGTCCGACGAAGTGGAGGCTGCACGGCCGTCCCGGCACTGCATTTCCGATGCAGTACTTCTTCTTCATCCCCCGGGTATCACTACCCTTCTCGTGAGGATGCAGAGCAGAAGACATGCAGTCGGCGTTCTCCTTCACCAGGGAGAAGAGGGCGGTGTCCGACACCTTCGCACCTGCGGGCAAGAGGGAGCGCAGGAGAGTCAGGTACTCGGCGCTGCTGATGCAGCACCACCCCTCACCAGCAGCCACAGCGTCACGCAACGCGTCCATCGCAGTCGCAACGGGGGAGTCGGTGTTGGCGTGGGAGGCGGAGTCAACGGGGCAGGCGGAGTCGGCGAGGTCGGCGAGGTCATCGAGGCTGGCGAGGTCGGCAGGGTCACTGCACACAGAAGAACCAATGTCGACATCGTCGGCGGGACTCGTCGGAGACGTCGGTGGGAGCGCGGCAGGCAGAGGTTTCGGCGGCACGGGAGTCGGTGACGGAGGCGCCTCAGGCTCATCAGGCTCGTCGTTGCCAGCAGCAGCAGGACCCCGCGTGACCGCCGAGATCACGCTCTGCGAGACGGGATCCGCATCCTCGGGGTGGGGGAGGAGCGCCGCCTGATCAGCGAGATCATCGGGCTCACCCAGAGGAGCGATCAGGACATCGTCGGGGAAGCAGCGGCCCGGGGACGAAGCAGTCAACTGCCGGATTGCCTCTTCGGAGGAGAGGGGATTGGGCCGACGGATATCTGCCAAGCAATACATCTTCTGCACGCCGTTTGAGGTCCGGCTCGTTACGGGTTTCGGCCATCCTGCGTTGCGGAGAAGCGCACCCGCGACCTTCCCCGTAGTCTCGTCTGGGATACCCTGCAGCTTGCACGCTTCCGCGAAGGTAACCAAGCCGGACATTATCAGAAGCTGTGGAACGTGCCAGTGCCTGCAGTGGGTTAGTGCTGTGTGAGCAACGTAGGTGCAGCAAAGTTAAAGTTAAGCAGTCTGCTGAGGGGTCCGCACACAACATCTGGGAGGCACGCAGAGTGACCGAGAGTGGAGGGGGCAAGGGGAGACACCGTTCTGTTTCGGTTACAATCGGTTACATGCCAAGAACAATCGGTTACAATCGGTTACATGCCAAGAACGATCGGTTACAATCGGTTACATGCCAAGAACAATCGGTTACAATCGGTTACAATCGGTTACATGACGAGGGCAATCGGTTACAATCGGTTACATGCCAAGAACAATCAGTTACAATCGGTTACATGCCAAGAACGATCGGTTACAATCGGTTACATGACGAGAACAATCGGTTACAATCGGTTACATGCCGAGAACAATCGGTTACAATCGGTTACATGCCAAGAACGATCGGTTACAATCGGTTACATGACGAGAACAATCGGTTACAATCGGTTACATGCCGAGAACAATCGGTTACAATCGGTTACATGCCAAGAACGATCGGTTACAATCGGTTACATGCCGAGAACAATCGGTTACAATCGGTTACAGGCCAAGAACAATCGGTTACAATCGGTTACATGCCGAGAACAATCGGTTACAGGCCAAGAACAATCGGTTACAATCGGTTACATGCCAAGAACGATCGGTTACAATCGGTTACATGACGAGGACAATCGGTTACAATCGGTTACATGCCGAGAACAATCGGTTACAGGCCAAGAACAATCGGTTACAATCGGTTACATGCCAAGAACGATCGGTTACAATCGGTTACATGCCAAGAACAATCAGTTACAATCGGTTACATGCCAAGAACGATCGGTTACAATCGGTTACATGCCGAGAACAATCGGTTACAATCGGTTACATGCCAAGAACGATCGGTTACAATCGGTTACATGACGAGGACAATCGGTTACAATCGGTTACATGCCGAGAACAATCGGTTACAATCGGTTACATGCCAAGAACGATCGGTTACAATCGGTTACATGACGAGGGCAATCGGTTACAATCGGTTACATGCCGAGAACAATCGGTTACAATCGGTTACAGGCCAAGAACAATCGGTTACAATCGGTGACATGCCGAGAACAATCGGTTACAATCGGTTACATGCCGAGAACAATCAGTTACAATCGGTTACATGCCAAGAACGATCGGTTACAATCGGTTACATGACGAGGACAATCGGTTACAATCGGTTACATGCCGAGAACAATCGGTTACAATCGGTTACATGCCAAGAACGATCGGTTACAATCGGTTACATGACGAGGGCAATCGGTTACAATCGGTTACATGCCGAGAACAATCGGTTACAATCGGTTACAGGCCAAGAACAATCGGTTACAATCGGTTACATGCCGAGAACAATCAGTTACAATCGGTTACATGCCAAGAACGATCGGTTACAATCGGTTACATGACGAGGACAATCGGTGACAATCGGTTACATGCCAAGAACAATCGGTTACAATCGGTTACAGGCCAAGAACAATCGGTTACAATCGGTTACATGCCGAGAACAATCAGTTACAATCGGTTACATGCCAAGAACGATCGGTTACAATCGGTTACATGACGAGGACAATCGGTTACAATCGGTTACATGCCAAGAACGATCGGTTACAATCGGTTACATGACGAGGACAATCGGTGACAATCGGTTACATGCCAAGAACAATCGGTTACAATCGGTTACAGGCCAAGAACGATCGGTTACAATCGGTTACATGACGAGGACAATCGGTTACAATCGGTTACATGCCAAGAACGATCGGTTACAATCGGTTACATGACGAGGACAATCGGTGACAATCGGTTACATGCCAAGAACAATCGGTTACAATCGGTTACATGACGAGGACAATCGGTGACAATCGGTTACATGCCAAGAACGATCGGTTACAATCGGTTACATGACGAGGACAATCGGTTACAATCGGTTACATGCCGAGAACAATCGGTTACAATCGGTTACATGCCAAGAACGATCGGTTACAATCGGTTACATGACGAGGGCAATCGGTTACAATCGGTTACATGCCGAGAACAATCGGTTACAATCGGTTACAGGCCAAGAACAATCGGTTACAATCGGTTACATGCCGAGAACAATCAGTTACAATCGGTTACATGCCAAGAACGATCGGTTACAATCGGTTACATGACGAGGACAATCGGTGACAATCGGTTACATGCCAAGAACAATCGGTTACAATCGGTTACAGGCCAAGAACAATCGGTTACAATCGGTTACATGCCGAGAACAATCAGTTACAATCGGTTACATGCCAAGAACGATCGGTTACAATCGGTTACATGACGAGGACAATCGGTTACAATCGGTTACATGCCAAGAACGATCGGTTACAATCGGTTACATGACGAGGACAATCGGTGACAATCGGTTACATGCCAAGAACAATCGGTTACAATCGGTTACAGGCCAAGAACGATCGGTTACAATCGGTTACATGACGAGGACAATCAGTTACAATCGGTTACATGCCAAGAACGATCGGTTACAATCGGTTACATGACGAGGACAATCGGTGACAATCGGTTACATGCCAAGAACAATCGGTTA
Organism: Rhynchopus euleeides; assembly: GCA_963210315.1. Classification (NCBI taxonomy): domain Eukaryota; phylum Euglenozoa; class Diplonemea; order Diplonemida; family Diplonemidae; genus Rhynchopus; species Rhynchopus euleeides. The sequence continues at coordinate 960,722 of OY723246.1, forward strand.
CAATCGGTTACATGACGAGGACAATCGGTGACAATCGGTTACATGCCAAGAACGATCGGTTACAATCGGTTACATGACGAGGACAATCGGTTACAATCGGTTACATGCCGAGAACAATCGGTTACAATCGGTTACATGCCAAGAACGATCGGTTACAATCGGTTACATGACGAGGGCAATCGGTTACAATCGGTTACATGCCGAGAACAATCGGTTACAATCGGTTACAGGCCAAGAACAATCGGTTACAATCGGTTACATGCCGAGAACAATCAGTTACAATCGGTTACATGCCAAGAACGATCGGTTACAATCGGTTACATGACGAGGACAATCGGTGACAATCGGTTACATGCCAAGAACAATCGGTTACAATCGGTTACAGGCCAAGAACAATCGGTTACAATCGGTTACATGCCGAGAACAATCAGTTACAATCGGTTACATGCCAAGAACGATCGGTTACAATCGGTTACATGACGAGGACAATCGGTTACAATCGGTTACATGCCAAGAACGATCGGTTACAATCGGTTACATGACGAGGACAATCGGTGACAATCGGTTACATGCCAAGAACAATCGGTTACAATCGGTTACAGGCCAAGAACGATCGGTTACAATCGGTTACATGACGAGGACAATCGGTTACAATCGGTTACATGCCAAGAACGATCGGTTACAATCGGTTACATGACGAGGACAATCGGTGACAATCGGTTACATGCCAAGAACAATCGGTTACAATCGGTTACATGACGAGGACAATCGGTGACAATCGGTTACATGCCAAGAACGATCGGTTACAATCGGTTACATGACGAGGACAATCGGTTACAAACGGATACATGCCAAGAACAATCGGTTACAATCGGTTACAATCGGTTACATGCCGAGAACAATCGGTTACAGTCGGTGACCTACCGAGAACAATCTCGCATCCTGGAGCAACCTATTGGCAGACCGTCCACAACCGTCTACAGACGAAAAAGAGACGTACCGTCCCCATCGTGACCAACTGGGGGTGTTTTTTGGGTGTGGACGGTCCGCCCGCAGCCTAGCAACCTCCAGTAACCTCTTGGCAGACCGTCCACAGCCGTCCACAACCATCCACAGCCATCCACAGCCGTCCACAACCGTCCACAGGTGAAAAAGTGCCAGAACACCCCAATATTGACCACCTGGGGGTGATTTTTGGGTGTGGACGGTCTGCCTGAGGCCGTAGAATGCGAAAAAACCGATTTTGGTACTCTATTGGCCTGTGGTGGCCCGTAGAAATGGAGTGTTTGCGATTTTGAGCCATTTTCCTAAGGAAACGGGCCCAGTTGGCTGGAAAATGTGAATTTTTGAATTTAAAATGCAACATCGAGCATTTAGAGAGTGTGGACGGTTGTGGACGGTCGTCCCGGACCGATTTGGGACCACTTTTGGTATAGGGTCGAAAAGACAATGCGATTTTAAAAAAAATAATTTTTTAGACAGCCAGGTCAGCAGGCTATGCCTCCTCTAGTTAAAGTTATATACAAGGTGTCCCGGGAAGGTGCATGGGCACAACATGGGGGGAGAGAGAGAGGGGAAAGGCAACAGGATTGGGGTTGAGGGGTGTCAGGGGTGATGAGGGGGATGGGGGTGTCTGCTGCCAGTGGCCTTGGGTCATATTCCCTCAGTAAACTGTGAGAATCATACCTTGGCCGGGCTATCGCAGACAGGGGGCACACACACGTCGACTCGGCTATAGTTCTCCTGGTGGTGTGTGTGCGCAACGACAAGAAAGGCAAAGGCAATGGGTAGTGGGGGTGTTGATGGGAAGGGGGAAGGGGGACTTCCGGTTCAGCTTTTCCTCACTTGCAACGCGAAGGGGTTAAGAGATCCCGCGACAACCGCCAATTCAGGCTGTTGAGGCGAGGTCTCCGCCTGCCCCACCGCGAGTGAAGAAGCGCCGCACCGCAAGTGAAACCTGGTCCCGGGTTTCGGGAGAAGAAATGCAAGAGGGGGGGATACGGGAAGGGAGATCTGCCGGATTGGCAGAGGTGTGGACGTATCCAACGGAAAAAGACAAAACCTGGAGGGCTGTGAGGTATTCTACCGCCTCCAGGACGGACTTGTTAATAAGATGGCAGGCGGCACACAGCCGCTTGCGCACAACAGCTGCCACGGTCGTATTGTCGACCCAGATCTCTACAGCCCCCCCGCACACAGACCGGGGAAGGGCTCGCACTGTTTTGTTGAGGGCCATCGCCTCGAGAATGTTAATGTGCAGCTGGGACTCGGCTGCGGTCCACGAGTCACCAATGACCTGCATTTCTTGTGTAAAGGAATCTATTAAGACGCCACCCCAACCCTTGAGGGAGGCGTCAACAAAGCAAGTAAAAGACGGGGGTGTGGACTGAATAACTCTCCTGTGGGGGGGAACACGCGCAACCCCCACACACACACACCACTGCCGCAACTCCCGGCAGACCGATGGGGGGATCCGCACAGGGTCAGGCGGCCGAAGGACCGCCCGGTTCAAAAAATTAGTCACCCGGCGGAGGAACTTGATCCCAAACCAGAACCTCCCCGGGGACACTCCCGAAATGGCGCTGGCGTGGAGCAACCTTCCACCCAGCGACTCCAGCTCACCAGCCGTCACCCTCTGCCAGTCCACGCTGTCCAGCTTCGCCATCAGCCTGTCCGACGGAGACACGGTCTGGGCAGCGTGGTCGAATGCCACCCCGAGAAACTCGTAGACCGTCGCCGTGTCCACCGAGTCAGACGGCTTCCATGTCGCAGCGCACGCCGCAGCCACCTTGTCCATCTGCCGCGTCGCCTCTTCGACACTGGTGCGGGGGCCGGTCAGACGCACGTTGTCGATCCAGACGTCGACCCCCACCTCAGGCGCAGTGCAGAACTCCTGGCGGACGTAGTCCCGGTGCCCACCCACAACAGCAGCCAAAGTGTGCATCAGCTCGGGCGCACAACAGTGGCCCATGGGCAACCTCAGCAGCTCATACCAGTCCCCCGACTCGTCAGCGAAGCGAAAGAACCTCCGTGCAGGCGCAGGGATGGGGATCTGATAAAACCCGCACTTGAAATCCCGCGCCGACCCACACTCCGCAAACACCGCGTCGAGGTACCCCGAGATGTGCCCCAGGGGGACGTGTGCCGCGTAGGACTCCTCCAAGTTGTCGTTTGCCTGCTTGGTCCAGAGGATGAACCTCTGCCGCAACCCGGACGGCTTCTCCTCCATCACAGTAAAGGGCACGCACAGGGAGGGGCCCGGACCCGACGCAGGCCCAGCCACTCCGTTCTTCACAGTTTACTGAGGGAATATGACCCAAGGCCATTGGCAGCAGACACCCCCATCCCCCTCATCACCCCTGACACCCCACAACCCCAATCCTGTTGCCTTTCCCCTCTCTCTCCCCCCATGTTGTGCCCATGCACCTTCCCGGGACACTTTGTATATAACTTTAACACCACACCACACAACACCCCCTTCATCAGGGTAATCTCCCCGCGGCCAACACTCTTCGTCTTGTCCGCTTTCTTTTATTGTTACACTCTCACCACCCCGACACCATGTCTCTCCCACCTCCCTCGCCGGACTGCATCAACCTCGACGGGTACACCCCATCAGCGGTCGGTACGGCGAGGGTGCGGGCGACGTCGCCGGCTGCGACGGCAGGACAGGGGCTTCCCGCCCCTGAGATCATGACCGCCCGCATGCTCGGGGACCAGGCGGCGGCTCTCGTCGACGCCTGCGTGGTGTACTCTTGTGCACCCGTCGACGGGAGCCAGCCGTTTCGGCGGTTCGCTGGTCGCCTGTCGCAGGCGCATGACGAGGAGGGGAACGCTGCGGGGTACGAAGTGCGCTTGTCCGAGGCGTACAATTACGTATCCGACACGGAGCAGCACCGCGGGCCCGACGTCCTGTACAGGATGCCGGCGGACGGGTGGCAGTACTCCCGTCTGGTGGAGATGTCTGTCCACCAGACGGAGTGCGCCACCCGCGCGGTGACGGCGTCGCAGGAAGCGATGCAACGCTCGCTGGAGCAGCAGGCGCAGGAGTTCCGCGAGCGTGCGGAGGAGCAGACGAGGTCCTTCCGGCTGGAGCTGGATGCTCGCCTGCGGCAGCACCAGGACCATGTGCAACGTCAGCAGCAGCAGTGGGCTCACCCGCCACCGTCTCCGCCAGCACCGCCGTCCCCCATGGCCATGTCTGCCGGGATGCCGTACCCCGGGTCGGAGCGACACCCCGCGGACGCAGCCGACGTCCTGGAGTGGGATTCGCTGATCGAGTCCGACGCACCGTATCTGGTGCTACAGCTGGAGACCCGCTGGGTGTCGGGGTCGTCGCACCTCCCTGGAGGCCGCATCCTGGATGAGGCGTTCGCAGCGTTGCGCCTGTGGATTCTTGCCACGGCGTACGTGTCTGGCTGGGGGCGCACTCCCCAGCGGGAGCTGGGGAATCACCTGCTGCGACAGGTGCTGCTGCAGGTCGCGTTCGTGCGCGACAGGGTGCCGCGCGCCGCCATCGAGCGGCACCTTGCGAAGGAGGACCCCACTTCCCACCCGGTGATGCGGGCGGCTGCGGCTGTGGGGCCGGGGGCCGCCGCCCCCCACACACAACAACAACACACGCGCCCCCGCGCCGCTGCTCGGGCCCCCCAGCAGCGCATCGCGGCGAAGGCACCGGCGAGGGCGCCGGGAAACGGCAGGGCCGGGGGCGGGCGCGCGTGACTGCCCACCTTCCGGCTTCAGACCCACCCCCCCCTCACGCTTCTACATCACCCCGCCCCTCGCCGCCCAACACACCCCCCTGCACCCGCCCACAACATCATCAACAACGTCACCAACAAAACAACCAACAACATCAACAACAACAACACCTCAGCAACTTCTCCTCCACCCGCCACTTCCCTTCGACCCCACCCCGCTCAGCCAGGGCCCGCAATGCCCTCAGGCGCATCCGGCGCCGCCAGCGGGAGACCATCGCTCTTCGGGAGGGCGATGATGCGGCACGTGGCCGCTCGGGTCGGGGGCGTGGCGGCGCGTCGCACGGGAGAGGTGGAGGTCGCCCCCGGGGAGGCCGTGGAGCGCCTGCAGGCCGTGGTGGCGGGGATGTGGGCAAGAAGCACTTCGTCGCAGAGGCAGCTCCTGTGGGCAAGGCTGGTGCGATGGGCCAACGAGCACGGCCTCGAAGTCGACGCCGACACCGCCATGCTGTTCGTGCTGGCGACAGGGGTGTCGCCTCAGGGGATGCTGGCCTACGCAAAGGCGCTCTCCGGGACAATGCGGCACCTCGGCTTCGGCCAGCAGCCCCTCCTCAGCCTGGCAAGCGCGCTGCGGGCGGCCGGCGGGGCCATTCCGCAGCGGCAGGCGACGCCGATGCCGAAGGGGGTGCTCGTGGCGTGGGCGTTGCAGCAGCAGCCGCACCTCCAGCTGGCGGCGCTGACGGCGTGGAAGACCGCCAGCCGGTGGGGGGAGGTGTGCTCCCTCTCCTCGGAGCAGTACATCGCAGTGCAGCCCGGGGAGGTGATAATAGACTGGCACACCTCCCCGAAGGGCCGCCGGGCCAACCCGTTCACCCCCTCCAAGTGGACGGTGATATGCGGGGACCTGACCCCCCTCATCGCGGAGCTGGTGACGCGCCTGCGCCCCTTCGAGCGGCTGACGGCGGTTTCGACGGCAGATGTGACGGCGATGTGGCGGGCTACACCGGAGATGGAGGACTACTCGGGCCACAGCGTGAAGCGCGGGGCACTCACCTTCCTCTTCGGGCTCATCGGGTCGGGAGCGGATCTGTCGGAGATGCTGGTGGGCCGCCTCGCGAAGCACCACGGCGAGAGCGGCCTCTCCAGCACCACCATCCGCTACGGGGGGTGCCCCACGGAGATGGCGAGGGCGCTGCGGACGCAGGAGGTGACACGGCATCTGTGATGGCCGACCCTGAGTCCTTTTGCCGCAAGCAGCGGGGGCTGCACTCGGTGACGCGGCGTGCGCACCAGTCGAGGCTGCCGGCGACGGAGGAGGAGCGCCGTGCGCCCCTGCATGTGTCTTCTGTGGCGGAGATGGACGTCGAGGCGCTGCGGGCGAGGATGACCGCCACTGTGAGGCGCAGGTTCGACGAGGTGTGGCGGCTGACGTTCCCTGATGCGCCCCCGCCGGGCACTTTTACTCCTTCTCCCTCTGAGGGGCGCTCCCGCCCCTCGCATCTACAACAGAAGCATGCGGAGCTGCTGGTGGAGAACGGAGTGGCTGGGCCTGCGTCGGGCCCGGGCCCCTCCCTGTGCGTGCCCTTCACTGTGATGGAGGAGAAGCCGTCGGGGTTGCGGCAGAGGTTCATCCTCTGGACCAAGCAGGCAAACGACGATCTGGAGGAGTCCTACACGGCACACGTCCCCCTGGGGCACATCTCGGGGTACCTCGACGCGGTGTTTGCGGAGTGTGGGTCGGCGCGGGATTTCAAGTGCGGGTTTTATCAGATCCCCATCCCTGCGCCTGCACGGAGGTTCTTCCGCTTCGCTGACGAGTCGGGGGACTGGTATGAGCTGCTGAGGTTGCCCATGGGCCACTGTTGTGCGCCCGAGCTGATGCACACTTTGGCTGCTGTTGTGGGTGGGCACCGGGACTACGTCCGCCAGGAGTTCTGCACTGCGCCTGAGGTGGGGGTCGACGTCTGGATCGACAACGTGCGTCTGACCGGCCCCCGCACCAGTGTCGAAATGGCGACGCGGCAGATGGACAAGGTGGCTGCGGCGTGCGCTGCGACATGGAAGCCGTCTGACTCGGTGGACACGGCGACGGTCTACGAGTTTCTCGGGGTGGCATTCGACCATGCTGCCCAGACCGTGTCTCCGTCGGACAGGCTGATGGCGAAGCTGGACAGCGTGGACTGGCAGAGGGTGACGGCTGGTGAGCTGGAGTCGCTGGGTGGAAGGTTGCTCCACGCCAGCGCCATTTCGGGAGTGTCCCCGGGGAGGTTCTGGTTTGGGATCAAGTTCCTCCGCCGGGTGACTAATTTTTTGAACCGGGCGGTCCTTCGGCCGCCTGACCCTGTGCGGATCCCCCCATCGGTCTGCCGGGAGTTGCGGCAGTGGTGTGTGTGTGTGGGGGTTGCGCGTGTTCCCCCCCACAGAAGAGTTATTCAGTCCACACCCCCGTCTTTTACTTGCTTTGTTGACGCCTCCCTCAAGGGCTGGGGTGGCGTCTTAATAGATTCCTTTACACAAGAAATGCAGGTCATTGGTGACTCGTGGACCGCAGCCGAGTCCCAGCTGCACATTAACATTCTCGAGGCGATGGCCCTCAACAAAACAGTGCGAGCCCTTCCCCGGTCTGTGTGCGGGGGGGCTGTAGAGATCTGGGTCGACAATACGACCGTGGCAGCTGTTGTGCGCAAGCGGCTGTGTGCCGCCTGCCATCTTATTAACAAGTCCGTCCTGGAGGCGGTAGAATACCTCACAGCCCTCCAGGTTTTGTCTTTTTCCGTTGGATACGTCCACACCTCTGCCAATCCGGCAGATCTCCCTTCCCGTATCCCCCCCTCTTGCATTTCTTCTCCCGAAACCCGGGACCAGGTTTCACTTGCGGTGCGGCGCTTCTTCACTCGCGGTGGGGCAGGCGGAGACCTCGCCTCAACAGCCTGAATTGGCGGTTGTCGCGGGATCTCTTAACCCCTTCGCGTTGCAAGTGAGGAAAAGCTGAACCGGAAGTCCCCCTTCCCCCTTCCCATCAACACCCCCACTACCCATTGCCTTTGCCTTTCTTGTCGTTGCGCACACACACCACCAGGAGAACTATAGCCGAGTCGACGTGTGTGTGCCCCCTGTCTGCGATAGCCCGGCCAAGGTATGATTCTCACAGTTTACTGAGGGAATATGACCCAAGGCCATTGGCAGCAGACACCCCCATCCCCCTCATCACCCCTGACACCCCACAACCCCAATCCTGTTGCCTTTCCCCTCTCTCTCCCCCCATGTTGTGCCCATGCACCTTCCCGGGACACTTTGTATATAACTTTAACACCACACCACACAACACCCCCTTCATCAGGGTAATCTCCCCGCGGCCAACACTCTTCGTCTTGTCCGCTTTCTTTTATTGTCCCACCCTCCATCCCCCGGACCTCGCCTCAACAGCCTGAATTGGCGGTTGTCGCGGGATCTCTTAACCCCTTCGCGTTGCAAGTGAGGAAAAGCTGAACCGGAAGTCCCCCTTCCTCCTTCCCATCAACACCCCCACTACCCATTGCCTTTGCCATTCTTGTCGTTGCGCACACACACCACCAGGAGAACTATAGCCGAGTCGACGTGTGTGTGCCCCCTGTCTGCGATAGCCGGCCAAGGTATGATTCCCACCAGCAGCTCCGCATGCTTGTGTTGTAGATGCGAGGGGCGGGAGCGCCCCTCAGAGGGAGAAGGTGTAGAAGTGCCCGGCGGGGGTGCATCGGGGAACGTCAGCCGCCACACCTCGTCGAACCTGCGCCTCACAGTGGCGGTCATCCTCGCCCGCAGCGCCTCGACGTCCATCTCCGCCACAGAAGACACATGCAGGGGCGCACGGCGCTCCTCCTCCGTCGCCGGCAGCCTCGACTGGTGCGCACGCCGCGTCACCGAGTGCAGCCCCCGCTGCTTGCGGCAAAAGGACTCAGGGTCGGCCATCACAGATGCCGTGTCACCTCCTGCGTCCGCAGCGCCCTCGCCATCTCCGTGGGGCATCCCCCGTAGCGGATGGTGGTGCTGGAGAGGCCGCTCTCGCCGTGATGCTTCGCGAGGCGGCCCACCAGCATCTCCGACAGATCCGCTCCCGACGCGATGAGCCCGAACAGGAAGGTGAGCGCCCCGCGCTTCACGCTGTGGCCCGAGTAGGCCTCCATCCCCGGTGTTGCCCGCCACATCGCCGTCACATCTGCCGTCGAAACCGCCGTCAGCCGCTCGAAGGGGCGCAGGCGCGTCACCAGCTCCGCGATGGAGGGGGTCAGGTCCCCGCATATCACCGTCCACTTTGAGGCTGTGAACGGGTTGGCCCGACGGCCCTTCGGGGAGGTGTGCCAGTCTATTATCACCTCCGTGGGCTGCACCGCGATGAACTGCTCCGACGAGAGGGTGCACACCTCCCCCCACCGGGCCGCGGTCTTCCACGCCGTCAGCGCCGCCAGTCGGAGATGCGGCTGTTGACACAGCGCCCACGCCACGAGTACCTCCTTCGGCATCGGCGTCGCCTGCTGCTGCGGAATGGCCCCCCCGGCCGCACGCAGCGCGCTTGCCAGGCTGAGGAGGGGCTGCTGGGCGAGGCCGAGGTGGCGCATCGTCCCGGAGAGCGCCTTTGCGTAGGCCAGCATCCCCTGCGGCGACACCCCTGTCGCCAGCACGAACAGCATGGCGGTGTCGGCGTCGACTTCTAGGCCGTGCTCGTTGGCCCACCGCACCAGCCTTGCCCACAGCAGCTGCCTCTGTGACGAAGTGCTTCGCGCCCACATACCCGCCACCACGGCCTGCAGGCGCTCCACGGCCTCCCCGGGGCCGACCTCCACCTCTCCCGTGACGCGCACCGCCACACCCCCGACCCGAGCGGCCACGTGCCGCATCATCGCCCTCGCAAAGAGCGGTGTTCTCCCGCTGGCGGCGCCGGATGCGCCTAAGGGCGTTGCGGGCCCTGGCTGAGCGGGGTGGGGTCGAAGGGATGTGTCGGGTGGAGGAGATGTTGTTGAGGTGTTGTTGTTGTTGTTGTCGTTGTTGTTGATGCTGTTGATGTTGTTGATGTTGTGGATGTGGGGGGGGTTGGATGGGCGGCGAGGGGCGGGGTGTTGTAGAAGCGCGAGGGGGGGGCGGGCCTGGAGCCGGGAGGTGGGCAGTCACGCGCGCCCGCCCCCGGCCCTGCCGTTTCCCGGCGCCCTCGCCGGTGCCTTCCCCACGATGCGCTGCTGGGGGGCTCTGGCGGCGGTGCGGGGGCGTGTGTGTTGTGTCTGGGGGGGGGCCCCCGGGCCCACTGCCGCAGCCGCTCGCATCACAGGGTGGGCCGTGGCGTCCTCCCTGGCGAGGTGGCGCTCGATCGCAGCTCGCGGCACCCTGTCTCGCACGAAGGCAATCTGGAGCAGCACCTGTCGCAGCAGGTGGTTCCCCAGCTCCCTCTGGGGGGTGCGCCCCCAGCCTGCGACGCACGCCGTCGCCAAGATCCAGAGGCGCAATGCCTCGAAGGCCTCCCCCAGAATGCGCCCCCCGGGGAGATGCAGCGAACCCGACACCCAGCGAGACTCGAGCTGCAGTACCAGGTACTGCGCGTCGGTCTCGATGGCCGCATCCCACTCCGCGACGTCCGCCACATCCGCCGGGTGCACCGCCGCGCTCGTCATCGGCGCCGCCATCTGCGGGTACATCGGGGGCGGTGTCACCGGGGGAGCACCCATCTGCTGAGGAGGGGGAGGGGGCTGCGACACCACCATCGATGCAGCCTGCTGCTGCATGGTCGCGACACGCCGGTCGAATTCCTCCTGGAACTGACGTGTTTGTTCTGCCGAAGCCTCGTCGAAGCGCCGCTGCTGCGCTGCTGCCTGTGCCTGCACTTCGTTCAAAGCCTCGCGCACCGCTGCCACCTCCCGTTCTGACTGCACCCGCATGTCCTCGATGGTCGTCGCCGCCATCTCGGTCTGGTGCACCGAGGTCTCGACGAGTCGGATGTAGACCCAATCCGGAGCGGGGAAGGGGTAGGTCACATCCGGACCGTCGTGCACTTCGACTCCGGCCACATAGTTGTAGGCCTCCGACAATGTCACTTCATATGTCGGAGAGCCGTCCTGGTCAGGTGCACCCGCAGAGAGACGCGCTGCGTAACGCGCGAAATCCGTCGATCCGTCAGACGGTCTGCACGTGTATACAACACACGCATTCACCAGGGCAGCGGCCTGGTCCCCCAGCATCCGCACCGACATCTCCACAGGGGCCACAAACCCCTGCCCAGCGGTGGCTCTGGGGGAGACCGCCCGCGCCCGCTGAGTCCCCACCCACGACATGGTGAAGGGCTGCAGGGGGACGACGTCAGGGGAGGTTGTCATTGTGTAGCGGGCGACGGGCGGTTGGAAAGGGCAGTGGGGAAGAAGGCGTGGGAACAGAAGGTGAAAGTGTAACAATAAAAGAAAGCGGACAAGACGAAGAGTGTTGGCCGCGGGGAGATTACCCTGATGAAGGGGGTGTTGTGTGGTGTGGTGTTAAAGTTATATACAAAGTGTCCCGGGAAGGTGCATGGGCACAACATGGGGGGAGAGAGAGAGGGGAAAGGCAACAGGATTGGGGTTGTGGGGTGTCAGGGGTGATGAGGGGGATGGGGGTGTCTGCTGCCAATGGCCTTGGGTCATATTCCCTCAGTAAACTGTGACTGTTGTGCGCAAGCGGCTGTGTGCCGCCTGCCATCTTATTAACAAGTCCGTCCTGGAGGCGGTAGAATACCTCACAGCCCTCCAGGTTTTGTCTTTTTCCGTTGGATACGTCCACACCTCTGCCAATCCGGCAGATCTCCCTTCCCGTATCCCCCCCTCTTGCATTTCTTCTCCCGAAACCCGGGACCAGGTTTCACTTGCGGTGCGGCGCTTCTTCACTCGCGGTGGGGCAGGCGGAGACCTCGCCTCAACAGCCTGAATTGGCGGTTGTCGCGGGATCTCTTAACCCCTTCGCGTTGCAAGTGAGGAAAAGCTGAACCGGAAGTCCCCCTTCCCCCTTCCCATCAACACCCCCACTACCCATTGCCTTTGCCTTTCTTGTCGTTGCGCACACACACCACCAGGAGAACTATAGCCGAGTCGACGTGTGTGTGCCCCCTGTCTGCGATAGCCCGGCCAAGGTATGATTCTCACAGTTTACTGAGGGAATATGACCCAAGGCCATTGGCAGCAGACACCCCCATCCCCCTCATCACCCCTGACACCCCACAACCCCAATCCTGTTGCCTTTCCCCTCTCTCTCCCCCCATGTTGTGCCCATGCACCTTCCCGGGACACTTTGTATATAACTTTAACACCACACCACACAACACCCCCTTCATCAGGGTAATCTCCCCGCGGCCAACACTCTTCGTCTTGTCCGCTTTCTTTTATTGTCCCACCCTCCATCCCCCGGACCTCGCCTCAACAGCCTGAATTGGCGGTTGTCGCGGGATCTCTTAACCCCTTCGCGTTGCAAGTGAGGAAAAGCTGAACCGGAAGTCCCCCTTCCTCCTTCCCATCAACACCCCCACTACCCATTGCCTTTGCCATTCTTGTCGTTGCGCACACACACCACCAGGAGAACTATAGCCGAGTCGACGTGTGTGTGCCCCCTGTCTGCGATAGCCGGCCAAGGTATGATTCCTCCTGTTGCACCCTCTTTCGTTTCCTCTGCGGTTAGCACATCCAGCAGCACCTCTCTGGCGGCAGCGCCCCCGAGCGTGGGCCTGCACTTAGGAAAGGGGGCGGGGAGGATGCAGATTTGCTTCGGTCGGCGGAAGGCGGCGAGATCGAGGTCGACGAAGAGCGGGCAGTGCGTGGGGATGCCGTATTCGCCCTTTTCTGCCACCTCGACGGAGCGCAAGGCCGGCGCCGCGCAGGGGTTCAGCAGGCAGATGTCCAGTCTGGTGCCTTCCTTCGATGCCCAGCAGGTGTTCCGAACTTCCTGCTGTTTCAGCTCTGCGTATGAGACCGCCGCATCGGTCCAACCACCCACCCGGCAGGCCTGGGATAGGACGGCACTGGTCTCCGGGTTGGTGTTGAGGTCCCCCAGCAGCAACACGGGCACCTGCCCCAGGCCGGCTGCGAGGTCCAGCGCCTCCTGCAGGAGGGTCTCCCGCTGCACTCGCACCTCCATCCCAGAGTGACCATAAACGCACAGGATGTGGAGCGCTGTCTTGCCGTTACTGGTTGCGAGCACCACGTGTACCAGGCGGGTACTGTCATGCAGCTTCTTTTCCAGCTTGGTCTTCGGTTGCACCACTTGCGCTACCAGGCCCTCTTTTGCCATGACTGCCACTCCTCCGGGTCGGGTCTGCTCGTAGCCATTGGCCCCCTTGACCTTGGGCATGCCCTTACCCCAGTGCATGGACCAGCCGTGGGCCGCGAAGTAGCTGCTGAGCGTGCCCTTGCTGGGGTCCGGGACACGTGTTTCTTGCAGGGCCACAACGTCTGCCTTCAGGTCCGCCACATCACACAAGTGGGTTGACAGCGACGTGACGTTGGCTGACGCCACCCTGAGTACCCCAGGAGACGCTGGCCGCGGCGCGGGGCGTCGCGGCGGCGGCCTGGGAGCAGGGCCGCGTAACGGGGAGATTGTGGTAGCAGCGGTTGCGGTTGGAGCTACTGGAGGAGGGGTGGGAGTCGCGGTGGGGAGTTTCCATCTGTTTGTGGTGGAGGCTGCTAACTCCCTGGCTAGCGTGAGGGGGATGCGCAGCACGTCGTAGTGGAAGGGCCTCCACGTGAGGCATATCACTTTGTCGCCTGACCCGACGCGCCCCAGGTACAGCCTATCCGTAGTGCCGAGTACCCACACCTGGGCCCCCAACACCTCAGCCGCTACCCTGAGTGTAGCCCCGTCCCCGTAGACCCCGCTCTGTGCCTGCGCCGCGATGTAGTCGTCGTAGGACGGGGGTGCCCGGGGGTCATCTATATCGGGCGCGTAGGTTGCTCGCCTCTCGGCGTCCTGTCCCAGGGCTTCGACTACAGCTGCTCTGAGAGAGGCCGCCGTCCATCCCGCACATTGCACCGCGAGGCCGGTGTATTGGCAGTTGCCATCTTTCGCCACCGCCTCTCGCACTGCCAGCAGTCGTTGCGCCATCTCTGCCAGCCATCGGTCGTCCTGCTCTACTGAGGAGGGGGAGTACTCCTGTCCCCCTCCTCCCCGAAGCCCCCGGGGTTCTCCTGCCCCAGGGGCGTGGCTTCTATGCTCTCTCGCTCTATCTAAGGGTCCCGCAGAGGTTACTCCTGTCCCTGCGGGTTTTGGTTTTCTATGGGGGGGTTGTGGGGAGGGTTCGCCGGCGGCGAGAGGGTGCTGCGCCACGGGCGCTCCCCCTATCCCCTGGTCGGCGCCCCCGCCGGGGGAACCGGAAGCCTTAGGGTGTAGGCCGGGTCCCCCCTTGAGGGGGCGCCTCACCTCCTAGTAGGGGGTGTAGCGCTTAGCCCCCCTCCACAGTCGGGGTGCCTTGCCGTTCTTGCCCGCGCCCTTCCCCGCCACCCGGGGTGTGTCGTTGACGTCCTGATCAGCTGCCGCGTCCCCTTGTCCGGCCTCGGCCCCTTTGTTCCCGAGCGCGGGTTGCTGAGGGGGGGGTAGCTGCTCGGACGCCGGGGGCTGCCCTTCGCCTCCGCATCCGGGGTCAGGCTGCTGCTGCTGCTGCGGTGCGGGCACGGGTGTATCCCCGGGCGCAGGGGCGGCTGCGGGCGCTGCGGAGGTGGCGGTGGTGGTGTTGTTGTTGCTATCAGACGCGGGGGGTTCGAGGTCAGCGTTGGCTGTAGGGGCAGGTTGGTCAGCCCCTGCCGGTGGTGGCGCGACTGCCGTTTCAGTCTTGGCCGGCTCCGCTGTTGCCGCCACTGGGGGGGGTGGCGCCGTTGTTGCTGTTGTTGTTGCTGCCGTTGCCGTTGCATTTGCATGGAGCAGCGCCTCCCTCACCTGCGCATCCTCGCGGATGACCTCTTGCAGGGTCGCCGAGGCCCTCTCCCGTTCCCTGGAGGTGTCCCTGCCCTCGCGTTTGCGGGCCCGCCGCGGGGAGCGGCACCGGCTCCTGCGCTGCTCACCTGGCCTCCCCCGGGCGGGCTGGGCATGGTAGTGGTGGTGGAGCTCGGCGAGGTGCGCCCTCGTCTCCTCCGCGACTGCCCGCTGTGATTCAGCGAGCTCGGCGCGCATCCCCTCCAGCTGCCGCCGCCCGTCCGCCACCATGGCCTGCTGGGCATCGTTGCCCACGCGCTGCCTGCCCAGCTCCTCCCGGAGCTCGCCCAGCTGCTGCTCGCTCGCGGCCCGCAGGCCTTCCGCAGTCGCTTGCGCTGTCGCCTGCACGTCGGCGAGGGCGGCTGTCAGGCGCGCGTCCGCCTGGGCTTGGCTGAGGCGCCCCTCATCGGCGACGGCGGCCATACGCGACAGCAGCTCCACCCCCTTCTGCTGCTGCTCGCTCAGCGCGGCCGTGATGCGGGCGACCTCTGCCTGCCCCGCGCTGCTCACCCTCCTCTGCTCGTCCTTGAAGGACTTGAGCTCCTTGCGGAGGCCGCTCATCCCCGTCTGCAGGGATTTCGCCTGGAGCTGGGGCAGTGCCTGCTGCGCCTCCCCCACGCTCCCCTGCAGCCCCAGCATCGCCTCCCGGGCCCCCTGCACCTCCGCGAGCAGGGCGTTGCGGTGCTCCTCGCCCTGGTCGTGGCGGGTGGCGTGCTGCTGCAGCTGCTCCCGCACTGCCCGGAGGCTCGCCTCCAGCTTCGCCGCCCTCCCGCCGAGGGCCTCACCCCTGCGGCGCTCTTCCCCGAGGCCGCTCTCCGCGTCCTTGCGCAGGCCAACAAGCAGGCCGCGCAGCTCCCCGTGCACTCGGGCGTGCTCCACGCCCTGCCCCTCCAGCTGCGTCTTCAGCTCGCGCACAGCCTTCGGCGTGCCAGGCTGAGGGGGGGTCGCGGCGGGACGCTCCTGGAGGTCGTCCAGCTGGCGCTGCTGGGCTGCCAGGCGCTGCAGGAGCTCATTAGAAGCCACTCGACTAAAGTCGTTCGTAGGGGGAATCGTCCAAGTACGACAATGTACTGGGGGGAATCGGGGGGAATCGTCCAAGTATGACAATGTACTGGGGGAAATCGGGGGGAATCGTCCAAGTACGACAATGTACTGGGGGGAATCGGGGGGAATCGTCCAAGTATGACAATGTACTGGGGGAAATCGGGGGGAATCGTCCAAGTACGACAATGTACTGGGGGGAATCGGGGGGAATCCGCCAAGTACACGAATGTACTGGGGGGAATCGGGGGAAATCCGCCAAGTATGACTATGTACTGGGGGGAATCGGGGGGAATCCGCCAAGTACACGAATGTACTGGGGGGAATCGGGGGAAATCCGCCAAGCCTGACTATGTTCTGGGGGGAATCGGGGGGAATCCGCCAAGCATGACTATGCGCTGGGGGCAATCGGGGGAAATCCGCCAAGTATGACTATGTACTGGGGGGAATCGGGGGGAATCCGCCAAGTACACGAATGTGCTGGGGGGAATCGGAGATTTAGTGAATAGTGTGGAGCAAGTATCTTCGCGCGACGCGAGAAGCACAACAAAGCAATAGTTTGCCCAGAGGGCCGGAGAGGGGAGGGGGGCCAGCCTGACTAGTCAAGATCTGCGAGAGGGGCCGATCACCAACGCACACACAACCCGATTTCCTGATGAAGGGTGGTGGTGGTCGCGCCCCCGTCCAACCGTGCAACGCACGTGGCGGAAACTGCACTATGCAGCAACAGTGATGAGAAACAACACAGCAAACAACAGCAACCAAGCAGCAACAAAAACCTCGCGCGCGCTCCTCCCTATTCCAAGTCTCCCTGACCGTGGCGAAGCCACTCGACTAAAGGCGTTCGTGGGGGGAATCCACCAAGTACACCAATGTCCTGGGGGGGATTGACAGGACATCCCCTGCCGGTCGGTTGTCCTGGTAAGCGTGGGCCATAGCAACCCGGAACCACAGTGCGTCGTGGGACGTTGGGGGTCCTCGCGCCGAGTCACTGTGAGTCACGAGTCGTCAGTTTTCAGCCAAACATGGCTGACTTCTCACTTTTTATCACTCGGCGAGGGCCCCCGTTGTGGGCCTCCCTGTTGAGGCGGCGCAGCTTCTCCCGTAGACGACGGATACCATCCTGCTTCGCGGCCTGCTGTACTCGCGTCGTAGCCGTCCCCCGTGCCTCCTTCCTGCTCCGTGCCTCCGTGAGCGCGGGGTGGGCCTACCACGCCGCTCAGCTCGCTTCTGACCAGGCGCACCATCGCCTCGGGGATCAGCCCCTCCGACGTTGTCCCTTAATACACTTCGCCTCCCCGTGCAGCGGGAACCGTCTCCTGCACCGATGTCCCACATTGGCCTTGGTGTCCGCACCCCCGCCATCGCCTTCACCAGCTTCTCCATGAAGCCGACCGCGAGGGGGGTGAAGGTAGCGCGTCGATGACCTCCGGGCCGTCCTCCAGCGCCCCTCTACGGGCGGATTTGGAGGGTGGCCCGGAGTCGGCGGTGTTGGACATCGGTGCGGGTGGATCGGCTCTGTACTCCGAGTCGCGGACCCACTCTAGACGAAGAGGGTGTCGCGGCCGTGTGGGGAACCAAAAACCTGGTGAAGGTTAGTGCCGAACGCCATGACAGCCTCGCCCGCCTGGAACACGTTGCGCCGTGACTGATTGCCTTGACCCACCCACCAAGGGGCCCCTGCACGTGCCTCCGGTACTGCGCCCCTGCTGGCCTCCTGTGTCCGACCGCCACGAGCTGCACTTGTGGTGTCGGCCAGCCGTACCACTGGCTCTTCGGACCACACACCTGCATGCGTGGGACCAGGGGGTTCCCTCCCCAGGGACGTCCGAGTCGCGTCGTTCGCAGTAGCACGTGGGATTTTCTCTGAAATTTGCACCAAATCGCCATGTTGTGAGTCAACCCTTCGATCTGAGCCACACCGAGATCGTCTTTTTCGAGAATCGGGGTCCAAATACGCTCCCCAGGCTAGGGACCCCCCAACTCCCCACACTCTTTTTTTGGGCGTTTTTCCGCTCATTTTTTCTCACTTTTTCTCACTCGGTAGCGAGGGCCCCCTGCGGTGAGGGGAAAATATCGGGGGAATCTCTGTGGTGAGGGGAAAGTATCGGGGGAATCTCTGCGGTGATGGGAAAGTATCGGGGGAATCTCTGCGGTGAGGGGAAAGTATCGGGGGAATCTCTGCGGTGAGGGGAAAGTATCGGGGGAATCTCTGCGGTGATGGGAAAATATCGGGGGAATCTCTGCGGTGAGGTAGAGGAGGCATAGCCTGCTGACCTGGCTGTCTAAAAAATTATTTTTTTTAAAATCGCATTGTCTTTTCGACCCTATACCAAAAGTGGTCCCAAATCGGTCCGGGACGACCGTCCACAACCGTCCACACTCTCTAAATGCTCGATGTTGCATTTTAAATTCAAAAATTCACATTTTCCAGCCAACTGGGCCAGTTTCCTTAGGAAAATGGCTCAAAATCGCAAACACTCCATTTCTACGGGCCACCACAGGCCAATAGAGTACCAAAATCGGTTTTTTCGCATTCTACGGCCTCAGGCAGACCGTCCACACCCAAAAATCACCCCCAGGTGGTCAATATTGGGGTGTTCTGGCACTTTTTCACCTGTGGACGGTTGTGGACGGCTGTGGATGGCTGTGGATGGTTGTGGACGGCTGTGGACGGTCTGCCAAGAGGTTACTGGAGGTTGCTAGGCTGCGGGCGGACCGTCCACACCCAAAAAACACCCCCAGTTGGTCACGATGGGGACGGTACGTCTCTTTTTCGTCTGTAGACGGTTGTGGACGGTCTGCCAATAGGTTGCTCCAGGATGCGAGATTGTTCTCGGTAGGTCACCGACTGTAACCGATTGTTCTCGGCATGTAACCGATTGTAACCGATTGTAACCGATTGTTCTTGGCATGTATCCGATTGTAACCGATTGTCCTCGTCATGTAACCGATTGTAACCGATCGTTCTTGGCATGTAACCGATTGTCACCGATTGTCCTCGTCATGTAACCGATTGTAACCGATTGTTCTTGGCATGTAACCGATTGTCACCGATTGTCCTCGTCATGTAACCGATTGTAACCGATCGTTCTTGGCATGTAACCGATTGTAACCGATTGTCCTCGTCATGTAACCGATTGTAACCGATCGTTCTTGGCCTGTAACCGATTGTAACCGATTGTTCTTGGCATGTAACCGATTGTCACCGATTGTCCTCGTCATGTAACCGATTGTAACCGATCGTTCTTGGCATGTAACCGATTGTAACCGATTGTCCTCGTCATGTAACCGATTGTAACCGATCGTTCTTGGCATGTAACCGATTGTAACTGATTGTTCTCGGCATGTAACCGATTGTAACCGATTGTTCTTGGCCTGTAACCGATTGTAACCGATTGTTCTTGGCATGTAACCGATTGTCACCGATTGTCCTCGTCATGTAACCGATTGTAACCGATCGTTCTTGGCATGTAACCGATTGTAACTGATTGTTCTCGGCATGTAACCGATTGTAACCGATTGTTCTTGGCCTGTAACCGATTGTAACCGATTGTTCTCGGCATGTAACCGATTGTAACCGATTGCCCTCGTCATGTAACCGATTGTAACCGATCGTTCTTGGCATGTAACCGATTGTAACCGATTGTTCTCGGCATGTAACCGATTGTAACCGATCGTTCTTGGCATGTAACCGATTGTAACTGATTGTTCTCGGCATGTAACCGATTGTAACCGATTGTTCTCGGCATGTCACCGATTGTAACCGATTGTCCTCGTCATGTAACCGATTGTAACCGATCGTTCTTGGCATGTAACCGATTGTAACCGATTGTTCTCGGCATGTAACCGATTGTAACCGATCGTTCTTGGCATGTAACCGATTGTAACCGATTGTTCTCGGCATGTAACCGATTGTAACCGATTGTTCTCGTCATGTAACCGATTGTAACCGATCGTTCTTGGCATGTAACCGATTGTAACTGATTGTTCTTGGCATGTAACCGATTGTAACCGATTGCCCTCGTCATGTAACCGATTGTAACCGATTGTAACCGATTGTTCTTGGCCTGTAACCGATTGTAACCGATTGTTCTTGGCATGTAACCGATTGTCACCGATTGTCCTCGTCATGTAACCGATTGTAACCGATCGTTCTTGGCATGTAACCGATTGTAACTGATTGTTCTCGGCATGTAACCGATTGTAACCGATTGTTCTTGGCCTGTAACCGATTGTAACCGATTGTTCTTGGCATGTAACCGATTGTCACCGATTGTCCTCGTCATGTAACCGATTGTAACCGATCGTTCTTGGCATGTAACCGATTGTAACTGATTGTTCTCGGCATGTAACCGATTGTAACCGATTGTTCTTGGCCTGTAACCGATTGTAACCGATTGTTCTCGGCATGTAACCGATTGTAACCGATTGCCCTCGTCATGTAACCGATTGTAACCGATCGTTCTTGGCATGTAACCGATTGTAACTGATTGTTCTTGGCATGTAACCGATTGTAACCGATTGCCCTCGTCATGTAACCGATTGTAACCGATTGTTCTTGGCATGTAACCGATTGTAACCGATCGTTCTTGGCATGTAACCGATTGTAACCGATTGTTCTTGGCATGTAACCGATTGTAACCGAAACAGAACGGTGTCTCCCCTTGCCCCCTCCACTCTCGGTCACTCTGCGTGCCTCCCAGATGTTGTGTGCGGACCCCTCAGCAGACTGCTTAACTTTAACTTTGCTGCACCTACGTTGCTCACACAGCACTAACCCACTGCAGGCACTGGCACGTTCCACAGCTTCTGATAATGTCCGGCCAACTTGGAAGCCACACATCGCAAGGGTTTGCGTTCTGTTTCAACAAGAGCTGGGACCTGACACAGGCCAATCAAGGGGTTGCCCCCCCCCCCCCCCACTCCTGGTGTAGTGGTAGTGACTACAAAAAGGACTAACATTGCAAGAAGGTGCTGGGAGGCTTGCTTTTCCATTCACTCTCGACGATCAAACCCCCCCCCCCCCCCACTTCACTTTTCCATTCACTCTCGACAATCAAGCCCCCACTTCTTGACTGCCCCCCCCCCATGTTACTTTCAACAAACTTTGCCCATCCTTCAATCTTCCATTCGATCAGTTTGGCTTTTTCCAAAGCCTCGTTTTCCTTTTATTTCAATAGTCCACACCTAAACGGCGTACGCCTTGGCAAGCGTTTGAAAGGACAGCCTTGGGATTGCAGCTCACTGGAATCGCTGAAGGAAGCCCCCCGCCCCCCCCCCCCCCCCGCCCCCACCCCCACCCCCACCCACTCTCCCTTTCACAAGTCACGATACATTCCCACACCATACTGTTCCATGTGCACTCCATCCAACAGGACCGCCACACGTGTTAAACCCCATTCCCTGTTCCCAAGGCAGGGCAACCTTTATGGTTGAGTGGTGAGGGGCACAAAGAGACAATAGGTTTTAATGCAGATGCGGACATGTTGGAAAGAGCTCCCCCACCCCCCAACACACCATTCTTGTGCTCCGCTCCCTTCTACTTCTATTTCACTACCCCCCCCCCCCCAACACACACAGGCACGGGCCAGGACCCGTGCAGGGTTAACCCGCCTAACAATTAGTAAAGAGTGATCACCAGTGACAACACCCGTGCAGGGTTACCCACTTGACAATTAACAAAGAGGGCTCAACACCCGTGCAGGGTTACCTACCTGACAATTAATAAAGGAGGGATCAACACATGATGAGGCACGGGAGGGTGGCAAAAGGCCCCCAGACCCCAGAAATCACCGAAAAATGACATTCTCGATGTGCGGTGGGTCTGGTTTCTAGGTTTTTCGGGAGAAAATTGGCCAAAATAATTTCGGAGACAAAATTTTGTTAGGGATTTCCGTTTGCTATGCCTCCTCTAGGTGAGGGGAAAATATCGGGGGAATCTCTGCGGTGAGGGGAAAATATCGGGGGAATCTCTGTGGTGATGGGAAAATATCGGGGGAATCTCTGCGGTGAGGGGAAAATATCGGGGGAATCTCTGCGGTGAGGGGAAAGTATCGGGGGAATCTCTGCGGTGAGGGGAAAATATCGGGGGAATCTCTGTGGTGATGGGAAAATATCGGGGGAATCTCTGCGGTGAGGGGAAAATATCGGGGGAATCTCTGTGGTGAGGGGAAAATATCGGGGGAATCTCTGCGGTGATGGGAAAATATCGGGGGAATCTCTGCGGTGAGGGGAAAATATCGGGGGAATCTCTGTGGTGAGGGGAAAGTACCGGGGGAATCTCTGCGGTGATGGGAAAGTATCGGGGGAATCTCTGTGGTGAGGGGAAAATATCGGGGGAATCTCTGCGGTGAGGGGAAAGTATCGGGGGAATCTCTGCGGTGAGGGGAAAATATCGGGGGAATCTCTGTGGTGATGGGAAAATATCGGGGGAATCTCTGCGGTGAGGGGAAAATATCGGGGGAATCTCTGTGGTGAGGGGAAAATATCGGGGGAATCTCTGCGGTGATGGGAAAATATCGGGGGAATCTCTGCGGTGAGGGGAAAATATCGGGGGAATCTCTGTGGTGAGGGGAAAGTACCGGGGGAATCTCTGCGGTGATGGGAAAGTATCGGGGGAATCTCTGTGGTGAGGGGAAAATATCGGGGGAATCTCTGCGGTGAGGGGAAAATATCGGGGGAATCTCTGCGGTGATGGGAAAGTATCGGGGGAATCTCTGCGGTGAGGGGAAAGTATCGGGGGAATCTCTGCGGTGATGGGAAAATATCGGGGGAATCTCTGCGGTGAGGGGAAAATATCGGGGGAATCTCTGTGGTGAGGGGAAAGTACCGGGGGAATCTCTGCGGTGATGGGAAAGTATCGGGGGAATCTCTGCGGTGAGGGGAAAGTATCGGGGGAATCTCTGCGGTGATGGGAAAATATCGGGGGAATCTCTGTGGTGAGGGGAAAATATCGGGGGAATCTCTGCGGTGAGGGGAAAGTATCGGGGGAATCTCTGCGGTGATGGGAAAGTATCGGGGAATCTCTGCGGTGATGGGAAAGTATCGGGGAATCTCTGCGGTGAGGGGAAAATATCGGGGGAATCTCTGCGGTGAGGGGAAAGTATCGGGGGAATCTCTGCGGTGATGGGAAAGTATCGGGGGAATCTCTGCGGTGAGGGGAAAATATCGGGGGAATCTCTGCGGTGAGGGGAAAGTATCGGGGGAATCTCTGCGGTGATGGGAAAGTATCGGGGAATCTCTGCGGTGAGGGGAAAATATCGGGGGAATCTCTGTGGTGAGGGGAAAATATCGGGGGAATCTCTGCGGTGATGGGAAAGTATCGGGGGAATCTCTGCGGTGAGGGGAAAGTATCGGGGGAATCTCTGTGGTGAGGGGAAAGTATCGGGGGAATCTCTGCGGTGAGGGGAAAGTATCGGGGGAATCTCTGCGGTGAGGGGAAAATATCGGGGAATCTCTGCGGTGAGGGGAAAATATCGGGGGAATCTCTGTGGTGAGGGGAAAGTATCGGGGGAATCTCTGCGGTGATGGGAAAGTATCGGGGGAATCTCTGCGGTGAGGGGAAAGTATCGGGGGAATCTCTGCGGTGATGGGAAAATATCGGGGGAATCTCTGCGGTGAGGGGAAAATATCGGGGGAATCTCTGCGGTGAGGGGAAAATATCGGGGGAATCTCTGCGGTGAGGGGAAAATATCGGGGGAATCTCTGTGGTGATGGGAAAATATCGGGGGAATCTCTGCGGTGAGGGGAAAATATCGGGGGAATCTCTGCGGTGAGGGGAAAGTATCGGGGGAATCTCTGCGGTGAGGGGAAAATATCGGGGGAATCTCTGTGGTGATGGGAAAATATCGGGGGAATCTCTGCGGTGAGGGGAAAATATCGGGGGAATCTCTGTGGTGAGGGGAAAATATCGGGGGAATCTCTGCGGTGATGGGAAAATATCGGGGGAATCTCTGCGGTGAGGGGAAAATATCGGGGGAATCTCTGTGGTGAGGGGAAAGTACCGGGGGAATCTCTGCGGTGATGGGAAAGTATCGGGGGAATCTCTGTGGTGAGGGGAAAATATCGGGGGAATCTCTGCGGTGAGGGGAAAATATCGGGGGAATCTCTGCGGTGATGGGAAAGTATCGGGGGAATCTCTGCGGTGAGGGGAAAGTATCGGGGGAATCTCTGCGGTGATGGGAAAATATCGGGGGAATCTCTGCGGTGAGGGGAAAATATCGGGGGAATCTCTGTGGTGAGGGCAAAGTACCGGGGGAATCTCTGCGGTGATGGGAAAGTATCGGGGGAATCTCTGCGGTGAGGGGAAAGTATCGGGGGAATCTCTGCGGTGATGGGAAAATATCGGGGGAATCTCTGCGGTGAGGGGAAAATATCGGGGGAATCTCTGTGGTGAGGGGAAAGTACCGGGGGAATCTCTGCGGTGATGGGAAAGTATCGGGGGAATCTCTGCGGTGAGGGGAAAGTATCGGGGGAATCTCTGCGGTGATGGGAAAATATCGGGGGAATCTCTGTGGTGAGGGGAAAATATCGGGGGAATCTCTGCGGTGAGGGGAAAGTATCGGGGGAATCTCTGCGGTGATGGGAAAGTATCGGGGAATCTCTGCGGTGATGGGAAAGTATCGGGGAATCTCTGCGGTGAGGGGAAAATATCGGGGGAATCTCTGCGGTGAGGGGAAAGTATCGGGGGAATCTCTGCGGTGATGGGAAAGTATCGGGGAATCTCTGCGGTGAGGGGAAAATATCGGGGGAATCTCTGCGGTGAGGGGAAAGTATCGGGGGAATCTCTGCGGTGATGGGAAAGTATCGGGGAATCTCTGCGGTGAGGGGAAAATATCGGGGGAATCTCTGTGGTGAGGGGAAAATATCGGGGGAATCTCTGCGGTGATGGGAAAGTATCGGGGGAATCTCTGCGGTGAGGGGAAAGTATCGGGGGAATCTCTGTGGTGAGGGGAAAGTATCGGGGGAATCTCTGCGGTGAGGGGAAAGTATCGGGGGAATCTCTGCGGTGAGGGGAAAATATCGGGGAATCTCTGCGGTGAGGGGAAAATATCGGGGGAATCTCTGTGGTGAGGGGAAAGTATCGGGGGAATCTCTGCGGTGATGGGAAAGTATCGGGGGAATCTCTGCGGTGAGGGGAAAGTATCGGGGGAATCTCTGCGGTGATGGGAAAATATCGGGGGAATCTCTGCGGTGAGGGGAAAGTATCGGGGGAATCTCTGCGGTGAGGGGAAAGTATCGGGGGAATCTCTGTGGTGATGGGAAAATATCGGGGGAAGTCTCTACGAGATTCCCCCGGTATTATCCCAGTCTCTCCAGGATTCCCCCGATATTTTCCCGGTCACTCCGAGATTCCCCGCGTATTTTCCCAGTCTCTCCGAGATTCCCCCGGTATTTTCCCGGTCTCGACGAGATTCCCCCGGTATTTTCCCGGTCTCGACGAGATTTCCCCGGTATTTTCCCAGTCTCTACGAGATTCCCCCGGCATTTTCCCAATCTCTACGAGATTCCCCCGGTATTTTCCCGGTCTCGACGAGATTCCCCCGGCATTTTCCCAATCTCTCCGAGATTCCCCCGGCATTTTCCCGGTCTCTACGAGATTTCCCCGGTATTTTCCCAGTCTCTACGAGATTCCCCCGGCATTTTCCCAATCTCTACGAGATTCCCCCGGTATTTTCCCAGTCTCGACGAGATTCCCCCGGTATTCCCCCGTGGAGATTCCCAGGATAGTTTACGCACACCGTGGTGATACCCAGGATAGTTTCCCCACACCACAGAGATTTCCACGGGAGTTTCCCCGCGCCGTAGGTATTCCCATGATAGTTTCCCCACACCGTCGAGATTCCCTGAATCTCGTAGAGATGTGGAACACCGGGGGAATCTCGTCGGTGTGGGCAACACCTCGGGGCATCTCGTCAGCGTGGGGAACACATCGGGGGAATCACGTAGAGATGCGGGCAGCATCGGCGGAGTCTCATCGGTGTGGATACTTTCGGGGGAATCTCGTTGAGATGGACTAACGACTGGGGGTATCTCGTCAAGGTGGGGAGCATCACTACCAGCGGGGTGTGGTGCCGGGATCGTGTCGGAGATTTCCGACATGTGTCTGGTGAGGTCACAGAAGTGCCGAATTTTGTTCTGAACGTCACCAAATGGGTCCAAATGTTTTTTGTGACAGATTTTATCAGTAGACAAAGAGGGCTGTCCGCCTTCTCTACTTTTTCTAGCTTTCTTGCGGGTTTAGCTTTTCCTAGCTTTTCCTAGCTGTTGCTGGGCTGGATCGAGGTTGCTGTAGGTTGCTGTAGGTTGCTGGGAGCTGGAAACGGTCAGGAACAGGTGTTTTCTGGCTTTTTCTAGCTTTTTCTAGCTTTTTCTAGCTTTTCCTAGCTTTTCCTAGCTGTTGCTGGGCTGGATCGAGGTTGCTGTAGGTTGCTGTAGGTTGCTGTAGGTTGCTGTAGGTTGCTGTAGGTTGCTGTAGGTTGCTGTAGGTTGCTGTAGGTTGCTGTAGGTTGCTGTAGGTTGCTGTAGGTTGCTGTAGGTTGCTGGGACCTGGAAACGGTCAGGAACAGGTGTTTTCTGGCTTTTTCTAGCTTTTTCTAGCTTTTTCTAGCTTTTTCTAGCTTTTTCTAGCTTTTTCTAGCTTTTCCTAGCTTTTCCTAGCTGTTGCTGGGCTGGATCGAGGTTGCTGTAGGTTGCTGTAGGTTGCTGTAGGTTGCTGTAGGTTGCTGTAGGTTGCTGTAGGTTGCTGTAGGTTGCTGTAGGTTGCTGTAGGTTGCTGTAGGTTGCTGTAGGTTGCTGGGACCTGGAAACGGTCAGGAACAGGTGTTTTCTGGCTTTTTCTAGCTTTTTCTAGCTTTTTCTAGCTTTTTCTAGCTTTTTCTAGCTTTTTCTAGCTTTTTCTAGCTTTTTCTAGCTTTTTCTAGCTTTTTCTAGCTTTTTCTAGCTTTTTCTAGCTTTTTCTAGCTTTTTCTAGCTTTTTCTAGCTTTTTCTAGCTTTTTCTAGCTTTTTCTAGCTTTTTCTAGCTTTTTCTAGCTTTTTCCATGGTTTGACAGAATTCTTTAAGAATTAGTAAGAATTCTTAAGAATTCTTACTTTTTCAATTCTTAAAAATTCTTGAATTCTTGGAAATTCTTACCAAGAATTCTTAAGAATTCTTAAGAATTTCCAAGAATTTCCAAGAATTCTTGAAGAATTCTTGAAGAATTCTTAAGAATTCTTAGGACTTCTTGAAAGGGGCACGCACGAGGTCCCCTGACAGCATACGGATGTACGTTCTTATTGGGAGGTTTTCTGAGGGAGAAGGTGAAAATCACAAAATGACCCCCTCCAGGGCCTTCTTCCAGGGAAAATAGTCACAAAAATGGCCTCAAACCTGTTTCTGGCCAGCTGGGACAGCCATCCATCGCTGCATTTCCGCCTTCTTGGGAGACTGGCTACCGGCTGGCTACCCAGCAAC
Source organism: Rhynchopus euleeides (assembly GCA_963210315.1). Taxonomy (NCBI): domain Eukaryota; phylum Euglenozoa; class Diplonemea; order Diplonemida; family Diplonemidae; genus Rhynchopus; species Rhynchopus euleeides. Next base: position 987,864 of record OY723246.1, read on the forward strand.
ACACCGGGCACATCCAGTCCTTGTCCTCCATCCCCTTGACGAACTCCTCGTTACAGGAGGAGGGAACAAAGGTATCGAGGCACGAAACCGCCGCGCGGTGTCCGCACGAACGACAGTTGAGGCATCCTTCACCCTCGTGCTCAGCATCATACTCCGGGAACACACACTTCGCGACCTCCGGAGCGCAGAGGCTCAGCGAATCCCACTCAATCTCCTTCGCCTTGAAGAGAGAGCGGGTAGACATACTGCGCACAAGCGGTAGTTTTTTGTTTGTGCGCTGGTTCGTTACCTGTGGGGTACATGGGTGAACACATGCGCTGCCAACAGTCTTCTTTGCTGCCGAGACCAGGAGCCTGGTTAGCGCAAAAAAGGCAGCCATCGATCAGCAACTGCCTTTGCAGTTTGAGGAAACCCTCAACCTACCTGAAGAGCACGCTTGTTCGGCACATAAAGCCAGGGATGGAAACTCTACCAACACAGTGTTAGCGAGCGTGGGCATCTTTGTGTGCGATTGAAGCACATGAAAATGTGCGTGAACACGTAGCTCCACTGTTACGGTCTGAGTCTGGGAGCCCTTTCTCGTGGGTGACGTATTGCAAGGAGGGTGGAGGTGTCCATTGGCGCCACCAATATCTCGCCGTTGGGCAAAATCCACGACCTGTTGGAGGCGAGCCCCTTGAGTATACTGGTGTCTCCCATCCCGTCCCAGGCTCAGTCTGGGTGCCGGTACGGAATCTGATCCTGCACCCTCTCGGCACAACCAGGGGGAGGACATTGTGCCCAGGTCATTTCCTCCCAGATTACGCCGGTGAAGATCCACCGGAGGCAGGTTTGAACAATTTTGAATGAGGTTTGCCATGCTCTCAGCAGCCCCACGTGAGAAGGTCCTGTTCTGGGTTATTCTGGCTGCACGTGGTAGGTTGGCAGATCTGGACGATTCACTTCCTTCCTCCTATTCCTTCTACGGTATCCACTTTCCTGCCGGTTCTCGTGCGTCCTGTGCCTTCTTCATCATTGCTGCAGCTGAGGTGAATATATGCATGCCTTTCTCCCGATTGGAGAACAGAAGGACCACGTCTGTGTGGGGATGCTGTAGGCCATGCAGTAGATGATGCATTTGGTGCTTGTGAAGTGGTCTTTCGCAGACTGCTGTTCGAGACCAGCTCGCATACACCGGTCGTGCGGAGGGGTACACTTCCCGGATTCCCTATCGTCCTGCGTGCCCTGGGGCGCAGATGCGGGTGATTTCGTTGCTTGCTACATCATGTATGCATAGAGCGCCCTCTGGGGACCTTCAGGAAGTTCGCCCAGGGTGCTCAGTGCCTGCACGACGGACTCCAGCCGATCGAGTGGGGGTATAATGGGAGATAGTTCGAGAGGGGGTTGGTATCCCGAAAAGCGGGGGTGGCAACCCCCTTTCCGCGGTCTCGAGACAGAGACGGATCAACTGTGTCTGGCCGATCAGGTGCAATCGACTGAATAGTCTTTCATCTTCGACGGATGTATGAGTCAACGTGGATGCCAAGATACACAGCCTCTGGAACGTTGGGTAGTCCTTTCCACAGTCACAAACAGGGAAGTCGAGCAGGATATCGGGAGAGGAGTCGCATGTCTTCCGACACAGAGTGACCATGACGCCCGTTCAGGATCAGCCATTATTCGAGAAGAATGGCCGTCTCCTGCACGGTGGACGCAAGCGGTGGTCGGGTAACCCTTGTCGGGAGTCTCGCCGGAGTTTTTGGTGCTAGCGGGAGTCCATTTTCCCCCTACTTTAGGCTAAAGACTCCCACTCCCTGACTAATATAGAATACCAGCCGTACGAAAATTCTGCGTACGCGTACGCAGCGCGGTTTTCAGAAAGTGCGTACGGCATACGCGTACGCGGACCGTACGGCCGTACGCTGCCACCACTGCACTAGGGTGGCTGGAGTCCACCGTGTGTGCTACATTTTGCCGCACGGACGCGCCGTCCTTGCACGCGTGCGCCGTACGCACTTCTGGAAAACACGATGCGTGCGCCACCACTGCAAACCCAGCATCCTCTCCGGCACGGCGGAGGGGTTCCGGATCCGGAGGGATTGATTCCCCTTTCGTCGGAGCAGCTGTGCAATTTGAATTGCCCACCGGTGCATCCAACTACACTGGCCGAAGCCGGGTTTTCAGGATCTGAGCCGCACCGGGTGGAAGTTAGCACCTGGAGCCCCCGATGACTGAAAAACTTGCCCATCCTCCCCTCAGAAACGCCTCAGGAGTTTTCAGGAATTTTCAGGAGTTTCAGGAATTCTTCAGAATTCTTAAGAATTTCCAAGAATTCTTAAGAATTTTCAAGAATTTTAAGAATTCTTAAGAATTCTTGAAAATTCTTAAGAATTCCCGAATTCTTACGAAAAAAGAGCTTTTTCTCTTAAGAATTCTGTCAAACCATGTTTTTCTAGCTTTTTCTAGCTTTTTCTAGCTTTTTCTAGCTTTTTCTAGCTTTTTCTAGCTTTTTCTAGCTTTTTCTAGCTTTTTCTAGCTTTTTCTAGCTTTTTCTAGCTTTTTCTAGCTTTTTCTAGCTTTTTCTAGCTTTTTCTAGCTTTTTCTAGCTTTTTCTAGCTTTTTCTAGCTTTTTCTAGCTTTTTCTAGCTTTTTCTAGCTTTTTCTAGCTTTTTCTAGCTTTTTCTAGCTTTTTCTAGCTTTTTCTAGCTTTTTCTAGCTTTTTCTAGCTTTTTCTAGCTTTTTCTAGCTTTTTCTAGCTTTTTCTAGCTTTTTCTAGCTTTTTCTAGCTTTTTCTAGCTTTTTCTAGCTTTTTCTAGCTTTTTCTAGCTTTTTCTAGCTTTTTCTAGCTTTTTCTAGCTTTTTCTAGCTTTTTCTAGCTTTTTCTAGCTTTTTCTAGCTTTTTCTAGCTTTTTCTAGCTTTTTCTAGCTTTTTCTAGCTTTTTCTAGCTTTTTCTAGCTTTTTCTAGCTTTTTCTAGCTTTTTCTAGCTTTTTCTAGCTTTTTCTAGCTTTTTCTAGCTTTTTCTAGCTTTTTCTAGCTTTTTCTAGCTTTTTCTAGCTTTTTCTAGCTTTTTCTAGCTTTTTCTAGCTTTTTCTAGCTTTTTCTAGCTTTTTCTAGCTTTTTCTAGCTTTTTCTAGCTTTTTCTAGCTTTTTCTAGCTTTTTCTAGCTTTTTCTAGCTTTTTCTAGCTTTTTCTAGCTTTTTCTAGCTTTTTCTAGCTTTTTCTAGCTTTTTCTAGCTTTTTCTAGCTTTTTCTAGCTTTTTCTAGCTTTTTCTAGCTTTTTCTAGCTTTTTCTAGCTTTTTCTAGCTTTTTCTAGCTTTTTCTAGCTTTTTCTAGCTTTTTCTAGCTTTTTCTAGCTTTTTCTAGCTTTTTCTAGCTTTTTCTAGCTTTTTCTAGCTTTTTCTAGCTTTTTCTAGCTTTTTCTAGCTTTTTCTAGCTTTTTCTAGCTTTTTCTAGCTTTTTCTAGCTTTTTCTAGCTTTTTCTAGCTTTTTCTAGCTTTTTCTAGCTTTTTCTAGCTTTTTCTAGCTTTTTCTAGCTTTTCCTAGCTTTTCCTAGCTTTTCCTAGCTTTTCCTAGCTTTTCCTAGCTTTTCCTAGCTTTTCCTAGCTTTTCCTAGCTTTTCCTAGCTTTTCCTAGCTTTTCCTAGCTTTTCCTAGCTTTTCCTAGCTTTTCCTAGCTTTTCCTAGCTTTTCCTAGCTTTTCCTAGCTTTTCCTAGCTTTTCCTAGCTTTTCCTAGCTTTTCCTAGCTTTTCCTAGCTTTTCCTAGCTTTTCCTAGCTTTTCCTAGCTTTTCCTAGCTTTTCCTAGCTTTTCCTAGCTTTTCCTAGCTTTTCCTAGCTTTTCCTAGCTTTTCCTAGCTTTTCCTAGCTTTTCCTAGCTTTTCCTAGCTTTTCCTAGCTTTTCCTAGCTTTTCCTAGCTTTTCCTAGCTTTTCCTAGCTTTTCCTAGCTTTTCCTAGCTTTTCCTAGCTTTTCCTAGCTTTTCCTAGCTTTTCCTAGCTTTTCCTAGCTTTTCCTAGCTTTTCCTAGCTTTTCCTAGCTTTTCCTAGCTTTTCCTAGCTTTTCCTAGCTTTTCCTAGCTTTTCCTAGCTTTTCCTAGCTTTTCCTAGCTTTTCCTAGCTTTTCCTAGCTTTTCCTAGCTTTTCCTAGCTTTTCCTAGCTTTTCCTAGCTTTTCCTAGCTTTTCCTAGCTTTTCCTAGCTTTTCCTAGCTTTTCCTAGCTTTTCCTAGCTTTTCCTAGCTTTTCCTAGCTTTTCCTAGCTTTTCCTAGCTTTTCCTAGCTTTTCCTAGCTTTTCCTAGCTTTTCCTAGCTTTTCCTAGCTTTTCCTAGCTTTTCCTAGCTTTTCCTAGCTTTTCCTAGCTTTTCCTAGCTTTTCCTAGCTTTTCCTAGCTTTTCCTAGCTTTTCCTAGCTTTTCCTAGCTTTTCCTAGCTTTTCCTAGCTTTTCCTAGCTTTTCCTAGCTTTTCCTAGCTTTTCCTAGCTTTTCCTAGCTTTTCCTAGCTTTTCCTAGCTTTTCCTAGCTTTTCCTAGCTTTTCCTAGCTTTTCCTAGCTTTTCCTAGCTTTTCCTAGCTTTTCCTAGCTTTTCCTAGCTTTTCCTAGCTTTTCCTAGCTTTTCCTAGCTTTTCCTAGCTTTTCCTAGCTTTTCCTAGCTTTTCCTAGCTTTTCCTAGCTTTTCCTAGCTTTTCCTAGCTTTTCCTAGCTTTTCCTAGCTTTTCCTAGCTTTTCCTAGCTTTTCCTAGCTTTTCCTAGCTTTTCCTAGCTTTTCCTAGCTTTTCCTAGCTTTTCCTAGCTTTTCCTAGCTTTTCCTAGCTTTTCCTAGCTTTTCCTAGCTTTTCCTAGCTTTTCCTAGCTTTTCCTAGCTTTTCCTAGCTTTTCCTAGCTTTTCCTAGCTTTTCCTAGCTTTTCCTAGCTTTTCCTAGCTTTTCCTAGCTTTTCCTAGCTTTTCCTAGCTTTTCCTAGCTTTTCCTAGCTTTTCCTAGCTTTTCCTAGCTTTTCCTAGCTTTTCCTAGCTTTTCCTAGCTTTTCCTAGCTTTTCCTAGCTTTTCCTAGCTTTTCCTAGCTTTTCCTAGCTTTTCCTAGCTTTTCCTAGCTTTTCCTAGCTTTTCCTAGCTTTTCCTAGCTTTTCCTAGCTTTTCCTAGCTTTTCCTAGCTTTTCCTAGCTTTTCCTAGCTTTTCCTAGCTTTTCCTAGCTTTTCCTAGCTTTTCCTAGCTTTTCCTAGCCTTTCCTAGCTGTTGCTGGGCTGGATCGAGGTTGCTGTACACGGTGGACTCCAGCGCGGGTAGGGTAACCCTTTTCGGGAGTCTCAACTAGGGGGAGTCCAACTCCCGCTAGCGGGAGTATAGACTCCCGCTAGCGGGAGTCTATACTCCCGCTAGGGGGAGTCTGACTCCCCCTAGCGGGAGTCTTTTCACCTATTTTCACTCATTTTTCCCATGATACCTATGCAATGTGGCACTCGTCACTGAAGTACAGCCACACCAAACGAAACGGACGTTTCCACCCATCCCAGCTCGCAGACCTGATTCACAAAAATGGGGAAGACGACAACGATGCCGGCAGCGAAGCCGGCGGCAAAGTCGATTAAGAAGAAGAAGAGCGCAGAGAGTCCCGAGGCTGCGGAGGCGACGAACATTGTGCATGATTTTTGCACGGCCTTCCCTGTTAAAAAAGGGGGCAGTGTGCTGACACTGGGATCCATTAGAAGGCTCCTAGCAACGGTGTTGAGCAAGGAGCTCCACCAGCACAGCACCCAGGTGGCCAACGCAATCATCGCCATGTCTTCCCTGACATGGATAAGTTCGCTGTCAGGGAAGTCGCAACGATGCAGAAGGAGGGCGCTCTCCGTCATATACAAGGTGGAGGCGAAGTATGGCAAGGTGCAGGATACAAACGTGTCGTCGGGGGCAGCCTGAAGCCGCGAATGATCGCGACACGGGCGAACGGCTTGGCACCGTGGGTCTGGATAGATGCTGGAGTTCGGCCGGGTGAAACCGGAAGTCGCAGCAAAATTTGCCCCCCCAGATTTCTTCCTCAAACCCACCCGTGGGCTGATCCGGCCTTGCACGGTGGACTCCAGCGGGGGTAGGGTACCACTACCGGGTTTAACCCTTTTCGGGAGTCTCAACTAGGGGGAGTCCAACTCCCGCTAGCGGGAGTATAGATCAGCAGTGGGCAACAATGAGGCGATGCGGGGGGCGAGGGCACCGATGCTCACTGTGCGACATCCCAGAAGAACGCTGGTATCAACAGGTGCATCGATACCCGCACCTGACTCTCTCTGAGATGAAAGAGGCTGGCTACCCCTCCCTCTTGGCAGGTGTGCTTCCCAATGCCCGCTACGTCACCCCAGCACTCCATGACTGCAAGGGGCTCGCCATGCGGCTGATCAGGGTACTGGATGACAGGGGTGGAGCTTGGGGGTTTTTTCGGGTCAGCTGACCTGATTTTCTGCAGGCCCTCACAAAAAATCAGGTCAGGGGGGGCCCTCGCTACCAGTCACTACTCGTCACTGCTCGTCAGCCAGTGAGGGGAAGTGCGCCGTGGCTCACTTTTTCTCACTCAGTCACACTTGGTAGCGAAGGCCCCCAGGGGTAAAAAGAAAAAAAATATAGATTTTCGGGAAACCGGAAAAGTTGGCTCCTCGCCTTGGGGCCTCAAGGTGACCAGGAGGCGTTTCGTGAGCAAAGTGACCCCAGCGACATGAGCACAGGCCTCAAACAGTCACAATAGAGGACAAATGAAGCTGCCCAACCCGTACCGTGCAACAGACGTTTACTACCGTGGCCTCCGGTGGCTGGGGGGCTCCGCCCCCCAGACCCCCCTGTGGCATGTGCCTGTCTTGTACCCAAGCCCTTTACATCAGGGAATCTCAGTATCCTCAGGAGGACGCAGCCAACTCACACAGAATCCGTACGCCCGCAAGTCACAGATGTTCACTACCGTGGCCTCCGGCGGCTGGGAGCTCCGCCTCCCAGACCCCCCCTACGGCATGTGTTTGTCTTGTAACCAAGTCCTTGCGCGTCCGGGGCTGCATATCGGTTCCGGTACCTCGCGGGAGGCTGGGCCCGAGCACTGATCTCTGAGACGAACCGGGGTAGAGGAGGCATAGCCTGCTGACCTGGCTGTCTAAAAAATTATTTTTTTTAAAATCGCATTGTCTTTTCGACCCTATACCAAAAGTGGTCCCAAATCGGTCCGGGACGACCGTCCACAACCGTCCACACTCTCTAAATGCTCGATGTTGCATTTTAAATTCAAAAATTCACATTTTCCAGCCAACTGGGCCAGTTTCCTTAGGAAAATGGCTCAAAATCGCAAACACTCCATTTCTACGGGCCACCACAGGCCAATAGAGTACCAAAATCGGTTTTTTCGCATTCTACGGCCTCAGGCAGACCGTCCACACCCAAAAATCACCCCCAGGTGGTCAATATTGGGGTGTTCTGGCACTTTTTCACCTGTGGACGGTTGTGGACGGCTGTGGATGGCTGTGGATGGTTGTGGACGGCTGTGGACGGTCTGCCAAGAGGTTACTGGAGGTTGCTAGGCTGCGGGCGGACCGTCCACACCCAAAAAACACCCCCAGTTGGTCACGATGGGGACGGTACGTCTCTTTTTCGTCTGTAGACGGTTGTGGACGGTCTGCCAATAGGTTGCTCCAGGATGCGAGATTGTTCTCGGTAGGTCACCGACTGTAACCGATTGTTCTCGGCATGTAACCGATTGTAACCGATTGTAACCGATTGTTCTTGGCATGTATCCGATTGTAACCGATTGTCCTCGTCATGTAACCGATTGTAACCGATCGTTCTTGGCATGTAACCGATTGTCACCGATTGTCCTCGTCATGTAACCGATTGTAACCGATTGTTCTTGGCATGTAACCGATTGTCACCGATTGTCCTCGTCATGTAACCGATTGTAACCGATCGTTCTTGGCATGTAACCGATTGTAACCGATTGTCCTCGTCATGTAACCGATTGTAACCGATCGTTCTTGGCATGTAACCGATTGTAACTGATTGTTCTCGGCATGTAACCGATTGTAACCGATTGTTCTTGGCCTGTAACCGATTGTAACCGATTGTTCTTGGCATGTAACCGATTGTCACCGATTGTCCTCGTCATGTAACCGATTGTAACCGATCGTTCTTGGCATGTAACCGATTGTAACTGATTGTTCTCGGCATGTAACCGATTGTAACCGATTGTTCTTGGCCTGTAACCGATTGTAACCGATTGTTCTTGGCATGTAACCGATTGTCACCGATTGTCCTCGTCATGTAACCGATTGTAACCGATCGTTCTTGGCATGTAACCGATTGTAACTGATTGTTCTCGGCATGTAACCGATTGTAACCGATTGTTCTTGGCCTGTAACCGATTGTAACCGATTGTTCTCGGCATGTAACCGATTGTAACCGATTGCCCTCGTCATGTAACCGATTGTAACCGATCGTTCTTGGCATGTAACCGATTGTAACCGATTGTTCTCGGCATGTAACCGATTGTAACCGATTGTCCTCGTCATGTAACCGATTGTAACCGATCGTTCTTGGCATGTAACCGATTGTAACTGATTGTTCTCGGCATGTAACCGATTGTAACCGATTGTTCTCGGCATGTCACCGATTGTAACCGATTGTCCTCGTCATGTAACCGATTGTAACCGATCGTTCTTGGCATGTAACCGATTGTAACCGATTGTTCTCGGCATGTAACCGATTGTAACCGATCGTTCTTGGCATGTAACCGATTGTAACTGATTGTTCTTGGCATGTAACCGATTGTAACCGATCGTTCTTGGCATGTAACCGATTGTAACCGATTGTTCTCGTCATGTAACCGATTGTAACTGATTGTTCTTGGCATGTAACCGATTGTAACCGATCGTTCTTGGCATGTAACCGATTGTAACCGATTGTTCTTGGCCTGTAACCGATTGTTCTCGGCATGTAACCGATTGTAACCGATTGTCCTCGTCATGTAACCGATTGTAACCGATCGTTCTTGGCATGTAACCGATTGTAACCGATTGTTCTTGGCCTGTAACCGATTGTTCTCGGCATGTAACCGATTGTAACCGATTGTTCTTGGCCTGTAACCGATTGTAACCGATTGTTCTCGGCATGTAACCGATTGTAACCGATTGTTCTCGGCATGTAACCGATTGTAACCGATCGTTCTTGGCATGTAACCGATTGTAACCGATTGTTCTCGGCATGTAACCGATTGTAACCGATTGTTCTCGTCATGTAACCGATTGTAACCGATCGTTCTTGGCATGTAACCGATTGTAACCGATTGTTCTCGGCATGTAACCGATTGTAACCGATTGTTCTCGTCATGTAACCGATTGTAACCGATCGTTCTTGGCATGTAACCGATTGTAACTGATTGTTCTTGGCATGTAACCGATTGTAACCGATTGCCCTCGTCATGTAACCGATTGTAACCGATTGTAACCGATTGTTCTTGGCATGTAACCGATTGTAACCGATCGTTCTTGGCATGTAACCGATTGTAACCGAAACAGAACGGTGTCTCCCCTTGCCCCCTCCACTCTCGGTCACTCTGCGTGCCTCCCAGATGTTGTGTGCGGACCCCTCAGCAGACTGCTTAACTTTAACTTTGCTGCACCTACGTTGCTCACACAGCACTAACCCACTGCAGGCACTGGCACGTTCCACAGCTTCTGATAATGTCCGGCTTGGTTACCTTCGCGGAAGCGTGCAAGCTGCAGGGTATCCCAGACGAGACTACCGGGAAGGTCGCGGGTGCGCTTCTCCGCAACGCAGGATGGCCGAAACCCGTAACGAGCCGGACCTCAAACGGCGTGCAGAAGATGTATTGCTTGGCAGATATCCGTCGGCCCAATCCCCTCTCCTCCGAAGAGGCAATCCGGCAGTTGACTGCTTCGTCCCCGGGCCGCTGCTTCCCCGACGATGTCCTGATCGCTCCTCTGGGTGAGCCCGATGATCTCGCTGATCAGGCGGCGCTCCTCCCCCACCCCGAGGATGCGGATCCCGTCTCGCAGAGCGTGATCTCGGCGGTCACGCGGGGTCCTGCTGCTGCTGGCAACGACGAGCCTGATGAGCCTGAGGCGCCTCCGTCACCGACTCCCGTGCCGCCGAAACCTCTGCCTGCCGCGCTCCCACCGACGTCTCCGACGAGTCCCGCCGACGATGTCGACATTGGTTCTTCTGTGTGCAGTGACCCTGCCGACCTCGCCAGCCTCGATGACCTCGCCGACCTCGCCGACTCCGCCTGCCCCGTTGACTCCGCCTCCCACGCCAACACCGACTCCCCCGTTGCGACTGCGATGGACGCGTTGCGTGACGCTGTGGCTGCTGGTGAGGGGTGGTGCTGCATCAGCAGCGCCGAGTACCTGACTCTCCTGCGCTCCCTCTTGCCCGCAGGTGCGAAGGTGTCGGACACCGCCCTCTTCTCCCTGGTGAAGGAGAACGCCGACTGCATGTCTTCTGCTCTGCATCCTCACGAGAAGGGTAGTGATACCCGGGGGATGAAGAAGAAGTACTGCATCGGAAATGCAGTGCCGGGACGGCCGTGCAGCCTCCACTTCGTCGGACAGGGCACGCCTCCGCCGGCCCCCGTGGGGCGCCCCTCCAAGACCCTCCCCGAGCGGGTCTTGCAGGTCAAGGCTTTGCAGAAGGCCTTGCTGAGGGCGAAGGACCGCATTGCGCAGCTGACGGAGGAGTTGGCTGCTGCGCACGAGGTTCTCGGGCGCAAGGGGGACATTGTTCTTCGTGGGGTGACGGGCCGGAAGTCCTGCACCGAGCCCTACCCCATGAAGGTGCTGCGGGCGCTGTTGGAGTTGCGGATGGCTGGCATCGGTCAGGAGTCGTCGCGCAGGGTGCTGCGCGACATCATCAAGCTCCTGAGCGATGGGGTGGAGATGCCGATCCCCTCTCGCTGGACGCTCCGCGAATTCGAGATCCCGAGCGGAGCGGCTTCCTTCGCCGTCTTCTTGGAGGATGTCGCGAGGACGCAGACCGGCGGAGGGGGCCTAGGCAAAGACAGGCAGAAGGCCACCCTCTCCCTCGCCCACGATGCCACCTCCTCCTTGGGCCGGAGTAGTGTCTCGCTGCACGTTGTCACCGCCCACGTCGCTGCAGACGAGAATCGCGTACGCGGGGCCTGCGCCTCCGCCCTCCCCCTGAAGAACGGGAAGGCTGCAGGGAAGACCTCCAACCTGCAGGCGGTCCGCCGCATAGTCTCCGCCCACAAGCTCCGTATTAGCAACGCCACCCTGAGCGACCATGCTAGCACGGAGGCGAAGGCGACCAGGGACGCGGGGGGCGCCATCGTCCACCTACGGTGCATGCACCATAAGGTTGGAGGCGCACTGAAGTACGCAGTGCAGACGGCGGGGAAGGCCTTGATGATGTCTCATCGGGTCGACCCGGCAGCCAACGTTGCCAGCGTACTTGCAGTCCTCGACCCGACAAACGGCCGGTCAACCGCCGGGGTCATTTTCGTGGATGCTGAGCTTGGGAAAGCACTTGACATGCGCTACCCCCGGGGCCTGGGGTTTGCCCGTGAGCGGGGGTCGAAGTGGCATGCCCGTCCTCAGCAGTGCTCCCGCCTCCTCAAGTTCTCCGCCTCCATCCTGGAGATGGTGAGAGAGGAGCGGTTCACCCCGACTGCGACAGAGATCCTCACTCTTCTGGGGACCCCCACCGTCGCCGCCTACTGTGCAGCCTGCCATTTCATTGGCAGCCTGTACTTGAGGTTCCTCAACGACCTCAAGCCCAGGCGGTTGAACGAGGAGACGGGCCGCCTCGAGGTCAACTTCGAGGCGGGATGGGGTGTGCTGAGGCCGCTGCACCTCCTCGCCCGCGACCTGAGCGCCGACTCCGCCGACAACGACTTCCCTGCCCTGCGGAAGCATTGGGGACAACCCCGCCACGGTGAGGAGGAGGTGGGGCGGGCTGAGGCGTTGGAGGTGGTGAAGGATCACCACGATGTATTTGCGGAGGTCTGGGTTCCCTGCATCCAGGGGTTTGCGAGCACATTGGCAAGGTTCATCGGCTACGATGAAGCTGCAATGGCGTCGGCATCACCCGAAGACCTCCCTTCGCTACCCTCCACACAAGACCTCGCAGAGTGTGTGGCTGGGAATGCATCGTTCTTGGCGCAGAGGGCCCCCAACCTCTCTTCTGCTGCCTTGTCTGGGATTACCCAGAGCAAGGTGAACCGCTTCCTGTTGGGTTATGGCAACTGCAACAACGCAAGGTATGCAGGCTCTTCAGCCTCCTTTTTTCTCCCCTCCCTTCGTTCTTTTTTTTTACATCGCAACAACATATGCTGGCAGAGTCAGAACCGATAGATTTTTTTTATCTCATTCATTGTCATTCTCTCTTCCTCTCTTCTTCATGACTTTTCCAAGTCACGAAGAAGACTACTTCATTATCACCATTTCCTGTTTTCAGTGTGATTCGTCGTACAACCATTCCTTTCCATCGCCTTACAGGTACGGCCGTTTGCTGCGCCAGGCGAAGCGGGCGCGGAAGAAGACCCGTGGCGGGATGTACACCGAGGCCGCGGCGAACACCGCCACGGGGGCTTCTGCGGCTGCGCTGAAGGCCGTCAGCGGGGTGGCCCACCCTGACCTCGTCCGCCTCTGCGCCCTCCACGCCATCCCTGTCACGGCGATGAGCAAGGGAAAGGAGGTGGCGCGGCAGAAGGAGGCGCTGACACGCAGCTTTGCTGAGAAGCTGTGTGGCCCTGGCTCTGCGGATGCCCGTGTCTGGGTGGAGCGGCTGAAGTCCGTGAAGGAGGCAGTTGGCATCCTTCCGGTTCGTTCGAAACCGCTGTCCAGATTTTTGCGGAAGGCGGGGCTGAAGCCGTGGGGGTCCGACGCTGTCTCGTCTGCGTCGCACGACGTCCGTGTGCGCTTTGCCCTGACGCAGTGGGGGCGAATCCTCCCCATTCTGCGGGAGAAGGGGCAGCAGCTGCAGCCGAGGGAGCGGCTGGGCCGCCTCGACGCCCCCACCCTGTTCGCGTTGTTGGCCAAGGCGGGCCTGAAGGTGGAGGCTGGGGAGACGAAGCGCGACCTCTCCGCCCTCCTCCTGCGCAACTGGACGGAGCAGTTGAGTGGCCATGTCGAGGCCGTGGAGGAGACCCTTGGCTTGAAGGCCCGCACCTTCCCCGACACCATCTCGCCCTCCGTGGTAGATACAATCACGGAGCTCTACCGGAGAGTGAAGACTGCACCTGCTGCGTTGAAAGAGGAGAAGGGACAGGGTGAGGATGGCAAGGGTTGTGAGGATGGTGAGGAGGCTGTGGATGCTGTGGATGCTGTGGAGGAGGAGGAGGAGGAGGAAGAGGAGGTGGAGGTGGGTGATGAGGCTGATCCTGAGGCAAATGATGTTGGGGCGGCTAGGATCGCTCTCCTGAATGAGCATTGTTTTCCTCTCGGCCTCCACGCCTCTCCAGGTTGTGGGCGGCAGAAGGATGGTGTGTTGCATGCGTCGGAGTCCACGCACGAGGGGGGTTGGGCTTCCCTCAACTGGTTTTTGGGTGAGTGTGGCATCCAGTTTCTCACCTTCCGGGAGATGCAGGTTTTGCAACACGAGGTCAATCCAGAGAGCTTTCACTGGACCGGTAAGTTCACGCTGGCAACGATGCAACGGGCCATCGAACAGCACACAAGTGGACTCCGGAACAATGGCTATCGGCTTCTGCCGGTAAGTAAAAAAAATACCTTTGTTGATGATCCTCAGTCTATTTCTTCCCCAGCCCTCTTTTTTTTTAACCGTCAAACTCTGCATTGGATGGTTGCCTTCCCCCTCAAAGACACCGTTGCCACATTGCAGAAGTTGACTCCAGCCCAACTGCACGCCTATCCGCGCGAAACGCTTTATTGGGTGGTTCACGACACGGACACTGCCAAGCGCGCCATTGCCGCAGGGGATCTGGATCGGGAAAGCCATGCATATGAAGTTTTAAACTTGTGCCGAAAGGTGTCCTCCCCACCACCAAGGCACAATTTTTTGGCACCCGACCCAGGCGCACATTCCCTGTGGCAGTGAAGTCGCGTTCTGTTGTTCGGAGCGGGCCCACAGTCCGGAAGAGAAAACGGTTTGGGGGGACTGAAGTCATTGACCTCTCCCAGGTGCCAGAGACCCCAAGAGACAAGAAGGGGCGCCTTGGACATGGGAGGTATGATACGGCTCAACTGAGTGACGAGTCATACATTCCAGCAACTTCCCAACGCCACCTCATCCCAGAGACCCTGCTGTATTTTTCGAAATACCACCATCTCCCCGTCACAGATACTGTGCAGGAAGGTGACGGCTTTTTTCTTTCCCTCCTCCGTTTCAACCGTTTTTCTGCGTACCAGTCAGTCCGCGCTCTGCGTGAGAGTGCCTTTGGTGACGCAACAAACATGAAACACGACCTGGAGGTGTACCTCATGAAAATACACAAGGATACCCTTGCTTCTGTTTTTGAAGAGAAGGGGGAGAAGAACCTGCCCGTACATGAAAGGCACCAGTCTCTCGTTCACTGGCGCAAGAGTATGTGCAAAGCGGCGGAAGATGAAAAGGTGACCCAACGTGGTGGTTCTTTTGCCCTGCATTTTTTTGTGAATGTGCACCAGATTCGCTTGAGAATTATTACTCAGAACAAGGAAGGTAAACCCAGGGTCAGGGAGTTACGGCCTCGCACATGGTGTGAGAAGGCAAAGAACTGGGAAGCAGGAAGTACGGCTTCTCTCCCTACTATCTTCCTTTACCAGTACCGGCAGGATACCCAAACGAATTTTTACTCCCTCCACCTCCCCACTGAGCGTGACTTTTCCCGTGCTTCAAGTGTTTTTTATAGAATTCAGAACATGGGTCCAAACGTGGAAAACGCACAAGAACAAATGGAGCAAGAGGATATGCGGAGGAAGGCGGTCCCCATGGCACTCCCCTGTCCCGGTCCACGGAGGCCCCACGTACCTGACAAGGGCATCGACAATCCCGCGTCTCGTCATGATACCCTCACGCAACGTCTTCTCTTGTTTTCCCTGAGCACAGTCAATGTGCCTGGTGATGGGAATTGCCTGTTTCATGCTTTTCATGAATGTCTCACAGGCAACCCACGTGGGGGCGCTTCCCTTCGCGAAGAAGCCGTCAATTTTGTGACTGCAATGGCGGCTTCTCTTTCATGCAGAGAGGTGCAACCGGAAGTGGAGGCGGTGAGAATGTGGGGAAATCTCCCGTACCATCCCTGCCAACCCCTTGACGACGGTAGTGAGCCATACGTGCTTACCCGTTTAAGAACGAGAAGGTATGCAGAGGATGACGAAATTTCTGTTCTTTCCACAATGAAGAATGTCTTGATCACAGTCGTCACGAACATGATTTATCCTGGTAATCATGATGACTTTGCTTCAGGATTTAACAGTTATGTCCCCCTTTCTTACAACTTCACCTCCATTGACACCACCCTTCAGGATTTTCCTCCAGACAGACGTGTGACCCTGGCTAACCTGGGTCAGGCTGGGGTTGGGGATCATTTCATGTGGATCAAAGGGACACAGGCCAACTTGGAAGCCACACATCGCAAGGGTTTGCGTTCTGTTTCAACAAGAGCTGGGACCTGACACAGGCCAATCAAGGGGTTGCCCCCCCCCCCCCCCCCACTCCTGGTGTAGTGGTAGTGACTACAAAAAGGACTAACATTGCAAGAAGGTGCTGGGAGGCTTGCTTTTCCATTCACTCTCGACGATCAAACCCCCCCCCCCCACTTCACTTTTCCATTCACTCTCGACAATCAAGCCCCCACTTCTTGACTGCCCCCCCCCCCATGTTACTTTCAACAAACTTTGCCCATCCTTCAATCTTCCATTCGATCAGTTTGGCTTTTTCCAAAGCCTCGTTTTCCTTTTATTTCAATAGTCCACACCTAAACGGCGTACGCCTTGGCAAGCGTTTGAAAGGACAGCCTTGGGATTGCAGCTCACTGGAATCGCTGAAGGAAGCCCCCCGCCCCCCCCCCCCCCCGCCCCCACCCCCACCCACTCTCCCTTTCACAAGTCACGATACATTCCCACACCATACTGTTCCATGTGCACTCCATCCAACAGGACCGCCACACGTGTTAAACCCCATTCCCTGTTCCCAAGGCAGGGCAACCTTTATGGTTGAGTGGTGAGGGGCACAAAGAGACAATAGGTTTTAATGCAGATGCGGACATGTTGGAAAGAGCTCCCCCACCCCCCAACACACCATTCTTGTGCTCCGCTCCCTTCTACTTCTATTTCACTACCCCCCCCCCCCCCAACACACACAGGCACGGGCCAGGACCCGTGCAGGGTTAACCCGCCTAACAATTAGTAAAGAGTGATCACCAGTGACAACACCCGTGCAGGGTTACCCACTTGACAATTAACAAAGAGGGCTCAACACCCGTGCAGGGTTAACCCGCCTAACAATTAGTAAAGAGCGATCAACAGTGACAACACCCGTGCAGGGTTTACCCGCCTAACAGTTAATAAAGAGTGATCAACGGTGACAACACCCGTGCAGGGTTACCTACCTGACAATTAATAAAGGAGGGATCAACACATGATGAGGCACGGGAGGGTGGCAAAAGGCCCCCAGACCCCAGAAATCACCGAAAAATGACATTCTCGATGTGCGGTGGGTCTGGTTTCTAGGTTTTTCGGGAGAAAATTGGCCAAAATAATTTCGGAGACAAAATTTTGTTAGGGATTTCCGTTTGCTATGCCTCCTCTAACCGGGGGGGAACCCATAAGAAAAAATTGGCTGACCCGATCTGACCCGATCCAGCCCGCAACCCCATATTTCAAGCTCCACCCCTGCTGGATGAGACAACAAAAAAATATTCGACAAGACCTGTACAAACCTTGCACTGAATGTGTCGCAGCATGGGACAGGTGCTCAGTTCCGGAAGGTCGTGCTTGCCTGTCACAGGACACACCTACAAGTAGAGGAGGCATAGCCTGCTGACCTAGCTGTCTAAAAAATTATTTTTTTAAAAATCGCATTGTCTTTTCGACTCTATACCAAAAGTGGTCCCAAATCGGTCCGGGACGACCGTCCACAACCGTCCACACTCTCTAAATGCTCGATGTTGCATTTTAAATTCAAAAATTCACATTTTCCTACCAACTGGGCCCGTTTCCTTAGGAAAATGGCTCAAAATCGCAATCACTACATTTCTAAGGGCCACCACAGGCCAATAGAGTACCAGAATCAGTTTTTTCGCATTCTACGGCCACAGCCAGACCGTCCACACCCAAAAATCACCCCCAGGTGGTCAATATGGGGGTGTTATGGCACTTTTTCACCTGTGGACGGTTGTGGACGGTTGTGGACAGTTGCGGACGGTCTGAAAACAAGTTGTTCGAGGTTGCTGGTGGTTGCGAGAGGTTGTTAGAGGTCGCCAGTCCTCGGGCAGACCGTCCACACCCAAAAGTCACCCCCAGGTGGTCAATATGGGGGTGTTGTGGCACTTTTTCGCCTGTGGACGGTTGTGGACGGTTCTGGACAGTTGTGGATGGTTGTGGGTGGTGTGACTGGGCCGACTGCAGGTGCACATAAAGGAAATAGGTTCCGGTGGACTGGAAATAGGTTCCGGTAGTCAGGAAATAGGTTCGGGTGGCCAGGAAATAGGTTCCGGTAGTCAGGAAATAGGTTCCGGTGGCCGGGAAATAGGTTCCGGTGACCAGGAAGTAGGTTCCGGTGACCAGGAAATAGGTTCCGGTAGCCAGAAAATAGGTTCCGGTGGCCGGGAAATAGGTTCCGGTGACCAGGAAATAGGTTCCGGTAGCCAGGAAATAGGTTCCGGTGGCCGGGAAATAGGTTCCGGTGACCAGGAAATAGGTTCCGGTGACCAGGAAATAGGTTCCGGTGACCAGGAAATAGGTTCCGGTAGCCAGGAAATAGGTTCCGGTGACCAGGAAATAGGTTCCGGTGACCAGGAAGTAGGTTCCGGTAGCCAGAAAATAGGTTCCGGTAGTCAGGAAATAGGTTCCGGTGGCCGGGAAATAGGTTCCGGTGACCAGGAAATAGGTTCCGGTGACCAGGAAATAGGTTCCGGTGGCCGGGAAATAGGTTCCGGTGACCAGGAAATAGGTTCCGGTAGCCAGGAAATAGGTTCCGGTGACCAGGAAATAGGTTCCGGTGACCAGAAAATAGGTTCCGGTGGCCAGAAAATAGGTTCCGGTAGTCAGGAAATAGGTTCCGGTGACCAGGAAATAGGTTCCGGTAGTCAGGAAATAGGTTCCGGTGGCCGGGAAATAGGTTCCGGTGACCAGGAAGTAGGTTCCGGTAGCCAGAAAATAGGTTCCGGTAGTCAGGAAATAGGTTCCGGTGGCCGGGAAATAGGTTCCGGTGACTAGGAAATAGGTTCCGGTAGCCAGGAAATAGGTTCCGGTAGTCAGGAAATAGGTTCCGGTGACCAGGAAATAGGTTCCGGTAGTCAGGAAATAGGTTCCGGTGGCCGGGAAATAGGTTCCGGTGACCAGGAAATAGGTTCCGGTAGCCAGGAAATAGGTTCCGGTGGCCGGGAAATAGGTTCCGGTGACCAGGAAATAGGTTCCGGTGGCCAGGAAATAGGTTCCGGTGACCAGGAAATAGGTTCCGGTAGCCAGGAAATAGGTTCCGGTGGACAGGGAATAGGTTCCGGTAGCCAGAGAATAGGTTCCGGTGGACCGGAATTAGGCTCCGGTGGCCAGGGAATAGATTCCAGTAGCCAGAATATAGGTTCCGGTAGTCAGATAAGAGGTCCCGGTAGCCAGGAAATAGGTTTGGTAACTCGTCGGAGGCGGGTCCTACAATGGCGGGCGCGGGCGGCGGAGCCGCCTGCGCCCCCCCTGTGCCCCCCCTGTGCCCCCCCGCGCCCGACCCATGACCCCCCTCGCGACCTACTGGTGTCGAGTGGCTTCATTGTACCCCACGCGACAGACGTTCCTCCCCGACCCCCGAGTGGGGCAAGGGGCGCGTGTCCCAGTGGAGCACCGTTTTTCCTCCACACAAGTCTCTTTCTGCTTGCTTTGACTGGGGTGAGAACGTTTCGCCTCTTCTGTTTCGCAGGTGTGTGTCGCTTCGCTTCAATGCGGTCACTAGCGCCCTCCCTTCAACCAACTTCCTAAGCCTTTCATTGCCCGTTTTTGTGATGGTGTGTCGGAGACCCTCCTATTTTGACGTGCTACCCCTTGTGTGCCCAGTTTGGGACCCCATCTGGGGTGAAGGGGAGGTTGTCAAGTGCCCACGTGGACCCACAGACCCCGGAAATCACCGAAAAATGACATTCTCGATGTGCGGTGGGTCTGGTTTCTCGTTTTTTTCGTGAGATTTTGACCGAAACAATTTCGGAGACAAAAGTTTGTTAGGGATTTCCGTTTGCTATGCCTCCTCTACTACAAGGGCTTGTTCCGCTACCTCTTTGTCTCCCTTGCAGACCTCATGCATTTCCGGTATGCAGACATCCCCTGGCGCTTCTGGGGATGCAAGGATGAGTCAGCCCGGATTCCCTTCTTGCGTGCTCGGATCTCAGGGCATATATTTCACTGGTTGATGGAGCATGCCGAAAAGGGATCAACGCGCAATGCCTACGTACACAGTCTCCATCATTGGTGGGCTCCAGAAGATGCAGTGCCTCTGCAGAACAACGACGAATTTGAAGAAGCAGAGAACGGACATCGCAAGAAAGATGCCGTTACAATCGCCAGCTCCGCAACTTACGAGAGAGATCTTGCGATGGCAGAAGAGAAGCGGCGCGCATCGGGCATGCCTTGGAAGGTTGCGCACCTGTCGCAGGACGGGATCCTCGGGTATAGAGAAGTCATCCTGTGTCCGTGTCTGCACACCCGACACGCTCATAGATTGGCTGTGTATGTTCTTTGCACACAGTTGACACAGCTGCAGAAGGGGTTTGTGCACTGCAACACACAGGACTTCGTTGAACCCATCAGCGCGCCCTACTTCCTGTTCCGGTTCCCCGAAGGACACCGCAAATTATCGCTCTGCTTGTGCAAAATGCCAATCCCGCTGGGGGCGACTTTCACACCATTCGTGTCATCCGAGGCGACTTTCAGCACGCTTGACCAACGCGCACAGCAGGAGGGGGATGACAGTTCTGACGAAGAAGATGAGGCCTGCAGGATGGCTTGTCTTGCCCAAGGTGTAACACAACTACGACAGGCGATGGCCGCACTTTGACACCTCAAATTCTAACCGCTCACCTCCGCAGGTGTAGCCGCTACCAGGAGGATAGGTAGGTAGTCCAGAGTCCGGGGAAACTGACAGAAGCAAAACAAGCCCCTCCCCATCCCTCTTCCACCATGATTTTACCCCCCACGCCAGTAGACTGTAACTATATCATGGGAAAAATGGATGAAAATAGGTGAAAAGACTCTCGCTAGGGGGAGTCAGACTCCCGCTAGCGGGAGTCTTTGACACCCGCTCAGACTCCCGCTCCCAGACTCCCGCTAGGGCCGCTGGAGTCCACCGTGTAGGTTGCTGTAGGTTGCTGGGAGCTGGAAACGGTCAGGAAGGAGGGTGTCCGGTTCTCCGGATTTTCCTGATTTTTCCCGATTTTCCGAAAATTTTGCCACTGGTTGACACAAGGGCAAATTTCGAGCAAAATCCGAAAATCAGGAAAAATCGGGAAAAATCAGGAAATCCAGGGGGGGCCACCGGAGACCCTCCCCGAAAAAATCCGATTTTTTTGGGTCGAAAAATAGCTATTTATTACCGGTAATAATAAAGTACTTTATGGATTGAGGGTAATTACGTCCCCGAAGCAAGGTCCGAGGGTGTTTTGTTCCCCGAGGGAAGGCCCGAGGGCGAAGCCCGAGGGCCTTCCCGAGGGGAACAAAAACACCCGAGTACCTTGCTGAGGGGACGTAATTTCCCGAAATCCAGAAAGTACTCAATTAGGACCGGTTATATGGTAGTTTGTTAACGGTCCTGAAACCATTATAATCGGTTACCTGCAGAAAGCCTCCGTAGTACCAGAGCCACAACCTCCACAGATCACGCAACATCACACACATCATGCCCCGCGCCGCCGATCATGACAGCGACAGCAGCAGCAGCACATCAAGTGACGGTGACCTCATGCCAGTCCGCAGCAGGAAGGCATACACCGATCGACTGACTGACTTCGAGGCGTACGTCGCTGAGGAGGCTCCCCGGGTTCGTTCCATGAAGACAATCTACTCCGAGAAGCACATCAAGGGCTATCTCAAGGCCAAGCTGCAGGGGGGTTCTGCCGCATCGTCAATCTGGAACTACTACTCCATCATCAACTTCAAGGTCAAGATTGTCCACGGGAACATGATCAAGACAAAGATGCCACGCCTCCACCAGTACGTGAAGAATCAAACAAAGGGCTACACCACCAAACAAGCCAAAACCTTCTCTTTTCAAGAACTGCAGGACTACATGGACAAGGGCACCGGGTCGCTGGCGAGCAAGCAGGATCGTGCGCTTGTGGTGCTGGCCTTCTTCGGTGGGATGCGCTGCGTTGAACTCCGCAACCTGTCGATCGAAAACATCACCGTCCAAGATGAGCAGATCAGCGTGAAGTTCTACGGTGCAAAGCAGGGAAGCGTCGCGATTGAACGGTCGTTTGTTGTCCCCAAGATGCTGAACGAAGAAGCTGTGTTCTACGACGTCCTCAAGGCCCATCTGGCCCACCTCTCTCTGTCGGACCTCGTGACGGGGCCTGTCGCAAGACGCATCAACAAGGCCGGCAGCGCGTTCCTCGCTTCGCCCATCGGGCGAAACCAATTCTACGGGCTGCCACGGAAGATTGCGCTGTGCCTGGAAAAGGACCCGGAGGGATACACCGGGCACAGCATGAGACGCTCCGCCGCGCTGGCAGCGGCCAATGGCGGCGCGTCCACCATGGATCTCCGCAGGCATTTCGGCTGGCGCGGAGAATCGACGCCGCAGCTCTACCTTGATGCATCCACGACACACCAGCGGAACGTCGCGCACATGATGTCAAGCCAGCCTGCACAGGGGACGACGACGGGAGCGCCAAGCCAGAGCAGGGTGACTGTGGATCTGAACGTCAACCTGCCGAGGTGATGCCCTCTAGCCCCTGTGAAGTGTTGTAGCGAGTAGGAGCAATGTGGATCAAGCAAACTGGCCAGGACCTCGCCCCCACACCGCCCCTGCCCCCAGCCGCTTTTTCCAGGAAATAAAGATTTCCATTATTGCCCTCAATATTGCGGTAATAAGAAAGCTGAGTGTAAATAATGGATGAAGTCACTAAACCCAGGCTATATTCCTGTGACTGCTTTATTTCCTAGTTTTGATAAAAACTTTTTAATTACCGAATGGTCAATAATATCGCCTTTAAGTCTCGTAAAGTGGTTTATTATTACCTCTTGGCTTATGGACTTTCTGCAGGAAACCGGTAATAATGGTTTCAGGACCGGTAATAAAATTTTTTTTTTCCGACCCGAAAATTTGTATCTGCGGACTGCCACACTCTGAAAAACCGAAAAATTTCCGAAAAAAATCGAAAATTTTGGCCTTTCCTGGCCTATGTGGTCCCAAAGGGCCCAGGTTGCCCGGTTTTTCACCCAAAAACACCCCAAAAATTTTTCCGCCGTTTCACCCCCCCAGAATCTAGGAGGGTGTCCGGTTCTCCGGATTTTCCTGATTTTTCCCGATTTTCCGAAAATTTTGCCACTGGTTGACACAAGGGCAAATTTCGAGCAAAATCCGAAAATCAGGAAAAATCGGGAAAAATCAGGAAATCCAGGGGGGGCCACCGGAGACCCTCCCCGAAAAAATCCGATTTTTTTGGGTCGAAAAAAAATTTTTTTTCCCGACCCGAAAATCTGTATCTGCGGACTGCCACACTCTGAAAAACCGAAAAATTTCCGAAAAAAATCGAAAATTTTGGCCTTTCCTGGCCTATGTGGTCCCAAAGGGCCCAGGTTGCCCGGTTTTTCACCCAAAAACACCCCAAAAATTTTTCCGCCGTTTCACCCCCCCAGAATCTAGGAGGGTGTCCGGTTCTCCGGATTTTCCTGATTTTTCCCGATTTTCCGAAAATTTTGCCACTGGTTGACACAAGGGCAAATTTCGAGCAAAATCCGAAAATCAGGAAAAATCGGGAAAAATCAGGAAATCCAGGGGGGGCCACCGGAGACCCTCCCCGAAAAAATCCGATTTTTTTGGGTCGAAAAAAAATTTTTTTTCCCGACCCGAAAATCTGTATCTGCGGACTGCCACACTCTGAAAAACCGAAAAATTTCCGAAAAAAATCGAAAATTTTGGCCTTTCCTGGCCTATGTGGTCCCAAAGGGCCCAGGTTGCCCGGTTTTTCACCCAAAAACACCCCAAAAATTTTTCCGCCGTTTCACCCCCCCAGAATCTAGGAGGGTGTCCGGTTCTCCGGATTTTCCTGATTTTTCCCGATTTTCCGAAAATTTTGCCACTGGTTGACACAAGGGCAAATTTCGAGCAAAATCCGAAAATCAGGAAAAATCGGGAAAAATCAGGAAATCCAGGGGGGGCCACCGGAGACCCTCCCCGAAAAAATCCGATTTTTTTGGGTCGAAAAAAATTTTTTTTTCCCGACCCGAAAATCTGTATCTGCGGACTGCCACACTCTGAAAAACCGAAAAATTTCCGAAAAAAATCGAAAATTTTGGCCTTTCCTGGCCTATGTGGTCCCAAAGGGCCCAGGTTGCCCGGTTTTTCACCCAAAAACATCCCAAAAATTTTTCCGCCGTTTCACCCCCCCAGAATCTAGGAGGGTGTCCGGTTCTCCGGATTTTCCTGATTTTTCCCGATTTTCCGAAAATTTTGCCACTGGTTGACACAAGGGCAAATTTCGAGCAAAATCCGAAAATCAGGAAAAATCGGGAAAAATCAGGAAATCCAGGGGGGGCCACCGGAGACCCTCCCCGAAAAAATCCGATTTTTTTGGGTCGAAAAAAAATTTTTTTTCCCGACCCGAAAATCTGTATCTGCGGACTGCCACACTCTGAAAAACCGAAAAATTTCCGAAAAAAATCGAAAATTTTGGCCTTTCCTGGCCTATGTGGTCCCAAAGGGCCCAGGTTGCCCGGTTTTTCACCCAAAAACACCCCAAAAATTTTTCCGCCGTTTCACCCCCCCAGAATCTAGGAGGGTGTCCGGTTCTCCGGATTTTCCTGATTTTTCCCGATTTTCCGAAAATTTTGCCACTGGTTGACACAAGGGCAAATTTCGAGCAAAATCCGAAAATCAGGAAAAATCGGGAAAAATCAGGAAATCCAGGGGGGGCCACCGGAGACCCTCCCCGAAAAAATCCGATTTTTTTGGGTCGAAAAAAAATTTTTTTTCCCGACCCGAAAATCTGTATCTGCGGACTGCCACACTCTGAAAAACCGAAAAATTTCCGAAAAAAATCGAAAATTTTGGCCTTTCCTGGCCTATGTGGTCCCAAAGGGCCCAGGTTGCCCGGTTTTTCACCCAAAAACACCCCAAAAATTTTTCCGCCGTTTCACCCCCCCAGAATCTAGGAGGGTGTCCGGTTCTCCGGATTTTCCTGATTTTTCCCGATTTTCCGAAAATTTTGCCACTGGTTGACACAAGGGCAAATTTCGAGCAAAATCCGAAAATCAGGAAAAATCGGGAAAAATCAGGAAATCCAGGGGGGGCCACCGGAGACCCTCCCCGAAAAAATCCGATTTTTTTGGGTCGAAAAAAAATTTTTTTTCCCGACCCGAAAATCTGTATCTGCGGACTGCCACACTCTGAAAAACCGAAAAATTTCCGAAAAAAATCGAAAATTTTGGCCTTTCCTGGCCTATGTGGTCCCAAAGGGCCCAGGTTGCCCGGTTTTTCACCCAAAAACACCCCAAAAATTTTTCCGCCGCCCTTCGGGCGGCGGATTGGCCGCCTTCGGCGGCGTCGTCGTTTCACTCTGTACTAAGGACGTCGGTGAAGCCGAGCCCTTTGTACAACCGTTTCACTCTGACTTCTGTCTGTCTGTACTGTGTGCCATCAGTGTGTCCCCGTTACAGTGATTCCGCTCCATCCCATTGAGTGTCTCTCAGTTCTGCTCGTTCTGACAGTGGAGGTGGTCTCCTGCGACTGCGTCCGTTTCTTGGCTGCCCCGTGTCTGCAGTTCCACTTGTGTCATGGACTCGTTGTGGTTACTGGTGCTCTGCAACATTTTCGCTGCTGCTCGTTAGTTCCGTCCCGTTTCATTCCCAGCTGCTCAGGGAGAGCTGCCCTGTGTTTGCCGGAAAGGGCCCTGCTGATCCTTGTTCCTCATCGCGTTGTGACTCCCATTCAGCCTGGCGGGGCAGTCTTCAGCGTTCAAACTACCTGATAGTTCCCGAAGTTCGCGGATTCCGCCGCTCATCTTGCACCATATGGGCACCAAGCCGGCAACGATAGCCTGTGGCGTTGAGGCGCCATCGGCTGTCTCCCGGAGCATTTCCAACCTCACATCCGTGAGGCCGGCTACCACCCAGGTTTGTGGGTTCCATAAAGAACTCAGGCGGGTGCCGCTCTCGTACCCCCGGATGCCTCTCCCGCCGCGAACGAGGGAGGCCGCCACGCATGAGGAGCTTCTCTTCGCCACCTCCCGCTGCTCGTCAGTCAGGGAGCTACACCCCGTTTTTTCGGTTGAAGTTTTTTCTGATCAGAGTTGCACCCACCGTTTCTCTCCGTCCAGCCCGAGAATGTCGAACCCTGAAAAATCGACAACACCCCACATCCTGCACCTGAGACGCGGCTTCCTTATCTGAGGGGCCGCGTCCAAATACACGGACTTTGCTAAACTGGACCCAACTCCCCACACCCTTTTTTTCGCCATTTTTTCAAAAAATCCCCCAAATTTTTCCAAATTTTGGCGGAGCATCGATCTGGAGTCTCCGGTGAGTCTACGGAGTCGGTCCGGAGTCTCCGGTGAGTCTCCGGAGTCGTTCCGGATTCTCCGCGGAGATGGTTCAAGGTTACCACTGCTCCCAGTGTTACTACCAGAACTCCCAGTGGTGGTGGAAAGTGGAGGTGGTGCGAAAAAAAGTCAAAAATTAGATTGGCCATTTGGACAAACTTTTTTTTTTGCCACGGGACAT
Source organism: Rhynchopus euleeides (assembly GCA_963210315.1). Classification (NCBI taxonomy): domain Eukaryota; phylum Euglenozoa; class Diplonemea; order Diplonemida; family Diplonemidae; genus Rhynchopus; species Rhynchopus euleeides. The sequence continues at coordinate 1,013,918 of OY723246.1, forward strand.
TTTTGGGACATAGAGATTTTCGCGAAAATTTTGGCTGAGATTTTTGCAAGGGAAAACTGGGCGACCCAGTTTTTAGCGGGGTCCCCCTGGCGGCACGGTATCCGGCTGAGAATCCCGGAATTCCACCCGGAAGTGGCCGGAACCTGATTTCTGGGCACATTGACCACCCAGGAACACGTTTTGGGACGATGTAATTTTTTGCACTTTTTGAAAAACCACCACCACCACCACCACCCACTGGGAGGAGTTGGTGTTTTACTACTGAGTGGTACAAAAAACTACTGAGTAGTTCGAGTGGGTGCACTGGGAGCAGTGGTAACCTTGGATGGTTACATGCCATTCTGAGGTGGTTCCATTGTCGGTTTGGTACTGTTGCTTTGTTGCACAGACGGGTGTCTAATCGAATTGCGACGATGGTTTAGGTCGCGCATCTGTGTTCCTGGTGGTCGGCCCTCTGACCGTGTCCGACAGTCACGACAAGTCCCCAGTGAGGTCACCCAAGGTCCACAACTTCGTCTGAAACGTGCCAAAACGGCCAAAATAATTTTCGTGACACTTTTTTTAGCTGACAAGGAGGGGGTTATGCCTTCTCTATGTAAACACGTTTTTTCGTGTTTTTGCCCTTTGGCTGTACTGGACATAGCGTTTTTAAGCGGTTACATGCCGTTTTGAGGCGGTTACAGGTGGTTACATGCCGTATTGAGGTGGTTACAGGTGGTTACATACCCCCCCGCGCCCCCCCCGCCCCCCCCCCCCCCCCGCGCTTCCCCGCGCTTCCCCGCGCCTCCCCGTGCCCCCCTGGCCGTGTCGGACCCCCTGCGTCCGCCGCCCTCGCCCACGAGCATACCTTCCTGCCGGGCCGTCGGCCACGCCTGTTTCGTTTCCAGCTTCTGTATGTCAGCATGTGGTACATGAGCACGTGTCTCGAGGTGGACTTCGTTTGCTGCGCGTGTCTGTTCGCAGCAACAGCTGCTGCACGCCGACGTGGTGACGCCAGCTGGTCCCCGTTTTGCCCCTCGCCGGCAGGCTCGCCTTTAGGCTTCTGGGCTGTGAGTGTTGTGTCTCGGTTAGGTTCCCTGCTGAGAAGTGACTACCAGTTTTTATTCGATAATCGCATTGTCTTCAAGTATTTTTTGTTGCTTTTTTATCCCTACCAGTTTTGCTGAACGGTCCCTCCTCTATCTTGATTGCCTTTGACCTGTAAAAGTCCACCACGAGTCGTGTTCCACATGCTGTGGGTTTCACATTCTTTACCGTGAGATCTGCCGCATCGCGGCAGCGGCAGGCTGTCTTCCACAGAAACAACAACAGATTCGCCTCCACCTCGTGAGAGGTTTGAGGCTTCTGTCCGGAGATGGTTGTGTCTCTGTTTTCTCGGTTAGGTTCCCTGTGAGAAGTGACTACCACTTTTTCTTCGAGAATCGCATTGTCTCCAAGGGGGTCTTCGCTACGGAGTGACCGTCAGTGCGTTTTGGTGAATTCCCTGTTAAATTGGCTGAAAACTGACGGAGTTTGACGGAGAATAACGGCCAGCGAAGACCCCCCAAGTATTTGTTGTTGCTTTTTGATCCCGACCAGATTTGCTGGACGGTCCCTCCTCTCCTCCTCTACTTTCTGCGTTGTAGGGAACTCCCCTTCGGACGCTCACATGCAAGGGACGTGGCTGTTTGATTGTCTTGGTTCTGCAGCTCTGTGGCTTCTTCCTACCACACCACCGCACCACACCCAGAGGAGACTGAGGGTTATTTTGAACCAATGGAGGTGTTCCTGAAGGATTGGCTCTGTGGTGAGGAGCATGCGGTGCCTATTCGGAATGGCGACACGCCCCTTCATCTCAAGGCTACCGCACTCAACCTGGTGCTTGGGTCACCTCCTGACGCCCTTCCCGAGGATGTGGAGCTTTCGGTGGATGGGGAGGTGTTCGACGACAGCACGCCTCTGTGCGGTGCAGCGGGCGTCTCGCTGGGGTGCTGCATCGACGTGGTGCTCTCCGGTGCTCGCTTTGTTCAAGTGTTGGAGAAGCAAAGGCGTGACCACCCCTATTGGTGTGACGTTGACATCAGCACCATACCTGAGTGGGCGCGGCGTCTGCGTGATGTGGCGCATGCGATGGTGGAGTGCGACGGTGCAACGTTGCAGCACCTTGCTGAGTCATTCCGCAGTGACAGGCACATCGTCACCACAGCGATGCGCAGGAACTGTAATGCATTTCAATACGCTTCTGAAGACCTGCGTGGAGATCAGGACGTAGTGCTGGTGGCTTCACTGGCTTCATCCGATCTCGATTTTGCCCCCCCTGCTCTACTCAGCAACAAGCCCTTCGTCCTCACTCTTGTGCAGCGCTCGGGTGATGCACTCGTGTATGTCGATACATCCCTGCAGGCCGACAGGGAGGTCGTCATGGCGGCAGTCCAAAGCAGCGATGCCGACGCACTCGAATACGCCTGCGACTCCTTCCGCAACGACAGGCAGGTAATGATGGTGGCAGCAGAGGGCTTGAAGTACGCAAGTGATGCGCTGCGCAACGACAAGGAGTTTGTTCTCCGTGCCCTCCGGATGGATATGATGTATGATGTCGAGTCTGCTTCCGGGTCACTGCGTGACGACAGGGAGGTGATGCTGACTGCCGTGCGTCTGAGGGGAGACAACTTTCAATATGCATCTTCGGCACTGCGCCGCGACACGGAGTTCCAACGCGAGGCTGTGCTGTGGCGCGGTGATGCGTTGCAGTATATCGGCCGGCCAGTGCAGCCGCACTCAACTGTGCCACCTCACCAAGACCGAGACCTTATCCTTGCAGCAGTCGAGACGGACCCCTCTGCACTCCAACACGCCCACCCTTCCCTGCAGAGGGACAGGGAGGTGGTGCTCGCTGCGATGCACAGCAGAGGGTGGGGTCATGACGATGCACTGGGCTGTGCACCCTCAGAACTGAAGCAGGACGAGGGGCTGGTGCTGGCAGGTGTACGGCGCGACCCATATATCCTCCAAGGAGCAGACAAATCGCTTCGCGCCAACAGAGACTTCGTGCTGCAGTGTGTCAAGCTGCAGGGTCGTGCTTTGGAGCATGCTGACCCATCTGTGTCCAAGGACAGAGAGGGGTGAACCTTTTGAACGGGCGCCTCCACGTGGCGAACCCCGGTAACGGTGAGGGTAGAGACCGGCGAAGATCCGTTCATTTTTCCGCTGCGTGCCCTATTTCAATACAGCGGGGGGCCCTTTTTCGCAGCTTTGAGCGTTATTGATGTTGTGGTGTTTGTGATTTCCCTTTTACCGTGGTGCACGCAACAGCTGGCGCTCGTCGGCTCGCAGGTTACGAGGCAATTGCTAGTCACACTGCTTGAGAGGCCTTCGGGCATTCGTTTGCTAGTAGCTTAGCTACACTTCTTCACTCCGTCTGAGGGGGCGGGTAGGGGGCTGCCATCAGCCCCCTGCCGTCCTGTGGTGTGTGCCCTTCTAGCTTCCATTTTTAAATCTAACACCGGTGTGTGTCCCGTGTGTCTTTTCCCTTCCTCACCCCCACACACGCATGCCGGACGGACGCTGGATAGCCTGCTCGACAGGCTAGCTCGGACCTGTGGCCGACGGGCCGGGGTCGGACCTCGTTCGGTTCAAACCCAACTAATGTGTCCAAGGACAGAGAGGTGCAGCTTGCTGCGGTCGCACAGTACCCAAATGCGTTGCAGTATTGCGACGAGTCGATCCGCAGCGACAGGGATGTGGTCCTCACCGCCGTGCGGAAGCAGGGTGCTGCTTTGAAGTCTGCTTCAGACGACCTGCGCAAGGATCGTGAGGTCGTGCTTGCTGCTGTGAAGTCCTCCGATGAACGTGCGATTGAATATGCTGATGTGACATTCCGCAAGGATGAGGAGGTGATGCTCGCAGCCACACATACTACAGGGCATGCTCTTCAACACGCCGATCTTTCCTTCCTCAGCAACAGAGACTTCATGCTTGCAGCCGTACACAAGTGCGGGTGCGCTCTTCGCTACGCCAGTGCTTCACTGTGCCGTGACAAGGAGCTTCAACTGGCGGCTGTCTTCCAGGACGGGAGGGCGCTGCAGTACGCTGACCCTTCACTGCGAAGTGACAGGTCGGTTGTGCTTCAAGCGGCTCGTGCACACGGCGATGGATTGCAGTTCGCCGATCCTGTGTTCTGTGGTGACGAGGAGGTGGTCCTCGCAGCCGTGACGAGCCGCGGCTTTGCGCTGCGCTTCGCCCACCACACACTATGGAACAAGCGTGAGGTGGTGCTGGCGGCTGTGCGCCAGCAGGGACGTGCTCTGCACTACGCCCCCACAGCGTTGTGCTGCGACAAGGAGGTGGTGCTGGCGGCTGTACGTGCCGACCCATGCGCCTACATCAACGCGTCTGCCCCACTGCGCCGCGACAGCGACGTCGTCGCTGCTGCCTTTCCATGAGCTGCACCATCATCACAAGAACAAGATACACTGATGCTGAATCTGAACAGAACGAGTCTGAAGCTCACGGCTCCCCAGGCAAACCCCGTCACTACCCCCTCTGAGTATCTTCGTCCCCATTCTCTGCTCAATCCCAGCCTTGCCACCCTGTGGGCGAAGTGCACTCAGGAGCGGTGGTCTTCGTTACGGTGGTATGTTTTTTTTTGTGCATTTCCGATTCTGTTTAGAGGGGGGACTTTGTTCGAAAGAAATAACGGTGTGATCATGGAATCCCCCAGAACTGGCACAGAACCCCTATATGACCACACCAAATAAACTGTCGGTAACGAAGGCCTTCCCCCTATCTGTGAGTGGGTCGCGATGCCAGCCAGTTCGGATAGCGCACTCCAGATGAGTTGTTTTGAACAGGCAGATTACGGACGGGTTTTTGGCAAGAAGAAGTCTCTTCACCATTCAGCAGCAGCCGCTCTTCGCCTTTGTTTGTTGATGCGTTGACGCTTCTACACACAAACCCTGAGATCATAATCGCACCCGGGAGCCTGATAAAGGGTGGGGTTAGTGTGTATAGAGCACATTTGGATGCTTGCTGCGCTGGGTGACTTTCTGCTCATACGAGTGTGCGAAAATAATAAAATGCAATTCTGCGGGCCCCATTCACTCTGTGCCAAACTGTGATGCGCGTCACCCTTCAACGCCTCCCTGCCCCTCCTCCACGAGCCCTATCTGCCCCCACACCATAAAGACTGACAAGCTCGGGTGTGCCTGATTCATGCATACTACCCCAGCCATTCTACACAGGGCCCGCCTCCCCCCCCCGGCTTCACCACCCCCCAACGATGCTGCGCTGGACGGGCGGTGCCCGTGCCGAGGCGGATATCCGCCAGCACCGCATGTGCCCTGTGGCTCCTGTCGCCAGCGGGAAGATGGCTGTCGAAGTGGTGAACCGCCCTGCCTCTCTGGGCGATGCACGCTCTGTCACGTTTGCCCCTTCCACTGCCCAGCGTCACGAGACCAGGACGGGGCGCCGCCGCAAGCGTCACGCCGAGGACAACATCGACCTGGTTGCGCTGTTCCCCCCACGCCGCTCACGCCGCCACGCCCTCCGCAGGCCTCATGAGTTTGCAGTCCGCCCCAGCCGCTCCGACGCCTTGTTGCCTGACGACGCCCCTGTGTCGTCGCTTCTCAAGATGCTGCGGGCCCCACTCACACAGGCAGCACCCAAAGGCCGCGGTGCGGCCCACCGGCGCAGCTGCGTGCCAGGCATGGTTTCCAGCACCCCCGTCACAGGCGCCAGCCCTGCTCTGCCAGCCCCAGAGGATCGCGCCGTGGATGCGATGTGCGCCTCTACGCCCCATCCCCGCGAGCTCTCAGCCCCTGTCTCTGCCTACGTGGAGGAGGATTCGCCAGACGCCCCCTCGGCTGTAGATGACATCTTCCACTGCGGGCCTCCGTCCGCTAGCATCTCTCAAGAGCGTGCGCCTGTGCCGTCCTTTGATGACCTGCCGCAAGGTGGCCTCGACGGCATCTTCGAGCCAAATGTGTTCGATGCAATCGATGTGGTTGGCGGAGGTCCTGACCATGTTGCCGATCTTGTGGGGAGGAGCACCCTCAGCGACGTTGCTGGCAGCTACTGCCTGGACAGCCCCCAGCCCCCAGGGGCGTGGCTCCAGTGAAACCCCCCCCCCCCCCTCCCCCCACCGCGCATGCAGCTGGGTGGTGTTGTGCGGGCAGTCTCAAACTTGTTTGAACCCCCCCCCCCCCCTCATTGCTGTTCCCACAGATCTGCCTTGTACAACATATCTGGTGCAGTGACTACAAAAAGGACTAACATTGCGAGAAGGTGCTGGGAGATTTACTTTTCCATTCCCTCTCGACGATCAAACCCCCTCATTGCTGTTCCCACTTGCTTGCGTTAGGGCGGCTGGTCGGCTCTCTGCCCACCTTACCTTACCTTGTTCGATTTCGCAACCCCCCGCCCCCTCGACTCATGGCATGTCCTGTGCTATCCTTGCCTTGAACAAACCTCTTCTCGCACAGCCGCCTATTTCATTGTCTTATGGGCAGTGTGGCGGATGGTGTTACTTTCCCCCACACTTCTCGAAACTTGCTTTCTGCATGGGGGTGACGCATCTGGATTTTTACACGAGGAAAATCACACAGGGTTGCCGCGCCCGAAAATCCGGGTGTGGCATCCCTGGTATTGGAGACTCATGAATTCACCCCAGCCTCAGAGGCTGGGCCTCACGGCTGGGGTGAAGCCGACACATCTGTCCCCCCAGTATGTCCCCTGGATGCTCGAGTTGGGGAGACCTGAAGGTGGCTGCTTCGATGTTGAACGATTTAAATGAGTTCGTGCAACATTAGGGTCTAGACCCTCGTGAGCCTGAGCCCCGAGGCTTCCGAATCTTGGCCAGGACCCCGTGTTGCCGTGAGTTTGTCCATTTTGTTGCCAATTGTTCCTTTGCCCAGTGTTTCTCTTCTCTCGCGTGAGGCGATGCATCCTGTGCACCCCTGTACACTGCCCAAGATGGCTGCTGTCTCTTCTTTTTGGCCCCCAAATCAACGTGAATTGAAGGGGTCTAGAAGAGGGGGTGCCCCCTCCAATCACCACCACCCGTGTCTCAAAATTGTGAACCATCTCAACTCACAGTTCCCTCGGGGGAGGTGACCCACATCCATCTCGACAATCAAACCCCCTTCTCTCTCCAGCACCTCTTCCCATGCTGCTGCATCCTTGCCCCTCCTTCCCGCTGGGTGTCTCGAGTCCCAGGTATTCTGCCGGAAGTCCCCCTTTCCCCCTGCCCCACTAGGCCACTGACAGACAACTGCTACACACCCTCCCATTGTGCATTGATTCAGCTTGTACAGCATATCTGGTGTGGTGGCTACAAAAAAGGACTAACATTGCAAGAAGGTGCTGACTCTCGACGATCAAGCCCCCCCCCCCCCCCCACCCTGGCACCTGCATACCAAGTGAGGGGTGTGTGTCAAGACACTGTGCTTTTTTTAAAACCCTGTGCCTGGAATTTTGTCCAAAAAATATCACGTTTTCGCACAAGGCATAAAATGGTCAAAAAACCCGAAAATCGGGTTTGTAGGGTATATGTCCCCTGTCTGAAAATGCAAAATATGGCCCCGCAGGTGCCCCCAGAGTGATTTAAAATTGGAAAATCGACATTTTCCACCTACGGGAAATCCCCCAAAATAGGGGGTCCCCAGTCACGAACCCCAAAAAAATGTCCCGCGCGCCTCTAAGGCACTCTGGATTTTTATTATGTCATCCAGATGTCACATCTGGGTCCAGGAACACCGGTTTTTGGCCTCAGGAAGTCGAAAAATATGTGTGGAAATTTTTATTCCTGACCAGGATCCCCTAAAAGCCCGATTTCCCCTGTTTACACATGGGGGATTTCTTGCAACGCCCGCTCGTGTGCTGAGTGTGTTATCCGCGACGTGGATGCGGTCGCCCTCTTCCTCCCAGAAGCCACTGATCTTCCTCATCCAACTTCACCTCTGGATGTACGCGGCACGTGCTTGGGTTGTCCTGTCGCAGTGCAGCAGAAGGTCCCCTGTGCACTGCTGCCCAAGCCATTTCGGCTGCACGGAATACGCCACGCAGAGTAACGTGGTATCGCGTGACCAGCTCGTGAGGCTTGTGCCCCGAATCGAATCGATAGGCTGCGAGCTGCATTGCCTCGGTCAGTTGATGTCCTTGTGTGTGCATTTTTGTGCACAACAGTCCCTTGGGTATCTGCAGCGCAGGTGCCTGCACTGGACCAGGACTCCTGATTTGCCTCTGGCACTTGTGATCGGAACGGATGCGGCGACATGCCACGGTGCCCATGAATAGCCATGCCGGCACGAAAGTACGTTCACGACGGTTGATTACCATTGCCGCACTCTGTCAGAACCAAGGGTCGCAGCTCACCTGAACGCCCACCAGGCCCCCCAACAGGGGGTGAAACCAAAGGGTCCCCCCTGGGGTTTTTTGACCCAAAATTTTCGAATTCGACATGTCCCCGGGATTTCCACTATGTCGCAGATTTCGACCATTGGGTCAAGAAAACCTAAAAATCTAGGGGGGAGGTGCTGAAGGATTGCACTGAAAATTTTATCTAACTCGGTCAAAATTCCAGGCACAGGGTTTAAAACTATGTGCCCGTCCCCCCACGTTGTGCGCTACGTCGTTGTAGCGTTGGCCCACTCGTGTGCTTCTTTCCGGGGTCGGGTCAGGGATAGTGCCCTGTGTGGTGCCGTTTTTTCCCGCAGTGCGGGTGGGTTGCCGTGCGTCAACACGGAGACACCCCCCCCCCCCATTGGAAGCCAAAGTTTTTGTGTTGAGACGTATTCACCTGATATGGCAAAGGTCCTGCTCGTTAGATTTTTTCATCCACTTCTCGCCATTTCCCCACCCTCTGCCAGATCAACACCAGCCACAATGATGATGTGCCAGACCTTCGTGCCGCAGGGGCAGATGGCGCCGCTCACACAGGTTGCAGGTGTCGTGTCTATGGGGCAGGTGCCACAGCTGACGCAGGTGGTGCAGATGCCTTCCATGCAGCCCATGCCACAGCCGCAGCTGCAGTTGGTGCGCCCCGCGGTGTATGCGGTGCAGATGCCAATGCAGGTGCCGATGCAGATGCCGATGATGCCCGTCCAGCAGGCCGTGCAGGCCCCCGTTGCTCCTCCAGCTCCACAGAGCTGCCAGTCAGCCGGATTGGCACACCTTCAGGTTTGCGACCCCTTGACAAAGGAAAGGATGCGTGTTCCGTTTGACTGCATCAAGGAGACGTGTGGGATGGAGACACACTGCCAGTACATTCGGAACTTGATGAAGGGCGGGCCTGGGCATCTGAGGGATGTGCATCTCTGCATGCTGCACCAGAAGGGGAAGTGCCGCAGTGGGAAGAGGTGCAACCAGATCCACGTCGACAGGTCTTTTATCTCCGCGAAGCGGCAGTCCTTCGCTGCGGGAGAGAAGGCGGAGGCGTCCGCCCAGAAGCAGCCCGCGCGGGTTGCCCCGGGGCAGAGTCCCGCGGACAGGCCCAGTGTGGTGGCGATCTGTGGCAGCCACAGCGGCTCGAGTTGTGATGCCAGTGACAGCTGCTCCTCCGGGTCTGAGCAGATCGTGCACACCAATGCAAACCCTGTGCCTGTCACAAATGCTGGCAGGCAGCCCGCGGGCATGCGCCTGGCTGAGCCGAAGTGGATGGAGAACCTTCTTGTCTAGTTGCACAAGTAATGCCACTGTGGGAGAAGGGCTGGCTGGGTGGGCGCGTCGCGGTTGGTTGCCCGCGTGCAAAATAAATAAATAAAGAGAACCAGACAAATGCAACCACACAAGCAGCAGCAACAGCACCAAATAAAGCAGAAAAGAGAAACAATCGAGAGTATATCACATGCTCAAGTGAGGCCATGGTTTGCATGCTACGCGCCTGAGCCAAGCGCGGTGCCCGCAAGTGACACCAAGCGTTGTGGATATCCCCCCCCCCTTTTTTGCCGCATCTCAACCCACCCTATATTCACTCCCCTCACAAGAACTGCCTTGGGTGTCGGGATCAAGCCTTCTCAGGCACCCCTCTCCAAGTGGACACACTCTGAAGGGACACCATTGGGGGTCTTCGCTACGGTGCCGAAAGTCGTGCGTTTTTTTTGGTGTGTTTTTTCCCCGCCTTATTTCATGAGAAAACGCCAAACTTTGCCGAAAACTTGCTGAATGGCGAAGACCCCCCTGCCGTGTCTCCGTGATGCAGCCTCCCGAGACTGCGGCGGGCCACACAGACGGGTGTAAATACACGGAATATTCAAAAGGCGCAGGCGCCACGCGCCCTTTCTCTCTCCCTCTCTCGCTCTCCCTCGGATGCAGCATCGAAGCGGTGGGAAGAGAAATCGCTTTGTGCCACGACAGTCAGATACACTGCACACGTAGAGGGAGGAGGGGGGGCTACACGCGGAGGCTTCTCACGCAGCAGCCACCTACAAAACAAGCTCCTCCTTTCTCCCGCTCTCTCCTACGCTTGCAGTGTGAATATCAGTGAAAAGATAATCTGCTCCCAGCCCCACCCACCCATCCGTCTCGTTCTCTCTTTCTTTATTCTTTTCTATTTATCTTCCCTGTATTTTCTCTCGCCGCGTGTCGTCGGGATTCACTGGAAAGCGAACTTGCGTTGTGCATCACCCCACGATCTCACACACCGCGCCTGCAGGAAGTGCCGGGAACCGCATGCGGCAGACTGGCACACCAGCATCCTACAAAGCACGTTCGGCAGGTTACCGAGGGTTTTTTTTTCAGGAGCTCACTCTTATTTTCAGGAACTCCCGCACTCTTTTTACTTGGTCCGGACCCCCCTGGTTTCGGAAGGGGGCAGTCGAGCAACAAGTCTGGAACTGCATGCACTCCGGTTGCCGTTGTCCCCTTAGTGTGGGCAAGCGCTCGGCCCATGGCCATGGGGAGCGGGCTTCATTGGAAACCGATTCCGGAACCCAGAGATCTTGAATCAGATTTCTATTCAGTGGTGGAATCGTATTCCGGAAAGGAAGCCCGCGCGGCCGGGGTGAAACCCTCGCGGTTGTATGGCGAGCTCTACTCAGTCTTTGAGATTTCAGTTTCCAACCCTGTTTCACATTCATTTCACAGGTCAAATACCTCGAGTCTCCTGTGGCAGTGACACCCCGGGTAAGAAGAGATCAACCGCCCTTTTCAGGGCAAACATTTGGCTTCGTCAAGAAAAAACATCCTGACCCCCCCCCCCCCTAGGGCAGTGATGTTAGGATACGGTGGATACGTACCCGTATCCGTATCCGTATCCGTATTCAAATTTTCCAGAAATTGATAGGATACGGTCAGGACACGGTCCATATACTTGGTGGGGGAGTACAGACTTAGGGTACAGACGGGCACACCACACGAAGGCCGTCGCCAAGGCTGTCGCCAGGCGGTGCTGAAGACGGTGACGGGATCTGGAACCAATGCTGCACCAAGAATGCTCGTGGTGGACGTGGCGGTCAGGGGACGGTCAAGGGGACCAATGGGCGGAAGACGGTCATGTGTAGGTTCTGCAGCGGATTGAGTGCATGTTGGCCTCTGACATGAACCTGCTGCATCCCCCCTCTGGGAGGATCTGGGGATGGATCATCCGTGGCTGTGCCTCCAAGGGGGATGAGGAGGAGGGTGCACACCACACGCTGAAGGGACATAGCAGAGCAACGTGCCCGCTCCACAACGGGCACGTTACCCAACGACAAGGGCAGCTGCCCACACCCCCCAGCACCAGCTTACCTGGGCTGGGCCCACTTTGGTAGGCAGAGCGTATCCCGTATCCGTATCCGTATCCGTATCCCGATTTTGAAAAATCACCGTATCCGACCGTATTTCTACATCACTGCCCTACTGGGGGGGGCTAAATAGAAGGGGGTGGCCGAATAGAAGGGGGGGGTCTGGAAATTCGAAATCCAGAAAATTTTAGGCCGAATACAAGGGGGGGGGGTCTTGTATTCGGCGGTCCGTGAATTTTGGCCAATTTTCAAATTTTCAGCCTGTTTTTTCAGTCCTAACAGGCACCCCATGGTCAAAATGACCCCACTGCGATCCGCACGGAATCCAAACATTCAAAAGAACAGGGTTTTGGACACCAGTGTGGGGGTCCCTGCAGGTGGCTGACTCCTGGGAATATCCTCCCATTATCAGGAGCCAAACCAGACCCACATTTCATGGGTGAAACTTGACACCACCACCCACAAAATGACCCCACCACGATCCGCACGGATTCCGAAGAGTGCAATGGAAGGCGAAGATCGCGATTCCACGAGGTCACCTGGAGCAAAATTCGCCAAAATTGGGGAAAATCACGGACCGCCGAATACAAGACCCCCCCCCCTTGTATTCGGCCACCCCCTTGTATTTGGCCACCCACTGCAAAAATTGCCCAAAATTTTGGGTTTTGAAAACCCCCCAAAAAAGCGTTTATACGCCTATTACAAGGGGGGGGGGTCTTCTATTTAGCCCCCCCCAGTAGGGGGGGCTAATTCAACCCAAAAAACGGGAGTAAACCCCACTTTTTCAGGGAGCACCCCTAAACATGAAATCAATGCTACAAACCGACCCAAACCAGTCCAGAAACGTGTTTCTGGGGGGTTTTGGTGACCTGTGTGGCCCAGAGAGGCCCAGAAACGCGATTTTTTTCACTTGGCACAGATGTGGTACCAGATGTGGTACCTGAATGGCCCGAGAAAAACAGCCGGCGGGCACTCCTTTCTGCAGGCACTGCGGCTTGACGTCATATGTCACCATTGCATCAATGTAGTCATGATTGAGCCACTTCGATAGTGTTCCGCCCCCTTCACAGTTTGTAAGATCGGCAAGGTGGGTTTATCGTGGTTGGCGTGCCACCGTACCTTTTTCACGTACCCCAATGCTGGCTGGCACGACATGAACTGCGCCAGCCACCCCGGTGCATCTCCCGGAGGAGGGAGACGAGCTTATCCTTGAGAAGGAAAACGCTCTCGATCCGAGTGGCGCTCAGCTCACCAGCAGGTTCCCTGTCATTTGCCTTCAATTATTTGAGGGCGTAGCCGTCCCATTAGAATGGCAAGGGCCGCTAGTTGATTACTCTCAATGAGAGCAGGGCATCAATTGCTCACGTTGGGGGATATCGAGGTCGCTGAGTTATTGCCACCTCTGAATGGCGTCGGAACGGACAAACCCTCTGAGCAGCGTCCTGCTTCCGCCCATAGTGCGTGCCTATCATCTCCGGAACCTCAATCTACAAGGGATACCAACCTTCTCAGTGCAAACACGAGTGCACTTTGGCCTCTACCCCCACCTCGCGGTGCTGCTTGTCGCCCCTCGGTACATGGTGATGTTACATCGATCCGCGTCATCAAGTAGAGCTTGACCGATGAACCATTCGGTTGCTTCGACCACAGGTTTCGCTGTATGTTGCAAGCAGCCGCTGTAAACTGGCACAGCACCGGTACCACATCTGTGCCAAAAAATTGGAGACGCAAAAAATGAGCTTTCCGGGCGGAATTTGGGCCTATTTCGGGCAGATACCAGATTTCCGGCGTGATATGGGGTGTTTCTGGCCTTTTGGTGCCCTTGCGGGCCTCTCTGCGGCGAAGTTGAAAATTTGGGTTTACTCCCGGTTTTACACGGTGGGATCTTGTAAATTTTACATGTATAACTACAAGTATATACATGTATTATACATGTATAATACTTGCATGTCAACTATTATACATGTATAATACATGTATATGCCTGAAATATACATGTAAAATACATGTATATCAAGTAAAAATACAAGTATAATACTTGCATGTCAACTATTATACTTGTATTTTTACTTGATATACATGTATTTTACATGTATATTTCAGGCATTTACATGTATTTTACATGTATAATACTTGTCATGCAAGTATTATACAAGTAAAATACTTGCATGACAAGTAAAATACATGTATAATACTTGCATGACAAGTAAAATACTTGCATGCAAGTAAAATACATGTATTTTACTTGCATGCAAGTATTTTACTTGTCATGCAAGTATTTTACATGTATAATACTTGCATGACAAGTATTATACATGTAAAATACATGTAAATGCCTGAAATATACATGTAAAATACATGTATATCAAGTAAAAATACATGTATAATAGTTGACATGCAAGTATTATACATGTATTTTTACTTGATATACATGTATTTTACATGTATATTTCAGGCATATACATGTATTATACATGTATAATAGTTGACATGCAAGTATTATACATGTATAATACATGTATTATACTTGTAGTTATACATGTAAAATTTACAAGATCCCACCGTGTAGCCCCCCCCCCCCCCTAGGGGGGGTCAAATGCCACCCTTTTACGTGGACAAACACGATTTTTCAAAAAACCGGCGCAGAGGCCCCAAAGCCCCCGTAAACCCTCCAAACCCCCCCAGATCGGTCCGGAAACCCATCGAACCCCACTTTTCCACCATTCCGGGCACCTCAGGTGCCCGAATTGGGGTACCTAAATTTTGTGCCACCGTTTGGTACCGGACAGTGCCACTGTGTGGGAGGTTGGAAAAGAAAATGCCCCAACACACCACATCTGAGGGTTGCAATGCATGTTGCTTGCCAACCACGTCATCCGGTGGGTGTCAGGCGCTATGTAGGTGGCATTAGCCAGGTCTTCGATGAGTTCTGGCTTGTATATGTACCTCCCTGCCACCATGCACCGGGAGGCTGCCTGTAGGTACGGAACAAGTCCAGATGGTCGTGTGATTCCTGTGCAGCAGTGCTCCACAACCGGGATGTGTTGACAACGACTGTTGCAACACGAGCTGTACATTCCGGGAACACACGAAGTGCGCTGTCGTGGTACCCATTGTGCCAGAATTGGTAGTTGCTGCGGTCTACTTTGCCTGGCCCAAGAGCACTGGTACTGAACGGTGCAATATGCGTGGCGAGGTGAATACAACGGAAGCGCGCAAAGTCAATACAGCTCTCGGATGGCGGGTGGTGGTGCCACTAGTGTGTGACGTTCACTCGAGGATACAACGCATCACAATGAATCAGCAACCGTGGACCGAGTACAATACGCTCTCTGTGGCTGGTGTGGGGGACAAAGGCAGTGCCTGTGCCGCAGGCAGGGAGGTATATATACAAGCCAGAACACATCGAAGACCTGGCTAATGCCACCTACATAGCGCCTGACACCCACCGGATGACGTGGTTGGCAAGCAACATGCATTGCAACCCTCAGATGTGGTGTGTTGGGGCATTTTCTTTTCCAACCTCCCACACAGTGGCACTGTACGGTACCAAACGGTGGCACAAAATTTAGGTACCCCAATTCGGGCACCTGAGGTGCCCGGAATGGTGGAAAAGTGGGGTTCGATGGGTTTCCGGACCGATCTGGGGGGGTTTGGAGGGTTTACGGGGGCTTTGGGGCCTCTGCGCCGGTTTTTTGAAAAATCGTGTTTGTCACCCCCATTTGACCCCCCCTACCCCCCCCCCCCCCCCCCGCCCCCGTATTTTTCACTATCTCACCCCCCCCCCCCAAAGCCTTCCTTGAAGACAAGACTACTTCTATTTTTACTATTTCAATACCCCCCCCCCCAAAGCCAGGCCCAGGCGTTCGTAACTAAAAAGATTGCAGCGGGAGCAATGTTTTGTTCACCTACACTCCACGCCCCAACGTATCAGGTGACCAGAAGGTTGCACAAACAAAGCAAAATAAATCCGGCAACCCCCCCCCCCCTTTTTTTTGCGCACACGAGTTTTGCGCAGAAAGCGTCCTTCAATTCTGCCAACCTGTGATCAACACACCACGCCCTGAGTGAGGCAGCAAGAGGGTTGATGAGCGTACGGAAGCGTCACCACACCACAACGAATTCCAGGTCGCCGAGGCAGAGGGGAAAACTGAAGCGACACGTTGCATCAGGGTCTAGGCGAGTATCGAACCATCCCCACCCCTCTCTCGCAGCGATGATGGGTAGGATAAAGTAAACGGTAAAGTACAGAAATTACGCTTTTGAGGCCCCCTTTCAGGGCAGAGTAGTGTCCGAGATCGAATGCTGCGCTCGGCCTCGTGGCAATGTGCTGTGTGGGCCAAAAATTGGCGGCCTGAAGTGCGGGGCTGGTGGAGCAATCTACCAGCCTTCAGTGCAATCACCTTGCAGAGGACTGGCACTTGCGCCAGATCTATTCTATGCTCTACAGCTCTTTTGGTTTTATCTGTGTTTTTGGCGGTATCCTTTGAGAGGCCGATTATTATGCTGTTCTGGCGCAGTTCTTACGAATGGTTCCAGGGCACCAATCAATATTTAAAACAGCTTGTTACAAGTCTGTCTACACATGTTCCCTCTCACACAGGTTCAAGGTTTTATTTAGTGTGGAATACAGAGTGAGCCCTAGTGCTACCACCACTGTGGGACACAGTAGGGTAGCACATGACACCCATCCGTTGTCAGTTCGGCGCAGCCAAACTGGGGAAACTTTCTGTGCCTTTAGCTGGATTGTGCGGCCCCACTCACACCACTTCATCAGGCTAGCGAGTGGTGGACACAAACAGTGGGGTCTGCGTTCCAACAAAGCAACTTTCGGGCGGTAATCGGTTTGTTGTCCCGTTTTGCTGTCACTTCACGATCCAGCGGGGGCACAGATAGTTTTTGGCCGTGCCCCTCGAGCAGCCCTCCGGTTTTTTGCGCCTTCGGCTCGAAGCCCATCGTTTCCTGATTTCCTTTCATAAACAGTTTTTGTCAACATGCAACCCTACGGCGGGTCACCTTTCCGCGCCTTTGCGCTGGATCTTGCGACCCCACTTCGCACTGCTTCATCACCGGTAGTGTGCACAAAAAGTGTGGGGGGTCTCCTAAGAGCAAAGCAACTGGTCATTCACATTCTCATTTTTTTTTCGCGTGCCACTCTTCAAACTGCTATTTCAAGCCAACACCGGGATCACAGAATATTTCAATCCAGCATGGTGCAGGCTGTGGTTCACATTCTTTTTTCATGACTCTGTCCTTTTCAGGACCCATTCCAATTTCAGCGTGCGGGGGCCCTCGCTACGAGTCACTGTGAGTCACGAGTCGTCAGTTGTCAGCCAAACATGGCTGACTTCTCACTTTTTCTCACTCAGTCACACTTGGTAGCGAGGGCCCCCTGCGAATCTCTTACACTTCTGTGAAGAAGGGAATGCCCTGCGGTCACCCGAGGGTCATATTTACTCCAGCTTGCAGAAGAACGATGCGGCAGGTGGCATGGCGGCCCGATTCACTTGGCTCTATGCCTTGCCACAGACATCCTTTTTCAGGAAGAATCCACAGCAGACTGCGGTCAGTTGCTTTTGTTTGCCAGATTTGGAGCACAAACAACTGCCCCTTATTATTTTTGTTCCTTTCCGCACCTCGGCAGGGCATTTCTGTGCCTTCGGTGCTGGTCATCCGAGCAGGCTTTCACAGCGCAGCGCCGGCTGCTCCGATGTGGATACTCCGCACGCAACATCCGGATTCCGATTTCCATAAACAACTGTACTACCGCCAAACAAACCCTCCATCTCCCCATCTTTTTTTACTAAGACACGCCACATAGACCTGCTGCGCAAGCTCGCCCTACGACAAGTTTCGGCGATGAAGAGGAACGAAGTCGCGAAAGTAACGCAGGGCATCGTGTGACTGAAGTGTTTGGATTAGCACCTTCATGCCACTTCATAGGGTCTCAATACAGCCGCTGAGACACGAGTGTACGCTCAAAATAATAAGGCGACCGGAACTGTTCTCCGACAGTTGCTGGGCAGGGTGTCTTGTAAAGCGAAATGAGTACGATTTCCAAGCAGATCGAGACCAGGCAGGACGCGCACAGGCACCGGGCCTTCCCTCACACTCCACTTCCATTGCCCCCACCCCCACCCTCTTTTACGTTTAAATTCGCACCCTCCTCTCTCGGTGTGCGCTACGTTGCCGTAGTGTGTTTTGTTGGCCCACTCGCGTGCTTCTTTTCCAGGGGCAGTGCCATGGGCAGTGCCCCGTGTGTGTTGCCGTTTCCTCCCGCAGCGCGGTGGTGGCTGGCCTGTGCATCGACACGGAGAAACATCTCCACCGCAAAAAAGATATCAAATAGCAAAAAAGGGGTCCGTGTTGAGACCCTCAGCTTCGTGGACGTGGGCGTGGCCTTTTTTGATCAAATGAATCGATCTATCACCCCCCCCCCCTCTCCCCGATGGGACAGCCCTGTCGTTTTATACCTTGGGCGCAGGATGTTCGTTATCACGCGCGAAATCATGCAACATCTGCCCCTCGAACAAAGGGGGGCCTCAAGGGTCCAGACCAGGGTACTATTGGCACGGGGTTCGTAATGCCCGTTTAGACTCAACGTCGCGCCGGATGAGGTCCAGTCCATGCTCGTGTTATCTCGCTGATGCCGTTTGCTGAGGCAACGGATGAGGACCTGCAGGTTTGGTCACGGGATTGTCGAGTGCCGAGACAGAATGAAGGCTCGTAGTACATGCCTGTTTGGCTACAAGGGCCCATTTTTGCGGTTCGCAGTTTGGCCCTGGCCCGCCCCCAGCAGAGGTGGGCAGGCTAGTGGGCACATGCAAAATGGAGGTTTTGCGGCAATCAGTGAGTTCTTCGGTAGTTGGTGATTGACAAAGATGATGTGAACATGTGTCGGAGCCTGACTTGAACCCAAAACATGATCACAGACCGTCGACGATACCCGTTCTCGAGAAGGAAGGGCACGGTCACATGCGCTCGTTGGTCCTGTTCGGCAGGCACATGTCAAGGGGGGGTCTGGGGGGCGGAGCCCCCCAGCCACCGGAGGCCACGGTAGTGAACATTTGTCGGCCTCGTCCCCGAGTCCGCTTCATAATCGAACACCACATGCAGACAACGTGCACCTTGAGACAGCGCGCTCAAGAGGTTCATCGTCCTGGCACCTGTAGCAGGCCAGTGTGCTCTTGGCTTCGGCCTCCTCTGGCATTGACCGCCGCGGTGTCGGCAATAGTTTCTCCGATGGTCCCCAGCAGGTTCAGGTCTTCTTCTTTGGGATATTTCCGCTCCGTGCGAAGCGTGGTGGTATCAGTTTGTACGAGAGGGTGCTGCCCTTCTCCTTCAGAACCCTTTCCCATCCGAGGCAAAAACTTCCGAGAAACTTTTTTTTATTTCATTTCCTCCCCTTGGGAGAAATGCTTGGGAAAAGGGGACGAAATAGGCCCCCTTTTCTCCCAGGGCGAACGTCCTGCTTGGGCGTTGGGCTACAATGAAATGCAACCCCAAATGAACAATAAGGCTGCTGACTACCCCCCCCCCCCGATCACCAGCCTCTCCAACCAGGCATGTCGCTAAGCGTCGACCGTCGACCCAGTGATTTTGGGTTTCCCCCCCCATAAAAAAGCGTCGACCCAGCGTCGACCCAGTGGAACTGGGTTGACGCTTGGTCGAGGCTTGGAGCGTCGACACAGTGGAACTGGGTTGCCATTCAAGCCTGGACCAAGCGTCAACCCATTTATTACGCTGGGTCGACGCGAACCTAGCGTTGACCCGGTTACACTGGGTCGACGCTCACCAAGCGTCGACCAAGCGTCAACCCACTTTCACTGGGTCGACGTCGAAGAGAGTATGGTTTTGCAGGAACAGATGCTCACTACCGTGGCCTCCGGCGGCTGGGGGCTCCGCCCCCCAGACCCCCTGTGGCGTATGTCTCGTACTCAAGTCATTCGATTCCCACCAGGTCAGGGAATCCAACCACTCCAATAGCCTCAGGGACGTAGCCAACTCACACAGAATCTGTACGCCCACAATGAACAGATGTTCACTACCGTGGCCTCCGGCGGCTGGGGGGCACTGCCCCCCAGACCCCCCATCTCGCGTGCCCGTCTCGTAACCAAGTCCTTGCGCTTCAACGGCCCTGGCATATCAGGGGGTAGCGTCGAAATCATGGTCCCGAAAGCCATTTTTTGGGTTTCCTCCGGCACCCGAGTGGCGCGAGCGGGAGAGGAACCACGGAAGGAACCCAGCGCCTCACACCGTGCCCACCTAGTGGTCCACTGATGGGGAAATGAGGCAACAACACGAGCGCGCGCGAAGCGCGCGCGAGAAAAATTTGCCCCTAGTGTTTTCCCCCCTGATCCCCCCCCAAAACAGGAGCGTCAACCCACCAAATCTCCAAAATCGAAAAGTTAGCGACAGGCCTGCTCTCCAACCACCCCAACCCAATTGTATGTGCTCGTGTGTGTGTGTGTGTGTATGTGATGACCATGTTGTATACGGGGAGTCCTGCACGGATCATTGCCCACTCCCCGCCCATCCCTACGGTTGCTGAGGAAGCGGAGGAGTGGTCTTCGTTACGACGTCGAAACTGGTGCGTTGTGTTGGTCACTCCTTATTCTGTTTAGAGGGGGAGCACCGCCGGACTTTGTTCGAAAGAAATAAACTGTCGATAGCGAAGACCCCCCTCCCCCCTCAAACACCAGAGGGAGCAGGGGGCATTGCAAGAAGGTGCTGGGAGACTTGCTTTACCATTCATTCTCAACGATCAAACCCCCCCCCCCTAGTGCAGTGAGTGAATCAAACGAGCTGGACGATCTTCTTTTTGATATGACACATCGAGGACATCTAGTTCGGTGTATCCCAGCCTATTTTTTTTGGGATGAGCTTTCTGTGCTCGCTCTTGCTTGGATCTATGGCAAAATAATTAAATAAATGCCCGACCCACTCCTGCTGCTTCATCAGAATGGGGGAGCGGTGCTTACAAAGAGTGGGTTGCATCTGTGTTCCGCCAAATCAATTGCCAGAAGTAGGGAGCCTCGCCACCAGATGTGACTGAGTATACATAGCAGATCTTGGTTCTCACGGAGTGGGCTCCAAGGGCACTCCGAAATGCCAGCACGCTACACCAAACGACAATACGACTGAGTCAGTCAGCGAGAAGAAGTGAGCCACAGCCCCACTTCCCCTCACCGACTGACGAGTGGCTGGTAGCGAGACCCCCCAATGGATCATTTGGTTTGTTGCCACGGTTGTTTCTTCTTTTTTTTTGCCGCCGATCTCGCGGGAGAGCGGGCCACCGACAGTTGCCACCGCCAAGCTAGTTTCCACTCTTTCCCACACCGCCTTTCCCATTTATCTGTTGTTCGTCTCCCCACCCCCCCCCCCAACAAGCTCTGCTTGTGATTTGAGTAAGACCCCGCCCGGAGAGTCTGCGATCTGCAACACTGTAATAAATTGCAGTAAAGTCAGCACGGGACACTCCCCTCCCCTTTGCCACATCACAGGCCCAAGGGGCTTCTCCCGCAAGTTTTCTATTTCTAGGCTCCTCGACCAGTGTTTCACATGGGCTGTGTCACAGTGTGGGGGGGGGTGAACCTTTTGAACGGGCGCCTCCACGTGGCGAACCCCGGTAACGGTGAGGGTAGAGACCGGCGAAGATCCGTTCATTTTTCCGCTGCGTGCCCTATTTCAATACAGCGGGGGGCCCTTTTTCGCAGCTTTGAGCGTTATTGATGTTGTGGTGTTTGTGATTTCCCTTTTACCGTGGTGCACGCAACAGCTGGCGCTCGTCGGCTCGCAGGTTACGAGGCAATTGCTAGTCACACTGCTTGAGAGGCCTTCGGGCATTCGTTTGCTAGTAGCTTAGCTACACTTCTTCACTCCGTCTGAGGGGGCGGGTAGGGGGCTGCCATCAGCCCCCTGCCGTCCTGTGGTGTGTGCCCTTCTAGCTTCCATTTTTAAATCTAACACCGGTGTGTGTCCCGTGTGTCTTTTCCCTTCCCCACCCCCACACACGCATGCCGGACGGACGCTGGATAGCCTGCTCGACAGGCTAGCTCGGACCTGTGGCCGACGGGCCGGGGTCGGACCTCGTTCGGTTCAAACCCAACTAATGTGTCACAGTGTGGGGAATCAGGTGTTGACCCAGACTAGCGGTCGAAGGGGATGTTGTACCGTTACGCCATGTTGGCACTGTTGGTCGGGTCTCAAAGTCCAGAGCTGCAGCAGGGGGGATATAAAAAGCAGCAGGCCCAAGCTCTTGGTTGAGGGAGTCGCTGTCTCACCTCAGCGACGCCTTTATCCCCTCTTGCATATCTTCAGTGCTGTGCACACAACATGCACTCCCGCACTTTCTCCAGGATGTCTGGAGAAAACTTTGTCATTTTGCCTGCACAAACATCAGCTTGCGAAATGTGTCATCTGCTGCCCCCGGATAAAGTGCTGTCAGCTTGTGCAGGAGAAAGAGTTGTTCGGCTGCAGCGGTGCCAATAGGCATATTGACATGGCCCCGATGCCCGCAGTGCTGTGGTGTGTGTCGCCATGCTGAAGAATATCGAGAATATCCTTGAAACAGTGACGTCGCCTGGCTGATCCATCGGCACCTTGTCCCGCCCCGCCCCGCCCCCCCCTCTCGCACACATCTGCTGGAGAGGGCAGGCACAGCTCCGCTCAACCAAATTCTGACCAAAAGCAAAACAGTGCCGGTGCATCATCGCAGGGTTTTGCAGCTCCCTCGACGAAGGGGAAGACAAAGAACAGGAATTGAACAGAAATGCCGTGCCCATGCCCCGGCACAGGCCACAGCGACTCAGCCCAGAACTGCATCCACTGTATCGCTCAGTATACTGCGATACGGTGGTGCGTTCCCTTTTTTTGCTGACGCACATCGATATTCTTTCCCCACGACTTTGTTTGGCTGGCCAGTGTGTCAACTGGCCTATTTTCTCTTTGCCAAACACGCATTCTTTCCAGTATTTGTAGGGGGTGGGGGTGAAGGGTGAGGTGCTCTTCGATGTGGCGCCGAAAGTGGCGCGTTTCGGTGCATGTCTCACCCTGATGAAGGGTCTTGGTGAGGAAAGCAAACTACCGAAATGTTGCCAAAAAAACACAAAGCTTGCCAGAAGAACAGCGAAGATCCCACCCTTCCCCACCCCCTACCTCCATCACCATCCTCCCCACCCCTCCTGAACCAACAACAAAAATCATGTGCTCTATCTTACTGGCAACATGGCTCCACCCGCATGCTCCAACTGTGACCTTCTCATACTCGACATTGTCGCAGACACAAGATATTGGGTTGTGGGGGGGGGGGGGGGAGGGGAGTGAGGAGCGCCTCTGCTGCCCGGGCATGTTATTTTTTTCTGGCAAACATCAGCGTTTCTTCTTGCAGATAAAAATAATGTTGGAGAACTGCCCAGTGTTTTTTCCATGCCGGACGGGGGGGTACAAAGTACCCCCCCGGCGGGGCCAGACCCCAAATGTACCCCCCCGGGGGGGTACATTTTTTAAACTTGTTCTGTACTGAGTAAGGGGCACTTTTTGGCACGTAGGCCGCCGAAAAAATATACTATGGCTTCGGGGAGCCCAGCTCTTTCAAATAACGACACTTTCTGGCGGAAAAGGTGTGGGTGGTGGGCCCGGGTGTGGGTCGGGAGGGTGGCCGACTACATCCAGCCTGAGGGTCCCTGTCTGAAGGGGACCCTTCTTTACCCCGTCCACCTGGCTATCAGATGTCCGAGCCGTTCAGTGCAAGACTCATCTACACTACAATGCCACACACGTGGGCAGAGAGTGAATGCAGGGACAGGTGTGCATGCACGGGCCGGATCTCAGAAGCACTGTTGCACAAGCACCTCCAGACATCAGCTACCCGAAGTGCAATGACTTCAAGGACCGCAGGGAGTACGACGGGAGGGGTGTGGGGCTAGCGCCAGCCACTTTTCTTCGGCAATTGCTGACCCCTTCGTGCCCAGTAAGACACAACCAAGCCAGCAACGTGACGTTCGCCTGTGACGACCAACCCCTCCAACTGACCTCGACCGGTATCGTGCCATCAGTTCGTTGAGACGGTCCCAAATCTGACCGCTGTATCAACATACAAAGCCCATGGGAAGACGTCTCATTGCGGTTTTCGGTGCCGGGGACGGGATAACTGTCACAGAGCTGGCACAGAAAGCCGCACAGCGTCAGATTACTGCCAGAACACTGCAAATGAAGCCCTTTTCCGGACACACCATACGCCTTAAAAAATGTACCCCCCCGAATCCCGATTTCCGGAATCCTGGAAAAAACACTGACTGTGCTAAAAAAAAACGGCGTCGCGGTAGCAGAAAAACCATCCTCTGTGGATCACGTGCGATATATCTCGTGCTGTGACATGATGTCAGAGCAAGGCAGCTGTGAGCCCTGCAAGGAGGGGGTGAGGGGTGGGGCAATCAGCACTCCGCGTGCCTTCATCCCTCACGTTCATCACGTTCATCAAAAGTGTTGGATATATCACTCAACGTGGCTTCAGTTGTGTTCCTGGGTGTAGCAGAATGATGCCTGGATGCTAAAGTGCACCTGGTCTTCTCGTGACATGCAATGCGAATCGTCTTTCGTGAAGCCGCTCTGTGTATGAAATGAAAAACAAAAGCCCCCCTCCCCCCATCCCCGGGGTTTGTAGGTTAGGTTCAATCTTCCAAATTCCAGGGATCATTTGTTATTGCTAATGTTTGTTACCACCATTGCCTACCCACCCACCCCCCCCCCCCCGAATAAAAGGAAACAGGGAAAACGCCCAACCAACCCTCTCTTTTTTATGCCCGTATTTGCTGAACGAAACGCACCTCCTGTTCTGATCTTTCCCACGAGCCACATGTCTCACTACTTTGCGCCCCCTCCACACGGTGGACAGGACGGCTGGGATGTCCCGCATGGGATATCCCAGCCGCCCTGGCCACCGCGCACTGGGCGCGAGACATGCAACTTTCCTAAGAACGAAAAGAAATTTGAACCGAAACTATACCTGCACGAGGGGGTGATAGCCCCGTCGGGGCGATGCAGCGTCTGATGTGGTCGAAGTACAGTAGTCAGGTGGGATGACCTGCCAGGCTTCAGCACAGAGGACTGGTCCTCGCATGTGGTGAGCCCTCAGAAGCGGGTCAGTGGAAGAGAGGCGGCGACACAAATCAAAACACAAAAAAATTTGCAAGATACATCAATAGGGGTCATCGCAGGGCGTGCTAAGAAGTATGAAAAAAGATGGATGCCTGCAGTGTATCAAAGTGCATGCAAATAATATTACGTGGAAGATGATACAGGTATGATGGCAACCGTCATGTGTCCTGACTCATTTCCTTCAGCGTTGTGTGCGATGCTCGGGAAAAATAGCAGAAAACTTTATGGGAGCTTTCCCTCGGAAATTCAGAGAGGTGATCAAAGGCGAGCTTGCCTCACCAAAATGGTGTTGGCACACACAGCGCGGCACATCGCTAAAGGCATCCCAATGAATATGCAGGGAAGATGCCACGGACCACGGACCATATCTTCTTCTCACCTCCGCCGCCCCTCCACATGACCTTCCTCCATTTTTATGTCACATACAAGCCACCTCACAAGCCATCCCAGAGAACAACCGAACACCGCTATCTCCCACCCCCCACCCCACCCCCCGTTCTTTCCGGTCTTCCCCCAGCTATATCTGACCTCGCTACCGTGATCTCCCTCCTGAAGAGACTCCCCCCCCATATCACCACCCACTGGGAGACTTACTTTTCCGTTCACTCTCGACGATCAAACCCCCCCATATCACCACCCACCCCCCCCCCCCCCACCCCGACCCTCCGTTTTCACCTTTTTCGTGCCGACAAGTTAGTGTCTCGTTTGGTCGTTCCAGCCGTGACTGACCTGGCTTCACCTCGTCTCCAACGCCCATGTCACGAAGGAGGGTGCGTCCCGTTGGTGGGCCCGCCCTCTGTCCTTCCTGACGGCTCTGCCTTTTCATCAGTGTCACCTGTCAAACAGTGGGCACATCGACGCTCCTCGGAATGTAATGGGCCTGAATCAGTTCTCAAAGGCACTCACTCCAGCAGGAGTTCCCCCTTGGCCCTCCACAGGGTGCCTGAGAGCCCTGGTCAGATTGCTTCGTACATCAAATGGTGACA
Organism: Rhynchopus euleeides; assembly: GCA_963210315.1. Classification (NCBI taxonomy): domain Eukaryota; phylum Euglenozoa; class Diplonemea; order Diplonemida; family Diplonemidae; genus Rhynchopus; species Rhynchopus euleeides. The sequence continues at coordinate 1,039,758 of OY723246.1, forward strand.
TCTGGAACTGACCTGGGTCAGGTGCCTCTCCGGCTTCAGGGGGAGATACATGCCAGGGGAAACGCAAGGGACAATCAGGCCTTTCGTTGCCCTGGTCAATGTTCCCGCCTGGCCCCCGCGAATTTCCCCCCGACTTCGCTTGACTCGGCCGAAAGTCAAAAGGGAAAGTCAGGGCGCTCGGCGGCCCCCCCCCCCCCCCCCCCCGGAAATCCCGCCTGACGCAGGCCATATCAGGTGTATGATACTTGCCTTTATTTTCACCAGCAGGACCTCCTGCGTGTTTCAAAACGCTACCGGGGCGGCGCTTCTGGGGACCAAGAAAAACCCCCCGTAGACGGTTGCGGTGCGTTGCTTTGCCCGGATTTTTTTTCTTTCACGCATAAATACAACCAGGGTATAAGATAGACTTTTTTTCTGGCGCCGTTTTCCGGTTTTTCTGGTTTTAAAAATTTTTCGCGCGCGCCTTCGGCGCGCGCGACCCGCGCAAACCCTCCCAGAATCTGAGAGGGCCCGGTGCCTGCGCGCGTCCTGTCGTACTGAGGCTGCTTGGTGGGGCAGGCGCAGCAGCTGCTTTGAAAGTTTGGACTCTCGGCCAAAAAACCGGTCTGGTGCAATTTTCAGGGGGGTCTGGGGGGCGGAGCCCCCCAGCCGCCGGAGGCCACGGTAGTGAACATCTGTTCCCTACAGTCTGGATTCGCTTGTAAGTAGGAAGGCTTCGCTGTATCGCAGCCCGGCCAGCAGGAGATCACTGGTCCTTAACCTTCAGGGTGGAGGAGGGCGGGGGAGCGACCACTCGTGACAGGTGTGCGTTGTGGGTGGAGTGGGTGCACGACAGACCTTGTCATGGCCAAAGGGTCCACGAGATCTCTGCACACATTCCGTTATCGAGGAGATGGGCACCTAGCTGTGACGACAGGCAACAAACAAATCTCATCTGTTAGTTGCCCCCAATAGGCTTGGCGACCTTCAAGACTGCTTGAAAGACGTTCGTGTTCTCGTCTCAGCCCTCCAGACAAGCAGATCTGTCTCGAGTTGGTGGGCTGTCGCCATGTATTCGATGGCACCGAGTGACGCTGCACAGAGGCAGACGACACGGTGAACTCCAGCGGAGGTTACCCTACCTCCGCTGGAGTACACCGTGTGTCTCCCATGAGTCTCAACTAGCGGGAGTCTGAGCGTAAATTAGCTGGAAAATAGACTCCCGTCTCCAGTACAGACTGCAGTCTTAGACTCCCTCTTAGACACTCGCTAGGGTGGCTGGAGTCCACCATGTGTGCACCTTCAAACAGAAGAGACCTGCATGACGAGGGCATCACCACCCACCGGGCCACCCGCTAGGTCCATTTTTTCTTCTCCGCTTCTCTGCCTTCTTTGGACTATTTGAGCTCTGTGCGGATCACGATGGGGTCACTTTCTATTTTTTTATGGCGTTTTTTCTGACTGTTTTACTGTCCCAAAGTCACAAAAAAACCGCCAAAAATGAGATCGACCTTTTTTTTTTCCAGAAAACCGGGAACCGGGAAACCCTGGTTTTGAAAACCGGAAAACCAGACCTATCTTATCCCCTGATACAACCCACCCCTTCCTTTGCCACTTTGTTCGCCGCCTATCCTTTTCAGCACTCATCTCACCACCGCCCTCCCCTCACTCCCCCGCCCTATCACCTCCCCTTTCCTGATGATACTGCACCTCCAAACACAAAGTCAGAGAGACACAGGGCACTCTGGCAACTTGGGAAAAAAATCCGCGCCCTCCACTATTGGCGAGTCATATTACAAGTGGCTAACTTGCCAGGTTGCTCGCTGCACAAAAGCTTACGAGTAGTGCCCATTTGCTGGCCCCCAACTGCTGTCGCTGTTGGTAAATCCTGGCGCTCTAAGCCAAACTGGTGCACATCATGACCCATGGGCATGGCGGGCACTTCTATGTGGTGGTTTGTTTCAGCCGACTCCGATTCAAAAAATGGCTTCACAACTTGGGATTCTTTTACTCCGCCAACATAGGTATCTCCAGAAGTGCCTGGTTCACCACATTCCTCTGATTTAAAACCTCGGGCCAGTGTAAGTGCCAGTCATGAGGGGGTATGGTGAAAACCCCTGTGCTGTGCACCGTGGCCCTGACAGACAACTGCCACACACCACCCTCCGTTGTGCATAACACCGCCTTGTGCACCACATCCGGTGTAGTGGCCACAAAACAAAAAGACCAACATGCAAGAGGGTGTTGGGTAAATTGCTTTTGCCATCACCCTCGGCAACCGTACCCCCCCCCCCCCCGACGTGGGTTCAACTAACACGACAGCGCCGACCCCCTCCGCCCCTCCGCCCCGCTCCCCACCCCCTCTTGTTTTGATCTGTTCCTTGCCAGGCCACACAACTGCAAACAACCACCACCACATGCCACAGGCCTACCTGGTGGCCACCATGGCATTTGCAGCCGCAGCGTTCGCCATCTGTGCGCTTGGTGGCGAGCCACAGTGCCCTCCATCGCACCTCGAGTGCTACAGCACCGTTGGCGATGCCTTCTACTCTGGCTACACGGGTGCGGCGTGGGGTGATGCGGAGAGGGACGCGGTGTGCGACATCGACAGCTGGAGGGAGAAGGAGAAGTGCAACACCGACTGCCCGCTGCAGCTCCGCATCACGTCGCCGGTGGAGCTTCAGGCTGTGACGTGTGTCTCCGACAACACCTTCACACCGTATCAACCCAACGCGCATATCGACCTGGGCCATCCGCTGAATGGGAAGGTTGTCGAACTTGTCGCTGCCGGCGATAACTCAGACAGCCCCCATCGCACCGGGTGTGCTGCAGCGTCTTACGAAGGGAAGAACTTCACCTCGAAGATGGCCCTCATCAGCAGGGGGGACTGCTACTTCCGCAACAAGTTCTTCCACGCCGCCGCCGCCGGGGCAGCACTGGGTGTGATGGTGAACCACCGAACGGACAACTCCCTGGATTCGCAGACCCTCAACATGGTGGGCGACTCGGGCGGCTTCCCCAACACCCCAGCGGTGTTCGCCCCGAATCACCTCGGGGATGTGCTGTTCGAGGCACTCGACGCAGGCACCGTCGTGAAGGGCATGCTCCTCCTGAAGTGCGACCAGGAGGTGACACCCCGATCGGAGTATGTGACGGACCACTGCCCCGACTCGAGATTCATCGCGACAGACCTCTGCGCGCACAAGGCTGTGGAGGAGGACAGGATATGCGTCACATGCCCTCTCGAGGCAGGGTACACTTTGGGGAACACCTTGGGGAGCATGTGCCTGTGGGGGAACAGCCTCAAGCCGCGGAGCGAGAAGAACTTCCTCCAATACTCTGCGGCCCGCAGCCTCCCCCACACCCTCGGCAATGCGGTGCTGGCTTCCAACCTGCCCACCGGGGGATGCGACCAGTCGGACTACACCGGGCTGTCTGGAGCTGCTCTCGTGATCCCCTTCCCCACGCAGTGCCTCCCCTTCGAGGCAGCCCGCCGCGCCAGCAGCGCCGGCGTTGCCGCGCTCATCCTGATGTCCTCACCAAACGGCAGATCCACCGTCTTCCTCGATGGGATGTCCAGCTTCGTCGGCATCCCCATCCACTCCATCACACCCACCGACTCGGCGGACCTCCTCCGCCACGCAGAGAGTGGCGCCGTATTCCGCACCAACCCTTCGGCTGCCCCCATCGGCTACCAGATGGGATCGCTGCTCCTCACCAAGGGAATCCCACCTCCGGTGCGAAACCTGAGCACCTCGACCCCGACACCAGGAGCCGCCACCCCGATACCCCCAGTGGCGGATGTGTCGGGGCCGTCCATCCAGGCCACCCCCGTGGTGGTGGTGGGCTTCGTGCTGCTGGCCGCCCTCGGCTTGGCAGGCGTGCTCCTCTTCCTCTACCTAAGGCGGACGGCGGTCAGCCTCACCGGGCTTGTGGAGAGCGAGGGGGGGCTGCGTGTGCCGCTGATGACTGCCTCCATGGCGCTGTCCCTCTCCGTGCTGTTTAGCATCGCTGCCGTCGCGTTTGTGTTGGTGCACACTGCTGGGAGAGCCGCCACAGATGAGGCCAGGTCCAATGGGAGGTTTGCCTCCCAAGCGACGTATGAAAATGCGACGCAGAATATCCAGGAGGCGGCACAGCAGCTCCGGCAGTCGATGATATCGCGCATGAAGCTGGGCTTGGAGAACCTCCTGGACTCAGCAGAGCTTGCGGTGCAGAATGCGGCAGACCTCTATCTGGATGCCGACGGGACGTGGGATGTGTTCGACGCACACTTCGACTCCCTGGTGGAGCAGTCGCGTGCGACAGGCTTTGCCCTCTCCGTCCTGACGCCTGAGGGGTTCTTTGCCTACCGCGGGTCCTCTGAGGGGTTTAAGAATGACGACAGGTCGGATGCGAAGCGGCTCGATGGCCTGCCACACATCAGCGTGACGAACGACGCGTCACTCTACGGCTTTGCGACATATGACTACAGCACTGCGAGGCTTATCAGCGAGCTTTGGGCGTTGTCCTCCCGCTCGCAGTTTGACCCCAGCACACAGCTCTCGGGTGAGCCAGGTGATCCGTTCCGATTCACCCGCGGGGCTGGGTTGCAGTCGAAGACGTGGTATATTACCAAGCAGGAGTATTATCAGAAGCTTCGGAATTCGCAGAAGCCGATCAGCGTGTTTACCCCTGTGTACAATAGGATGGGTGGTTTTGTCGGGAGTGCGGAGTGCCGTGTTTCCTATGCCACCGTCAGATTGCAGGTGACCCGGATCGCAGGGAGCGATGGGAGTGAGGCCACCGCAGCCGTGTTCGACACCGAGTCGGGGCTCATCCTGGGCACCAACGTGCTCCCCCCGGACATCTTCAAAAGGCAGGTGCAGGAGGTGTCGCTGGAGGCGCTGCGCGACGCCTTCCAGCTCCACGACTCCCCCAACATCGAGCTGCGCGCCCTCTACACCTTCCTCAGGAAGAACCCCCTGGGGTCGGGCGGGCTCCGGGACACCGACGGCATGCCTTACACCACAGGCGCCTTTGATCAGGCGGAGTACTTTGTCCACCAGAGCCAATACGTCGCCCGCCTGGGGGCTTCCTTCGATGGACTCGGCGTTGCGGATCACAGCGGGAATGCATACGCTGCGGAGATGCGTGGGGGGTCACCGCAGCACATCAGGATCGACCCCGACCTGCAGCAGGGTGTTCTGAGGTTTGACGGGTCTGCCGTGCTTCACGTCTATCAGAACATGACGGAGGATGTCCCGGTTGTGAGGGACACGCGGGCCAGCCGCGCCGGGGAGCCGTGGCGCAGCACCGAGGCGATGTACAACCTCTCGATGCAAATTCCAGACCGGTCTGGGTTTCCCACCGGCAAGCGCTGCATCGGGTATGACTCGCGCGTCAGACAGGACCAGAGCGTCTGCATGCTCCGCGAGGTGTTTTACCTCACCTCCTTCTCCATGGCATTCCGCATCCGCTCCGATGTGCATATCCCGGCAAACGCCTCCAACCCGCCAAGCCTGTTCAGCACGACACGCGTCGGGGAGGCCGTAATGCGCTTCTTCGCCAACGGCAAGCTCTCCCTCGGCATCCTCACCTACAGCTGCCGTGCTGACCCCCTCCCCGGCGGCCTCCCTGCAGGAGAGTGGCACACCATCACCGCCGTGATAGATTATGAGACCCTCACCTGCTCTGTGTATGCCGATGGGGAGTTTGTCAGCTCGGGAACCATCCGGGGGAATTTTGTGGGGCGGTCAGCTGCGACCCTCGAATCCAGCCCGCTGTATGTCGGGCAGCAGTTCCGCGGGGTGATGGCGGAGGTTGCGTTTGTCAACATCAGCATGTCCCCTGAGGAGGTGCGTCAGGCCCATGCGACAGGCGAGGCACGCCGTGTTGTCCCCAGCAGGATGTGGTTTGCAGATGTCAGCAAGATCCAGCGCGACACCGCAGGGGGCGTGGAGGGCATCGACTGGGGGATTGCAGTGCTCATCCCACGGGAGTCCATTATGGGGCGTGTCGATGCGAACAACGAGGCTGTTCAGCTGAACCTTGTGATGCAGGAGAGGGTGACATCCCGCGAGTTAGATCAGATCGTGAATGAGAGCGTGATCATCCTCTGCGCCATCCTGCTGGGGAGCGCCCTGCTCTTCATGCTGTTCAATATGCTGCTGACCCGCCCCTTCGCCTCCATAGCCTGCGCGATGAACAGCGCCGCCGTGTTCAACATCGAGGAGATCCCCGCAAAGACCTCTCTCATCGCAGAGGTGGATCTGATGTTCGCAGCGACACGTCAGATGCTTGAAAACCTTGAGAGCTACCGGCCCTACCTCCCGGACGCCCTGTTTCAGAATATCCAGTGGAATGGGCAGAACGGCAGCGGAGGGAAGGAGAACGTCACGGAGGTCACTGCTCCAGGCCTCCGATCCGGGTTTGTCGCAGTCGTCTTCACCGACATCGAAAATGGGGCTGAGCTGTGCGACAAACACGGGGATGCCATGAAGGAGGCGATCCGGACACACCACGCCGTGATGCGCGAGTGCATCCAGCTCCACCAGGGGTATGAGGTGAAGGTGATCGGGGTGTCCTATATGGTTGCGTTTGAAAGCCCGCGCTCCGCGGTGGGGTTTGGCCTTGCTGTTCAGGAGGCTCTCTTTGCAAGCGACTGGCCCAAGGCCATCCTCACAGACAACCTCTGCCCCGCCGACAAGCAGCAGAAGTGGAAGGGTCTCCGCGTCACGATGGGCATCAACTTCGGGCAGGCCGACGTGGAGTTCAACGATGTCAGCGGCAGGCATGACTACCACGGCACCACGATCAACAAGGCGGCACGCCTGCTGACCAACGGGGTCTCGGGTGCGGTGACCATCTCTCAAGAAGTGTTGGATGAGCTGGTGCACACCCACGAGCAGCCCCCCGAGCAGAGGCCCGGCAAGAGGTCCTCCAAGACCTATGAACCATGCCAGAACTACCTGGGGCTGGCGGTGCCGGCCACCCTGCTGCCCATGGGGTCCCTGGCCCTGAAGGGCATCATTGAGAAGTGCTTCATCTCCGTCCTGCTGCCGGAATCACTCGTCGACCGCACCCCCGCCGTGAAGGTGCAGATGGAGGAGCGGCGGAAGGCGGCGTCCACGCTGGACGAGAGTGCGAGGGGCACCCCGGTCCACCCCATGCATGCCGTGCATGCGGGCCGTGTCAGCTCGCATGGGTCGACGGTGACGCGCTCCAGTGTGGGCGGCGTAGGGATGGACAGGGTTGTGAGGTCGCGCCGCCCTGCAGGGAAGTTCCAGAAGAAGGGGTTTGTCGCGATCGGCAAGACAGGCATCACTCTCGACGTTTCACTCGACAACCTGGATGCGATGCAGCTGGCTAACGATGCCATCTTCAAGGTGATCTGCTCCGTCGAGCGCAGCGAGGGGTCTGTGATCTCCGTGCTGGCCTGCACGGTGTTCGTGGGGTGGAACACCGCCAAAGCCTGCCAGAAGCCCCTCGATGCGGCGCAGCGCTTCCTGCGTGTGATCCACACCTCGGCACGCGAGAGGGTCGAGCTGCAGAACGCATACAACATCGGGATTGCATCGGGGCAGGCGCACTTCGGGCATGTCGGAAGCACCCTGCAGAAGTTTGTGACAGTGCTCTCCCCTGCCGTCAACCTCGCAGGCAAGCTGCAGTCGACGGCAGCCGACCTGCGCGTGTTCTGCCTGCACAGTGCGCTGCCGGAGGTGCTGGAAGGGCGCAGCATGCGGGGCGAGCCGCGCATGCGTGCTCTCTGCAGGCAGGTCGACGCGTGGTCGCTGCTGAACCACCCTTCGGAGTCCCTCGCGATCTACCAGGTGCGCACGGAGCTGGATCTGTACCGCTGGGACTGCGGCGAGGGTGAGGCGCAGAGCCCTGAGGAAGCCTGGTGCTGGTCAGACGAGTATGAAGGTGCGTTCCAAATGGGTGACTACGTGCGTATCAGGGAGACCGCACCCAACGACCATCTCCTCCAAAAGGTTGCACGCAACCTCGAGAATGGCGACCGCTTCAGGGAGGCATTCCGGCTGTAAGCGGTGGAGAACAGGTGAGGGTGTTTGGCGTGTCTCACGGGAGAGTTGTATGTGTGTCTGTGGTTGCAATGCCTGGCTTTGGCGGCCAGCACCAAAAGCACCCCCCCCCCCCCAACAGGAAGAAAGCTTTGTTCCGATCGTTCAAAATCTATACGGTGTCTGCCACTTCCCGATCATCTCATACACCTGTCTGGTTGCCATCGATGCCACCAATAGGCAAGGCGGGGACACCACAATCTCCACCCCCCTCTCGAGCATCCACGACACAACCTGCATAACGAGTGAAGGGCGATTCTTGTGATCCCTTCTACTTCGATTTCACTACCCCCTCTTGACAATCAACCCCCCCTCTCATGGAACCGGAGGCGCAAGTGGGGGTGCCCCAGCCGTGCAGCCGGATGGCAGATGTGCGTGCTCTCTTCCTGCTGCACAGACCCCCCCTCCCCCACAACACAGGCCGGATACAACACTGGATCTCAGACACAACCTGCATAACGAGCGAAGGGATACATCATCTTTGTGATTCCTTCCACTTCTATTTCAACACCACCCTCCCCTCCCCTCCCCCGACCACCTTGCCACAACACAGGCCCGATCACCTCTCACTAGATCCCAGACACCACCTGCATTGAGAGTGAAGGGGGGTCAGATCTGGGCCTGATTTTTTCTCTTTCTCTCTCCCTCCCCCCCTCTCTCTCTACGTCACGACCTCGCTCATCCCTGCCCGATCTTCTACTGCCCGATCTTCTACTGCCCGATCTTCTACTGCAGATGAAGGGGGGGGGGGGGGTTTTGTTGTTGGTATTGGGGCGGCTTGCTTTGCCGTGTGTTAAAACTTAAAATGTGTTGGCAGAATGTCAGCGCCATGACACACAGCACAGTGCGAGAAGTGTGAGTGATGTGAGTGGTGTGTCTATGTTGATCTGCGACCCTAAGTTGCGTGCCCCGGCTCCTGTCTGCCTCTGCAGACGAATGTTGCTCGTTTGTGTTGTGTTGCTTACTGTTCTCCTCCACGCACATTGGCATTTTTGACACTGTGCCTTGTCTTAGTTGCGAGCGATGAGGCACGGCGAAACCGTGAAGAAGCGAAGAGATGCTCTCGGGTTATCGACTTCACACAGCCTTCGCACCCCCTTGTGGCACAGAGGCACAAAGTGCGCTCTAACAATAAATGGGGGGTCGGCGGCGCTTCTTTCCTGTTTCTGGAAAGGATGGGTGGTTTCCTGCAGCAGGAATGAGCACGGTTTCTAGCGCATTTTTTTAAATTCACAGATACAGCGGTGATGTTTTGTGCAGATCGGGGTGCAGTTTCTTCTGCAGAGCCCAGCCTGCCAAGACGGTCCATCGCCCCCACCCCTCCACCGCACTCCTCGTTTCCCGTCTGTCTCAGCATGTGTTGCGCGTCACTTTCTCACCACCTCAGAGGAAGTGCTGCGTGAATGTTCTTATTTTATGCCATTTCCCTTTTCATGACCCCCCAAGGTTCTGGGTGTGTTATGCGGTGCTGCACTGCGTTGGTTTTCGGGCCAACTCTGCCAGCCGCGTAGCCGTAGTCTGCAGTTTCAACAGAGCAATTTTCAGCAGCTATTTGGTTTGTTGTCACGGTTTTCTGTCACTTCACGATTCAGCGAGGGGGTCCAGATAGTTTCTTGTTACTTCACAACTCGAAGTAATGATGACAGGGCCACACGGCAGACAGACTTTGCCTGTCTATGTCGTGATAGCCCTGCACGGCCCATTTGCCATGCGTCTGACAACAGAGTAGGGTCGGTTGAACTGCTCCGAGTCCCGGGTTCCCGGAGCGTAAATCGGAGCGTGTATTTTCTCTATTTTTCCCCCCTGGGAAGCCTTGTCAAGGCTTGATGTATATGTCGTGAACAATGCAATGTGGAGTGAGCCACAGGGCTCACTCCATGTTCACTCTCCCCTCCGGGGAGGGGGTGGTTTGTCTCTCAGGCACCCCCTGTCCGGGGCCGCGATTCTTTTTTGGAGACGCGCCGTACACCACAGAAGAATGCAGTTGAAGGAGTCCGTGCGAATGAACCTTGGTAAGGGGCCACCTCTCTGTGCCAACACCGTGTCAGTTTTGGCTCCTATTTCGTGAGGCTACACCTTTCTGCACTTCTGAGCACCCCCTTCCCCCCGATGAACTTATTCGCTTCGCCTTCAGTTCAGATCGGACGCCTGTGGCTTCCGCACACGATATGCCTGAACTGTAACAGAAGCTGAACAGTTTGCAGGCACACTTCTTTTTGAGCAACCCTGCTCCGATCGCACAGCAACCCACTGGGCTACACTGGCCACACGCACCCCCATGCCATGCCGAGAGCGCACACCACAGAGCTCCAGCCTGGTGGCTGCTCTTCTAAATAAGAGCCATTCGTGCTATGCTGCAGGCCCTGTCTGTGAGACTGTGCCGAGCGAGCGTGCCACCTAAATTGTGAGGAAGCCCACCTTTTCACTTTAGAACGAAAGGAACCTCACTGCTAACTACCCACCGCCTCTGTTATCTCCACCCCCGCCGCATAACACACCACCCTCTCGCGGCACCGTTCTTGTTGTCTGTGCTGAGGGTTTTCTTGCATCTGTATTTCTTGGCGCCACAGTGCCCTTCTCCCGCCTGGAACTTTCAAGCGACAGGGAGACGGCATTGTGCCAATTTCTTTGTTGTGAGACCTTATCACGTCCCTCACCATCCCTCCCAGTATCTTTCCCCTCCATAGTTGGTGCATGGGTTTCTCAAGAAATTCATTAAAGATTTATGGGGGCCCTCGCTACCAGTCACTACTCGTCACTGCTCGTCAGCCAGTGAGGGGAAGTGCGCCGTGGCTCACTTTTTCTCACTCAGTCACACTTGGTAGCGAAGGCCCCCTATCTTTAATGTTTTTACTCTAACCCACCCGCTGTCATAACCCACCCACCCACCCCCCCCCCTAGGGGGGGTCAAATGGGGGTGACAAACACGATTTTTCAAAAAACCGGCGCAGAGGCCCCAAAGCCCCCGTAAACCCTCCAAACCCCCCCAGATCGGTCCGGAAACCCATCGAACCCCACTTTTCCACCATTCCGGGCACCTCAGGTGCCCGAATTGGGGTACCTAAATTTTGTGCCACCGTTTGGTACCGTACAGTGCCACTGTGTGGGAGGTTGGAAAAGAAAATGCCCCAACACACCACATCTGAGGGTTGCAATGCATGTTGCTTGCCAACCACGTCATCCGGTGGGTGTCAGGCGCTATGTAGGTGGCATTAGCCAGGTCTTCGATGTGTTCTGGCTTGTATATATACCTCCCTGCCACCATGCACCGGGAGGCTGCCTGTAGGTACGGAACAGTCCAGATGGTCGTGTGATTCCTGTGCAGCAGTGCTCCACAACCGGGATGTGTTGACAACGACTGTTGCAACACGAGCTGTACATTCCGGGAACACATGAAGTGCGCTGTCGTGGTACCCATTGTGCCAGAATTGGTAGTTGCTGCGGTCTACTTTGCCTGGCCCAAGAGCACTGGTACTGAACGGTGCAATATGCGTGGCGAGGTGAATACAACGGAAGCGCGCAAAGTCAATACAGCTCTCGGATGGCGGGTGGTGGTGCCACTAGTGTGTGACGTTCACTCGAGGATACAACGCATCACAATGAATCAGCAACCGTGGACCGAGTACAATACGCTCTCTGTGGCTGGTGTGGGGGACAAAGGCAGTGCCTGTGCCGCAGGCAGGGAGGTACATATACAAGCCAGAACACATCGAAGACCTGGCTGATGCCACCTACATAGCGCCTGACACCCACCGGATGACGTGGTTGGCAAGCAACATGCATTGCAACCCTCAGATGTGGTGTGTTGGGGCATTTTCTTTTCCAACCTCCCACACAGTGGCACTGTCCGGTACCAAACGGTGGCACAAAATTTAGGTACCCCAATTCGGGCACCTGAGGTGCCCGGAATGGTGGAAAAGTGGGGTTCGATGGGTTTCCGGACCGATCTGGGGGGGTTTGGAGGGTTTACGGGGGCTTTGGGGCCTCTGCGCCGGTTTTTTGAAAAATCGTGTTTGTCCACGTAAAAGGGTGGCATTTGACCCCCCCTACCCCCCCCCCCCCCTCCCCCCCCCTTCTCGACCCACCCTTCCACACCGTAACCTGCTGCTTCCACCCGTCCCCTGCTGGGGGCTCCATAGGGTACTCTGCTGGGGTACACCGGGTAAAAGTGTGTTTGCTATTTTAAAACGCAAGCTCCCGACATGTTAGGTGTATAGGATTTCATGTTTTGGGACATCTGAGTCCACGGTGACCGTTCTCCATCCAACTACAATCCGTAGTAATTATTTAAATGGCAAACAGAAAAACCGGTTTTTTTTGGTCATTTTTGGCCTTTTCGCTGGTTGGGGGGGTCAAAACCGCCCGGCCCCAGGTGGTCCCTGGAGGGGGGGTCTGGTCCCGGATTCTCGGTTTCTGGGTCCAATAATCCTACTTCTGCTAAGGGGACCTTTTCGATTTTTTTTTCGGAAAGTCCTATTTTTCACTTTTGAGCCCGTTTTCGAAGGAATTCTTGGGTTTTGAGCTTGTTTTGGGCAATTAAACGCGTCACTCAGTTTTCTGCCTGGGCAGCCCTTCCTGATAGGCGTACCTGTACTGAGAATGACCGCCTGTGAGAGAGTCCTCTTGTACTGAGAAAGTCTTCCTGGACTGAGAGGAGTGCTGTGCTGCGAGGAGTCCTGTCCTGAGAAGGTCCTCCTGTACTGAGAGGAGTCCTGTACTACGCAGAAAAACCGGTTTTTTTGGCCATTTTTGGTCTTTTCGCTGGTTGGAGGAGGAAATCTTGCAAATGCTATGTGTCTTCTGGGGGGGCAGATTCTCGGTTTTTCAGGAGTCCTGTACTGAGAAGGTCCTCCTGGACTGTAAGGAGTCCTGTCCTGAGAGGAGTCCCGTACTGAGAAAGTCCTCCTGTACTGAGAGGAGTCCTGTCCTGAGAAAGTTCTCCTGTCCTGAGAAAGTCCTCCTGTACTAAGAGGAGTGCTGTACTAAGAGGAGTCCTGTCCTGAGAAAGTCCTCCTGTACTGAGAGGAGTGCTGTCCTGAGAGGAGTCCTGTCCTGAGAAAGTCCTCCTGTACTAAGAGGAGTCCTGTCCTGAGAAAGTTCTCCTGTACTCAGAGGAGTGCTGTCCTGAGAAGGTCCTCCTGTACTAAGAGGAGTGCTGTCCTGAGAGGAGTCCTGTCCTGAGAAGGTCCTCCTGTACTAAGAGGAGTCCTGTCCTGAGAAGGTCCTCCTGTCCTGAGAGGAGTCCTGTACTGAGAAAGTTCTCCTGTCCTGAGAGGAGTCCTGTACTGAGAATGACCTCATGGAGTGGTAGAATAGTTAGCAACGTGGAGCGAGGGGGCGGGGAAATCTTTAATGACCTTCCCCCAAATTCCTGCACTGCACGCTGTGGCCACGGCCGTGCTGCACTGCACTAATGCTTACTGGCCACAGGGTGTCATGGGCCCATGCGTGTTTCCTCCTCGTTATGAGGTGGTGTCGATTTACACTCCGTGCGTTTGCATGAAAAATATAGGCGAGTGGCGCGCGTGTGTGTATGGTGCATCTGACGAGATTTTATTTTGCTCTCTGAATTTGCTTCAGGGATGTCAGCATCCGGCAAACACGCTGCCAATCAAATCGTCGTGTGGAATTGCTGGCCTTTTTTGTTCTGGTCACAAAATTCATTAAAGATTTATCTTTACAGGGGGGGGTCAAATAAACGTACTTAGTACTACTATTCGGCGAACGCGCGGGCCTAAATCGACCTCGCCAGAAAATTAATAAATAGTTTGCGAGCGAATAGACGTACTAAGTACGTCTATTCAACTTTTCCTAAAAACGCTGTTTGCAGGGGCTCTGCGGGGCTGTTTGGTCCACCAGGGGCGCGCTGGTCACTGCTGTCGTCCGTCTCTCACTTCTTCTGCCTTCCGGTCGAGTATCCGCTCTGTTCTCGTCCTACCACTCGCCCCTCATTTGGTTTCGTACCGTTTTGATTTGTATTGCCCCCCCCCCCTGGTTGACATTCTTGTTGAGTTAGTGAAAGCATACACAGTTCATCAGAGCTGTCAGCTTCACTGTCGGTGGTTGGTTGGTGCGTTGATGCTTAAAAAAAAGATGTGAAAAAGACAAGCCACAACCAGCACGCCCCAACTTACTTCTTCTTCAAGTTCTTGGGCTTGCTGGGGCAAGTCTGCATGTTGTGCCCAGGCTTCCTACACCCTTTGCAGAGCCTGCGGTGTTTGTTGGGAGTCTGGGTGGTCGGGGACGCTGCGCGCTTCTTTTCGGAGGACTGGGAGGACTGGGAAGGCTGTGTCTGTGTGAGAGAGTTCACACGAACCGGCTTCGCCCATGCCAAGATGCTTGACTGTTGGGTTGGCTGAGACACAACTTTCTTTTGGGTGGACTGCTTCTCTGTGCTCTCTTTTGCCTTCCCGTCCAACCCAGGTTCAAGGTCCGCACCACCAGCCTCAGGGGATGTTTCTGTGCTTGGTGCGAAGGTGAGGTCCGGACAAAGGGAGCTCTTCACGAACCCGTCCTCCTCACCCGACACCTTCAGCACGTACCCCATATCCCGCAAGCGCTCGGCTACCAGCGTGCCCTGGCCCGGGCCAGTTGGTTGAAGGAAGGCCGGGGAGCGCATGGCGGTGGCCCATCCTCGAATATCTTGAACAGGAGGCATTCCATCAGCAGGAGGCACATGAAAGCATCGGACGTCATCATTATGTCGGACACCAGCCGAAGCTATTGGCTCTGTTGGTGGATGGTGAAATCTGGGCAGTTGGATTGCGGGTTTGCGGGCGTGTGTTGATCAGTGCTGCACAACAGGAGAGAATGTCAAACAACGTCAGGGAAGGGGGCTGCGGGGGGTGGGGGGTGGGCTCAGCTGGTCCTCGAAGGCTACATCTATGGTGAGGTGTGTCTGGGGCCATCCGTCCACATCTTCTCGTTGGTGGTAGGGACTGCGGACGCCGTAGATGAGGAGTCGTTTAATGCGCGCCGCTCTTCAGCAGTGATTTTGACGCCTCTGGACCCCAGGAGTTTGCGGGTTTCCGGGTTTGCGGTCTTCAGCAGTGGTTCTGATGCCTCTGGACCGCAGGAGTTTGCGGGTTCGCTGGTTTCCCGTCCGTATGTGTCTGAGGGGGGATGCCCCGATTCCCTTCGTCACGACATATCTTTGAGCGTAGGTCACTTCCCCCCTCTACGGACCCCGTGCACCCTGGTTCCCCTAAGTGGCACCAATAGACCCCGTTGTCCCCATTCCTTGCCCCAAAGTTTGCAGATTTGTGTGTCTCCAAAAAGAAAATCTCAAAAAAAACGAAAAATTTCCCCAAAAAAAAAGGGTGAAAAGTAAGTACTACTATTCAACGGCCCAACGTGCCCCAGAGCCCCAAAAAAATAAGTACTACTATTCGGCTAAGTACTACTATTCAACTAAGTACGTTTATTTGACCCCCCCCTGTAATGTTTTTACTGTACCCCCGCTCCCGAGCCCCCACACGCGCGCGCGCGCGAGCCGATCCCTCCTGCTTGCCTACGTTACATAGGGGGTCTCCGTTGGTACTCTGCTGGGGTAGCATGAAAAATGTGATTTGCTATTTTAAAACGCATGGTGCGGACATGTGGAGTGTAGGGGATCGCCTGTTTTTGGACATCTGAGTTCACGGTGACCATTCTCCATCCAACTAAAAGTTCTAGTACCGTATATGGTGCCCCTGATTTACCCCTTTTTCACTACGCACAAACTACGCAATCTGGGGGGGGGTCTCGCTTTTTGGTCCCCCCCCAGTTTTTTTTGGTCCCCCTTTCTGTGTGGCTACTGAGACAGGACTGGAGGCACTGCGCTGACCGAGCAAAAAATTATTGCCAGAACTCACTATACACCGTACGAAAGAACGCACGACATGTGGGGCGGGACTCCAGAAACACCTGGGCAAGGTTGCCCCATGCCCAGAAACACCTGAGAAGGAAGTGAGTTCCAGGAGCCGCGTAGAACACCCTCGAGATTGTGAATGATGATACGATCACAGCCTTCAGGGCGCTGCGAGGTGCCACCCTGAATGTGGCCCTTGACATCAAGGAGAGCGTCGGCCGAGGGGTCGACGAAAAGCTGAAGAAGGCGCTACTGGCACTGGATCCCGCGGGGTATACGGAGGTCACCGCCACACAGGCAACCTCCGCTGACAACGTCCAGGAGACGTTATCCGAGGGGATTACAACGGCACTAGAGATCTGTGTCACGGGATCCAGGCGCCCACTCTCCCTCGACGGTCTGGGGATTGTTGTTGGGTATGGTGTCGTTTCCTGCAGCTGCAAAAAAGCGTAGCAACTGTGCTTCCTTCTTCCTTAATGATGCGTTGACGCTTCCACCCGGAGGAGCTGAAGCAGGCACCGCTTAATGATGTGTTGATGCTTCCACCCGACGAGCTGAAGCAGGCACCGCGCCAAAGGGCACCCCCAAAGAGACCTGCAAAGACTGCGTCGAAACCCGCACCGAAGGCTGCCAGCGCTGCAGCACCTGAAGAACCTGCAGCACCTGCAGCACCTGAAGCGCCTGCACCCTCACTGACCCCGGAACAGCAAGAACTCCTTGAGTTTGGGGTCCCGGCATAGAGACAGAGAATGGCTGAGTAAATCAAAAAATGAGACCCCCCCCCCCTTTTCACTACGCACAAACTACGCAATATGGGGTCGTCAGGGGCACCATATTAGTATACGTAAATATTATGGAACGTAAATATTATGGAACGGGCCCATTTTTGGCCGGTCCGTTCCATAATATTTACGTTCCAAAATATTTACAGGGCCAGTTGGGCCACTCGGTGGTGAGGACGGCTTGCGTCAGAAATCGCGCGAAAAGTGCACGAGTAGGTCTCGTCAGGGACTCTGTACGCCGTCCGATCACCTGGTCCAAGTCCCCGAGTCGCAGAAAGCCCTGTAAATATTATGGAACGAAAAAAATCTGGAACGCCAACCCACCAGCGTTCCATAATATTTACGTTCCATAATATTTACGTTCCAAAATATTTACGTATACGGTAATTGTTAAAATGGCAAACAGAAAAACCGGTTTTTTGGTCATTTTTGGCCTTTTCGCTGGTTGGGGGGTCAAAACCGCCCGGCCCCAGGTGGCCCCTGGAGGTCAGGTCTGGCCCCAGATTCTCGGTTTTTGGGTCCAATAATCCGACTTCTGCTAAGGGGACCTTTTCGATTTGTTTTTTCGGAAAGTCCTATTTTTCACTTTTGAGCCCGTTTTCGAAGGAATTCTTGGGGGGGCCTTGGCTACCAAGTGTGACTGAGTGAGAAAAAGTGAGCCACGGCCCACTTCCCCTCACTGGCTGACGAGCTGTGACGAGCAGTGACTGGTAGCGAGGGCCCCCTGGGTTTTGAGCTTGTTTTGGGCAATTAAACGCGTCACTCAGTTTTCTGCCTGGGCAGCCTGGTCAGATCTTTAATGGGCGGAGATCCAGCTGCACTCAGAGGCGTGCTGCACCGACAGGTGTGCTGTACTGCTAGGCGTGCTGCACCGACAGGTGTCCTGCACCGATAGGTGTGCTGTACTGACAGGCGTGCTGCACCGACAGGTGTCCTGCACCGATAGGTGTGCTGTACTGACAGGCGTGCTGCACCTGTAGGTTTGCTATACTGATAGGCGTGCTGCACCGACAGGTGTCCTGCACCGATAGGTGTCCTGTACTGATAGGCGTGTTGCACCGATAGGCGTGCTGCACCGACAGGTGTCCTGCACCGATAGGTGTGCTGTACTGCTAGGCGTGCTGCGCCGACAGGTGTCCTGCACCGATAGGTGTGCTGTACTGACAGGCGTGCTGCACCGACAGGTGTCCTGCACCGATAGGTGTGCTGTACTGCTAGGCGTGCTGCACCGACAGGTGTCCTGCACCGATAGGTGTGCTGTACTGACAGGCGTGCTGCACCGACAGGTGTCCTGCACCGATAGGTGTGCTGTACTGACAGGCGTGCTGCACCTGTAGGTTTGCTATACTGATAGGCGTGCTGCACCGACAGGTGTCCTGCACCGATAGGTGTCCTGTACTGATAGGCGTGTTGCACCGATAGGCGTGCTGCACCGACAGGTGTCCTGCACCGATAGGTGTGCTGTACTGCTAGGCGTGCTGCGCCGACAGGTGTCCTGCACCGATAGGTGTGCTGTACTGACAGGCGTGCTGCACCGACAGGTGTGCTGCACCGATAGGTGTGCTGTACTGATAGGCGTGCTGCACCGACAGGTGTGCTGCACCGATTGGTGTCCTGCACCGATTGGTGTGCTGTACTGATAGGCGTGCTGCACCGACAGGTGTGCTGCACCGATAGGTGTGCTGTACTGATAGGCGTGTTGCACCGATAGGCGTGTTGCACCGATAGGCGTGCTGCACCGACAGGTGTCCTGCACCGATAGGTGTGCTGTACTGACAGGCGTGCTGCACCGACAGGTGTGCTGCACCGATTGGTGTCCTGCACCGATAGGTGTGCTGTACTGATAGGCGTGCTGCACCGACAGGTGTGCTGCACCGATTGGTGTCCTGCACCGATAGGTGTGCTGTACTGACAGGCGTGCTGCACCGGTAGGTTTGCTATACTGCTAGGCGTGCTGCACCGACAGGTGTCCTGCACTGGTAGGTGTCCTGTACTGATAGGCGTGTTGCACCGATAGGCGTGCTGCACCGACAGGTGTCCTGCACCGATAGGTGTGCTGTACTGACAGGCGTGCTGCACCGACAGGTGTCCTGTACTGATCGGCGTGTTGCACCGATAGACGTGCTGCACCGACAGGTGTCCTGCACCGATAGGTGTGCTGGACTGACAGGCGTGTGTTGCACCGGTAGGTGTCCTGCACCGCTAGGTGTCCTGTACTGAGAGGCGTGCTGCACCGATAGGCGTCCTGCACCGATAGGTGTGCTGTCCAGATAGGCGTGCTGCACCGATAGGTGTCCTGTCCCGATAGGTGTGCTGTACTGATAGGCGTGCTGCACCGATAGGTGTCCGGTACTGATAGGCGCGCTGCACCGACAGGTGTCCTGCACCGATAGGTGTGCTGTACTGATACTGTCGTCTTGTACTGAGAGGCGTGCGCACCGATAGGTGTGCTGTACTGATAGTGTCCTCTTGTTCTGAGAGGCGTGTGCACCGATAGGGATTAGGGGGTGGGTGGAGCGAGGGCGGGGGGGAAATCTTTAATGACCTTCACAAAAATTCATTAAAGATTTATCTTTAGGGGGTCTTCGCTGGCCGTTATCCTCCGTCATTCTCCGTCAGCTTTCAGCTAATTCAACAGGGAATTCACCAAAACGCACTGACGGTCACCCTGTAGCGAAGACCCCCTTAATGTTTTTACTGTACCCCCGCTACCGAGTCACCCTCCCCCTCCCCCCCCGATTCATCCCTCCTGCTTGCCTACGTTACATAGGGGGTCTCCATTGGTACTCTGCTGGGGTAGCATGAAAAATGTGATTTGCTATTTTAAAACGCATGGTGCGGACATGTGGAGTGTAGGGGATCGCCTGTTTTTGGACATCTGAGTTCACGGTGACCATTCTCCATCCAACTAAAAGTTCTAGTCATTGTTAAAATGGCAAACAGAAAAACCGGTTTTTTTGGTCACTTTTGGCCTTTTCGCTGGTTGGGGGGGTCAAAACCGCCCGGCCCCAGGTGGTCCCTGGAGGTCAGGTCTGCCCCCAGATTCTCGGTTTTTGCGTCCAATAATCCGACTTCTGCTAAGGGGACCTTTTCGATTTTTTTTTCGGAAAGTCCTATTTTTCACTTGTGAGCCCGTTTTCGAAGGAATTCTTGGGTTTTGAGCTTGTTTTGGGCAATTAAACGCGTCACTCAGTTTTCTGCCTGGGCAGCCTGGTCAGATCTTTAATGGGCGGAGATCCGGCTGCACTCAGAGGCGTGCTGCACCGATAGGTGTGCTGTACTGATAGGCGTGCTGCACCGATAGGTGTGCTGTACTGATCGGCGTGCTGCACCGACAGGTGTCCTGCACCGATAGGTGTGCCGTACTGATAGGCGTGCTGCACCGATAGGTGTCCTGCACCGATAGGTGTGCTGTACTGACAGGCGTGCTGCACCGACAGGTGTGCTGTACTGATAGGCGTGCTGCACCGATAGGTGTGCTGTACTGATAGGCGTGCTGCACCGACAGGTGTCCTGCACCGATAGGTGTGCCGTACTGATAGGCGTGCTGCACCGATAGGTGTCCTGCACCGACAGGTGTCCTGCACCGATAGGTGTGCCGTACTGATAGGCGTGCTGCACCGATAGGTGTCCTGCACCGACAGGTGTCCTGCACCGATAGGTGTGCTGTACTGACAGGCGTGCTGCACCGACAGGTGTGCTGTACTGATAGGCGTGCTGCACCGATAGGTGTGCTGTACTGATAGGCGTGCTGCACCGATAGGTGTCCTGCACCGACAGGTGTCCTGCACCGATAGGTGTGCTGTACTGACAGGCGTGCTGCACCGATAGGTGTCCTGTACTGACAGGCGTGCTGCACCGACAGGTGTCCTGCACCGATAGGTGTGCTGCACTGATAGGCGTGCTGCACCGACAGGTGTGCTGTACTGACAGGCGTGCTGCACCGACAGGTGTGCTGTACTGATAGGCGTGCTGCACCGATAGGTGTGCTGTACTGACAGGCGTGCTGCACCGACAGGTGTGCTGTACTGATAGGCGTGCTGCACCGATAGGTGTGCTGTACTGATAGGCGTGCTGCACCGATAGGTGTCCTGCACCGACAGGTGTCCTGCACCGATAGGTGTGCTGTACTGACAGGCGTGCTGCACCGATAGGTGTCCTGTACTGACAGGCGTGCTGCACCGACAGGTGTCCTGCACCGATAGGTGTGCTGCACTGATAGGCGTGCTGCACCGACAGGTGTGCTGTACTGACAGGCGTGCTGCACCGACAGGTGTGATGTACTGCTAGGCGTGCTGCACCGACAGGTGTCCTGCACCGATAGGTGTGCTGTACTGATAGGCGTGCTGCACCGATAGGTGTACTGTACTGACAGGCGTGCTGCACCGACAGGTGTCCTGCACCGATAGGTGTGCTGCACTGATAGGCGTGCTGCACCGATAGGTGTGCTGTACTGACAGGCGTGCTGCACCGACAGGTGTGATGTACTGCTACGCGTGCTGCACCGACAGGTGTCCTGCACCGATAGGTGTGCTGTACTGACACCATCCTCTTGTACTGAGAGGCGTGCGCACCGATAGGTGTGCTGTACTGATAGGAGTGCTGTACTGGTACTGTCGTCTTGTACTGAGAGGCATGCGCACCGATAGGTGTGCTGTTCTGATACTGTCCTCTTGTTCTGAGAGGCGTGTTCACCGATAGGGATTAGGGGGTGGGTGGAGCGAGGGGGGGGGGGAAATCTTTAATGACCTTCACAAAAAAATTCATTACAGGGGGGGGGCGAATAGAATTACTAAGTAATACTATTCAAAATGGCATGTTTGAAAAATTCCCAAATTTTGGGTTGGGCGCATTCCCCAGTAAGTGGTATTCCACTCCACCGAAATCGAAAAAAAAGTTGATCGTGAACTGGCCTGAACCAGCGCAGTTCACGATCAACTTTTTTTTCGATTTCGGTGGAGTGGAATACCACTTACTGGGGAATGCGCCCAACCCAAAATTTGGGAATTTTTCAAACATGCCATTTTGAATAGTATTACTTAGGGGGTCTTCGCTACGGGGTGACCGCCAGTGCATTTTGGTGAATTTCCTGTTGAATTAGCTGAAAACTGACGGAGATTGACGAAGGATAACGGCCAGCGAAGACCCCCGTAGTAATTCTATTCGCCCCCCCCTGTAAAGATTTATCTTTAATGTTTTTACTGTACCCCCGCGCCTGTCGTCCCTCACCCCCCGATTGGAATTGATCCCTCCTGCTTGCCTACGTTACATAGGGGGTCCGGGGGGGGGGGGGAAATCTTTAATGACCTTCACAAAAAAAATTCATTAAAGGGGGGCCTTCGCTACCAAGTGTGACTGAGTGAGAAAAAGTGAGCCACGGCGCACTTCCCCTCACTGGCTGACGAGCAGTGACGAGTAGTGACTGGTAGCGAGGGCCCCCAAGGAGGATTCTTCATATTCCTGGATTTCCCGAATTTCCTGGATTTCCCCCGGCCCCTTAGGCGATTTCAGGGCGGACAGGGCGGACATATCCGGACCGGAAATCCGGGTGTCCGGATGTCCGGGTCCAATTTTGACCCCCCCCCCCCCCCCCCCCCCCCGGACATTTCCCAGGCAGGCATGTCGCTAAGCGTCGACCGTCGACCCAGTGATTTTGGGTTTCCCCCCCCATAAAAAAGCGTCGACCCAGCGTCGACCCAGTGGAACTGGGTTGACGCTTGGTCGAGGCTTGGAGCGTCGACACAGTGGAACTGGGTTGCCATTCAAGCCTGGACCAAGCGTCAACCCATTTATTACGCTGGGTCGACGCGAACCTAGCGTTGACCCGGTTACACTGGGTCGACGCTCACCAAGCGTCGACCAAGCGTCAACCCACTTTCACTGGGTCGACGTCGAAGAGAGTATGGTTTTGCAGGAACAGATGCTCACTACCGTGGCCTCCGGCGGCTGGGGGCTCCGCCCCCCAGACCCCCTGTGGCGTATGTCTCGTACTCAAGTCATTCGATTCCCACCAGGTCAGGGAATCCAACCACTCCAATAGCCTCAGGGACGTAGCCAACTCACACAGAATCTGTACGCCCACAATGAACAGATGTTCACTACCGTGGCCTCCGGCGGCTGGGGGGCACTGCCCCCCAGACCCCCCATCTCGCGTGCCCGTCTCGTAACCAAGTCCTTGCGCTTCAACGGCCCTGGCATATCAGGGGGTAGCGTCGAAATCATGGTCCCGAAAGCCATTTTTTGGGTTTCCTCCGGCACCCGAGTGGCGCGAGCGGGAGAGGAACCACGGAAGGAACCCAGCGCCTCACACCGTGCCCACCTAGTGGTCCACTGATGGGGAAATGAGGCAACAACACGAGCGCGCGCGAAGCGCGCGCGAGAAAAATTTGCCCCTAGTGTTTTCCCCCCTGATCCCCCCCCCAAAACAGGAGCGTCAACCCACCAAATCTCCAAAATCGAAAAGTTAGCGACAGGCCTGGACATTTCCCGAATTTCCCGCCCGGACATGTCCGGGCGGACATCCGGACATCCAGAAATGTCCGCCCCGGACAGGGCGGACATGTCCGGGCGGACATTTTCTGGTGTCCGGATGTCCGGGCGGACATGTCCGGACCCGGAAATTCCGGAAATCCAATTTTGACCCCCCCCCGGACATGTCCGGCCAGGACCTCAATAGTTTGATTTTTGGTCCAGGGGGGCCCTCGCTACGAGTCACTGTGAGTCACGAGTCGTCAGTTGTCAGCCAAACATGGCTGACTTCTCACTTTTTCTCACTCAGTCACACTTGGTAGCGAGGGCCCCCAAAGGAAAAAAGTGCAAAAAAAGAAGTGGGCTGTGTGGTGCCCCTGATTTACCCCTTTTTCACTACGCACAAACTACGCAATCTGGGGGGGGGTCTCGCTTTTTGGTCCCCCCCCAGTTTTTTTTGGTCCCCCTTTCTGTGTGGCTACTGAGACAGGACTGGAGGCACTGCGCTGACCGAGCAAAAAATTATTGCCAGAACTCACTATACACCGTACGAAAGAACGCACGACATGTGGGGCGGGACTCCAGAAACACCTGGGCAAGGTTGCCCCATGCCCAGAAACACCTGAGAAGGAAGTGAGTTCCAGGAGCCGCGTAGAACACCCTCGAGATTGTGAATGATGATACGATCACAGCCTTCAGGGCGCTGCGAGGTGCCACCCTGAAGGTGGCCCTTGACATCAAGGAGAGCGTCGGCCGAGGGGTCGACGAAAAGCTGAAGAAGGCGCTACTGGCACTGGATCCCGCGGGGTATACGGAGGTCACCGCCACACAGGCAACCTCCGCTGACAACGTCCAGGAGACGTTATCCGAGGGGATCACAACGGCACTAGAGATCTGTGTCACGGGATCCAGGCGCCCACTCTCCCTCGACGGTCTGGGGATTGTTGTTGGGTATGGTGTCGTTTCCTGCAGCTGCAAAAAAGCGTAGCAACTGTGCTTCCTTCTTCCTTAATGATGCGTTGACGCTTCCACCCGGAGGAGCTGAAGCAGGCACCGCTTAATGATGCGTTGATGCTTCCACCCGACGAGCTGAAGCAGGCACCGCGCCAAAGGGCACCCCCAAAGAGACCTGCAAAGACTGCGTCGAAACCCGCACCGAAGGCTGCCAGCGCTGCAGCACCTGAAGAACCTGCAGCACCTGCAGCACCTGAAGCGCCTGCACCCTCACTGACCCCGGAACAGCAAGAACTCCTTGAGTTTGGGGTCCCGGCATAGAGACAGAGAATGGCTGAGTAAATCAAAAAATGAGACCCCCCCCCCCCTTTTCACTACGCACAAACTACGCAATATGGGGTCGTCAGGGGCACCAGTGAGTCACTGTGGCTCACTTTTTCTCACTCAGTCACACTTGGTAGCGAGGGCCCCCCAGAAAATAGTTTGAAAATTTTTGAAATCTGGGTGCCCCAAAAAAAATTTCCTAAGACCGGCGATTTGTAGGGGGACCCTTTCGAAATTTTTTTTTGGGGAAGGGTAAATTGAACGTTTTTGGCCAAATGAAGCCACTGCGACAGGCGGAGGCGTACAACGTGGTCTGTTGTCGTCTGAGGGCGCGGGCAGGCAAGCGGGCGCGGGCGAGCCGGCCAGGGGCGCGGGGGTCTTCGCAGCGGAGTTCCCAGGGGTCCCAGAGCCAGGGGAGTAGGGCCGCCAGGGGAGCGAGATAGCCGTAGGTCGGCTCCCCCCCCCCCCCTACCCCCCTCTTTCCTTTCGCCCCTCCCCCCCCCCCCCTCCCGTTCCCCACCCCCGTGCCCCCTTCCCCTTTCTTCCGGTGAATGCGCCAGCGGAGTCGGTCCACGCCCTCGCTGTCAGTCGCTTTCGCCTCTCCCCCCCCTTTACCTCGCCCCCTTTTCCCCTCACCAGCGGGCTGCCCCTTGTGAATGGTAGACTTGCCTACAGCCCCTTGTTCATGCCGCCAGCACGGAGCCCCACGCAGCTCAACCCCGGCCAGTGCGCGGTTTGTTTGCCCTAGAGCTTTGTTGTTTGTGTAGTTCATGTTACAGTGCTAAGAGCCCGTAGAAGCAAAAGTAGAACCTGCTGCGCTAGCCCCACCAAGCAGCCACAGTACGACAGGACGCGCGCAGGCACCGGGCCCCCTCTCCTAAAAAAAAAAAAGCCACTGCGACCATTCCCGGGCCTCGGAAATCAGATTTTGGCCCCTCAAATGCGGTGCCGGTCCGGACAAAAAACCGAAAAAAATCGTGAAAAATGGCCCATTTTCCCCAGCCAAAAATGGGCCAAAAATGCCCCCCGGACACCCCCAGAGACATGTCCTAATCGGGGTGCCAGTAGGGGGGACCTTTCGAATTTTTTTTCGAGGAGAGGTCAATTGAACATTTTTGGACATCTGAGGCCACTGCGACCATTCCCAGGCCTCGGAAATGAGATTTTTGGCCCTCAAATGGGGTACCGGTCCCCACGAAATTCCGAAAAAAATCATGAAAATCGAAAGGTCCCACGCACCAAATTCTGCCCAAAAATCGTCAAAAATGGACATGTCATACGCAGCAAGGGGGCAAACCACTCCCCAATGCTCAATGATTCCACGGCAAGCCAGATTTTCTGATCAATTGGTTTGTTTGAGCATGTTCCTGGCCCTTGTTTGGAAAGTAGATGACCCCTGGCTGGAGAGGACGGTTGTGCTCGACCGGACGGAGAGAGAACCTTCTCCATAACCACCTCCACTCCACAATGCCACAAGTGGCAGGAAGGCCGGGTGTTACAGGCCTCAACCAGGGTTCCAAGGCTCTCCACTTCCTGGCTGCGTCAGGGATCACCGGGTACAGCGAGCAGGATTCCCTGTCCTGACACCCCAGCATGTACCACCGGAAGAACCCGAAACAGCAGCCCCCCCCCTCATGGGGGTTGCAAGAGGCACGGAAATCGTTCAAATCGGACCAAGTCCGAAAATTCGGCACTTTCTTGGGTACAAATTGCGGTCCGAAATTTTCCGATTTTTTGAAAAAAGGCTAATTCTGTAAGGGGGACCTTTTCGAATTTTTTTTGCCCAAACAAGCTTGCTTGTCACAGCGAAAGAGTCAGTGGGAGCGTACCCGCGCGCAGTGTGTTTTGAGTGAGCAACACAAAACCACTTTTATCACAGCAACGCCCTTCACAGGGGCCACAACACACTGCCGCTCGTGCGCACAAACAAAAAATACCGCTCGTGCGCTTGCCTGCGGCCAGGTCGGTCTTGTTGCCAGAGACCGTCCGCTGGTCGCCTCCGTCCGGACTGATTGGTTCCGACTCGACCGGCTAGTGTGTGTTCCCCGGCCGCCACCGACTTCCCCTCCGGTGTGGGTCACTGTCGACGGTTGCGGGTGACCTGCCTCGCCGAGGGCCTCGCCTGCCCCTCCCTTGGGGGTCGATCAAGGCCAGCTTCGGCTTGGCTGAGTGTGTCGGCGCACCTGTCCCTGCTCTGAGTATGGGAGTGGGAATCAGTGCCCGCCGCCTCCTCCACTGGCGACCCTCCTCCATCATGGAAGGTCCTACCTGCCCCGATCATCCCCTATCCTGTGCCTTCCCTAAACACCAAGACCCCCGCCGCAAAAAATATCGAGGAGCGGCTGCTCGCCGTGTTGATATCCGTTCCCTCCGGTAGGAACGAAAAGGGCGGGCCGCCGTCATGCCCCTGATACCTCTTCCGGCTGAGGCGGGCGTCAAGGTCGTCGTGCCGTTGGCCTGCAGCCAGAGAAGGGGTCGTTCCGGCGCGCCCCATCCCCACACTCAGCTCGCAACCCACTCCCCGCCGCACAAGCAGCGGAGGGGTGTCACTCGACAGGAGGATAACGAAGCCGTGGTGCTTCCCCCCCTCCTCCTGTGTACCAGGCCACTGACAGGCATCCACACCCTTCCTTTGTGCATTGATTCACCTCGGGCAGCTTGTCTGGTGTGGTGACTATAGAAAGGACAAACGTTACAAAAATGGGCTGGGAAACAGCTTGTGTTCTCACTCCCGACAAACAAACCCTCCCGGGCAGTTGTTGCCCTCCCCACAGCTGAGGCTGCTTCCCCTGCCCACGAGGACGCGGACTTTCCCCCCACCCCAGGCAGTCGCTGTCCTCCTCACAGCCGAGGTTTTTTCCCCAAGATCCCGAGCACGTAGCTTCACCTCCTCCACCCCGGGCAGTCGTTGTCCTCCTCACAGCTCAGGCTGTTCCCCCAAGACCACGAGAAAGTGGCACCCCCCTCCCGGGCAGTAGTTGCCTTTCTCACAGCTCAGGCTTCCTCCCCACGAGCTCGAGCACATGGCTTCACACCCCCCTCCCCGGGCAGTCGTTGTCCTCCTCACAGCTGAGGCAGTTCCCCCAAGACAACCACGAAGTGGCTCCATACCCCCTTCCGGGCAGTCGTTGTCCCCTCGAGACCACGAGAAAGTGGCTGCACACCCCCCTCCCGGGCAGTAGTTGCCCTCCTCACGGCTGAGGTTTCCTCCCCAAGAACACAAGCGCGTGGCTTCATACCCCCCCCCCCCCCCCCACCCAGTGTAGGTATAATACAGGTCCCCAAAATCTGCATCCTGTTTAATACAGTTTAATACAGTTTAAGACAGTTTAATACAGGTTTAGTACACTATAGTACCCTTGTATGCAGGTCAAGGGGGCAGAGGGGGTGTCGCTTCTTTGGAGAGGGGGCCCGGTGCCTGCGCGCGTCCTGTCGTACTGTGGCTGCTTGGTGGGGCTAGCGCAGCAGGTTCTATTTTTGCTTCTCCGGGCTCTGAACACACACAAAAAAACAACGTTCTAGGGCAAACAAACCGCGCACTGGCCGGGGTTGAGCTGCTGAGGGGCACTGTGCTGGCGGCAAAGAGGGCTGGGCTAGGTAGATAGAGCATTCACAGGGGCAGCCCTGGGGAGGGGGAGGGGAAACAGGGGGTTGCTAGTTGAGGAGGAAATAGTTCTCCTCTTCCTCCAGCGGTGCGGGGAGAAAAAAAAGGGGGCGCACGGCATGCGGCGCCGATCATCTACAGGACAATGGTAGTCGGGACGGATCCCGTTGCTTCTCCGCCCTCCTTCTCTGCATCCTTCTTCTTCTCTTGCTGTTTCTTTTTTTCATCGGCCTCCACCTCTTCTGGCGACCACCAAGCGGCGCTTGCGTCTCCCTCGACCATGAGGGCCCTGTGCACGCAAGTCAGCTTGTGGATTTTTTCAGCCACAAGCCGATTGCGGCGCCCTTCACTTTGCCACTTCATGTGGCTGAAGGTCCTCTCGACCATCGCGGTCGAGGAGGGGTAGCCCGTGAGGGTGGCGGCCGAGCGGGAAACTGCCTGGGCTGTGGCAATTTCCGATGCCAAGAACGCGGCCTTGTCTCAGAAGTCCGACGAACTCTCTGTCCCAACACCAGCCCAAAGGTCCTCGTCATCGAAGACACCGGTCTTTGCTGCGAAAGACAGCACGACGGACCCCGCCTCAGCCCCATGAAGGTCCTTCAGGTACTTGGAGGTCTTCTTCTGCAGCGTCGCCGAGACCTTGTAGGCCTGAGTCACCCCCTTGCGCATGTCCCCCTCCACATGGAAGATCGGCGTCAAATATGTCGCTGCTACCATGTAGTCGAAGTCTTCCGCTTTTTGCAGCCTGTGGATGTGGAATATGTGTGGGTTTGGGCGGTGATCATTGTTCCATACCGTGCTTTCCACTTCTTGACCACCTCTTTCATCTTCGTCTTCTCCGCTGCTTTCATGTCCTTCATCACGTCCTCACCCTTTTTGACAAGCGTAGACAGGCACGGGATGATGTACGCAGCCACACCATCATCTGCCTGGAGGACGTTGACGCACGCAGTTGCAGTATCGACAAGCGACGCGACGAGCACGAACAAGTCCCACTTTTCGAGGAGTTCACCGAGGTGGGGGAGACTCGTCTTGTATTCGTCGAAGATCACCAAGAGGGCGCTCTTGTGCTTGATGAATTCGGCGAAGGCAGCACCGATCGTCGTCCAGCGGGTGACGCAGGGTGTCGGGGGCTTCTTGCTGGTGCACCCCGCTGCCACCTGCAACTCGGCGTAGCGCTTCCCAATCGCCTCGACGTTGCGGATCGAGGCCACCGTGGCCGTGCACAACTTGAACACGGGGTGGAATTCGTTCCCCGTGTCCTTGTGGTTCTCCCTCCTTGTCCCAAGGAGGTCGTTCGTGCACCTTGACATCAGGTGCGCCCCACAGATGACCCTTTTGGGGTGGTAGGGGTTCCCCTCAACTTCCTCCTCCAGGTACTTGCACATCTGCTTGGAGGCACTCTGCACCGTCGAGTCGCCATCTGCGACGATGCAGGAAACCTTCTTCTCGATCGCAAAGTCGGTGCACACAGTCTTCATGTGCCCCAGCAGCTCTCCCGCATCGTGCGTCTTCTCGTCGAGTACGGCGGTGTAGAGGATGTAGTACGTCTGCTTGGATTTTACACACACCGTCACCACCTTCTCCTGCCTCTCCGTTGTCCAGCCGTCCAGCAGCAGCGTGATCCTTTTGCTCTTCTGGAGCATGGGGCGGATGGGGCGCGTCACCTCTTCGTACACCTTGTCGAGGAAGGACCCGCCCACGTTGCGCCTGTTGAGGGACAACTTGAGGCCTGGTCGTGTTGCCTCGATCGCCGCCTGGAAGTAGGGGTTCTCTACAACACGGAAGGCGGATGCCGTGCTGAAGATGAACCGACACCAGGCGATGTCGATCATTGCCCTCTCGCTGGCTGAGGGCAGGGGAACACCGAGCGCCATCCGCTTCGCCGGTGCTGGGCCGTCAGTCCCCGGGGCCTTCCTCTTCGGGGTGGTGGTGGGGGCGTCCGTGGCCTTCTGCTTCACGGCCTCGGGGGCCTTCTCGCAGCCCCGCAGGTGGCTCTTGAGCCGCGATGCGGACTTCCCCGAGGCGCGCAAGCCACAGTGCTTGCACTTCGTCGCATCGGTGAACTCACCGTGGCTCCAGCAGGCAGGACGTCCCCCCGACATTTTTTTTTATTTTTTTATGGATGGATAATCCTCCTGTGTGGGGGTCTGTGTGGTGCCGTACCTGCAGTGACAAACGTACCTTGTACTAAACTCAAAAAGCGCCGAGTTTAATACAGTTTAATACAGTTTAATACAAACGTGTTTAATACAGTTTAATACAGGGCCTGCCTACACTGCCCCCACCCCGTTGTCCTCCCTACAGCTGCGGTTCTACCCCCACGACCACGAGGATGTGGCTCCACACCCCCCTCCCGGGCAGTCGTTGTCCCATCAAGACCACGAGGACGTGGCTTCACACCCCCCTCCCGGGCAGTCGTTGTCCCATCAAGACCACGAGGATGTGGCTTCACACCCCCCTCCCGGGCAGTAGTTGCCCTCCTCACAGCCGAGGCTGCTTCCCCCAAGACCACCACGAAGTGGCTCCATACCCCCTTCTGGGCAGTCGTTGTCCCCTCAAGACCACGAAGAAGTGGCATCATATCCCCCTCCCGGGCAGTAGTTGCCCTCCTCACAGCTGAGGCTGCTTCCCCAAGATCACGAGGGAGTGGTTTTCTCACCCCCCTCCCGGGCAGTCGATGTCCTGTCAACAGATGAGTCTGGTTTTCCCGGAGCCACGTGAAGTTGGTTTTTACCCTCTTTCCCGGGAAGAGTTGCAACTGGTGTCAGCGACATCTACCTGGAAGCGCCACGACACAGTCCAGTTCACCCAAGCATTACGTTGATTTCCACCAGGCACACCGTCACGTACCCCACCGCTTCTCGGTTCATGCCTTATGACACGTGCGACAGGCTCAGTCACACGGATGCACTTCTCAACGTCTTCTCGTCTGCGATGTACCACGCTGATATCTACAAGCCGCCTCTAACATCAAGCTCGTCAATGGGCCACTGCGGGCCGCAGTCTCCCAGATTTCTTCAAATTCTTCGAAAGAGGGGGAGTCGCGCTTCTTCAACTTTGTCGACCCCGAAGGGAGTGCCTAGACGGAGGGGCGTTTCGAGACTAAGCCCGGGCTGAGGCTGTTTCCCCAGGGCCAGAAAGCCGCTTCCCTGGGCCCTCAGCCCGGACAGCCGATGTCCTACCTGGATCAAGGGGCCCTTCCCGACCTTGCAGGTTCCGCAGGTATTAACACACTCCTAAACCCTGTTATCAACACGAAGCAGGAACGGGTACCCCCTCCCCACACCCGCACAAGAACCCCGGGCAGCAGCTGTCCTTGACCCAGTCACTCACCCCCAGGACCACGAGGAAATGGTCTTTCCCCCCTCTATATAATCGGGTGGATCCCAGACCCCTTGCTCAACTACAGCCGCGTCTCGCGGAGGGGACGATTCCACTACCTTAAACCGGCAGCCGATGCCCAGCACAAGAACCCCGGGCCGGAAGAGCCCTCCCTTCCCCCCAGCACAGCCTCAGTCCCACCCACGCCGCCAGCACGGGGTCCCCCCAGCGGCTTAGCCTGCAAATTGAGGGTCACATCGATCGGTTTTTCCGCACCCCCGAAGCAGGTGGTGCCCCATCCCTCCCTTACAGCAGCCGAGGCCGTTTCCCGGGGTGCAAGAGCCTCCCCACCTCGGGCAGTTGCGGCTGCCTACAAGTGAGCACGATATCCCACGAGCACCAGGAAGAGGCGCACTCTTCTCCCCCGGCAGTCGCTGCCCACTCTACAGGCTGTCTCACAAGGAACACCAGGGAGAGGCCCCCTTCCCCCCCTCTCCCCCGGGCAGTGGTTGGCCTCCCAGCAGTTGAAGCTGTACCCCCAAACCACGAAGGGGTGGTCCCCCCACACCAATCCGTCCACAGTTCCCCCCAATCCGCCCACACAGGCAACACCACGGCACCGGCCGAGCATAGCATTGGATCTCAGACACGACCTGCATAACAGGTAAAAGGGGATCCTCCTGGTGATTCTGTCTGCTCCGATTTCAACGCCCCTCCTATCAGGCGGAACCGAGTCCCCCCACATGGCAGCTGCACTGGCTTCTCGTGGGTCGGTTTCATCACTTTTACCCCGGCAGCAGAGGCCTATCACAAAGATCTCGGGCCAGAAGAGCCCTCCCTCCCCTCCCGCACAGTCTCAGCCCCACGCAACACCACGGGACCCTCCCAGCAGCTGAGCCTGCAGATCGAGGATCGCACACATTCCCCCCCCCTCCCTTCCCGAGGCAGGTGGCGTATCTTCCCCTCATCTGAGGCTGTTTCACAGAGGAGCTCAGAGAAAACCAGTCCCTCCTCTCCGGCAGCCGATGCCATTGCCTCAGCCAGGAGGCCCCCCCCCGCCCGAGACCAGGATGATGAAACCCCCAGCTTCCCAGACTTCGCGAGTGATCCCATCACAGCTGAAGCCGTTTCCCCTAGAACTCTTCTTATCTCCCTCAACCAGGCCACCCCCCTCCAGCAGTTCACCACAGGTTTGCAGGCTCGTCTGCTCAGTTCCCGCTGCACCTCCATCTACATCTCAGCCGCATCTGGGGCCCGACATTCTTCCCCACGCAGATCTTGGCACACCGGGGCCTGCCTCTTCCGGCTGAACCGCCACGAGTCTCAGGATGCCTGGCTGCCGTTGCTACGGAGGCCCAAGGCCTCGCCAAGGCAGTCCAGGAGCCCGTCGAGCTAGGTTCCTCACGCGGCTGAGGCACAAGGGCCGGTCCGGCCTGCCAACCCAGCGCCCTACAGCAGATGACCTATACGCGCAAGGGTTCCAGGGATCCCGTCGCAGCACTGCACCCCGACGGGCCCAGCAGGACGATTTCACACGGCAGGACTGGGTCCGCTGCAGCGGATCTACAGCAGGGCTTCCGTCAGTGACGCCCTCGGAGCCGGCGAAGCCCCGACGCAGGTAGCGCTGTACCCGCAGTCCGCCAACACTACAAATTGCGGTCCGAAATTTTCCGATTTTTTGAAAAAAGGCTAATTCTGTAAGGGGGACCTTTTCGAATTTTTTTTTTCGGGCACTTTTTCCACAAGGAAATGTCCGCCCTGTCCGCTACTGTCCACTACCGATTTCAAGGATCCTCCAAAGATTTATCTTTAATGTTTTTACTCTAACCCACCCGCTGTCGTAACCCACCCTCCCCTCCCCTCCCCTCCCCTCCCCTCCCCTCCCCTCCCCTCCCCTCCCCTCCCCTCCCCTCCCCTCCCCTCCCCTCCCCTCCCCTCCCCTCCCCTCCCCTCCCCTCCCCTCCCCTCCCCTCCCCTCCCCTCCCCTCCCCTCCCCTCCCCTCCCCTCCCCTCCCCTCCCCTCCCCTCCCCTCCCCTCCCCTCCCCTCCCCTCCCCTCCCCTCCCCTCCCCCCCCTCTCGACCCACCCTTCCACACCGTAACCTGCTGCTTCCACCCGTCCCCTGCTGGGGGCTCCATAGGGTACTCTGCTGGGTACACCGGGTAAAAGTGTGTTTGCTATTTTAAAACGCAAGCTCCCGACATGTTAGGTGTATAGGATTTCATGTTTTGGGACATCTGAGTCCACGGTGACCGTTCTCCATCCAACTACAATCCGTAGTAATTATTTAAATGGCAAACAGAAAAACCGGTTTTTTGGTCATTTTTGGCCTTTTCGCTGGTTGGGGGGGTCAAAACCGCCCGGCCCCAGGTGATCCCTGGAGGGGGGTCTGGTCCCGGATTCTCGGTTTCTGGGTCCAATAATCCTACTTCTGCTAAGGGGGGCCTTCGCTACCAAGTGTGACTGAGTGAGAAAAAGTGAGCCACGGCGCACTTCCCCTCACTGGCTGACGAGCAGTGACGAGTAGTGACTGGTAGCGAGGGCCCCCAAGGGGACCTTTTCGATTTTTTTTTCGGAAAGTCCTATTTTTCACTTTTGAGCCCGTTTTCGAAGGAATTCTTGGGTTTTGAGCTTGTTTTGGGCAATTACACGCGTCACTCAGTTTTCTGCCTGGGCAGCCCTTCCTGATAGGCGTACCTGTACTGAGAATGACCGCCTGTGAGAGAGTCCTCTTGTACTGAGAAAGTCTTCCTGGACTGAGAGGAGTGCTGTGCTGCGAGGAGTCCTGTCCTGAGAAGGAGTCCTGTACTACGCAGAAAAACCGGTTTTTTGGCCATTTTTGGTCTTTTCGCTGGTTGGAGGAGGAAATCTTGCAAATGCTATGTGACTTCTGGGGGGGCAGATTCTCGGTTTTTCAGGAGTCCTGTACTGAGAAGGTCCTCCTGGACTGTAAGGAGTCCTGTCCTGAGAGGAGTCCTGTACTGAGAAAGTCCCCCTGTCCTGAGAGGAGTCCTGTCCTGAGAAAGCCCTCCTGTACTGAGAGGAGTCCTGTACTGAGAAAGTCCTCCTGTACTAAGAGGAGTCCTGTCCTGAGAGGAGTCCTGTACTGAGAAAGTCCTCCTGTACTGAAAGGAGTCCTGTACTGAGAAAGTCCTCCTGTACTAAGAGGAGTCCTGTCCTGAGAGGAGTCCTGTACTGAGAAAGTCTTCCTGGACTGAGAGGAGTCCTGCGCTGAGAAAGTCTTCCTGTACTGAGAGGAGTCCTGTCCTGAGAAAGCCCTCCTGTACTGAGAGGAGTGCTGTACTGAGAGGAGTCCTGTACTGAGAAAGTCCTCCTGTACTAAGAGGAGTCCTGTACTGAGAGGAGTCCCGTACTGAGATAGTCCTCCTGTACTGAGAGGAGTCCCGTACTGAGAAAGTCCTCCTGTACTGAGAAAGTCTTCCTGGACTGAGAGGAGTCCTGTACTACGCAGAAAAAACCGGTTTTTTGGCCATTTTTGGTCTTTTCGCTGGTTGGAGGAGGAAATCTTGCAAATGCTATGTGACTTCTGGGGGGGCAGATTCTCGGTTTTTCAGGAGTCCTGTACTGAGAAGGTCCTCCTGGACTGTAAGGAGTCCTGTCCTGAGAGGAGTCCTGCACTGAGAAAGTCTTCCTGGACTGAGAGGAGTCCTGCACTGAGAAAGTCCTCCTGTACTGAAAGGATTCCTGTACTGCGAAAGTCCTCCTGGACTGACACTGTCCTCTTGTACTGAGAATGACCTCCTAGAGTGGTAGAATAGTTAGCAACGTGGAGCGAGGGGGCGGGGAAATCTTTAATGACCTTCCCCCAAATTGTGGTCTTACTTTCTTTGCGGTGTGTCCTCTTCACCACTTGGGGTTCTGCGATGACAACTTTTGTCACGCGGGCAGCATGCGGGAAAAGAGGGTTCGCCGCCGGCAACATCAGTTGCTGCGGCCCCAACACCGCTTGGTTCCCTTTTTTGCTGCTATCTTCTGTCCACCGACTGTTGGCAGTGCATGCATCGTCACGCACACAAGGGAGTGCATCCCGAAGACGGGCTTTTCAGGATTCTCAGATAATCTCTGGCCTTAGCAACAAGGAAATCCGCCGAACCCGTCACTTCAGACACTCTCCACCGACACACACATATCCATACATCCATATCCGTTTCCAGGCAGTATGTGCCATCCGCACTATTGATGCAGTGATGGGATAAAAAGCTTGACGTGACCCCCCCTCCCCGCCACCCAACACCCAACTGACATTTTCCCGCACAGCATATTGTCGCACGGCCTCCTTGGCCACAGCCCACACACACCGCACACCCGTAGACACCACACGACCACCTCCACCCCTCCAGGCGGCGCAAAGAGACACCATGCGTGCCACCCCCACCGCGGGGGTGGCAGCGCCGCTACCCCTGTTCCCCATTGTGGCGCTGCTGCTCCCAGTGGTGGTGGTGGTGCCCGCGTCTGCCCTGCCCCCGACCCCCACACCGCTGGCTGCGAAGGAGGAGGTCACGGGCGACATGCTTCCTTACTTCCGCAGCACCAACGACAGGAAGGTCGACCGCTACATACACTGCAGGGTCTGGCTTGGCAACGCCACCACACCGACACCTGCCTGGCAGCCGGAGGGGCTGGAGGTGGTCACATTTAGTGGCCCGGAAAGCATTGGGAAGCATTTCGAGGCACATCCGGATGATGCCTGCAAGATGGTCCATATATCGCGGCAAGACCTGGCTCTTCCGGAGCCGAGGTGGCTTTTAAAATCGATTCTTGAGCTGCGTGGGTTTGTCGAAGGGGATCTATTTGTGGAGGATGTGTTCCACCGGGATTTCTGCAAAGACCTCCAGCGGGCGAAGCTCGATTTCCTCATTGAACGGGAGAGGTGCCGTTCTGCGGGGCACACAGAATACAAATGGTGCCGCTGCCGCTCCGGCCGCCACGCCCCGAAGAACCTGATCTGCGTCCCCCCGACCCACCTCCTCCAGTACGAATCCTCCCCGTTGCTTGACGGAGGGAAGAACTCTATGGTCTGCCTCTTCAGACTGTCATACAAGCCGCAGCACAACCGCAGGGGGACCCCTGTGAAGGTCACGCCCCACCGCCCCTACCCCACGTTGGACCGGCCGGTCTCAACGGCGGTGCTGGCGTATGTCAACACGCAGAGGCTGTTGGAGGGCACCGCGCAGACCTTCAGGACGTGGGTGCCTCATTTTTTCATCCCGCAGAATGCGGATAAACTGCAGTTCCGCACGGATCTGTTTGCGGTGCGCGAGGTGTCGCGGCGCGAGATCCAGGTGGAGGACATCGTGAAGGCGTTTGCCCTCCACGCCGTGCAGGGCGAGCGTGCCACCTGGAGGAAGTGGGCTGGCGGCGGCAGCGACAACAGCGGTGTGTTTGGGTCCCCACGCTACGCCACCTCCGTCTCAGGTGCTGCTGAGGACAGCTTCGGGATCTTCATCGGGGACGCCACCGAAGGGTACCCCCCGGGCCTCGACAGCCGGGAGCTGACCTCTGTCCGCCCGCGGTGCGGCTGCCCGCCGCTGTGCGCCTTCCCGACGAAGCGCTCCCCCGACGCCTTCCTGATATCCTCCCTACGCTATGTCCAGGGCACATCTGTCTTCACCTGGGAGCTCTTCTCCGACCCACGCATGAAGGAATACGACTTCCTCGTCAAGCTTGATTGGGACATCCGCTTCTTCAGGCCCTACCACACCCCGTTGATGCGCCGCGTTGTCGAGAGCGGAGCCTGGGGATTCCACACCGGGTTTGCGAACAACGGCAACGGGTGCTCGCGCGACGCGCAGAGGGCGTTCGACGGGTATGCGAGATCCCGGGGGGAGGTTGCGCAGAGCGCAGGCGACTGGCTCTATGAGAATGAGCAGACGGCGTGGCACTCCGCCCTCTTCGGGATCTGGACAGGGCTTGTGATGTCCCCAGAGTATCGGGGGCTGATGGATTTCCTCCGGAACTCCGACTACGGGTATTCCTGGTTCCGCTACCGGTGGACCGACCAGTCGGTCTGGCCGAAGCTTGTTGGGTATTTCCACAAAGACTTGAAAACCGCGATGCTCGACTTCAGGCATCTCAGGTGGAATCCGAATGCGCCTCGCCCCAAGTCGATTTTCTACCACCGCAAGAAGCGCCGCCACGACTCGGAGGTCTGCTGCGGGAGCTGTGCTGATGGCGTGGAGCGTGCGTGTTACAAACACCGTGTCAAATCACCCTATGTGCAGTGCCACACCCCGCCGGAGGCAGATGGGTACAACATTTCCTATTGCGAACGCTAAAAAGGGGTGGGGAGGTGTGGCGGTGTGGCCCGAATGATAGGCAAAATATGTATGTGCAAGCATGCCGACACACACCTGCGGTTGATGCCCCTCCGTTCCGCGAGACAATGTCGATGTCTGGGATGTGCGAATAGGAGGGGGCTGGAGGGAGGAAAGGGGGGGGGGGGTTTGAGGTCCTGTCCACGCTCTGAGTTGGGGGAGGGGGGGCGGGGGGGGAGATCCAAAGAGTTTTTTTGCTGCCTGCCTCGGGCAGCATTTTTTTTGGCGGAGAGGGACAGGGGATGGGGTGGCCTGTCCATGCCACGCTAGATCCAAAGGTGGCGGCAGCAGAAATAAGAACGTGGGAGCGAACTAGCCCAGGGGGAGGGGAGGGGGTCCAAGCACCCCACTACCCCACCCCACCCACCCTCCCATATATTTCTTGCATGAAGCCCATTGTAGTTTGGGCTCGCGTGCTGATATCGCGGAGTGTCCCCCCCCTCCCCCCCTAGAGTACACAGGCCCTCTCTCCTTGGATGAGCGATCCCGACAACCAGTGCGGATCGCTGCGCCCCATCGGGGTGGGGTTACCTTCCCGTGCCTCCGGTGCCAGGTTTTTGGCTTGACTGTCAGCTGTTTCTGCGTGTTGTGTGCTGCTGCTGCTAGGGTGGAGCTGCTGTGCAGTACCCTGTGGAGCGCTGCTGTGCAAGAGCCCTGCAGTGGCAGTTTTCTGTTTCCTAAAGATATTGGGTGTGGGTGTGGGGGGAGGGGGGGAGAGGTGGTTTACCACCACCACCCGGCTTAATAGTGTTGTTGCCACGGGCTGTTTTTGTTTGCTGCCACTTTTCGACCCAAACAGGGCACCAGACGGGCTTGCCGCCTGACCCCCTCCCCCTCCTCCCCCCCTCCCCCCTAACCGAGCTGCACGAAGGGTGATGTGTGCGCCATGCTTAGAAAGTTGTCGCCTGTACCCACAGATGCTATCCTCGGCAGCAGAGCGTTGCAGCCGCAGCATGCAGATCGCTGCCCCTCCCCCCCCACCGCCTCCCCACCCCTCTTTGTATTGTCGCAACACAGGCCAGGCTGAGCACATCACTAGATGACTTGATGACACATACACACACTTCACAAAGTGTCGGACGTGAGGAGAGGTGATTCTGTCGAGAAAGGTTGCGCTAGCCAGACACCGCCATAAAACTGGTTTCAACAACATACATACACACACACAGGGAGTGGGCACAGACCCACGCAGGGTTACCCACTGAAAATCACTATCACTACACACACCTCCCTGTGACTAGATACACCAACTGCCAACACGCACCTATCCATGCTATAGTACCACCCCTAACACCCCCCCTCCCCCAGCTGATCCTGCACAAAACGAGTGAAGCGGGAGGGTGAGATCAGCCCTCTGTGCTTCACCTCTCTTCCACTTCACCCACCCCCTCCTCCTCCCCCTTTTGTCCGAGCTTGGGGGGCGCGGGCAGGACCCATATACATACGCATCCCGGCAAAATAAATAGACTGGACGGCATATTATACTGTGTCTAGCCCCTCCTCCCCAACCGCCTTCCTCCCCCCCCCCCCCCTCTCTCTCTCTCTCTCCCCCCCCCCCTCCATACCCCCTTGACTGAACATTGCCGGTGTGGGAAGCAGAGGGCAGGGGAAGCAGTGCGTCCAGCATGCACTGGACGATATGCAATATGACGCTAGCAGCGAATCCCGCTCACGGCAGGGAAATGGGACCAGGTCGCTTGTCAAGGCGACGGTAGGCGGGTGGGGTATAGGGGACCAGGTTCTAGGCACCGGAGCCTATGGAACTGTGCTTCGCGGGATGAGTCTCGAAACGCTGGAAGTTGTCGCCGTCAAAAAGCTCCCCCTCGATGCGCAATCCCCCGAGGCCTACTGCAGGATGAAGAAGGAGCTGGAGCTCCTCCGTTCCCTCGGGCCACACCCCAACGTCCTCCGATACATCGACGCCAAACAGACATCAAACAACCTCTACATCATCATGGAGCATATGGACTCTGGCAGTGTCGCAGACCTACTCCGCCTCTATGGTGCTTTCCCCGAACCCCTCGCCTCACGGATCACATCTGAGGTGCTCCGCGGGTTGAAATACCTCCATGACATGGGCATCCTCCACCGCGATGTGAAAGGAGGCAATGTCCTGGTCTCAACCCACCGGGGCGCTGTCAAGCTGGGGGACTTTGGGGTCAGCTTCGTATCAAGGCGGGATGGGAGGGAGGGGGACCTCCCCCATGGGTCGAAGCAGAAGGATTCTCACTTCGCCGGCTCGCCGTATTGGATGGCGCCGGAGGTGGTGTGTATGGTGGATACGCCGCAAGCTGCCTCCGACATCTGGTCCACAGGGTGCACCGCAGTCGAGATGGTGACGGGGTGTGCTCCCTACGCCGACCTGAACCCGCTCTCCGCGATGTTCCACGTCGTGAAGGATGCGGAGGTCCCCCTCCCCGCATCGGGTTCGACGCAGTTCCGCAACTTCCTCAAGCTCGCCCTGCAGAAGAAGCCCCGGAAGCGGCCCACGCCTGACCAGCTCCTCCGGCACACCTGGGTTGCCAGGGGCGAGCAGACCTTCACACGGCTGGGGCTGAGCTTCCACTGCGACATACCGGCGCTCATCCAGGCCTGCCGCGACCATCAGGTGGGGCCACAGATGGATGACGAGGAGATCCTGATGCTGGAGGAGGCGCAGCGTTGTGCCACACAGCTGCAGGGGTCGTCGGACCCTGCGGAGCTGGAGAGCATCACCGAGAGGCTGCAGCGCACCATCACAGGGCTGCTCGACCCTTCGCTGGATGAGTATGATGACATCAGGGACATCCTCACGGAGACAGATGCGGAGTCCGTCCCTCTGCTGCCACATCTCGCATCGCATGCCTTTCTCCTGAAGATCCGCGGGCCGAGCGCACCACACGTCCTGGCTGCTCTGGTGCAGCGCTCGCCTGTCGATGCGATGTGTGTCGTAGAGGCCTTCCAATCCTCCCCCGACACAGGCATGCTGGGCCTTCTGTCCACGCTGGAGCGCATCACCGCCGGCTGCCCCGAAGCCTCGGTGAAGGTGTCGGCCCTCCTGGTCGCGCTGCACGCGAGGGGGCTCCTGTCCCTCCCCACAGGGGATGAGCTCGACGCGGCCTTCATCGCCGCACCCCTCTTCGAAAACCTCCTCCGCTTCTGGACGGTGCAGCAGATGGGCATGCGCTCCGTCTCCATCCAGGTCCCTGCCCTGCTCCGCCACCTCCAGCGCTGCGGGGCGCTCCTCTCCCTCCCCAACGTGCGGGCATCGTGCGGCAACGGGATATCCATCGCCTGCCTGGCTGCCCTGGAGATGCTGCACTACGTCATCCGCCACGTGAATGACAACGGGCTGCACAGCGACACCGGGGGGGCAAAAAGCGAGGCGACAGACTCGCAGGCAACATCATACGACGGATCCTTCGCTGTGATATTCCGATACCGTTCGCAGGGACTCTTCTCCTCTGTCTCTGTGTCGGATGTAGACATCGACGCGATCAACACGAGCGACCTCATCAGCCCCAGCACATCACGGTACATCCAGGTGCAGGGCGAGGCATGCCAGCGCATTGCCGACATGCTGCTTGCCTGCGTCCACTCCCTAGGCTACTGCCTCTCGGAAGGATCGGAGCGGCGTGCCGCCATCATCCGCAGCGCACGCCTGCTGCTGCAGCCGACCCTCTCCGAGGAGAACCAGGAGAAGGTGCTGCGCCTGCTCTATGAGTTTGTCCTTGCGGGGGGAGAGCGCCTCCCGCTGTCGGCGTGCCGCCCCGTCTGCAAGCACCTGCTGGCCTTCCTGACGCTGGGGTGCACCC
This sequence comes from Rhynchopus euleeides, assembly GCA_963210315.1. NCBI lineage: Eukaryota > Euglenozoa > Diplonemea > Diplonemida > Diplonemidae > Rhynchopus > Rhynchopus euleeides. Next base: position 1,081,234 of record OY723246.1, read on the forward strand.
CGGTGATGCTGGATGTGGCGCTCGCCACGCTGTGCTACGTCACGCTACCCGATGACAACCGCGTGGCATGCGCGACGGCGGATGACCTGAGCGTGAGCGGGGAGCAGCTGCTGTCCACAGCATGCCTCACAGCATCCGAGGCAACCACCACCATCGAGGGGACCGGGGTGGAGCCGACGGACGAGCTGTTCGCCATCCTGACGCAGAGGCGCCACCCGGAGGCGACGCTGAGGAGGTACATCGTGCCGCTGCTGCTCAACGCGTGCATCCTCAACCTCGACATGGCGGCGGATCACGATGCGCCTGACTACTTCGGGAAGATCATCCGCAGCTCCTCCAGCGACACGGCGCACGTCGCACTCCTTGCCGTGATGCGGTGGATGGGTGAGGGCAAGGAGGCGACACGCCTCATCATCTCGCGTGGCCTCGCTGCGACAGCCGCGATGCGCCTGACGAACGGATGCGGGGGGTCCCCCGCAGATATCGAGATGGCGGTGGCGGCGCACCCCGAATCGGACGGGCTGTACTGCCCGGCGTTGCGTGTGGGGCACCTCCGCGCCGATGCAGCAATCGTGCCCACGCTTGGGGAGCTGATTGTGGCTGCGGCTGCGATGTGCCCCTGCATTGCGGTGCAGCTCAGCAACGAGCATGCCGTGATAGACTACCTGGCCCGCCTGCTGCACGGCGGGCAGAGCCAACCCCTGCTTCCCACCCTCCGTGCGTCCCTCTCCCTCTACGTCCTGTCGCGTCTCCCGCGGAAGTATGCCGAACACCCGGCGTTCTTTGGGCGTGTCAAGCTTCTGAGTGCCCACTCCAGCCCCACCGTAGCTGCCTTGGCGAGCACACTGCTTGTCTCGCTGTTAGAGTGTGGCGTTTATGGCCTTTAGAGGAAGCAATGAGGGAGGCAATGCGACGCAGCTGTGTGGTGCCATGGCTTCTAGAGATAGTGTAATGCACACTGTATGATCCCTTGGAAGGAGGTGCGAGGGGGGGGGGGGGAAGGAGGAGGAGAAGGAGAACGAGGAGGGAGGGGGTCTTCCTTACGACCCTGCCTAGCGCTATAGGTGGGGGGTGGGGGTGGGGGGGGGGGGGTCGCTGCGTTGTTCTTTTTTGCACCTCGTGCCCCACCCGACCCCCCAACCCCCCCCCTGCCCCTATGTCACTGTCTGTCTCTTCCCCCCCCCCCCTCTACCCCTTCCTTCCCCCCTCCTTTTTCATCTGCAGGCTCATCCTTATTGCTCGGCCTAACGACCCCACCACTCCTTCCGGCCGTGCCTCTTAACGAACAGAATTGCCGAGTGAACGAAACACAAAAAGACACGGTTTGCCCCCCGGCAGGATCCCGGGAAACCCCGGCCGGGCCCGGAAATTCCGGGCCCGGGACCGGGATTTTGAAATCCCGGCCGGGATCCCGGGGAAATCCCGGCCGGGTCCGGCCGGGAATCCCGGGGGTTCTCAGTCTCAGGTCGCTTGGACCGAGGTCATCTCAGACCTATGGCTTTCAGTCCCAGTTTCAGATTCAGACCTGCTGATCCAGAACCGCACCCTCTCCTTCCACACCAATTGTATCCACTGCTCATGGGTCCGAGTGACGACGATAGCAATGACGATGGCTCCATAGCAAAGATGGCTACCACTGTCAAAGCTCATCTGGAACAGAAACTGTCCCAGATGGAAGTCTCCTGTATAAATACAGGGTTCGGGGTTACCACGAGTGTAACGCAGATACGTGCAGGTGTGTCAAGAGAGTGTGCAGCTCACAGCAGTTCCGCATCCTCCTCCTGGTTGCTGAACTCCACAGTCCTAGGACGACGAAGAGGACGACGAGGGTCGACGTAGGCTTATCTTACGCTACGGCAGGGGTGGACTCAGCCACCCCGGGGGCAGGTTGAACAGGTTGTGTGGTTCCACTGATCAACATGTAGGTCGGCCTGTCTGATAAGACTCAGCCACCCTGCGGGTCAAGTGATTACAAAAGGGTGCCTATTTGACCAAAAGGCAAAATTTCCTCCCGCCATGCTCCCGTACCACAGAGGCTGTTGTGTTTTGCCTCTGTGTATGCGTACGTTTTGCGATGACGGGGTGTGGAACCTGGCGTAGACCGAGCTACAACCAGGAACCAACGACCCAACTCGGCGCCGTGGGTCAATTTTTGTGAAAAGGCCTTGACCAGAGGCATCCCCCTAACACTAAATTTGCTCTGTTTCACCTGAACCGACCAACCAGGCACCGTGAGGAGGCATCAGAGCCCCTCGTGGACAGCCGCAGCACCCTTCCTTTACTAACGTCAGGTTCACCACTAGCACGAAGCATCACTGTTTTACGTCAGGTATGGCAAATGCCCACCCAAGGAAGTCGAGGAGTTTGAGCCGTTGGAAGTTACCAGAGGGACAAGCAAGAGGGATCTGCAAGCAGTGATGTCTGTTGTACCCTTGGACCACATTAAACTCAAACTGAACCCTCAGTCGTCCTTGATCGCCCGACAAGGTTCCTTTCAGCTTTCTAACAGATGGGTACCGCAACTGTCCAACTATCTACAGACTCACATCCCAGAAGGTGCAGTCCAGGTTCCACAGAGCAAATTAAATGTTAGCATTTCTGCACAACTACCGGTACGCAAATCGCAGCGGCGGTGGAAGTGACTGACTCGAAAACGGCGAGGTATCAGTCTTGACGCTGGAAAATTCCGTTCGGAAATACCAAACACATCCACAGAAAGTGGAAGGAATGGGCGCCAAGATGATGCGAACGATTTTTGGGGGGAGGAGGGGGGGGACTGCTCTGTATCGTGATACCCGTGAGGGTAACCAAATGCAGAACAGGGAGGCACAGGCGCACACACGAAGGCAGCACACAAGTGACAAGTGGCAGGATTACAAGTGGCAGGAAACAAGATTGCTGCTCAACCACGGTGTCCATCAGGAACCACGTCGCTGTGTAGTGCACTCCAGAGGGTTGCCCTCTGCACCACCTCATGCCGACACACCAAACGCCCTCCCTTCGAGGCGAGGACACCGGGAGGGGAAGCCCGGGTCGGCGCCCTCCCTGAGGTCCTGCTGAGAATTGACGGTCTCGGGTTCAAAACCCGCTCAGGTGCTGCGTCGTCGACACAGTGCCTGGGATCTGGTTGCGGCAGTCGACATCCCAAACAGGGCGCCCATACTCTGTGCAAAGTACACCCGGGCGAGGCTCCCCTCGGGGGAACACCGTCGGGAGATGTGCTCCGCGCCCGATTCTGGGTTGTCCGCGAGGTACTGTCGCATGGAGCCTGCGTGACAACATAGGTGGTGGTTCGATTCCCAGAACCTGGGGAGGATATCCTATGGGATAACCTCCACGGAATGTTACTTCTCCCGTTGGATGTCCTGCACCAATGTGGAACCCTGCAGAAGACACGCGAGAAACAGAGAGGGATATCCCACGGATATCCCGCTCTGTTACCTCTCTGTTCCCTCGGGTACTCCGAGAGAATGTCACCCCCCCTCGGCCTGGGCTTGTGACACTGGCTGGGCTGCCTCTTGTACAGATCGATGGAGTGAACGCGCTGGGTTATTGCCAGGTACTAGCTTCGGCAAACTGCGCAGAGTGGGTGGCCCTCCAGTTGTGCTGGGAAGAGGTGGAGGGGTCACCAACATTGTGAGGCGGCTCATTTTTCAGCATTACTGAGCGAAAAGTGTCACTGCGCTTTGTTCGGCACTTGCTTTGGTTTCTTTTTGCGTTGACGCTTCCACACTCACACTCCTGCTGATGATGGTGTCGTGAGTGAGGAGCACAAGGGCACGACTGGGTCCCGGGATGACCCCGGGATATCCCGGGGCCATCCCGGGATTTCCCGGCCGGGCCCGCCCGAGATCCCGCCCGGGGGCAAACCGTGAAAAACTAATGACATCGGGTGGATCGCAAAGGGGAAGGGGGCAACGGCAGCGTGCAATATGCAATGTGCAAAACTCTCAAGTCATCTTACCACCCACCTACACCTGACCCCGGGGGGGTCCCGGGATGACCCCGGGATATCCCGGGGTCATCCCGGGATCCCGGCCGGGAAATCCCGGGATTCCCGGCCGGGATCCCGGGATTTCCCGGCCGGGAAATCCCGGGAATCCCGGGAATCCCGGAATTTCCCGGAACCCGGCCGGGCCCGCCCGGGATCCCGCCCGGGGGGCAAACCGTGAAAAGAATGCCAAAAGCGACAGCGAACTTGAAATTGAATTTTTGAAATCATTTTTCTCGTCTTTTTTTTTGTGATGGCCCCGGCCAGGCCTGTGCCTAAGTCGGATGTAGATGTAAGGGTCGGCCTCAGGGAAAAAAAGTTCCCACTTTTTTCTTCCCATATTTTTGGTAGGGGGTTTTTTGGGGGTTTTTAGGATTCTTTTTGGGGGGGGGGATATGCCTGGCCTTTTTTGGGCACGCTCCGCACCCCCGCTGACGCGGGTGCTGTGCTGAGTGCCGTCCTGCAGCTGCTCGCGACCACGGTGCCCGTGGTCGCGGGTGGCTGTTTGGGCACTTCCAAGTTATTGTACAGCCTCCGTGAATAATCGGAGGCTGTGCAAGAACTCGGAAGTGACGACGAAGACGAGGCCACGGGCGACCTCCCACGGGATGGCATCGACCAGAGGCTTGCTCTCGAGCTCAAACCAACAGATGTTCACTACCGTGGCCTCCGGCGGCTGGGGGGCTCCGCCCCCCAGACCCCCCTGTGGCGTGTCTTTGCGCGACAATTAATCGTCCCCCCATGCGACATGTGCTATCTGTCAGTTGTGTTGTACTTGAGCGTATGCGACTATGGAGCCAGGCCAACGGACGTTCGCTACCGTGGCCTCCGGCGGCTGGGGGGCTCCGCCCCCCAGACCCCCCTGTGGCTTGTGCCTGGTCTTGGAGCCAATTCCTTGCGCGTACGGGGCTGTGGCATATCGGTTCCAGCACCCTCGCGGGAGGCTCCCATATCAGGCGAGATCCTGTAAAACAAAACGCAAAAAAAGGAGACCCCCAGCCCAGCTGTGAATTGGTTGTGTGCAAATGCAGCAAAAGAACGTGTTTTCGCGCTGAAATACCGTGTTCTGGGCTAAAAAAAGGGGCCAGCGCCGAAGGAAAAAAAGTGGGGAAAAAGTTGGGTGTAAACTCTCATTTTTGACGATTTTTGGCCATATTTAGGCACAGGCCTGGCCCCGGCCACCGCCAGTCCTGGGTGGGGAGGGGTGTGCTTTTTTTGGGAGACGGGTGTCACCCAAAGGCGCCACACACACACACGCGCGCCATGCGTGGGTGCAATGGACACATGGTTCTGCCTTAAAATGCGTTCATCACATCCGCACATCCCTGCCTGCTACACCGCAGCGTTGGTTCAATGCAGAACTTTTTACGGGTTTCGAGCTGCGAAGAAATTCGAAGTGAAGTCGTGAAGGGGAACGAAGGAACAAATGCAGGGTCTGGGAGGGGGGGGCCGAGTCGGTGGGATCAACACCATTACCACACCCTTTTTTCACACACAACAAGAAGAAAGCTTGTCAGTGAAAAAGATAGTTGGCAGCGCTTTGGGTGACAAACACAATCTACCTTGCCTTGTTGCTATGACTGTGCGCACACTCACACCAACCTTCATCAGGCAAACCACGTGGGAGGCCTTCGCTCTGTGCCACTGTGGGGCAAACTGTGTCACTTTGCGTGTGAGGCGGCTCACCATTCCTCACTTCTCTGCATTTCTGAGCGAAGGCCCCCGTGAGGTTTGTTCACCCGGGTTTGGCGCACAAACAACGCCTTATCTTTTTTCCCACAGGGCATTCACACCGCCTTGCCTTGCAAGTGCGTGCTCAGCAGACAAGGGGACATTCCTCCGTTGGCACGTCTCGCCCAGTGGGATGGAACGGCTCCATCCACGGGTGACCACGATGACCCAACACTGCAACAAGAATACGTGCCAAACGGGTGAGGGGGTGGGGTGGGTGGTATGAGAAGCTGTGTTTGAAACCGCATTTTTTGCACAGCTTCTGACAAGGCGCGCCGTGCCTCGCTCAAACGCGGCAGGAGATTTGGTGGGGAACATGGGGGGAGGGGGGTGTTTTTTTTTGGGAACTGCCGTTGGAAAGGCCTGACACGAGGCAGTCATAGATAAAAGTGCGTGCCCTCTCCCCGCCCAAGCTTGTGGATCTGTTTCTGCGTATGACCACCCCACAACCCACCCACACCCTTCCGTTGTTCTATTAAGTTCCGTATCTTATCTGTGTGCTGTCCCATGGTCCTACCCAGCCTCACTGCCATCACCATCTCACCCCGTGGCTGCTCGAGGGTGTTGGGAGACTTGTCTTACCTCCATTTTCGACAATCACATTTCCCACCACCCCCCCCTGGCCCCCTGGGCCTGTGCAACCTGCATAACGAGTGAAGGGGAGGGGGGTCAAACTCTGTGCTTCCATTATTTACTACCCCCCCGCCCCACTCGCTGGGCCTGTGCAAGGGCGATCCATTTCCAATTCCAACCAAAAAAAATACCAGGTGAGCTTGTAACGCCAGTCCCTCCCACCGGGGGCTGTAAGAAGTACTGTCAAAAGTTGTTCAAATCGGTTCAAAGGAGGGGGGGGGGGGGAGGGTCTTCGCGAGCCGGTAACCTCCGGCAGGCACTGTTTGGTGTTTTGAATGAAGATAGGGAACTGCACAAAAAAATGCACTGACTTGCACTGGCTGTCTGCTTTTCTATACCGTTCGCGAAGACTCCCTCGGCCCGTCTGTCGCCAAATTTGGTGACTGCCCCCGACAACTTGATAACATGTTGATTGAATCTGACGCCACAGTCTGGCATCAGATTTGCTGGTCGTCGGCATCACAGATAAAGTCCCGGTGATGCCCTCCAGGTGCGACGAACACGGCCAAAAATCGTTCAAATCGTTCAAAGTGTCTGCGGCTTGTCTCTGACCGCACCGCAACACTTTCTCTCAGACATATTTTCTTCGGCGGTATTATTCTAAACTCTCAAACGTTGTTCGCCCCACCCACACCCACACCCACCAACTGACCTGTGGTTCCGTTGGTGGTACTGTTGTCTGTCGATTTGGCTTCCCCCCCTCCCCCCTGCCACCACGGAAGGTTGCAGTCCGCTGTGCATTGCATGCGTCGTGACAGTGATCACGCCGTGAAATCAGCTCGCTCTTTACTAGTTTCGAGGGACGAATTGGAGTGAAGCTGCGAAATTATCACAGGAAACCGCACGGGGTAACGGATAGCTAGGGGCCACACCGCCTCCACACCGCCTTGAGATGCAGAGAGTGTGCGCCCGGCAGAAAAGTAGATTGGTGATGTTTCTTTGCAAATATGCTGGGCACTGCCCGCTCCTCCCCTGTAGCGGAAGGAGGAAAGGGGTACGCTTCTATTTTTCGCCGCGTACAAACACACAAACACTGTGGTCACAATTGTGAACCATGTGCAAACAATGAATGCCTTCCTGTCCGTTCTGACTTGGAAAAATATGAGCCACCCATGTGGTGTTCGCACAGCTTGCTGCGCCCTGTGAGCGACAACCAGCGGTGCTGCCGCTTGAGAGGTGTCTTTGCGGGGACCTTCTGTGCTGTCACTTTTTGGCACGTTGGCTTGCCGATATGCCACCCGTCCCCACGCCCACCGGAACAAGTGCCGTGAGCTTCTTTTGCTATACCCTGGTGGGCGCAACAATCTATATGCCAGATGGGGGGTGGGTGGGGGTGTCAAGCTGAAGGCAAAACAGCTTTTTAGGCGTTCGAAACGAGTGGTGGTGGGAGGCATCCGTGATATGATTTGGTGACCCCGAATACCCCCCCCCCCTCACCACCCCCCCTTCCGTGTGGATTTTTAATACCGTGGAACAATCAATTCTACATTCTACTCTTTACCCCCCCCCACCCTTTCTCCCGTTGTGCATTGATCTGCCTTGTACAACATATCTGGTGTAGTGACTACAAAAAGGACTAACATTGCGAGAAGGTGCTGGGAGATTTACTTTTTCATTCCCTCTCGACGATCAAAAACCCCCCACCCTTTCACGACGCATAAACTGTGCAATGTTGAGGGGGGGGGGGGTGTCAGGGGCACCGGGCATTGTTGCCGGGCTTGGCGCACAAGCACCAGCGTTATCTTTCTGAATCATATTATTATGTTGGGGGGGGGGTGTGTGTCACCTTCGATCCCCCCTTGTTCACTACACATGCCAAAGGAGACGCCCTTTTTTTTGATACTGCAGCAGGGCTCCTGTCAGTGCCAATAAGATAGTAGGCAGCGCTTTGGGCAACAAATCCAACCTCCTCCTACAACAACAGCCTTATATTTTTTGGGAAACAAAACGAGCCGATTGTCCCTCCCCGAAGCTTGCGAAGGCCCGTGGGTGGGAGTGGGGGAGGAGGGGGAAGAGCAGGAGGAGGGATGAGGGGGGGGGGGATGTTGTCATTAAATCAAACGCAGTTCCCGTGTCCCCTCATCCTGTCTCCCCAGTTGGTGGCTCTTGTTGAGGAGACTGTTTAACCTCGTGCGATACTCATTGATCTCTCTCTCTTTTTGTCTGACAGCCAGGAACGATTCAAAACACTGGCATCGCCACATTGCGTCAGGGATTCTTCTTCTTCTTCTTCCTCTTATCCTTCATCTGCGACAGTGCAACAACAGTTGTTGTCCAACCCCCCTTCCCCACCATCCCACCCCCACCCCTGCCGCACAGGCCAAGTATATCACTGGATCTCAGACACGACCTGCATAACGAGTGAAGGGAGATCATTCTTGTGCTCCCTTTTACTTCTATTTCAATACCCCACCCACCCCCCTGCCTTTCGGCAAACGGGCTGCTGTATCTGAGGCACCAGGCATGCTTTGCCCCCACACCACACGCGAGGGGCTGAACGAAACAACCTCACCCCCAACCGCATTCGGGAAAATCAGTTCTGCGGATGGATTTTGGTCACACCACACGGTGGATCCATGCTCACTGGGTGGGGGTGGGGGTGTGTAAAATATTTGTGCATGTGGCGGTGCGCAGCGAAGGGCCTCTCTTTGCTTTGCCCAGGGATGAGCCGTTCATATATTTCCATTCCTCTGTTGAGGATCAATCGCCATCCGCTGTGTGCTGTGTTTTCTTGTTTTTGCGCCGGGATTTTTAATACAGCTTTAGCTGTACGTTTTGGGGGGTCGGGGTGGGGTGGGTGGTGACCACAGTTTCCACCTGCACGGGTCTCTCACTGACGGTCAGCAGCAGACCAGCATGCACACGAGGGACACAGCGGCTGTGCTCACAACAGTGTTGAGCAGTTCCGCGGACCGGCCCCACGTGCCCCACTCCCCCGTGGTTGTAACCTTGCAAACCATGGTGTGTGTTGTGCATGGTGTGTGTTGTGCAACTCAGCAGGGGGTGGACTGTGTGGGCAGTGATGGCGTCTGTGTGCCTTCTGTAAGCGCTTTGCTCCAAAGGCGCTTCACTTCAGCACAAAGAGAAGAAATTCGACATGTTTTGCCTCCAGTATGGTGCAGGTGAGCCTGTTGAGATGGCTCGACAAAATTCCAAGGAAAAAAATACGTCAATGGGACAGATCAAGCTTGCTTGTGATTGTCGACACCAAAAAAAAATACGCTCCCAAACAATTGGGCAGGTTTGTGAATAAACTATCCGAGCATCATCCACCACCCCAACACACACACACCCCTGGTGGTAATGCTACTGCATACCTCCCCAGGCCACACACCCTCCCTCCCTCCCCCACATCCAACCGGAACAAAAAAATCATCCCCACGCTCTCGACCCATGCATTTCCGCCACTTTCCCTTCGCAGCTGAAGATTAGCCAGAGATTGGACCATTCGAACAATACTTTGAGCCGTGCCCGTCTCGGGATGGTGTCTATGCATTCTGACTTGAGCTCCAGAAATTATTCCCCGCCGAGCCCAGTCCATCCCAGCCCCACGTCACTTACCACAGGCCGCCAGGCGCGTCAGCGTCGGCGACCGCCCGCCCCCAGTCTGAGAGGCATCAGCCGAATCTCGGTGGAGGCGGGCACAAAACAAAAGGGAGAGTCGTCACTGTGCATATCAGCACGGTCCCGCCCTCTGTGCCAGACCAACACACCACCAAAGGAAAAGAGGAAGAGGCGACGTAAGGCAATGCCTCCGTGCGGCCAGGAGAACACGAAATAGCGACCCCCTCTACGGGGAATGCTACGAGCACGGCCAAAAATCGTTCAAATCGTTCAATTACCGCAAAAAAATCAGGGGCGGGAAGGGAGCAAAGTGGAGAAGGTGTGTGTGTGTGTGTGTGTCTCGAGCGTGCCTCCGTTTTTTTCACCCAATACGCAACACAAAGGCCGATCCATAACACCTCTCGTGAGGATCCCAGAAACTGCCTTTTTTTCACTCATGCATCGTGGAGGGGGGGAAGGCGGGGGGGGGGGGGGGGGGAAGAGATTGGGAGACTGCGCACAAAGTCACCCGCTCTCCCCCATCGGCCAACTGTATGGTGCGCGTGGGCGTCAAAAATGCTGCACGGTGGACTCCCGCACGTCGGGGTAGACCCTTTTGGGATGTCGGAAAAGCGGGGGTCTGACGAGGGTCCGACCCCCGCGAGCGGGGGTATGGACCGCGCTATCGGGGGTCGTCTGGGCACCAAAAATAGGCAGTGCAGACTCCCGATATCAGAGGTCCAGACCCCCGATAGCGGGGGTCGCTATGACCCCCGCCCCAGACCCCCGCTCCAGGGGGGTCAGCCTCGATCCACGTCTTTCCAACCAAAACCAGCCTCATGCATTTCCAGCCAACGATTAGAAGACACCGCAAAAAAAATCGAGAGTGTTTTTTTTTGTGTGAGTGAACAAATTTGAACAAATAAAACCAATTGAACAGGAAAGCGCAGTAAAACAAACCAGGCAGGGGGCGGTGGGGTGTGTGTATGTGCGTATGAGAAAACGTCACACCTGTGACCTGAAGATGTTCCGTTTTCCTGAGTGCCGTTTTGTTGGAAGGGCAGAGCTACAGCGAGAGAGCGGGGTGGGCCACCTCACAACAAAACTGGCCGAAACAGTTCGACACACAATATTAACACAGGGCGAATCCCTCACGCCCTCCTGTGTGCCGCACCCCTCCGGTATCGGATCAGCATGGCTGTATGGAAATTTTGGCACCCATTCAGCAACACGGCAAAAATCCCATAGCAAAACAAACTTGTTATAATCATGGTTTGACAAGCCGCTTAAGAATCTTGTTGGATTCTTATGGATTCTTACGCTTATTGGCTCCGAATACTTACGAAAAAAAGCCAAGAATTCTTACGATAAGCCGTCAAATATTATAAGACTTGTAAGAATCTGAGAAAGTCTTATAAGATTTTGGGAAAATCTCATAAGATTCTTGTAAGATTCCGGAAAATTCTTGCCAGAAATCCGATAAGTCTTATAAGACTTACGGATTTTTCCGATAAGATTTGTAAGTCTTATAAGATTTTTGGTAAGGGGGGCCCTCGCTACCAAGTGTGACTGAGTGAGAAAAAGTGAGAAGTCAGCCATGTTTGGCTGAAAACTGACGACTCGTGACTCACAGTGACTCGTAGCGAGGGCCCCCAAGATAAAAAAATCTTATAAGATTTTCCGTAAGCCTGATAAGAATCCGTAAGATTTTTATAAGACTTATAAGAATCCGTAAGATTCTTATAAGTCTTATAAGATTTCCATAAGATTTCCGTAAGTCTTATAAGACTTACAAATCTTACGGAATAAGCGTAAAAATAAGTAAGTCTTATGTCAAACCATGTATTATAATGCAAACTTGCTGCCTTGCCCACTCACTCAGAGAGATTCCCCAGGTGCGGCAACCCACTCCACCTCCCCCCCGACCCTCTCCTGCATAACGAGTGAAGGGAGATCATTTTTGTGCTCCCTTCTACTTCTATTTCACTACCCCTCCCGACCCTCTCCAGATTGTGTGTGCGTGTAATAGCCACACGTGATTTCGATTGTGTCGGCCATTGTTGACAACATGACATACAGTAGCGGGAAGGGGTTCGTTTTTAGATGAAATGGATGGCGCGATTCGATAGTGCGGTCTGCCCTTCAGGAGGTGCCCAGCATGACAAAACATCCGCTGTGTGTTGGGGGTGGGGGGGTGTGGGGGAGGGATGAGGTATAATACTTAGCTGCAGTATCCACCACACGTGTTAGTATAGCGGTGCAGCCACTGCGCCACCCCACCGCCACCTTTGTTGGGTTGAAAGAAGGTGGGAAGCACTGTTGGGTTTGGGCAGGGGGATCGCCTCCTGCAACACCACCATGGCCCCATCCACCGCCAACTCCCCAAACCCCCCCCCTCCCCCGTGTGTGTTCCGTTGTTTTTAAACAACCGAAATAACTTGCTGCGCCCCTTCCCTGCTTGCATGTCGTGCGGCAGACAGCAGCGAAGAAAACGGGTGGGGGTGGGGTGGAGAGGAGGCGAGGCACGCGCAAAAAAAAAAGAAGAAAAAAAAAGCGCGCCATAAAAATTTACCTTTCTGAAGGGTGCAATTCGACAAATGTGCCCTCCTGCTGCTAACTACGTTGTTCGTTGTTTGGCGTGGGCTGCTGTCTTAAGACAGTCTTGAGATCTCTGCTGGCCACCCCCACCCCACCCCACCCCCCCATTTGCCCCCCCTTGTGGATTTCAGACACAACCTGCATAACGAGTGAAGGGAGATCATTCTTGTGCTCCCTTCTACTTCTATTTCACTACCCCCCCCCACCCCCCCATTGTGCAGAGATCCGCCTTGTACAGCATACCCGGTGTGGCGGCGGGCACTGCCGCACCCGCACCCCCTCACCACTACACCACACCACCCACCAACAGGCCGCATCCCATGGAGGCGCGTCCGACGTGGGGATCCGAGGTCCCATCATCGGTGTGTGTGGTCCGGAGGCTGACCTACGACCAGGCGACATGTGTGTCCATTCCAGGGCGGGGTGGGGTGGCTTCACCCGTGCCTGCGCCCAGCGTGCAGCACCCGCCGCAGGCTGAGCAAAGACAGCAGGAGCCCACCCCGCAGCCGGCGGTGACGGGTGCTGTGCTGGACAGCATTGTCGAGACGTGCTGTCTTTCCGAAGTGCTCCACCGGCTTGAGCCCAGCATACTGCGGAGCTACGCCAGCAGGCACAAGGGTGCTTCTGAACCCTCAGAGTCTTTGGACAGGTGTGCGGCGCTGCGGCACCCCTATCACATCGTGCGGAAAATCGAAGCCGTTCTCGCCGATCTGGAGGCGAGGGCATGCGAGTTGCGCGTCATGCAGCCCCTCAGGCCCCCTGGCAGCACGGCACCAAGCCTCTCTGCACCGGGCACGCCGAATGCGGGGCTGTCTGCTGGTGGGGCGGCGCCTGTCCGGCCCTCTATCGCAGGCACGATCGCGACGCCCACGCTCCCCAGTCCCCCGAGGATGTGGTAGTGGGCCCTGGTGGCAGCGGTGTTGGGGGGAGTTGGCAGCCGAAACAAAATAAGTCCTGGCCATTCTGCCCGCCCCTCCACCGGGCATATTGTAGGTGTTCGGTTTGATATATACCGTGTTGCTGACATGCAAACGCTGTTCTGCAAATAGGGTGGGCCCGCGGAGTGTACACGCCACACCACTGCCTGATCACAATATACACGTTTCTTCGCGCGCCTGTGTGAGTCGAAAAGCCACATCATAGACAGGCATCAGCCAGACGTAATCCACCTAGCCCGGACTTTATTCAGGCTAAAGTGTAGAAACGACAACGCACCAAATCACCAATGCAAGTCTCCGCACCAACTCTCCCCTCTCACCACACACACACCATTCTAGCGTACGAAGCGTTTGTTTCTACCTAAACTGCACCCCCTCCCACCTATCTAGAGAACATGAGTGTAGATGATGTAGAGTATGAAAAAGTGTCGCGCTGCGTGTCAGTACCTTCCCTCCTCGCCCCCCGCCCCCCTCCCCCTACTCCCCCCACCCCTTCAGCCGAACAACACGGGCTTCTTTTGGGTTGAGAGTTCTGCGTGGGCGGGCACACCTTCACAACCTGTCTTGTTGAATTGCATTGTTGTTGACTGTACGCACGCAGGCACACCGGCGAAAGGGCACGGCCAGCATCGGTGTTTTAATGAAACACCGATGCCGGTTGCGAAAAAAAGATCATCCATCTTTTCAAGCGGATCACCCGTCACTGCCAACCCTCACCCCACCCCACAACCCAGCAGAGGGGCGAGGTGACGTCCAACACCACCCCCACACACACCGCCCCAAGTGAAGGGAGTTTGACTCTCTCGACTTCACTGCCCCACTACCCCCCCTTGCTACCGTCCAGCTCTGGTCCGATTACACGTTCGTTATCTTTTTTTTTCTCGTCTGCTGCTGTGCCGACGGCGTACAACGTTACGCGGGCACCCGCCACACAGGCACAGATACCCCCTCCCCCTTCCCCTTCTCCCCCAGTGGAAAGGGCGTGATTGAATTTTACACAATTCGGTTCACTTCTCTCTGCAGAGTTTCACACCCGCTTCTCTCCATCAAGTGATTGACAGCGTGCCGTGCTGGCGTGCTGCTCACCCCCACCACCACCACCACCACTACCACCGCCCCCCCCCCCCCTCTCTCTCTTCTACTTCACTACCACCTCCCCCCCCCCCCCCGTTCTCTATCCCTCTTGAGAAACAATCTATTCACAAACACAGACACACCATCTCCCCCCCCCCCTCCCCCTTGTTGACACAGGCCGAGCACAGCAACTAGGATCTCGGACACTACCCAGGTCGACACCCCCCCTCCCCCCCCCTCCCTCTCTCTCTCTCCCTTCTTTCTATTTCCTTCTCTCTCTCTCTCTCTCTCTCTCTCTCTCTCTCTCTCTCTCTCTCTCTCTCTCTCTCTCTCTCTCTCTCTCTCTCTCTCTCTCTCTCTCTCTCTCTCTCTCTCTCTCTCTCTCTCTCTCTCTCTCTCTCTCTCTCTCTCTCTCTCTCTCTCTCTCTCTCTCTCTCTCTCTCTCTCTCTCTCTCTCTCTCTCTCTCTCTCTCTCTCTCTCTCTCTCTCTCTCTCTCTCTGCACTTTACTCCTCTCTACCTTGTCACCCCCTCCCCCCCCCCCCTTGCTGCGGGGTGAGGGTGAGGGGGTGGGGGGGGGGGGTGAATGAGCTCCGGCAACGCCTCGGATGAGATCACCGATGGGTCTGCCTGGGTGAACGGGGTTCCCCCTGAGGGAGGGCAGGAGCTGCGGTGCCGCGGGCCGCAGGGCGCTGCGGCTGGGAAGGCGCAGGCATCCTCGCAGGCGGGGAGGGGTGGGTCGCCGAAGCACCGCAATGAGGCAAAGCGGGGCATGTTGCGGATCCCTTTCACCCACACAATTCTCCTCGTTTCAGTTCTGGCGATATCCGCGATGGTTGGCGGGGGAATCATCCTCTACCTCCGGGCGGTGCACGCCCTTGAGCTCGGGGTGCAGGAACTCTCAACGAAGGAAACCGAGGAGATCAGCAACAGGCTCCGCCAGTTCTTCGAAGTCCCGATCACCACGCGCGATGGGTTCTGGAATTATCTCTACCATACGCAGGACAGGGGGATACGCGGGCAGACCCCCCGTGAGGCAATGATGCATTCTGTGAAATCCGTCTCCCTCACACACATAGAAACCTCGTATATCCTGCAGGAAGTCGGGGTAGTTCTCCTTCCGAAGCTAAAGACGCATCCAAACGGCACGCGATATGCTGATGCACGGGAGATATTGTATAGCCATGTCTGGTATGACATCAACAAAGACAATACCAGGACCTATGTGCATGCGTATTATATGCCTGGGGAGCAGGTTTTCAACGAGTCGGTGAATGGTCCGCTTGTGGAGGTTGCAGAGATAGACCGGGTGACAGGCCAGTATACGGGGGAGAGGGGGAAGACGTTTGACGCGGCATCCTACTCCAGGAACACGCAGAGGATGTTGGAGTTTCCGACGGAGGGGATGTCGTTGGAGATTAACTCGTCCTCTGCGATTCGGACGAATTACACCGATTCGGACAGCCCGAAGGAGATGGTGACGAACAACGAGTGGCGGAGGCCTATTATGTGGATTGCGAATGACAGCAACGCCTACGCCTTCAGTGCCCATGACAGCATCGCGCTGCCACCGCTTGATGCCGACCATCCCTTCCATGGGTTTGGGGCTGTGCAGATCTCGGCGTATTTCATATTCTATTCGTGGGATGTGATCATCAACAAACACGAGGATGAAAACACAATCAGGTTTGTGTACGACAGGGACCTGATGTACATCTACTCCCCGACAACAAATGCCCGGAACACGGAGGAGTGCCAGTCGGCACTTCAGAAGAGGATCAAATCGCACGACAGGGAGGTGATGGAGAAGTGTTCAGGAAGCGTGAGCACCAGCAACAGGAGGATTCAGGACCTCGTGGCGAATGATGACGGGTCGGATACGTTTTCGGAGTCGACAATCGATGGGGAGCGTTACTACGTCAGCTACAAAGGGGTTTACAGCAGCAAGACGACCAAATATGGGCTGAATGCAGAAAATGACCCCAGCAATCACTACGACAATAAGAGCCGCACTGATCTCAACATCGCAGTCGTGTGGGCGCGCCGCAGCAGCGTCGTGCGTGAGGAGATCACAGAGGTGATCATCATCTTCGTGGTGTTCGTGGTGGGTGTCTTCATGATGTTCATCATCCTGTTCACGGCGCAGCTTGTCATCATCGGACGCCCGATGAAGGCGCTGGTGTCTGCCACTGAGGCGATGGCTAACCTTGACACGCATCGTGCGCACGAAGTGATTCAAGATTCGGTATGTCATGGTGCACTCTTCGGAAGAGGGTCGCAGAGAGAACAGGAAGTTTGTGATGGAAGGGTGGGGTGGGGTGGGGTGGGGGGAGTCTTGCTCGGTCAGAGGATACAAAGGAGATAGGGGGAGGGGGAGGTCAGTTCATCCAGTTCTGCTGTAGTATCAGTTCGCGTGCGGAGGGGCTGGAGCGGGGAACAAAGAGACACAAATCCTGCTGTGAGTTGTGCGGTGTTTCCCCTCAGCCCCCCTTCCAACCTTGCGTATTGCAAGTGGTAGTAAAAAGAAAAACACGACAGGTCAGATCGCCCGTCCTTCCTCGACCTCACGACTCCCCCCTACGCACCTACGGTGCTCAAACAAGTTTGTGGTGGGGTGGGGTGGGGTGGGGTGGGGCGTCGGTGGGAGAGGCACGCCACTGCATTGAATTGTCCAGTGCTGGCATACCTATGCGGCCAATACACCCCATTCCATACAGTCGTGTGATTGCACCCTTGTCCGTGTGACGGAAGTTGAGTCGCTGATGCGCAGTTTCCGACGGTATGTCATCCGATGACGGGCCATTCTGCCTGTGCTGGACGTGTTGTTGGTCCTCTGGTACAGATTTTTATTGTGCTGATTTTCCAGGCACTCGCACTGCTTATGTGTTATGTGTGTCCTTTTGCATTGTGATTCATTGAAGCGAGCATTACCTCGTGCTGTCCATTAAGACTGCAGCTTACCACAGAGAGGGGGTGTGCGATATTTGATAGCGTCTTCATTTGAAAGAGCTGGTTCAGGCAGACCACCCACACCCCACCACACCACCCACAGGACTCTCCGCTTCATGAGCGAGTACCGTGCCTTCATGCCGCAGGGCCTGCGCCCCGACGCTCATTCGGAATCGAGTGACCCGGAGCAGGAGCGCTCAGCCAACGTAGAGTTGGACCAGCGGGACGTGAAAAATCTGGAGCGCCTGCAGAACATCGGGCTCAAGAGCAAGACGGGCAGCGTGCTGGAGGCACGGTTCGACATGCGGGACTTCAAGGAGGGCGAGGGTGCGGCGAAGGCGATGCAGTTCGTCAACATCGTGCTGGCTGCGGTGAAGAAGAACAGCGGCATCATGCTGCAGACCTCACCCACTGTGTGCATCGCCACATGGAACACCCACAACAGCTGCATGCGCCACGCCCACCTCGCCTGCTTCTGCGCTCTTGAGATCAAGAAACGCTCCTCATACGCAGGGTTCAAGACCGCAAGCGTCGTCGCCACCGGACGCCTGATGGCAGGCTCCGTGGGCGACAGCAACACCCGTGCGGTTGCGGCCTCTGGCGGTGTCCTCGAGGTGGTGGACCAAGTGTCGTACCTCTGTGGGTACCTCGGCATCTCTGTGCTCATCTCCGCTGACACCTACGACAGAGTCCGTGCGAGCGTCGACGCGCGTGTCGTCGACAAGGTTGTGCTCGAAGGTGCCGAGCAGCGTGTCACGCTGGTCTACGAGCTGCGCAGCGAGATCAAGACGCTGTCCAACAGCACACCCGCCCCCCCGGGGAACGCCGACGCCAAGGACCTCTACCAGCAGGGGTGGATGCTGTTCACCAAAGGCAAGTTCCGTGAGGCCTGCGAGACCCTGGAGCAGGTTGTCTCTGATGACCGGCAGGTGGTGAGGCTGCTCAACCTGGCACGCCTCTTCGAGAAGCGCAACGGCAAGGAGCCCTATGTGCGGAAGAGCCGCATCCCGTGGGAGGACTTCGAGCTGCAGCTCCCGAGCAGCGGGTGGCACAACGACCCGTCTGTCGTGTCGGAGCTGACGTCGCATGTGTCATACGACGAGGTGCAGGAGCTGGAGCAGATGCTCAACAGGCAGCACAACGAGGAGGCCCAGGTCTCCTTCGCGGTATCCCCGAAGCGGGGGAGCAGCAGCTCGCCCCTCAGGGCGACCCTGCTGGGCGGGACACACAGCCTCTCCCTCAGCCGCCCCAACAGCAGCGTGTCCAACGGGCTTGTCACCACGGCCTGCTCTGAGATGCCTACCATCGACCCCCTCCCGCCCGTGCTGCAGACCACCAAGAAGCACACCGTCTACACCTCCGGAAAGGTCCTGGGTGAGGGGTCGTATGGGAAGGTGTACGTCGGGATGACGCCGGATGGCGAGCTTATCGCACTGAAGTGCCTCAGCCTCCCTGAGGACCGCAACACAGTCCGCGATATCGTCACAGAGGTATGCAAGGCGGTGTGGTGATGCAATCGAGACTGAGAAGGCCCGAAAAAAACAGCTCCTGTGTGGGGGCACTGATGCTGATATGATAGCTCTGTATTTTCCCCCGTGGCAGATGCGTGCAGTATACCCTTGGGGTGGGAGAGCCTGGCGGGCTGTGCAGTGTTTCGTGTTGGGGGATAGCAAGCCACTCTGTGCACTGACACCCACCGCGCCTCCGCCCCACAGGTCTCGGTTCTGAGTAAGAAGCGACACGAGCACATTGTTGCCTACCACGGGTCTGCGGTGACGAAGGACAACATTGTGATCTGTATGGAATACATGCCAGGCGGGAGCCTTGCCCAGCTGCTGCAGCACTTCGGGCAGTTCAACGCCAGCACGGTGAAACGCTACACAAAGGACATCCTCAAGGGACTGGAGTTCCTGCACGGTGAGCAGATCCTCCACCGCGACCTGAAGCCGGGCAACGTGCTGGTGTGCAACGACGGCACTTGCAAGCTGTCAGACTTCGGCACATGTGCCAGCCTAGCAAGCACAGCGCTGGGGCCAGGCAGTACCGACGCTTCAGGGATGACCCCGATGGTTGGGACGCCGCTCTATATGGCGCCAGAGGTTGTGCAAGGGGAGCGTGACGTCAAGTCTGACATCTGGTCGTTCGGCATCACAATGGCGGAGCTGCTGTTGGGCTATGTGCCGTACGACATTGATTCGGGCTGTGTCACACCCGTGTCGTTTGCATACCTGCTGGGGATCAAGGGGCTGCGCCCCAGCATCCCGGAGCAGATCGAATCCACCGCGCGTGCCGTGATTATCACCGCGCTGCAAGAGAAGTCTGCCGACCGGCCCAACTGCTCTGAGCTTCTCAGTTCTCAGTATTTCACCTGAGGCTCGTGCATGCACCACATAACTGCAGCACAGGTAAGGCCGTGCATGCAGGTGCATTCCTCGCCAGGTTTCATGAGTGAGTGGTGGGTGGGCAATATGCACCAAAGATGCCCAGGGTTGGTCAGGGATATTTTTCCTCGCCCCTGCTCGTCCCAGGGGCTTGAGTTCGCTTCGTCAGTGTCCTGTTTTAGTTTATGCCTGTGAGTGGGCCGTTAGGGTACGGCAATGGCCAGCCAGGCGGTACAAAACCGACCTAGCCCAAAAACTGTGCAGCAGTGCAAATCTGAAGAGAATATAAGAGTATTCGTTGATCGCGAGAGCACCCACGCACCTGCAGCATGGTGATGTTCTGCAAGGATTTGCACGGGCACAGTTTCCTGCATTGTGAGCGCGACTCTCAAAAAAATATTGGCCTTGTATGTAGCTGGGCTTTGGAAGTGACGCCTTGCTAGCTGTTGCCAGTTCTCTCACCCCTCGCATCCTTTGCAATACTTTGGATTGTTGCGCTGTTGTGTGATGGCCCGTTCTGATCAGGCAGGAAGATCAAGGATTAGGAGCCCCTGTGAACACACGTGGAATACGTGTCAAAATCTGCCTCTCACTCCCCGGTTATGCCCCCGGCAGCTGTCACCGGTGCCGGTGCCTGGGAATGGGTGAAACATTGCAAAAATGCCGAAATCGGCAGGTTTTGGGGCGGGGGAAGGTGGGGAGGCGGTGGCAGCACCGGACGAGCCCATCTTGAGAGCCGAAGGACTGTGTATCATATGGGTTTGATGCGCTCGTGGGTGCTCACTTTTCAGCACCTTTACATTTTAGACCGATCCCCCCCCCAGGCCCTGGGGTAAGGATTTTTGGTAGTTCACGGATTTCCTCCGGGGGGGGGGGGGGGGGTAGGGGGGGGGGGCTCCCCGCACGGTGCACGACGCGCTGGCACGGGCTGAACCGGTTCTGGAACCGGTTCCAGAACCGGTTCGGCGGAACCGGTTCACCGGCGAACCGGTTCGGTGGAACCGGTTCCAGAACCGGTTCGGACGAACCGGTTCACCGGTGAACCGGTTCCGCCGAACCGGTTCACCGGTAAACCGGTTCCGCCGGTGAACCGGTTCCAGAACCGACATTTGCGAACCGGGCAAAGTGGGTCCCGACCGGTTGGCCGTGTACCGGTCGGTGGACCGGTATACGGACCTGACCCGCACTGAGTCATCTCAGACCTATGGGTTTCAGTCCCAGTGTCAGATTCAGACCTACTGATCCAGAACCGCACCCTCTCCTTCCACACCAATTGTATCCGCTGCTCATGGGTCCGACTGACGACGATAGCAATGACGATGGCTCCATAGCAAAGATGGCTACCACTGTCAAAGCTCATCTGGAACAGAAACTGTCCCAGATGGAAGTCTCCTGTATAAATACAGGGTTCGGGTTTCCCACGAGTGTAACGCAGATACGTGCAGGTGTGTCAAGAGAGTGTGCAGCTCACAGCAGTTCCTCATCCTTGGTTCTGAACCCCA
The DNA here is from genome assembly GCA_963210315.1 of Rhynchopus euleeides. Lineage (NCBI taxonomy): Eukaryota > Euglenozoa > Diplonemea > Diplonemida > Diplonemidae > Rhynchopus > Rhynchopus euleeides. Next base: position 1,102,573 of record OY723246.1, read on the forward strand.
CAGTTCTTCGAATCACAGTGACAACAGGGAGGCCAGATCCAAAGATCAGGCTTTCCCAGACGCGGTTCAACTGGTGACGACCGTTGTTGAGAGACCGGAGCGGAGGTCGACGTCGGCTTATCTCATGCTACGGCAGGGGTGAGGACTCAGCCGCCACCCCGGGTGGTTTGCAGGTTGAACAGGTTGTGTGGTTCCATTGATCAACATAGGTCGGCCTGTCTGATAAGACTCAGCCACCCTGCGGGTCAATTTATTCTAAAAAGGCGCCTTTTTGACCAAAAGGCAAAATTTCCTCCCATCATGATCCCGTACCACAGAGGCCTGCCTCTGTGTATGTGTACGTTTTGCGATGACGGGGTGTGGAACCTGGCGTAGACCGAGCTACAACACAGGCGCCGTGGGTCAATTTTTTTTAGAAAAGGCCTTGACCAAAGGCATCCCCCTAACACTTAATTGCTCTGCTTCAACCTGAACCGACCCTCTAGGCAGCGTGAGGTGGCTACGTCGAGCCACTTCGTGGACAGCTGCAGTACCCTTCCCTTGTGTTCCTCTGTCAGGGGAACAACACAATAGCAGCATACGTATTGTTTCATTTCAGTCAGCCAAGGAAAGTCGAGGAGTTCGAGCCGTTGAACAGTAACCAGAGGATGACAAGCAGGTTGAATATGCAAGCAGTGATCTCCTGTGTACCCTTGGACCCACATTAAACTCGAACTGAAGCCCTCAGTCGTCCTTGACCAGATTCAGACCCGCTTTTCCAGAACCGCACCCCCTCCCTCCACTCCAAGTGTATCCGCTGCTCATGGGCCCACGTGACCACAAAGACTTAATCGTGACTCCATAGCAAAGATGGCTACCACGCTCAAGACCATCTGTGAACAGACGGTGGTCTCCTGTTTCCAGGGGTATGGAATTACCACGAGTGTAATGCAGGTACGGTAGGTGTGTCAAGAAGGTTTGCAGCTCACAGCAGGTCGTCATCTTCGTTCTGAACCTTGGTTCTGAAGTCGACAGCTCCTCAAGTCGGAGGCACACAAAGGATGGGTTCCGCAACTGTCCAACTATCTACAGACTCACAGCCCAGAAGGTGCAGTCCAGGTTCCACAGAGCAAATTAAATGTTAGCATTTCTGCACAACTACCGTATCGCAAATCGCAGCGGCGGTAGAAGTGACTGACTCTAAAACGGCGAGGTATCAGTCTTGACGCTGGAAAATTCCGTTCGGAAATACCAAACACATCCAGAAAGTGGAAGGAATGGGCGCCAAGATGATGCGAACGATTTTTGGGGGGAGGGGGTGGACTGCCCTGTATCGTGATACCCGTGAGGGTAAAAAAATACAGGGCAGGGAGGCACAGGCGCAGGCACAACAGAGGCAATACATAGGCAGGCACCAATGGGAAAAGCGACCTCTTCTGGGACAGGCTGGGGAGGGGGGGTGGGGAGGGCGGCGCTGGGGCGGCTGCATGCGGTACCTGCGGTTCCGGTCCGGATTTTCGTCCGGACCGGTGCCGCATTTGAGGGGCAAGAATCTGATTTCCGAGGCCCGGGAATGGTCGCAGTGGCTTCAAATGGCCAAAAACGTTCAATTTACCCCCCGGAAAAAAAAATTCGAAAGGGTCCCCCTATAGAAATCCAGTCAGGACTGCGTGAACCGGTTCTAGAACCGGTTCGCGAACCGGTTTCTGCCAGTTTCTGCATGCGGTACCTGCGGTTCCGGTCCGGATTTTCGTCCGGACCGGTACCGCATTTGAGGGGCAAGAATCTGATTTCCGAGGCCCGGGAATGGTCGCAGTGGCTTCAAATGGCCAAAAACGTTCAATTTACCCCCCCGAAAAAAAAATTCGAAAGGGTCCCCCTATAGAAATCCGGTCAGGACTGGGGGAACCGGTTTCAGAACCGGTTCTGGAACCGGTTCGTGAACCGGTTCCGGAACCGGTTCCAGAACCGGTTCGAGAACCGGTTCTGAAACCGGTTCACGAACCGGTTCCGGAACCGGTTCGTGAACCGGTTCTCGAACCGGTTCTGAAACCGGTTCCTGCAAACCGGTTCACGAACCGGTTTTTGCCAGTTTCAGAACCGGTCCCAGCCGGTTCTGAACCTGTCCTCAACCGGTTCGGATTTGTCAGTAACCGGTTTGCCGTTGTGATTTCAACCGGTTCCCAAACCGGTTCCCAAGGAACCGGTTACTGTTTTCAAACCGGTTCAGGAGATTTCTGCCAGCGCGTCGTGTGGGATCTTGTAAATTTTACATGTATAACTACAAGTATATACATGTATTATACATGTATAATACTTGCATGTCAACTATTATACATGTATAATACATGTATATGCCTGAAATATACATGTAAAATACATGTATATCAAGTAAAAATACATGTATAATACTTGCATGTCAACTATTATACATGCATTTTTACTTGATATACATGTATTTTACATGTATATTTCATGCATTTACATGTATTTTACATGTATAATACTTGTCATGCAAGTATTATACATGTAAAATACTTGCATGACAAGTATTATACATGTAAAATACATGTAAATGCATGAAATATACATGTAAAATACATGTATATCAAGTAAAAATGCATGTATAATAGTTGACATGCAAGTATTATACATGTATTTTTACTTGATATACATGTATTTTACATGTATATTTCAGGCATATACATGTATTATACATGTATAATAGTTGACATGCATGTATTATACATGTATAATACATGTATTATACTTGTAGTTATACATGTAAAATTTACAAGATCCCACCGTGCGCGGGCTGAGGTCAGGCTGGCGACCCAGGTTTTCAGGGTGACACCAGGATTTCCTCGAAATTTTGGGTGACCCCCACCCCCTGGTCGGGCACCCTACCAGGGGGGGGGGGGGTCACGAGGGGGGGTATGGGGGGGGGTACCCCCCCTACCCGACCCCCCTCCCGATCGGGATGGGGGGGGGGTCAGGAGGTGGTACTTTCACCCAATTGATGTTCCCCAGTAATAGGTGTAAATGGGCACCCCATGGCCAAAATGACCCCACTGCGATCCGCACAGATTCCAAACGTTCAAAAGAACGGGTTTTTGGAAAATCCGAGGGGGTCCCGCTGGGTGGGTAGGTGGGGTGTAGTGGACTGGCTGCCTCCCAGCCACCTTCTCCCACGACCAGTCCCTGAACCAGACCCGTGTTTCATGGGTGATACTTGGCTCACACACCATCAAAGTGACCCCACTGTGATCCGCACAAATTCCAAACGTTCAAAAGAAAGGGGTTTTGGAATACCCGAGGAGGGGGTCCCGCTGGGTGGGGTGGGGTGTCATGGTGTGTGTCACCCAGTCACCCTTCACCCATAACCAGCCCCTGAACCAGACCGCTTTTTCATGGGTGAAGCTGGGCACCTAGACCCACAGTGTGACCCCACTACGATCCGCAAAAGTTTCAAACGTTCAAAAGAACGGGGTTTTGGAACACCTGAGGAGGGGGTCCCGCTGGGTGGGTGGCTGGGTGGGGTGGCATGGTGTGTTACTCCCAGTCACCTTCACCCATGACCAGCCCCTGAACCAGAGCCACATTTCATGGACAAAGCTTGTCACCTAGACCTACAAAGTGACCCCACTACGATGCGCACAGATTCCAAATACCGTATACGTAAATATTTTGGAACGTAAATATTATGGAACGTAAATATTTTGGAACGCTGGTGGGTTGGCGTTCCAGATTTTTTTCGTTCCACAATATTTACAGGGCTTTCTGCGACTCGGGGACTTGGACCAGGTGATCGGACGGCATACAGAGTCCCTGACGGGACCTACTCGTGCACTTTTCGCGCGATTCCTGACGCAAGCCGTCCTCACCACCGAGTCCCCAACTGGCCCTGTAAATATTATGGAACGTAAATATTATGGAACGGACCGGCCAAAAATGGGCCCGTTCCATAATACCGTATACGTAAATATTATGGAACGTAAATATTATGGAACGGGCCCATTTTTGGCCGGTCCGTTCCATAATATTTACGTTCCAAAATATTTACAGGGCCAGTTGGGGACTCGGTGGTGAGGACGGCTTGCGTCAGGAATCGCGCGAAAAGTGCACGAGTAGGTCCCGTCAGGGACTCTGTACGCCGTCCGATCACCTGGTCCAAGTCCCCGAGTCGCAGAAAGCCCTGTAAATATTATGGAACGAAAAAAATCTGGAACGCCAACCCACCAACGTTCCATAATATTTACGTTCCATAATTTTTACGTTCCATAATATTTACGTTCCAAAATATTTACGTATACGGTATTTACGTTCCATAATATTTACGTATACGGTATTCAAAAGAACGGGGTTTCGGAACACCCGAGGAGGGGGTCCCGCTGGGTGGGTGGGCTGGCTGACTCTCGGCCTCCCATCACAGTCTCCTATGACCAGCCCCTGAACTAGACCCACATTTCATGGGTGAAGCTTGGCACCTAGACCCACAGTGTGACCCCACTACGATCCGCACAGAGCCCAAAGAGTGCAATGGAAGGGGTCAATCGCGATTCCGCGAGTCGAAGATTCCGCACTTTTGGGTCACTTTCAGGTGATGTCAGGTCCCTGGAGTGACTGCAGATAGCCCATTTTCAGGGTGGGAGCCCTACTCGTACGTCACCCAGATTCAGCCCAAACCCGTGCACCCAGGGTGCACGGTCGCCGGGAGCGCGCGGGCACCCGGAAACAGGTCGCATTTGCGCGCGCTGCCTGCACCCTGCACGCCAGCCCCCCCCCCCCCCCCCCCCCCCCCGACGTTCACGACCCCCCAGAAAATTACCCCAGCCCCTGCCCCCCCCCCCATTATTGTACGAATTCTCCCGCTGAAATTCTGCGCAGTTTCAGTGGCGACTTGTGTTTGGTTCTGTACATTCCATGTCTCTTGATCTCCTGGCTTCTCTTCTCTGTTCTGTTGTGTCCCTCTTGGCCAGTTGCCGGGATTCTCACCGAAGCACCGTGGCTGCCCTTGCGACCTTTGCATTTAAACACCGCAGTTAGCTGAATTGTCTGAATTACGCAACTCGCAGGCAGCTTTATTTTTGCAGCACCATCTACCAGACATACCTGTGCCGGGCGCAGTCAGCAAACCTGCGCACCATCACAATGTATCTGTCTGACCGCTCTGGCGCTAACGACAGGAGTGTCACGGCAATCCGGATCTATGCCTGCAGCCTAGTTAGGTGCCCTCTCAGTTGAGGCATCAAAAAGGCACAAGGAAGCTTCAGGGGCCAACATGAGTGAGTGTGACTGCCGTCACATGTGTTGCCCCACCCCATTTTTTCAGTTATGATTGCTTCTGATATTTGGACACAGAGCACACCTGCCTGGTGTCGACATTCCCCCCCCGCCCCGCCACACAAAACAAACGAGTTTTGCGTGTGTGTGTATGACCACATTGTCAGTGGGTAGACCTTGCGTGGGTGCTGCGCAACACCTGCATCTGCGTCCCCAAGCCTCCGTGCCACTGCTTCGGAGTTGCAGGCTGTGGCATGGGCTTTTCCATCAACGTATCTCGAGGAAGGGCAACCGACAGATAAAGAGTGTTTGCAAACCCCTGCCAGATGAAAGAATCCCCGTCACCCCCCCCCCCCCCCACCCACCCAATCGATTTGAAGGGTTTTGCCCACCACACAACTCTTCTGAAACGCATCATCTGGTGAAAGAAGCAGACTTGGAAGCGGTGTTGTTGTGACGAATGGTGAATTGTTGGGGGAGGGGGGGGGGATTGCGAAGTTTCGAAACAGCGTATCGCTCCTGAAGCTTTAGGATCACTGCCACCACAACCCACTCCATGGGATCTCTGCACTGCATTGAGGCACAACTGCTCTCAATGAAATGTAGTTCAGGGAGGGGGGGTGGGGCGCTTCTCGCTCAGAACTGCAGAAACGTGAGAAAAATCGAACCGCCTCACAAAAAAAGGCTGAAAAGTGACACAGTTTGACACACAGCGGCACAGGGCGAAAAACCTTCAAAAGGATCTCCCCCCCATGGAGCTGTTTCTTCCCAGCTGCCAGACAGAGAGCCATTCTCCCTTCCCAGAAGGAGCACGATAGGGGGATTACCCTTCCCAGGATGCCATTCTGATGGTGTTCTCGCGATGATTAGGGGATGCCCTTTTGGCCCTTCCCTCTGGGATTGGACACCACACGCAATGTTTTTTTTGAGCGAGGGAGGGAAGGAAAGATCGAGCCATGTTTGCAGCGCGTGTTCAATGCCACTTCAATGCTCTGACATGACATGAATGAAGCCGAGCGGTGCCACGAACGGGGAACACTAGCTTCTGGCGTCGAACGGGGGCACCGCTCAGAGCTATTCAATATAAACTGCCGTCGGGTAATGCGACTGAACTGAACTGAAATATTGTCACACGGCAATCTGCCCCTTTGCATGGCAGCTGTGGTCCATCAACATTGCTTGTCACACACACCGCCTGCAAATCCACAGGAGGCAATGGCCAACCATCAACTGCACATCATCACCCCCGTTTTCTCCTCGAAGGATCAATCAGGAGGGGTTTGAGACGACTGCGACGTGATGCAGGCCTCTCAGCGAGACTGCACCCTTCCCCCCCACCCCCCCTCCGCCCTGAAAGGAGAAGTCGACTTTACGCCCGTATTTTTCTCAACAAGAATTTGCACCACCGCCGACCACGTCATCATTCTTCCTCCCGTGGGGTTCCACTGTGCATCTCCACCCATTCCTTTTCGGTGTCTGGGAAAGAATGAGTTTCGTTTTTCCTTCGTTTATCTTCCGTCGTATATTATATAGGTGCAACAAAAAAAAGTGTAGACTGCAGCGAATACCCTTTCCTCTGCTGCACACCTGGCAGGGCTGACAGCGCTCGTTTGTAATGCGTCTCAGCGGGCAATCTCCCGCCCCTCTCCCCTGCAAGGGCTGCCGCCTAACTTGCAACACCAACCAAGAGAAGAGGTTGGCCTGCCAGTAGACCTCTCAGATGAGCGGTGTCGGAGGGGCATTCCTCTTGTTGTTTGCCTCCAGCGGATTCGTCTCTGTCTTGCCCTGCCCACGGGCTACCCTTTTCGCCTCACACAGCATGCTGACCACAATGTGGGCTGCGCACACCTCGCCCAGTCTCACACAAACGATATAGCGTCGCAAATGCCGAGAATACAACGAAGGAAAAAAATCGTACCGATCGGTGCTTTAGGATTAGCGCTCCCCGTGCCACCTCACACAGAGCCTCAGGGCAGCCTTGAGGCGAAAAGTGTGTGATCAACAGAAGTAAAGAAATTCCGGAAATTCCGGGAGCTGTTTTGCAGCTGCTGGGGGATGGGTGGGGGGGAAGGGTTCTATTTTTCGGCACGGCGCTTCTCCCATAAAAGCGGAGGAGGAGAAATAGCCCATTGGTTTGGTCGTCAGGAGGCAAAAAAAGAAAATGCAGCGCGAAAAACTATCTGTGCCCCCGCTGGATCGTAAAAGTGACAGCAAAACGAGACAAAAAAACCAATTACTGCCGAAAGTTGTTTTGTTGGAACGCAGACCCCACTCTTTGTGTACATCACTCCCCGGTCTGATGAAGTGGTGTGAGTGGGGACGCACGATCCAGCTAAAGGCCCCAGAAAGTTTGCCCAGTTGGCTACGCCGAACTAACAAAAAAAAACCTGCAGACGACACGTCAGATATGGGACCAACCTAACTGCCCCCACACCCCCTCTCGGCGAATTAGAAACTTTTCAAAGGGTGGGGTCTTGGCTCCGGTGCTGAAAACGGTGCGTTTTTTTTGGTGCATTTCCTCCTACATGTGTGGAAGCGTCAACGCATCAAACAAGTCATAGGGGAAGAGCTGAAGAGCTGAAGGCATATCTGAAGTGACATCTTTTATAGGCGAACAACCTGCCGAAAGTTTACCGGTAGCGAAGACCCCCCAAAGGGGCCAGATGGAATCCGTCAGGTGTGGTCTGCTTTGGATATGCAGTGTGTCTGCGTGTCCAGTGCATGTCATCAAGTCTACCTCTTTTTGTAGTAGTGTAGAAAACACTGACCCGCGCGAGCAGTCTGCTGTGAACCAGCAATTTATGCCGATGCTCAATTGTTCTCCCGCAGCGGGGCCTGTGGGATGACCCGCTGCGGATGTACCCCCCTCCCCCTGCCACAGCGCATATCAGACAGACTGGGCCCGGCCTGTGCCTTGCAGGGGCCACCTGCTCAAACAAAACAAACCTGCCGCACCCCCCCCCCCCCCCCCCAGCCGGTCTCAAGCGCACAGGCCTGTCGCTAAGCGTCGACCGTCGACCCAGTGATTTTGGGTTTCCCCCCCCATAAAAAAGCGTCGACCCAGCGTCGACCCAGTGGACTGGGTTGACGCTTGGTCGAGGCTTGGAGCGTCGACCTAGTGGAACTGGGTTGCCATTCAAGCCTGGACCAAGCGTCAACCCATTTATTACACTGGGTCGACGCTAACCTAGCGTTGGCCCGGTTACACTGGGTCGACGCTCACCAAGCGTCGACCAAGCGTCAACCCACTTTCACTGGGTCGACGTCGAAGAGAGTATGGTTTTGCAGGAACAGATGCTCACTACCGTGGCCTCCGGCGGCTGGGGGGCTCCGCCCCCCAGACCCCCCTGTGGCGTATGTCTCGTACTCAAGTCATTCGATTCCCATCAGGTCAGGGAATCCACCCACTCCAGTAGCCTCAGGAGGACGCAGCCAACTCACACAGAATCTGTACGCCCACAATGAACAGATGCTCACTACCGTGGCCTCCGGCGGCTGGGGGGCCCTGCCCCCCAGACCCCCCATCTCGCGTGCCCGTCTAGTAACCAAGTCCTTGCGCTTTGACGGCCGTGACATATCAGGGGGCAGCGTCGAAATCATGGTCCCGAAAGCCATTTTTTGGTTTCCTCCGGCACCCGACGGCGCGAGCGGGAGAGGAACCACGGAAGGAACCCAGCGCCTCACACCGTGCCCACCTAGTGGTCCACCGATGGGAAAATTTGGCAACAACACGAGCGCGCGCGAAGCGCGCGCGAGAAAAATTGACCCCTAGTGTTTTCCCCCCTGATCCCCCCCCAAAACAGGAGCGTCAACCCACCAAATCTCCAAAATCGAAAAGTTAGCGACAGGCCTGTCAAGCGCATGGCACAGTGAGCGCTGCTTCCCTCAGTGCCACACCTCTACCTCTCTGATCATCTGTCTCCCTCCCTCTCTGCCCCATGTTTCACCATGCATCCTGCCCGCTGTCTTCTCAGAAAGTGTGTACCAAAGGGCAACCGTGAATAGTGCAAACCATCGGCCTCTGAGTACCGCCGTGTGTGCATATGTGTGCCGTTTGAGAGCGGTGCGCTTTCCTCTGTGCTTGAAGGGTAGGTTTCCGGCCTGCCCAGATCAGGTGTCATCGACGCTTTCCGTGTATGTGTGTGTATATGTATGTCGTTGGGATAAACAAGGTGTGTTGGGTGCAGGTCGTGCCAAACAGTTGCCAAAAAAGAAGAAGAGGAAGAAGAAGAGTGACTTCAAGAGAAGTGAATGAAACCCAAAGCAAATAATCCCCACCATGTGAAACTGAGAACACCAAAAGTAAACGAGACTGCATTAAGAGTGGTCCACGTGGTGCCCATACTGGTCACGCTGCATCACGTCAAGAAGTGAACAGAACAATCAAAAGTCTGGTGAATTGGGCGAGGGGAACGGTCTGGAGTAATTGGACAGGGGAAACTGCGAGCGGGGTTGGGGCGGGAACGCAAAAACCCCTCTCTCTCTCCCCCCCCTCTCACTTTCCATTCACTCTCGACGATCAAACCCCCCCTCTCACTGCAAACACCTATCCTCAACGCGGAGGTGGGCAACATCGGTGGGAGATCGGAGGTGTTGGGTGTATGGGGGACGGGAGGCAAAATTCCACATGCGCTGGGAGAGTTGGGGGGAGGGGAAGAAGTACCTCCACCCCCACCTCCAGCACACGCACACACTCACGACTGCGCGGCGATTATCTCCTCGTTCCACCCCACACGCCCCACCCCCGCCCCCGCACCCCTTCAAGACAAGCCCAAGCCTTCTTCAACCCTTCATGCCGCGGGGTGGCATCTCGCAACAGCAGCAGCCACCACATCACCCATTCATCACCCATTTTCAGTTGATACACTCTTGGATACACTCCACGATGCAGCGTGTTTCAAGGCGGTGTGTCGCTGTGGTGACAGGGAAGCGTCATGCATCAGGCCCAGCCCTGACCCTTTTTGACAAGGTGTGGCGCGACCACGTCGTCGATGAATCGGACGGCGGATGCCTCATCTACATCGACAGGCATCTGGTGCACGAGGTCACCTCACCCCAGGCCTTCGAGGGGCTCCGTGTGATGAAGCGCGACGTCCGTCGCCGCGACCTCACCCTCGTCACGGAGGACCACAACATCCCCACCACGCGGGACAGGAAGGTGAAGCCTATTGAGAACGAGGAGAGCAAGCTGCAGTGCGACACGCTCCGCAGCAACGTGGAGGAGTTCAACATGGAGTTCTGGGATATCCACGACGAGCGCCAGGGGATCGTCCACATCATCGGGCCGGAGCAGGGGTTCATCCTCCCTGGCATGACTGTGGTGTGCGGGGACAGCCACACCTCCACACACGGCGCCTTCGGCTGCCTCGCCTTCGGCATCGGGACATCCGAGGTGGAGCACGTCCTCGCCACTCAGACCCTGGTGCAGAAGCCTGCAAAGAACATGCTTGTGAAGGTGTCGGGGCCGCTCCCCATTGGCTGCACTGCGAAGGACGTCGCGCTGCACATCATCGGTGACATCGGCACCGGCGGTGGGACAGGGCATGTTATCGAGTATGCGGGGGACACCATCAAGTCACTCACCATGGAGGGGCGCATGACGCTGTGCAACATGGCGATCGAGGCGGGGGCGAGGGCTGGCATGATCGCACCGGATGCTACCACCTTCCGCTACATCAAGGGGCGCCCCATGTCCCCCACCGGGGAGACGTGGGAGAAGGCGGTTGCCTACTGGAAGTCCCTTCATTCCGACGAGGGTGCCCACTACGACAAGGAGGCGCTTATCAGCGCTGCAGACATCGCGCCGCAGATCACATGGGGCACCTCCCCTGAGATGGTTGCGGCGATCACAGGGAGGGTTCCGAAGCCGGAGGATGGGGGGTCTGAGGAGAAGAAGAAGAGCATTGCCAACGCGCTGAAGTACATGGGGCTCGGAGGGGGCGAGCCGCTGGAGGGCATCCCGGTGGACAAGGTGTTCATCGGGTCCTGCACAAACGGTCGCATCGAGGATCTGCGTGCCGTGGCGGAGGTGGCGAAGGGGCAGCGTGTTGCGGACAACATCAAGCACGCCCTTGTCGTGCCTGGGAGTGGGCTCGTCAAAAGGCAGGCCGAGAAGGAGGGGATTGCCGACGTGTTGGTCAACGCTGGGTTTGACTGGCGCGAGCCGGGGTGCTCGATGTGCCTCGGGATGAACGAAGACCGCCTGCTCCCTGAGGAGCGGTGCATCAGCACTTCCAACAGGAACTTTGAGGGCAGGCAGGGAGCTCGCTCGCGCACCCACCTTGCGTCCCCCGCGATGGCCGCCGCTGCGGCGGTGAAGGGGCACATCACCGATGTGCGGAAGTTTGGGCAGCAGCGTCGGGCGTACTCCACGCAGGCAATCGGGATGGCGCCGTTCACGACGCTGTCGGGGCTGCCCTCGCCCCTGCCGCGGATCAACCTCGACACTGACATCATCATCCCGAAGCAGCATCTGAAGACCATCAAGCGGACGGGGCTCGGGAAGTTCTGCATGGAGCCGATCCGTTTCCTTCCCGATGGTTCGCCCAACTCCGACTTCCCTTGGAACAAGCCAGAGTACCAGGGGACCAGCATCCTGGTGGCAGGGGAGAACTTTGGCTGCGGCAGCTCGCGGGAGCACGCGCCGTGGGCCCTGCTTGACTTCGGGGTGAAGTGCATCATCAGCACGTCGTTTGCGGATATCTTCTACAACAACTGCTTCAAGAACGGGATGCTGCCCATTGTGGTGGGCGTCGCCGAGCGGGATCTGCTGATGTCCGACGCGGAGAACCTGCTGGAGCTGACGGTTGACCTCCCCGCCCAGACCATCACCCGCAGCAACGGGGAGGCGATTTCCTTCGACATCGACCCCTTCCGGAAGCACTGCCTTGTCAACGGGCTGGACGACATCCAGCTGACGCTGCAGAAGGAGGACAAGATCAAGGCGTACGAGGCGAAGCAGAGGGAGCAGTTCCCCTGGACCCCGCTGGCCCGTGGGGTGCGGTCGGCGTAGAGTGGGGCGAGAGAGCGTCTCGGAGGAGGTTTTGAGGATGTCTGGAGCGCTTGGAAGTGACGGGCTCCCGAAGCAGAGTGTTGTGGTTGCTCTGGGATAAAGGACGGGTTACTGCCTGCCCTGACCAATGCACCGATGCTTTGCATGTGAGATGTGACATGTGTATGTGTGCACGCCTACCGGCGGTCTATTACGCGAGACTGCCGGTTATATAGATGCCAACAAAAAACTGGGTGTCTGCACCGTGCAGTGCGAAGGCAATGCTGCAAGCTGTGGCACCGTGCCTTCTATCGCCCCCTCCACACCAAAACTGAACGTAAATTGCCAAACGAATCAACGTGCTTTGTGAGGGAGATGTCGTTTTGATGGTTCGGCATGAGCCAACTGGTGAAACTTATCTGTGCCCTTTATTGCTTGGATCTTGTCACCCCGCTCCGCACACCGACTTCATCAGACCGGGGAGTGTGTGTATATAGGGGTGGGGTCTGCGCTCCAACAAGCCAATTGCAGGGGAAGTTGGTTTGTGCTGCCACGCTTTGCTGTCAATTTCACGATCCAAGAAAGGGGAGGGCACAGATAGAAAAATACAGCCGACACCCCCCCCTCCTCCCCCCCGCGCCCAAAAAAATATCGCGGCAAAACAGGGGTTTTTGTGAACAAACTCTCGTTACGATTCTCCTCTTTTCTGTATCCCCTGTCCCCTGTCCCCACCCCACATCTCCGTTTGTCTTTTCTCACCCCCAAGAAGGCAGCTTTTTTGTACTATTACGTGCTGCGCTATTATGCACGTTCAGCGCTGAATGATAAATTTTGGGCGCTGATCGTGCTTGGTGTTCGTTCTCCTTGTCGCGCTCGACTGACTTGTGCTGTATTTTTGTCCCCCCCGGAACCTGCAGGGGTACAACAATACGCTGAAACGGGGACGAATCTCCGGATCCTCCGCGATCCGCTGGTGCCAACCCTGTGCTACAGAGAGCGACGATGCAGGCTTGCTTCAGAGGAAGGCAGCGTGCCGCCTTTGAGCCTGTAAAGTGGACACTATCAGCGCAGCACACCATACCAACCCACACGTGTCGGGGGTTTGCTGTGGATTGTAGTGGAGAAGGTTTTGTCGCAAACCATCCACTGGAACTATACACGCACATTGCGCACAACCAGAGTTCTTCTCTCTTACTTTCAGGCCCTGAACCCCTACACCTCACCATATATTGCGGTGGTGTTGCCTTCGGCCACACACCCTTCCTTGTTGTACCATTCATGATTCTGTTCTATTGCAGGCGAATCCACTCCTCGTTTTATCGGAAGCCTGTCGGCATGGGTATTGCAGTGCTACCGTCTGATTTTTGCCCAAAAAAACGTCCCCCCAGAAACAAACCTTCCGGAAAACTCCGGTATACCACCCGCACGACGCCGCGTAACACCACATAGCACAACCAAACTCCGCTAAACTGGACAAAATCAGGCGGTATCACCGCCATTCATGCCACCTTGAGCCGTTTTTCACAAGCATGCAAAGCAGTCCGGGCCCGTTTCTTTGCAGGATGCCACACAAGGGCCGCCCACCCCATACCGCGGAATGGGCACAGCCTTTCCGGCAACACCCTTCCCATCTGCTGGCAACTCCTGGCAACGCGTCTCTTCCTCTCTTCCCCTCCACCCCCCCCCCCCCCCTGCCCCCACACATCCTCCTAGAGCAACCCGACACGAGAGGGCACGCACGCTGTGTGTGCGCCGTGCCCTCACATTCATTCATGGCCCTGCTTCCTCTCCTCTCCCAGGCAGTGGTTTGCCTGTGCAGAACCCACACCCCACAGCCCACATCCCCCCCTGTCCTCTGCATGCAGGCCTGGCCTTTTCTGCAGAAGTGGGGGAGTTCAGGGTGCGTGCAGGACGCAAGTTGCTTGTGTGCCCTAGCTCAAAGACGCCAAAAAGCATGCCTCCCATGGCAGCCGCTGGCCACGCACACGTTGCCGCTTCTTCATATCTGATATTGCGCCGCCGCCTCTAACTCCACACTCGTGACAGGATAGTCGATATGCTTCCCGCTCCACCCCCTTCTCTCTCCCCCCCCAGGATTTGACTTTGCAATTTCCTCTTCCCAACCGCACCGCAGCTGATCCCAGGGGCGTATTGTCAAACCCGCCGATTGTGGCAACCCCATCTCTGGTGAGGGCGTGGGCGTTGCCGTCTCTGCGAGGCTGTTGCCTTGTCTGGGAAAGGCAGGGCAGGGATGGTCGGTGTGAGGGTTCGATAAGCAGCAGCGCTGCCCTCCCTTTTCAATTGTGCGAAAATAACATAGAGAAAAAAAATGACGGCGTGAAAAGGCGAAAACAAACAAAAGAAACGTTGCGGGTGGTGGGCAGCTGCAGCAGCCGCACCACCACCACTACCACTCCGCAGGGTCGGCAGCGCAATTCCCGATTTGTGTGACGAAAGGGTTCTATTTTTCAATGCTGCCACTCCCCCGCCCCCTGCATCCCGCGGGATCCCGCTATATCTTTAACACCTGGCAGGTCCTCGTCTGTGTGGTAAAACATGTAACCATTTCCCTTCTCCTCCCCCATCCTCATACCCCCCAGGCCTAAACAAACGGTGGGCGCTCATAGCAGAGGCATTGCAGCCGCACTGCCTCCTGGGGGTTTTGTTTGCTTTGCATTTGCTGCAAAACAAAGGCGCCATCCCGGGTTGTCTTGCCATGATCTGAAGACTGATCGGCAAAAAATACACCTCTCAGGCTGCCTTGTGCGCCAGGGGGCACCCGGGTTGGGGGGGTGGGGTGAAGAAAATATGAAAGAAACGAGCTTTGCATCACGTTGGCGTGTTGTGGGGGTGGCGCGCTTCAAAAAAATGGAAAACATGGAATTGGCTCAAAAAGAAGAAGGAGGAGGAAAAAAAGAAATCGATGTGCGCGTCGGGAGTGGAGGTTTGCCTGGACCACCACCGGGCTGGCTGCGGGGGAGGCGTTTGTGTTTGTGCCTGAGAGGATGGAGAAAAAAGCCATCTGCAGTCCCTCACCAACCCCTCTGCCAAAGCCCCCCGCTCCGTTGTCGAAATATCGAAGCATAGACTTAAAGTGTTTTTTAAGAAAGGGATGCGTATGTATGTGTGTGTCTGTGCGAACCTACAGGACGCCCCGCACACGCAAGGAAGGTATACAATCCCCCCTCCCCTCATCCCCTGCAGGGATAACGATGCCATGACTGAGGGGGAGAGCAGGTTCACAGCCGCAGACCATCCCACCCCCGCACCCCACCCCCCTCTACCCCATACGGCCTGCAATCCTCCCCCCTCTCGCACAGCACTCTGCATGCATCAAACACAACACACACAGCACTTAGAGACCTCCTCGCGATCTGCCAAGGCCAAAGCCACGTTATTCCTTGCTCCTCCATCACCCCACCCTCTGCCAGGCCGGAGGCTCCGTGCCTCAGCCCCGGGGAGGCGGAGGGGGAGGGGGGGGGGGGGCATAGGGCGCGAGGCTGTCCTCCCCTTCTCCCCATTTGCACTTTGCAATCAGAACCTTCCCCTCCCCCCCTTCCGATGCCTGCCAACCAATACTCCCTCGCCAGCCTGGTGCTGCTCGGCGTGTCCGCAAGCCTCTTCCACCAGGGGGGGTGGCCGCAGTCGCCACCACTCCCCCCGCCGCTGCCTCCGTGCGCCACGCCGCAACCGGTGCTGCAACCCGCTGGCGAGGTGCAGCAGCACCACCTCACCGCTAACTCGCCTCTGCCTCCACCCCACGTCGGGCTGGCCGCCAACGCCACCGGGGGGAATGCGACATGCTATGACTATGGCCGCATCACCCCTGCCGAGCAGCTCACGTCGTCATCCTTCTGCCAGGTGATGCTGGGCGAGGCAGGTGCCATCACCGGAGACACAGCCCCGGGGGCTGCCTTCGTGCCGCCCCCGCTTCTCCGCGATGGGGTGACGCTGATCGTCCCGACCTATAAGGGCTATGTGACGCTGAGCGCCACCATGCAGACGTGGAACAGCAGCGGGCTCCTCCACCACCCGCAGCTCACGGATGCCGTGGTGCATATCAACGCGTGTTCCTGCGAGAATAAGCAGCGCACGCTGGCCCTGTTTGGCTACCACGCGCCGCACCTCCGCACGCGGGTGCTCTGCTCGGAGAACAACGTCCTGCACCCCAGGGTGATGCTGCTGCTGGTGCTGGAGGTGCGCACCAAGCTGTTCCTCTATACGGAGAACGACCGCCCGACCCTCACGCGCACCGCGGAGATGCCTGCGGCATACCGTGCGCGTGTTGCGACCGTGCTGAACCTGGCATTCCAGACAGCTGCAAACCCCGCGACCCCGTATGTCCACATCCACCGGATGGGGCTCTCGCAGGCAGATGAGGAGGCCTATGTGGCGTGGAAGCGGCAGGGCGTTCGTGAGATGGCTGCCAGCAGCAGCAGCGGGGGGAGTGGCGGTGTGGCGCCCGCAGGGTCTGGGGGTGTGGCGAAGCTGGAGGCGGCGATAGTGTGGGGGAAGTCGCCGGGGGTGACGGTTCCGGCGTCGCATATGGCAGCCCTGCCTGTGGAGCTGACGCGGCCCCACCAGCAGCCCAACGACATCACGGGGTGTTGGACGTACTGCGTGGACATCGCGCAGGCGTGGAATGAGTCAGACGCCTACGAGCACCGCCTCAATGTGCTGTCCCAATGCCAGCATCTGCTTGACAGGTCGCCTCCCGACCAGGCCCCCGCGGACCGCGGGGAGCGGTGCAAGTGGTTTGCCTGCAAGGAGTTCCAGCAGTGGGCCAACGGGCCCCGCAGCAGCCCCGGAGGTGCTACCGACGATTCGTGGCGGAACCTGATGTGCTCACGCCCCTGGATGCGGGACCTGCAGACGCCAGGGTGGTGGTCTGCCCGGTACTCTGTGCATCAGGAGGCCCCCTTCCTGTCGTGCATGCGGAGCAACCACTTTGTCAACGCGCCTGCGGTCACAAATCGGAACTGGTATATCACGAAGGTGGTGCCCTTGATGTGTGGGTCGGACACCCTCCAGAAGAAGTCGGGCTTGAAGTTCAACAAGTGGAAGAAGCGTTTCAAGCACTACGGCAAGCGGATGGAGCTGTTCCTGATGGGCAAGCTGGCGGGAAACACCGTGTGCTACACAGACGGCATCACAGAGCACATCGAGACGGAGGAATATGACTTGGACAGGGTGGCTAAAGACCCTGACATGTAGAGCCTCAATTGGTGCGAATCCCCGCGGATGCGAGTGGGGAGGTGCTCCTCATTTACACAGGCACGCAGAGGCACGACTGGTCAGGACTCCCTCAGGCCCCGTGGAGGTGATGTGCATGTCACCGCCACCTACTGAACAAATGTGGGTTCGGCACATATGCTGCAAGTCACGTCTGGTGCTTTATCCCCCACACACCCTAAGTCGATCCTGCTGCGCTAGCCCCCTCAAAGGAGCTCCAGACAGGACGCACGCAGGCACCCCAGACTCCCCCCCCCCCCCCCCTCCTCTCAAGAAGCGATTCAATTTTTTTTGCCGTGACCTGTCCCAGATCACGGTAAAAAAATACCATCGGCAGCGTAAGTCCTTAAGATTGACTTTTTGTATCCATCACCTTAAGATCCACTCGGTTGCATTCGTTTATTATATTTGCCTTTGGGTGGGGAGGGGGGCTGGCCTTCGCCGTGCAGGAACGTGCGGTTTTTTCCCCGGATGCCCCTCCACCCCTCCCCCCCTCCCCCCCCCCCCCCTAGGGGGGGTCAAATGGGGGTGACAAACACGATTTTTCAAAAAACCGGCGCAGAGGCCCCAAAGCCCCCGTAAACCCTCCAAACCCCCCCAGATCGGTCCGGAAACCCATCGAACCCCACTTTTCCACCATTCCGGGCACCTCAGGTGCCCGAATTGGGGTACCTAAATTTTGTGCCACCGTTTGGTACCGGACAGTGCCACTGTGTGGGAGGTTGGAAAAGAAAATGCCCCAACACACCACATCTGAGGGTTGCAATGCATGTTGCTTGCCAACCACGTCATCCGGTGGGTGTCAGGCGCTATGTAGGTGGCATGAGCCAGGTCTTCGATGTGTTCTGGCTTGTATATGTACCTCCCTGCCTGCGGCACAGGCACTGCCTTTGTCCCCCACACCAGCCACAGAGAGCGTATTGTACTCGGTCCACGGTTGCTGATTCATTGTGATGCGTTGTATCCTCGAGTGAACGTCACACACTAGTGGCACCACCACCCGCCATCCGAGAGCTGTATTGACTTTGCGCGCTTCCGTTGCATTCACCTCGCCACGCATATTGCACCGTTCAGTACCAGTGCTCTTGGGCCAGGCAAAGTAGACCGCAGCAACTACCAATTCTGGCACAATGGGTACCACGACAGCGCACTTCGTGTGTTCCCGGAATGTACAGCTCGTGTTGCAACAGTCGTTGTCAACACATCCCGGTTGTGGAGCACTGCTGCACAGGAATCACACGACCATCTGGACTTGTTCCGTACCTACAGGCAGCCTCCCGGTGCATGGTGACAGGGAGGTACATATACAAGCCAGAACACATCGAAGACCTGGCTGATGCCACCTACATAGCGCATGACACCCACCGGATGACGTGGTTGGCAAGCAACATGCATTGCAACCCTCAGATGTGGTGTGTTGGGGCATTTTCTTTTCCAACCTCCCACACAGTGGCACTGTACGGTACCAAACGGTGGCACAAAATTTAGGTACCCCAATTCGGGCACCTGAGGTGCCCGGAATGGTGGAAAAGTGGGGTTCGATGGGTTTCCGGACCGATCTGGGGGGGTTTGGAGGGTTTACGGGGGCTTTGGGGCCTCTGCGCCGGTTTTTTGAAAAATCGTGTTTGTCCACGTAAAAGGGTGGCATTTGACCCCCCCTACCCCCCCCCCCCCCCTCTCCCTCTCCCTCATCATCGCCACCCCTCCTGCGGGAGGGGGTGACCGGTGTTCTCCCCTCCCCTCCCCTCCCCACCCCACCCTGTCGCCGTTATGATTTTGCCCTGCTCTTTGCGCGACCCATCGATCCTGAGGTGCGGTTCGCAACACGGCGCTGCGACACCCTCCTCTTCGTCTGAAAGGCCTTCAACCGGAGGGCCACCTCGCTGACCTCTGGTGCCCCTTCCCCTCAGGCTAAAGGTGGGTGGGGTCCCTGCCCCTCTGGGGATACCTCTTTCGCTCTCAGAGGGGGTCTTCGCTGGTCTGTTATTCTTCCGCCAATCTTCGTCAGTTTTCAGCTAGTTTTGAACTTTTCAACAGGAAATGCACCAAAAATGCACGGACGATCACCCCATAGCGAAGACCCCCAGTGTTGGGTGGCACAAATATGTGCCCAAGGGGGTCTTCGCTGGTCGTTATCCTTCGTCAATCTTCGTCAGTTTTCAGCTGATTCAACAGGAAATGCACAAAAAATGCACTGACGACCATCCCATAGCGAAGACCCCCCAGAGAGAGGGTTGGATCCTCTGGTCGGTCTGCAGCTTCTGCCCTTGGAAAAGAGGTGGCAGTGCCCAATCACCTTATACATAGGCGAAAGGCGTGCCAGAGAAGGGGTAATGGGTGGTGGGGGGGGGGGTGGGATGAGGGGACTGTTGGTTATATGATTGACGGAATCAATTATACAGGAGGAGGTGGGGGGGGGGGGTGGGGGGGGAGGGGGGGGGGGGTGTGTGCGAGATGGGAAAGCCTTCAAAGCACCCCGCCAGGGGGGGAGAGAGGGAGAGCGGCGCAAACGGCAAGCTGAGGAAAGGGCAGGGAGAGTGAGAGAGAGATATACATCCGCAGCTCCGTGTCAAAATCTATGCGACAACCTGCGTGGCAGTCAGCGTCCCCCCGTCTCCCCACCCTACCCACCACCACCACCTCCTCCCTCCCGTTTGCCTCACCCACACCCACAGCGTCATCTTATGCCATAAGGCATTGTTAAATCTCGAGGGTGTTGATTCCCCCCTCCCCCAGACGAGATAATCTCTCAAACCAAACCACCCAACCACTAATATTTCGATTATGCACTCCAATTGATATCATCTGCCTCCCTCGACCCATCCACTCCCCCCCCCCCCCCCCAGGGACCACCTGCCCATCCGGCGTTGTGCACGGCATCTGTGTGTGTTCAAGGCCCCAAAGGTGGCCAGGCCCAGGTACGGGAAGGTGGCCACCTTTTCACCTTTTGGTATAGTGCCAAAAAATCAAGCCCAACACATGCGAAACACCCCAAAAACACGTTTCCGGAGGGTTTTGGGTCGGTTTGTGGGGTTTTTATGCACTTTTGGGGTATTCTGGGGGTACCTCAAAAAAACGTTTTTGGAGGATGTATAACGAACTGTAAATTCTGTAAAATTTTGTAAAAAATGGGGGGATTTTTTGGAAAAATGGCCAAAAAAAGAGTGTGGGGAGTTGGGTCCAGTTTAGCAAAGTCCGTGTATTTGGACGCGGCCCCTCAGATAAGGAAGCCGCGTCTCAGGTGCGATATGGGGTGTTGGAGAATTTCAGGGTTCGGCCCGAAATTCCCGTTCGAACCGCTATCCCAGGTCCGACTCAAAACTGTGCTGGGCTCTCGGAGACGGGAGCCCGAAAGCGGGAAGACCAAGCCAATTGTTTTTCCGTGCGAGGATCACTCCTCGACACTGTGTGGAAGCCCTGCAGAGCACATCCATGAGACGCATCACAACAGAAGGGACAGAAGAACATGAGGCCACGAGGAAGCTGGCCGTGTATCGCAAAGTTTTCGACAACGTAGCATGCCCGAGAGGAACGTTCTTCCCGTTCCCATTCAGGGTACGGTACACCTGAGGACAGCAAAAGACGGTGACCTTGCAGGCGGGGCAACGCCTGCATGAACGCAGATAAAATTGCAGCATACGTTCCCTGCATCAGGAGCCGGTTGTCAAGCCTCCCGTGTTGCAGTTGTAGGGCTCCGAATAACACCCAGTTTCATCGGACCGTAACGAGGATCTTGGCATCGACGAGCCACAGACTGTGACACTTTACAGTCGGAATCGCGTCCGACACCTGGTAGGCATTGCCATGCCGATGGAAGGCCCCCCCAGCCCATGGGGGGCCCGGGGTCTCAGACGGTGGGAGGCACTCCAGAGTGGCGTGTGGCCTCCGACCGGCGCGGACTGCGCTACAACACCGCAACCGAGGGCACCTGCAACTACATTTGGATGCGGGACACGGCATCTTCTGAGATGCTCGGCGGGGAGAGGGGGTCTCTCTGTACCTCCTAGGGAAAGCGGACAGAACGAGGTAGGCACTCGGAGATGGAGCCGAGAGGGGCGGACGGGGGTTCTTTCAGGCAGCGCCGCAACAGCGAGAAGAACACGTGCAACCCCAGAACATGAGGCGCCGTGACGGAGCAACAGGAGAAAACCATAAAAACAGGGCGTCCGGACGACAGACAGGCACGGGACTGGAAACGCAAACAAACAGACAGCCGAAAAGAAGTCGAAGTGAAACGGTTGTACAAAGGGCTCGGCTTTACCGACGTCCTTCGTACAGAGTGGAACGACGACGCCGCCGAAGGCGGCCAATCCGCCGCCCGAAGGGCGGCGGAAAATTTTTTGGGGTGTTTTTGGGTGAAAATCCGGGCAACCCGGGCCCTTTGGGACCACATAGGCCAGGAAAGGCCAAAATTTTCGACTTTTTTCGGAAATTTTCCGATTTTTCACAGTGTGGCAGTCCGCAGACACAGATTTTCGGGTCAGAAAAAAAAATTTTTTTTCGACCCAAAGGGGGCCCTCGCTACCAGTCACTACTCGTCACTGCTCGTCAGCCAGTGAGGGGAAGTGCGCCGTGGCTCACTTTTTCTCACTCAGTCACACTTGGTAGCGAAGGCCCCCAAAAATTTCGGATTTTTTTCCGGAGGGTGTATGGTGACCATCCCGGAAATCCGAAAAAAACCTGATTTTTCCTGATTTTCGGATTTTTCTCGAAATTCGCCCTTGTGTCAACCAGTGGCAAATTTTTCGGAAAATCGGGAAAAAACAGGAAAATCCGGAAAATCATACACCCTCCTAGTGTCTGGGGGGTGATATGGCGGAAAATTTTTTGGGGTGTTTTTGGGTGAAAATCCGGGCAACCCGGGCCCTTTGGGACCACATAGGCCAGGAAAGGCCAAAATTTTCGACTTTTTTCGGAAATTTTCCGATTTTTCACAGTGTGGCAGTCCGCAGACACAGATTTTCGGGTCAGAAAAAAAAATTTTTTTTCGACCCAAAAATTTCGGATTTTTTTCCGGAGGGTGTATGGTGACCATCCCGGAAATCCGAAAAAAACCTGATTTTTCCTGATTTTCGGATTTTTCTCGAAATTCGCCCTTGTGTCAACCAGTGGCAAATTTTTCGGAAAATCGGGAAAAAACAGGAAAATCCGGAAAATCATACACCCTCCTTTAAACAGCTTTAGCACGGTGGGATCTTGTAAATTTTACATGTATAACTACAAGTATATACATGTATTATACATGTATAATACTTGCATGTCAACTATTATACATGTATAATACATGTATATGCCTGAAATATACATGTAAAATACATGTATATCAAGTAAAAATACAAGTATAATACTTGCATGTCAACTATTATACATGTATTTTTACTTGATATACATGTATTTTACATGTATATTTCAGGCATATACATGTATTTTACATGTATAATACTTGTCATGCAAGTATTATACATGTAAAATACTTGCATGACAAGTAAAATACTTGCATGCAAGTAAAATACATGTATTTTACTTGCATGCAAGTATTTTACTTGTCATGCAAGTATTTTACATGTATAATACTTGCATGACAAGTATTATACATGTAAAATACATGTATATGCCTGAAATATACATGTAAAATACATGTATATCAAGTAAAAATACATGTATAATAGTTGACATGCAAGTATTATACTTGTATTTTTACTTGATATACATGTATTTTACATGTATATTTCAGGCATATACATGTATTATACATGTATAATAGTTGACATGCAAGTATTATACATGTATAATACATGTATATACTTGTAGTTATACATGTAAAATTTACAAGATTCCACCGTGAGACCACCCCTACCCCCCCCCCTCCCACACCCATCACTCTCGAAACACAACCTTCCGCTGCGCTGGGGGGTGGTCCTTGCGATCACGCCACTCTTCTGTGGGCGATGCTGCTGCTCACAGCCCACTCTGGAATGGAGGGGTGCGTCAGCACGGGAAAAGGGGGTGGGTGCAACAAGGGGAAAATGGGGTCGTTCCTCCGGGGACAACGCCAGACCAGCAGGGGCAGTGCGGGGGGGAAGGAGGGAGGAGAGCAGGACCTGGGGAATGGGAATGGGGGTGATGGCGGCGGTGGTGGCGGTGCAGGCCACCACAGCCTCTCCACCCTAACGGAGTGCCCTCAGGGGAGAGGGGGGGGCAGGGCAGGGCAGGGGAGGGGGGGGGGGAAGAGGGAAGGCCGAGCAGTTGGCGCTGGTTCTCCGCCGTGAAGGGGTCTCTTCTTTGCTGGAGGATATGAATGGGGTCGTTACCTCCGGGAACAACGCCAGAAACATATCATGATATTGCCCAGCAAGAGAAGAGGGTGTGAGGGGGGGGGGGGGGGACGATGATGCAAACACCAGGGTCATCATGTCACATCATGACGCTGCGCTGTTTTGTTTTTTTTTCATTTTGGGGTTTTCGGGTCGGCTTGTCCGACGCGCTAAACACCCTCGCTGCCCGCTGCCGCTGCCGGGGTTGGGGAGGTTACGGAGGGAGATTCCGCGGGGGCGGTGGGGCAGGGGGTGGGGTTGGAGCCGCGACGCAGAGAAATCCTGTCAGAAGAAACGCTGTCTGCCACCACACCCTGACGAGACGCACAACCTCCCCCGCCCAGACACCACTCGATTGCCGAGGGGAAGCTCTGAGGAAAGAGGGTTTGGTTGGAAAGGGGGGGGGGGAGGGAGCCGGGGCAAACCGCTGGCCCACCAGACCAGAGGGGAAGCAGTGGGGACCGCCGATTCCACCCCAGCACACCACTCGATTGCCGAGGGGTGCTGCTCGGGTGAGGAGGGTTTGGGGAGATGGGGGAGGGGGGATCCGGAGAACCAACAGCAGCTCTGCTGTGGGGGGAGGGGGGGATGCACGGGAAAACCAGACACCACTCGATTGCCGAGGGGTGTGCTGAGAGGGGGTGCTGGGTGAGTCGATTCTGTAGGGGGGGTGGGGTACTGTCATTGTGTTATGCGTACTTCTGGAGTGGAGTTCCCTCCTTACTCCCATCACCAGGGTCATACTCGGTCATAATGGTAACAGGTCAGGTCATACAGTGAATCGGGTCTCTCAGGTCTGTGGTGTGGTCACACCAGGTATGGTATCATTAAGGTTGTGTGGGCAATGTTGAGAGTTGGCGAGCTGGCATCCGTGAAAGGCCGGTCTGCAGAGGAAGCGCGCCGGAGGTGTCGCACGGTGTGACGGTCATACCGGGTCATGTCGGGGGCACAACCACTCGTCGGGTTGGGGATAAGGTTACACCGGGTTCTATGTATCGGGTCATATGGTGTTCATACTGGGTTGTATCACGGTGTCTCGGGTCATATCAGGTTATCTCGGGTCATGTCGGGTCTCGACATCTACGGTGTGGCCTGCCGGTGCAGGTTTCGGGTTCTAAGGTCTAATCAGGTAACGGTCTGTCAGGTGCCTATCACAGCATCCGGTGTGGGGTGGTGTATCAGGTCATGGGGCCGTGTGAATGTCCTGGGGTCTTGCCAGGTCACAACGGGTCATCTAAGGTCGGGTAAGGGACACCGTCAGGGTGTAAGGGTTAAGGTCATACGGGTCACAATAGGTTCAAATCATAGGGTTAGGTAAGGTCATCGGGTTATAAGGTTGTCTCGGTTATCATGTCAGTCGGTATAACGGGTGAGCGGTGTGCAGGGTGGGTGCCGTGGTTCATATTGATGGCCCAAGGTGTAGGGAAGTCGTCCGCCCCTGCACCTGGACCCTGCTGCCTCCTTTTCACATCTTTCGATGCTGCCAGGCAGGCGCAATAGCGCTGGCGGCTGCCGGCCATCCAGTCGTGGGTTTCTGACGGGAAAATCAGGAAAATTCCTCAGAACCCCGAGAAAGATCGATCTGGGAGGCCATGGGGTTACGAGCTGATACATAGTTCTATCCGCAGGCTATCTCGGCCACAGGTGTTACTCTGGGTCACCTTTGGGTTACAATCGCTGCAGGTATTTATGAGCTGTGGGTGTCATGCAAGCTTACTTTGATCGGGCCCAGTATTGGACTTGTCTGAGTCAATCATGACACTGGTTGTGCTTCCGGTCTGGCCCCAGTGGCAGGCATTGCCATGCACCCAGTGTTCTGTCACGCGGTTTGGTCCTCCTCTGTACCCTCGTACCGTTCCAGGCCTTGGGGCCAGGGGTTCTGCAGCACCACCGCAGAGTGCGTTGCACGGATGGTCTGAAGCCGTCTGTAGTCTGCTGCGACTGTTCGAGCTGTTGCCCCTCCATCAGCCACCTCAGACCTGTCTAGGCTTCAGATTAGCTCGCAGCCTGTCTCGTCCCGTCTCCCTTCCTTGCTGGCAAAGGCAAGCACCATGCCGTGCCTTGCCTCGTGTCTCCATCAAATCACACGGTGCTGGGGAGTGCGTCGCCTGGCTGGAGGTCATGCATGCTGCGGTGACACTCTGCAGTGCCTGCAGGCACTGGCGTGCCCTGTCCCCTAAGGTTGCAGCCAGGTTGGCGCACTGCCCCTCATGTGCTGCCGCAGGGTGCGCAGGTCCAGACACTGACGGCCAGCAGTGCTGTGCATGACTGCAGTCTATCTTGCAGGTGATGCCGTGCCTTGCCCGTCCTCACTTCGTGTTGTCCTATTCCCCGCCTGGGTGGTTGTCAGCTCCACCAGCCAGTGCTCCGGTGCTGCCATTGTGACAGTGCTGATCACCAGCCTCCTAGGTAGGCGCTGTACGTCGCAGTCGGACTGCGGCGTCAGTGACACCTCACCAGGGGAAAAGATCTACACAGCGTCTCGTGATATGATCCTCTCAGCACCCTCAGCACCTCCAGCGCCTCGTGATCAGAGTGTGTTGCGATGGTCCACATCCTGCTGTCGAGGTTGAGTTTCTGGCGCCTCCAAGGTGTCAGCTGTGTGAACTCTTGCTGGCACACCGCCAGACGCTTCAGACAGGAGTGCGCTGCCGTAACCTCGCCTTTCGGCCCCCCTCCGGTCCTTGACACACCCGTCACTCGTCTCCGAGAACAGGCCCGACCGCGTCAAGCTTCGGGCGACATTAGATAGCATCTCTCGTGGTGTCATCTGTCTTATGCTCGTCTGCGTCTCATCCTGCTGCCACCCTCTTGTGGTGCTCATGCTCAGCAGCCCTCCTGACGTCGCCTCCTGAAGCCCGTGAAGAGTGAGGACCGGGACCACGTTGCCCCGCATCCTCAGCATCCACAGCGCCTGGCATCTCCGTGCCACTGCCTCTCTGATCTTGAGCTTTGTCGGCCGTCGATGCCGCCGATGTCCAAGTGTTGATCTCCCTCTTCGTGAGGAGCCGAGGCCAGGTCCACCTGCAGCCTGGCAGTGCTGAGGAGCAGACATCTACCTTAAGCCATCACCTGTGAGACGTACCGTGGTGTCCCCCATAGCGGGGCTCTTCTCCAGCAGGCCAGGCAGCCCGCACCCAGCGCATGTTCGGGGGCTTGCCACATCTGCTGACTGTAGTGGTGCCAGTGCCGGATGCAGACCCTCCCTGTGTGCTGCACATACCAGGGTCGTGTGGTGGTGGTGCATAGAGCGGTTGAGGCGGAACGCTAAGCGTTGCATGCAATGCTGGTCGCAGCGCTCTGTCACCAGCCAGCTGATTAGCACAGGTCTTGCTCAGGTTTTTGAACATGCTTGCAGCACCCGTCGTTACCCGTCACAGGTAAGTGCCTTCCTAGCCAGCTGCTGGTAGGCTCATCAGTCGGCCTCGCTGCAGTGATCTCCGAGCGGCCACCCACCCCACAATCCAGTGCCTGCAGCACAGCCACTGGTTGGAGTTGGGGACGATCACCCCACACCCATTATCCCCACCTACCAGGTCGGTGTGCAGGTGGCGCCTTAGGGGACGCACGCATGCCCCGCCATCCCGCGTTTCCTTCTGTACCATCGAGGCCCAACCAACCGTGGGGACCTATCCAGGCTGTTGCGCGACAGTCTTACCATCCGCCGTAAAGGTACGCCTTGCTGCCTTGCATGCCCGTCGGTGCGGCATCCCGCTTGCCGGTAGAGTTGGGCTCGCAGTTGCCAGAAGGGTGTTCGAGCATGGGTGTCAGCCGGGCCCGCCTGGCAAGTTCTAACCACGGTTTGCCCCCCGGCAGGATCCCGGGAAACCCCGGCCGGGCCCGGAAATTCCGGGCCCGGGACCGGGATTTTGAAATCCCGGCCGGGATCCCGGGGAAATCCCGGCCGGGTCCGGCCGGGGTCCGGCCGGGAATCCCGGGGGTTCTCAGTCTCAGGTCGCTTGGACCGAGGTCATCTCAGACCTATGGCTTTCAGTCCCCAGTTTCAGATTCAGACCTGCTGATCCAGAACCGCACCCTCTCCTTCCACACCAATTGTATCCACTGCTCATGGGTCCGAGTGACGACGATAGCAATGACGATGGCTCCATAGCAAAGATGGCTACCACTGTCAAAGCTCATCTGGAACAGAAACTGTCCCAGATGGAAGTCTCCTGTATAAATACAGGGTTCGGGGTTACCACGAGTGTAACGCAGATACGTGCAGGTGTGTCAAGAGAGTGTGCAGCTCACAGCAGTTCCGCATCCTCCTGGTTGCTGAACTCCACAGTCCTAGGACGACGAAGAGGACGACGAGGGTCGACGTAGGCTTATCTTACGCTACGGCAGGGGTGGACTCAGCCACCCCGGGGGCAGGTTGAACAGGTTGTGTGGTTCCACTGATCAACATGTAGGTCGGCCTGTCTGATAAGACTCAGCCACCCTGCGGGTCAAGTGATTACAAAAGGGTGCCTATTTGACCAAAAGGCAAAATTTCCTCCCGCCATGCTCCCGTACCACAGAGGCTGTTGTGTTTTGCCTCTGTGTATGCGTACGTTTTGCGATGACGGGGTGTGGAACCTGGCGTAGACCGAGCTACAACCAGGAACCAACGGCCCAACTCGGCGCCGTGGGTCAATTTTTGTGAAAAGGCCTTGACCAGAGGCATCCCCCTAACACTAAATTTGCTCTGTTTCACCTGAACCGACCAACCAGGCACCGTGAGGAGGCATCAGAGCCCCTCGTGGACAGCCGCAGCACCCTTCCTTTACTAACGTCAGGTTCACCACTAGCACGAAGCATCACTGTTTTACGTCAGGTATGGCAAATGCCCACCCAAGGAAGTCGAGGAGTTTGAGCCGTTGGAAGTTACCAGAGGGACAAGCAAGAGGGATCTGCAAGCAGTGATGTCTGTTGTACCCTTGGACCACATTAAACTCAAACTGAACCCTCAGTCGTCCTTGATCGCCCGACAAGGTTCCTTTCAGCTTTCTAACAGATGGGTACTGCAACTGTCCAACTATCTACAGACTCACATCCCAGAAGGTGCAGTCCAGGTTCCACAGAGCAAATTAAATGTTAGCATTTCTGCACAACTACCGGTACGCAAATCGCAGCGGCGGTGGAAGTGACTGACTCGAAAACGGCGAGGTATCAGTCTTGACGCTGGAAAATTCCGTTCGGAAATACCAAACACATCCACAGAAAGTGGAAGGAATGGGCGCCAAGATGATGCGAACGATTTTTGGGGGGGGGAGGGGGTGGACTGCTCTGTATCGTGATACCCGCGAGGGCAACCAAATGCAGAACAGGGAGGCACAGGCGCACACACGAAGGCAGCACACAAGTGGCAAGTGGCAGGGGCTGGGGTCTGGGGCTGGGGCGCCGCGCGATTCGCTTCTCCTGACTTTCTGATCCGGCAAACTACAAACACAAAAGCAGTACATGCACTGCAACAACAACCTCCGAAGGGAGCCACAATACCCTCGTGACTCCAAAGCAGCTGATGGCATCGGAGGGCAATCAGCATCATACGACGTCTCACAGCTGCAGAACAAGACGTCAGACACAGACAGCAAGGAATACGATATACACACACACGGACGCACAGGAGGAGAGAGGGAAACACGGGCAGGATGTCACAGGCCGACCTCCACGGGGTCTCCTCCGGTAACACCGGCCCCCAGGCCGGTGGCCAACAGGCCGCCCCCCTGCCCCCCCTCGTTTTCAACGAACCCCGGGAATACACCCTCGGGCCCCTCCCCCCCCTGTACCGCGCGGCGCATGTCCGCGCCATCCTCCGCCACCTCCAGTGGGAGGCGCATGTCGAGGAGCCGAAGGACGGCGTAGCCGTCATCATCGCGGACAGCCCCCCCCCCCTCTGGCACCCCCCCCACATGGTCGGTGCAGGTGAACGGCAAGGCCGTGGCTCTCACGGACACGGCGTTGCTGGAGGAGGAGAAGCGGCGGCAGGCGGAGGAGCGGAAGAAGGGAGAGGAGCTGGACCGCCTCAAGAGGCGGTACGATGGCCTCCAGGCCAGAGTGCGGGAAGAGCGCGAGGCGGCGGCGAAGGCGGGCCGGGCCGCCAAGTCCAGGACGCACCTGGGGAAGACCGGACGCGGGGGTGGCGCCGCGGCGGCCGCGCAGCAGCACGCGCAGCAGGCCCGCCAGCGTGTGGAGCGGCTCCAGAAGGACCTGGAGCGTCTGGGCCGCCGCCTCGTGGCCCTCGGCCACGACCCCGCCGCAACCACCGCCGCCGCCACCGCAGCCGACCCTGGCGCCGGCGCCACGCAGGACGGCGTACCCGCGCTGCAGCAGGAGGTGCAGCGCCTGCACGATCTGCTCAAGGAGCAGCAGAGGCAGCAGGACCAGCAGCGACAGCGCCTTGAGCAACAACTCGCTACACAACAAGGCCACCAGCAGGCGGCCACGCAAGGGGAGCGCGCCGAAGTGCGGCGACTTCAACAGGAGCTTGGGGAGCAGAAGGCAGCCGCGCAGGGGGAGCGCGCCGAGGTACGGCGACTCCAGCAGCAGCTCGGGGAGCAGCAGGCCCGGCAGGATGAGCTCCTGCAGCGCCTGGCAGCCCAGCAGCGCCAGCTGGACGACCTCCAGGAGCGTCCCGCCGCGACTCCCCCCCAGCCTGGCACACCGAAGGCTGTGCGCGAGCTGAAGGCGCAGCTGGAGGGGCAGGGCGTGGAGCACGCCCGAGTGCACGGGGAGCTGCGCGGCCTGCTTGTTGGCCTGCGCAAGGACGCGGAGAGCGGCCTCGGGGAAGAGCGCCGCAGGGGTGAGGCCCTCGGCGGGAGGGCGGCGACGCTGGAGGCGAGCCTTCGGGCAGTGCGGGAGCAGCTGCAGCAGCACACCACCCGCCACGACCAGAGCGAGGAGCACCGCCACGCCCTGCTCGCGGAGGTGCAGGGGGCCCGGGAAGCGATGCTGGGGCTGCAGGGGAGCGTGGGGGAGGCGCAGCAGGCACTGCCCCAGCTCCAGGCGAAGTCCCTGCAGACGGGCATGAGCGGCCTCCGCAAGGAGTTCAAGTCCTTCAAGGACGAACAGAAGCGGGTGAGCAGCGCGGGACAGGCGGAGGTCGCCCGCATCACGGCCGCGCTAGGTGAGCAGCAACAGCAAGGGGTGGAGCTGCTGTCGCGGTTGGCCGCCGTCGCCGAGGAGGGGCGCCTCAGCCAAGCCCAGGCGGACGCGCGCCTGACAGCCGCCCTCGCCGACGTGCAGGCGACAGCGCAGGCGACTGCGGACGGCCTGCGGGCTGCGAGCGAGCAGCAGCTGGGCGAGCTCCGGGAGGAGCTGGGCAGGCAGCGCGTGGGCAATGACGCCCAGCAGGCAATGGTGGCAGACGGGCGGCGGCAGCTGGAGGGGATGCGCGCCGAGCTCGCTGAATCACAGCGGGCAGTCGCGGAGGAGACGAGGGCGCACCTCGCCGAGCTCCACCACCACTACCATGCCCAGCCCGCCCGGGGGAGGCCAGGTGAGCAGCGCAGGAGCCGGTGCCGCTCCCCGCGGCGGGCCCGCAACCGCGAGGGCAGGGACAACTCCAGGGAACGGGAGAGGGCCTCGGCGACCCTGCAAGAGGTCATCCGCGAGGATGTGCAGGTGAGGGAGGCGCTGCGCCATGCTACGGCAACGGCAGCAACAACAACAGCAACAACGGCGCCACCCCCCCCAGTGGCGGCAACAGCGGAGCCGGCCCAGACCAAAACGGCAATCGCGCCACCACCGGCAGGGGCTGACCAACCTGCCCCCACAGCCAACGCTGACCTCGAACCCCCCGCGTCTGATAGCAACAACAACACCACCACCGCCACCTCCGCAGCGCCCGCAGCCGCCCCTGCGCCCGGGGATACACCCGTGCCCGCACCGCAGCAGCAGCAGCCTGACCCTGGATGCGGAGGCGAAGGGCAGCCCCCGGCGTCCGAGCAGCTACCCCCCCCTCAGCAACCCGCGCCCGGGAACAAAGGGGCCGAGGCCGGACAAGGGGACGCGGCAGCTGATCAGGACGTCACCGACACACCCCGAGTGGCGGGAAAGGGCGCGGGCAAGAACGGCAAGGCACCCCTACTGTGGAGGGGGGCTAAGCGCTACACCCCCTACTAGGGGGTGAGGCGCCCCCTCAAGGGGGGACCCGGCCTACACCCTAAGGCTTCCGGTTCCCCCGGCGGGGGCGCCGACCAGGGGATAGGGGGAGCGCCCGTGGCGCAGCACCCTCTCGCCGCCGGCGAACCCTCCCCACAACCCCCCCATAGAGAACCAAAACCCGCAGGGACAGGAGTAACCTCTGCGGGGCCTTTAGATAGAGCGAGAGTGCATAGAAGCCACGCCCCTGGGGCAGGAGAACCCCGGGGGCTCCGGGGAGGAGGGGGACAGGAGTACTCCCCCTCCTCAGTAGAGCAGGACGACCGATGGCTGGCAGAGATGGCGCAACGACTGCTGGCAGTGCGTGAGGCGGTGGCAAAAGACGGCAACTGCCAATACACCGGCCTCGCGGTGCAATGTGCGGGATGGACGGCGGCCTCTCTCAGAGCAGCTGTAGTCGAAGCCCTGGGACAGGACGCCGAGAGGCGAGCAACCTACGCGCCCGATATAGATGACCCCCGGGCACCCCCGTCCTACGACGACTACATCGCGGCGCAGGCACAGAGCGGGGTCTACGGGGACGGGGCTACACTCAGGGTAGCGGCTGAGGTGTTGGGGGCCCAGGTGTGGGTCCTCGGCACTACGGATAGGCTGCACCTGGGGCGCGTCGGGTCAGGCGACAAAGTGATATGCCTCACGTGGAGGCCCTTCCACTACGACGTGCTGCGCATCCCCCTCACGCTAGCCAGGGAGTTAGCAGCCTCCACGACAAACAGATGGAAACTCCCCACCGCGACTCCCACTCCTCCTCCTGTAGCTCCAACCGCAACCGCCGCTACCACAATCTCCCCGATACGCGGCCCTGCTCCCAGGCCGCCGTCGCGACGCCCCGCGCCGCGGCCAGCGTCTCCTGGGGTACTCAGGGTGGCGTCAGCCAACGTCACGTCGCTGTCAACCCACTTGTGTGATGTGGCGGACCTGAAGGCAGACGTTGTGGCCCTGCAAGAAACGCGTGTCCCGGACCCCAGCAAGGGCACGCTCAGCAGCTACTTCGCGGCCCACGGCTGGTCCATGCACTGGGGTAAGGGCATGCCCAAAGTCAAGGGGGCCAATGGCTACGAGCAGACCCGACCCGGAGGAGTGGCAGTCATGGCAAAAGAGGGCCTGGTAGCGCAAGTGGTGCAACCGAAGACCAAGCTGGAAAAGAAGCTGCATGACAGTACCCGCCTGGTACACGTGGTGCTCGCAACCAGTAACGGCAAGACAGCGCTCCACATCCTGTGCGTTTATGGTCACTCTGGGATGGAGGTGCGAGTGCAGCGGGAGACCCTCCTGCAGGAGGCGCTGGACCTCGCAGCCGGCCTGGGGCAGGTGCCCGTGTTGCTGCTGGGGGACCTCAACACCAACCCGGAGACCAGTGCCGTCCTATCCCAGGCGTGCCGGGTGGGTGGTTGGACCGATGCGGCGGTCTCATACGCAGAGCTGAAACAGCAGGAAGTTCGGAACACCTGCTGGGCATCGAAGGAAGGCACCAGACTGGACATCTGCCTGCTGAACCCCTGCGCGGCGCCGGCCTTGCGCTCCGTCGAGGTGGCAGAAAAGGGCGAATACGGCATCCCCACGCACTGCCCGCTCTTCGTCGACCTCGACCTCGCCGCCTTCCGCCGACCGAAGCAAATCTGCATCCTCCCCGCCCCCTTTCCTAAGTGCAAGCCCACGCTCGGGGGCGCTGCCGCCAGAGAGGTGCTGCTGGATGTGCTAACCGCAGAGAAAACGAAAAAGGGTGCAACAGGAGCGCAACTCCTCCGCCGGGCCTCAGCCTGCAGCGAGAACTTCCTGAAGCGTGTCCACGTGGGCCAACTCGGAAGGCAGGAAGCGGCGTACACGGGCAGGGCGGAGGGCTACCACATGCAGCAGTCGAGGGTGGCCACCAAACACCGCCCCGCCTCCGCCCGAGGAGCGGGCGACAAGAACACCCGGGCGAAGGACAAGCTGTTGGGGAACCTCCGGACCCTCATCCTGGAGGGCCGCCACCGACTGCTGGAGTCTGCGCCATACCCCCCCACACCCAACGAAGAGCACGCCTGGGACGCTGCGAAGAAGCGGCTGAAGGGAGGGGGCCTTCCCCCGGGGCTGGAGGCGGCGCTGGCGGGCACCACCTCACAACTGCCGGACCTCGAGACGATGGAGATGGCCCTTGTCGCCCTGGAGGGATCTCAGCGAGGCATGTTCGACGCGCTCCGCGACGAAAGACTCCGCACGTGGAAGGCGAGGATGCAGAAGGCCTGGACGCAGGAGGCGGGGATAGTGTTCTCGTACCTCGCAGACCGCTTCTGCGCCCCTACCACCTTCATGCGCCGCGAGGATGGCTCCTTCACGGCCTGCCCCAAGGAGGCGGATGAACTGCTGAGGAGCGATACTGCGTGGGGGGGCTACTTCCGGAAGTATGCGACGACGCCTGAGCCTCGCTGGGACACCTTCCGACAGAGGTACAGCGACTTCCTCCCTGACCCGGCCGAGATGGAGTGTAAGACCATTACGGCAGAAGACGTTGGGACAGCGCTGGCTAAAATGTCTACATCCACCTCGCCGGGCCTACACGGCTGGAGGGTGCACGAGCTGCGGCAACTCCCAGGGGACCTCCTCAAGTTGTTCGCGGAGGTGTTCAATGAGGTCGAGAGATCGGGCGAATGGCCGGAGCAGCTGATGCACGCCATGATTTGCCTCATTCCCAAGCCCGGCAGCTCAGGTGAGCCGCTGTCGCAGCGCCCCATCAGCATCACTCCCGTGCTGTACAGGGTGTGGGCAGCAATCCGAGTGAAGCCTGCGCTGAAGTGGCTGGAGAGCATTGCGCCTGAGGACTTGCACGGATGCAGACCTGGCCACGGCGCGGAGGACCTCATCTGGCACCTGGCAGCACGGATCGAAGAGGCCCACCTCACAGGACAGCCACTGTACGGTGTCGCCCTAGACTTTAAGAAATGCTTCGACACGGTGCCGATTGACCTGACCTTCTGTCTAGCTGCGGAGCTCGGCTTCGACGGCCGAGTCCTGCGCACCCTGCGGGCAGCGTACGGGTCAATGCAGCGGCACTTCCGGGTAAGCGGCACTATCGGAGAGGGCTTCCTGCCAACCAACGGCATCATGCAGGGCTGCCCCATTAGCGTCGTGCTGATCAACGTGCTGGTGGGTGTATGGATGCGCATGGCGGAGCACCGGCAGGGCACGAGGGCGTTGTCGTTTGTGGACGATGTGTACGCGGTGACCCCCAGCCCGGGGACCTTGCAAGCAGTGGTGGATGACTCTGCAGATTTCTCCCACGATACCGGGATGGTAATATGCGCAGAGGTCAAGTCACATGTCTTCTCGACGTCCCCCGAGCCGTTGACCCCGATAGTCTACCGGACACGGGACGGCACGGCTACCCCCCTTCGACAGCGCGATAGCTTCGACTGCCTCGGGGCCATGC
Source organism: Rhynchopus euleeides (assembly GCA_963210315.1). Taxonomy (NCBI): domain Eukaryota; phylum Euglenozoa; class Diplonemea; order Diplonemida; family Diplonemidae; genus Rhynchopus; species Rhynchopus euleeides. The sequence goes on from OY723246.1 coordinate 1,137,926, forward strand.
TGCATGCGCGCCCGCTCGAGGGACCCGAGGTGCCCAAATCGGAGCGCGTCGCCCGCCGAAAAGAGGGCGCAGAGCAGAACCTGCGCAGGACCTCGGCACTGCCCCTACCGGTGCAGTGGAAGGGGCAGGCAGCAGCGATGACAGCGGGGTCCAGGCTCTACTACGACGCCCTGGTCACCCGCTGGGAGGACGCCGACATCAGGCGATGGAGGGGGCTCTTCGTCGCCGCGCTGTGGTCCGGACCCCCCCGCAGGGCGCGGGAGGCTGTGCTGGATGTCCTCCACCATGCACATCGGGTGGACCCCGCCGTCGCCCCCCGCTACCGGCAGATCACCACCTGGGCCATGCAGGTCAAGAAGTGGGGCCGCTGCAGGGTTCTGTCTGAGACGGCTTGGGATAGCAGAGTGAGGCTTACAGGGACAGGCCCCTTTGCGCTTTTCCGAGCGGCCCTTCGGTGGATAGGATGGAGCTGGAGCACGGCGACCACCCTATCTTACACTGATGAAGCGGGACGGAGCATAGTCTTCGACCCCACCGCAGCAACAACGAGCGGATGGGGGATCTTCGCTCATGACCTCCGCCAGGCCCTACGTACACAGGTGGCCAAGGCGCTGGCTGGTCGTCGTGACGACTTTGCGGGCGCTCAGCACGGCATCGACGGGCAAGCCACACGCTGCGTCCTGGAGGGAGAGGGCGCCGCGGTCACGGGATACCAACGGGGCCTCCTTCGTTCCGTCATTGCAGGGGCGGTGCCTGTCCGAGGGCGCACGGGGCAGGGCGGGATCTGCCGATACTGCAACGCAGGCACCCCCGAGACGGTGATGCACCTATGGTGGGAGTGCTCCGCGTGGGACCCAATCCGACAAAACCACCCCATTACGGCTGTGGACCGGTCAACCTGGCCACCTTGCTTGGCGTTATGCGGGGTGGCGCCCGCCTTTAGACACGGCATCCCGGAGGACAGGCAGCCCCTGCCACTATCCTTCGCACGCAGGGTGGATATAGTGGCGCAGCTGCACCGCTACTTCATTGCAATCCTCTCGGCGCGGCAGGAGAAAGATGGACTGCTCGACCGCTCCGCGCGCCACCACCGCACCCTTCACTATCCATGGGGGTGGTGCACGCCCAACCCCGAACGGGCCTGCATCCCTGTGCGGGCGCCGTCCACTGTCAAACAGACGTGGGGCAAGCGCCCCCCGGAGCTGTGGGTGGCCCTCTGCGACTGGCTGCGGGGCCTGAAATGGGGGCCGCAGGGAGGGGAGCACACCGTGACCCTCATGGAGTTGGCTGTCGACTTTGAGCTGTCGACCGGCCTCACCCTCCCAGAAGTCGAAACGCGCCGCATCCGCCCCCACACACCTGACCCCCCTGAGAGGGGGCCGCGGGAGGCCCGCCCACGCATCCCCGAGGACACAGCCCCGGGGCTCACCCTCTACTTCGACGGCGGAGCAAGGGACAACGGCACCCCCTTCGCCCTGGCGGGTGCAGGTGCGGTGCTCTACCGAGACGGCCTCAAGGTGTCGGAAGAGATCCTCCCTCTGCTGAACGTACGCAGCAACAACATCGCTGAGTACGAAGGGGTTCGAGCGGGCCTACGGCTGCTCAGAAGGGGCGACCCGCCCCCTGAGGGGAACGTTACGGTGCGGGGTGACTCGCAGGTGGTGCTGCGACACCTAAAAGGGGAAGCGGTTTGCCGCGATAAATCCCTCCGCCCCCTCTTCCTCAGCACGGCACGGCTGGCTGCCGACCTCGGGCCCCGGATCACCCTTACGTATGAGCACGTGAAAAGGGAGCTCAACGTCGATGCGGACGCCCTCAGCAACGCCGCCATGGACGAGGCTGAGAGGCAGGGGGAGACCTCGCAGGAGCAGCTGCGGCAGGACTTCGCAGCCTTCCAGAAGAGCATCCTGGGCAAGGCTCACTCGTTGAGGCAGCTCTGCGAGGTGGTGCGCAAGACTTCCAAGCAACCATGGCACTGTGGCCACACTGCGAGCTCCACTGTCCTCACCGCGATCGGGGGAACCGTGGCAGGGGGCCTGTCCAGGAGAGCCCAGCTCAGCCCAGCCACCGAGTCGGTGATGCGCAGCCTCCAAGCGCACACGGCAGGCCCGGGCTTGAACCAGCGGGACACAGCCTTCCACTCCCGCGGCATGGCGTGGGCCGCAACCTTCGCACCGCAGCCCCACTACCCAGAGGGGTGGCAGCAAGCGGCCCAGCAATGGACTGCCAGCAGCCGGCAAGCCAACGCCCGGACAGGACGGTCATGGGAACGACGGGGCGCTGCTCCCCGGACTGCCCCCCCTGGAGCCAGACGGAACGCGAAGATGCTTACCTGCGCTCTGCACTGGAAACCCCGCTGCGTGGACTGCCGGCGCCGGCGCCTCTCGGAAGAGGACTGCTGCCGGGACCACCACGGGAAGAACGACGGCTTGCAAGTCACCATGGAATTTTGCAAGACGCATCGCATGGGCCGGTGCGGGGACTGCCACAGCAGTGCGAAATCACTCACACACTGTTGCGGCACGCACCACGCTGGCTATGCCTCACGCCCTCCTCGGAGTGGCACTGAGTTGGCCCCACACTCTAACCCGAGTGGGGCATCCGCTGTGACGTAGGGGTGGGCGGGGAGTGGGCACAGATCCGCGCAGGGTTACCCACTTAAAACCACTATCACTACACACGGACGCACACACTGTGCCGGACAAATCACTCCTCATCGTCACTCTCAGCGTCATTCACACGGAGTGACGGGAATGTCCGCCGGAAGCCACACTCCTTGCCGTACGCACCTCGCACATCTTGATTGATGGCCAAGAGCGAGAGCTTTGCGTGGGAGTCGCGGGACATAGCACTCCGGCACACGGGGATGGCTTGCATCATGACAGAGAGTGCGCTGTCAGGTGCTGTGCAGGAAGGGGGCAAGGTGAGGAGAAACAACACACGCTCAGCAAGAGGCTTGAGCGTCTCGTTGGTAAGCTGGCGTTTCCAGAATACCCTCTCTGAGCCGACCTCGTGCTCCGACACTGCCGAAGTGTACGCCTGGTACATGGGCGCGGTGACGTCGAAGCCGATGTGCTTGCCGAGGTCTTCGCGTGGCAGCAGGTCATCCAGCATCTCCAGGGTCTCGTACCCCTCCGGAGTCAGCTGGCGCACAGAGAGGTAGAACCCCCGGCCCGTTTCCGAGGATTCGCGCCACCGGCTCTGCAGACCGTTGTAGAAGGTCTTGGACACGCGGGCTGCGAGTCCATCCCCCGTGCTCGCCCTCTGGAGGATGTCGATCAGCTCCTCCACCTCCGCGTAGATCGTCGCCGATCCAACCGTCCCGGGTGCCTGCGCGTTGCTGTACCGCGACAAAGCGGCTCTTACCGGCGCCGCGGCACGGACGAACTCCGTCAGCATGTCCTGAAGCGCCTCAGAACCGACGGTCTTCAGCAGCACAGCAAGCTTCTCGAACGTGGGGGGAGTGTAGGCATTGCCAATCCCGGTAGCCATGTACGAGTACAGCATGGCGACACGCTCTTCAAAGTGCTCCGCGCAGTCGAGCATGCTGACGAAGCGTGTGTCGTAGATCCGGGGTGCACGTTTGATGGCCACCGCCTCCTGCAGAGTGCTCTTCATGTCGGCGTGTGCTGCAGACATCAAGCTGCAAAGCTCCCCAAACGTCTTTGCGTTGGCAATCGCATCCTTGTGCGCCTCGGTCACCGCGGCCTTGCAGAGGCCCTTCATCTTGTCCAGAAGTTTGTCCTGTTCCCGCGTTGTCGTCGATGCCGACTGCTTCCGCAGCTTCGCCAATAGGACACCCGCCGTGTGTGTCTGGGGGTCGCTCTGCACACTTCTTTGGTGGTCCCGCCACTTGTTCTGCTTTTTCGCGTCACCAAACACGTAGTTCGTGAGGTGGAAGAAGTCGAGCAGGGGGTCCTCGGCGGCCTTCATCATCCGACGAACATCGGAAAGGGTGTTGTTCAGCAGGTGAGCCAGGCAGGATACGTACGGGATGTGAGCCTCTCCTGCTAGGTCGCGCGACATCTTCACGTTCGACCCACCACGATCGCTGCGCACGACCCTCACCTGTTCAATCCCCACACCGACAGCAGCGAGAGATTCCTCCAGCGCGGTGCGCACCGTAAGACCTGTAAACGGGACATCCGAATACTGTAGCGGCAGCGCAACGGACGTTGTAGCGGTCTGTGCAATGAACAACACGACATTCTGACCCTGGATCGTCGAACCACAGTCGTGGACGATGCTCAGATCTTGTCCTGCGAGCATATCGGCAATCGTGTCGAGGTGGTTGTCGTAGACGGTCGCCCCGCTCCTCTGCCAGACCTTCTGCATGTTGACGTCTTCTGGGATGGTGAGCCCAGAGACGGCACGGAAGACCTGCGTCGCGCCACGAAACGAGAGCCCTGCCATCGTGCACACCTCCAGCAGCGTTTCCCGGACGTTGGAGTTTGCTGGTGCGGGTCGGTTGCTCGAAGGTGTGGATCGGTCGGCTGCTGGTGTGGATCGGTCGGCTGCTGGTGTGGATGCGTCACGGTTTGGCGTTGAGGCGTCGACTGGGGTCGTTGCATTGCGACCGTGGCCCTTCGTACCCACGTGGCTCGTGAGGTCGTGCCTGTCGACGCCGGGTGCAAACGCCCACTTGCACGGAGCACACACGGGCACCTCCTGCTCGTCGCAGCATCTCGCCGTGGCCTTCGCGAACCTGTACCCGTCGGTCGTGGCCTCCGCTTTCGTCTTGGCTGAAAGCCACTTGAACTCGGAGAAGCGGGTCGACAAAGACTGGGCAGGCTGCAGCTTCGGGGGGGTCAGGTCAGCTTGGCTGCTGAGGCTCTCGGCGAGGGCGGCCTTTGCCGGGCGGCGCAACTTCCCCGTCGGCGTGCGCAAGGCCACTGCGCTGGCGGCGAGCTCCTTCTTCTTCCGTCCGAGAGCAATCAGGCGGGCGATCTTCGGCATGAGGGGGGCTTTCTCATTCTCTGTGAGGACCCCTTCAGCGACGGCCAAATCGATCAGCGGCTGCCTCTTCCGCTTCACCTCCTTCAGCACCGCCTCAATGGCGTCGTCGATGTCGTCGTCGTCGTCGTCGTTGTCAGTGGTGGGGTCCGGTTCCGGGGCCGCTACCTCCGCCTTGCCTCGGCGAGGTTGCTTGCGGCTCTTGCCGCCGTCGCCATCGCTGTCGCCGTCATCCGCATCATCCCTCGCCCTCTTCCCTCCTTTCTGCCCTGGTGCTGCATCACCAACGAGCAGGAAGGAAAAAAAAATGAGGAGTAACAAAAGAGTACGGTGCATGTTTGCTGTTGTGGAAGGTTTCTCTGCCGGGTGTGTGTATGCGGCGCAGTTACGTGGGGGGGGGGGGGGGCGGGGCGGGGTTGTGGGGTCCAAGTCACGTGCGGTATATGTGAGGTGAAATAGTCGGGTCCAGCAAAAACTAATGACATCGGGTGGATCGCAAAGGGGAAGGGGGCAACGGCAGCGTGCAATGTGCAATGTGCAAAACTCTCAAGTCATCTTACCACCCACCTACACCTGACCCCGGGGGGGTCCCGGGATGACCCCGGGATACCCCGGGGTCATCCCGGGATTTCCCGGCCGGGATCCCGGGATTCCCGGCCGGGAAATCCCGGGAATCCCGGGAATCCCGGAATTTCCCGGAACCCGGCCGGGCCCGCCCGGGATCCCGCCCGGGGGGCAAACCGTGTCTAACATGCTGCTCCCGCTAGCGCTGCATCACCCCCCGCCACCATACCGGAAATGCTTCTTCTCCGCTGCCGCTGTGCCGTGCGGGGGGAGGGGGCCGGGTGTGGTTCGGATCGGCAGTCGCTTGGGTAGCCCCGAGACAACAGGGCAGTGCTGGTTTGCACCGTGCGCCCTGCACCAGCTGTGCAGGGGCGACTGATTGCTCAGGTCCGGCAGTCAGGTGCAGGCGCTCGAAGGGGAAGGGTGGCGCCCACGATTGGATAAGTAATCTCCATGGCGCAGGCAGGCTGACGCTCCCCGCATGCCATCAGTTCTGTTCCTTCATCTTGTGCCCCTGTCACCAGCGTAGATGCCAGAAGGGTTATCCCCGTTTGTCTCCGTGCTGCCAGTGAAGACACTGCTGCCAGGCATGTCCCGATGACCGCCAGTCCTCCTTTCCCATGCCCTTGCAGAGTTCATCCGCTCTGCCGGTCGGTGCCAGCACCGACTTATCACCCTGCCCGTATTCCAGGAATGTGCACTCACCAATGCCCGCACCTGCAGGATATCCATCGGGTGGCGCCTTCATCACCTTGAGGCGGTGTCATTCCACCTTCTTGGTTTTGAATATATCAACGCACAAACAAAAGGCGGGCCTGGTTCGTTGCCCTGTGGTGTTTGGGATACATTCGATGAGGGCCGTCAACAGCTCCACACGCTGCTTCAATGCAGCCCGCCTGTTGGCGTTATCAGTAATTGCCACCAGTCGTGCTGACAGCCTCGTCCCTCGTCTCGCTCTGTGATCCGGATGATTATCCGCTTCGCTGTCGGGGTGTCGAGTGCCAGCAGACCACCTCGGGGTTTCGCAGGTTCTTTTGACACCCACAACTGCGGAATCGTGCTGCCACAGCCGCGATCATCTTCTCTAGGCTTCATCAGCACAGCCCCAGCGGGACACTTTTCTCTCACGCAGGCCCACTTTTCGCAAACAGCTGCCAGACCGATGCACCCAGTGCACTTCTAGTCTGCTTTCGGCAGTCTCGACGGGTGGACCACGACCTCACACTCCGGGAGGCGACGCCCTTCTTGATGGCCCGCTGGTTGTGCCCCAGCCGTGACGCCCCCTCTTGCTGTTGGATTTTAGGACGGGTGGCGGGTGACCGCCCTCCAATCACGGCATCCCTCCGCTTGGCAGGATGTCCAGGTTGAACTGCTAAAATCGTTCAAATCGACCAAGTCGGGGACCCGCTTGTCCCCCCTCTCCCACCCGTTGGCAGGGGTACATGTGGACGATCTACAACGAATGGCATCTCCCCTCGACCTCTATGGCACTGTGCCTCGCTGCTGCACCAGTTGAGGTGGCCCACCTGTCACCTGTCCTGCTTCAGTTATCAGACGGGCGCCATCAGGCTTGTGCACCGGTGCCTTGCAGATCGTCTTGCATATGTTCTCCGAGGCCCCGTTGATATTAATACTCATCGTCGTCGTCATCGCTGAAATACTCTGCAGAGTGGATCCTGCCAGGCACGCCCAGCATACGCAGGCCCTCGATGTGCTGCCTCCGCAGTAAGGCAGCGTGGCTAACATGCGCTCCGTCGGCACCAAGGTGACCTCTACGTCAATCCGGTGCAGCCCGCTCTGGCTGGAGACCCGCGGTTTGCCTTTCCCGATCCTGTTTTTGATGACAATCATGTCACACATTCCGGCGGTGCACTTCCCAAACATGGTGACCTGCTGGTTGTCGATCTCCACCAACCGCGTGGCGTCGGTGAGAGGGACGTAGACGCTGCCCCCCCATGGAGTCGGGCACGCTGCTGAAGTTCGCCCCAGGAAGGTGCACATCACATTCGTCGCCTTCTTCGCCTCCGACGGGACAACGCCCCCTTCAATCTATGCCCCCTTCCCCCCTTTGCTGCCTGCAGCTGTTCGTCTTCCGCCCTTTCGGTGCCGTGGGTTCGCATCACAGGGCTAGCGCAAACGCAGGGCATCCCCACTGCACCTCCTGGCGTGTGATGCCACGCTACGCTACACTGCTGACCACATGCGCTGATCCGCCATTTTTGCGTTGTGCTTCTCCCTCAGTGCCTGCTGCACGTGCGGCGCACTGCCCCACCCCTCCCCGTCCTTGGCCGCTGTTCAGCTGGCTCGGCCTGCCTGCCCTGGCTTGGGGCTGCGGGGTCTGGGCGGGTGGAGGTGTTGCATCTTTGGGGATAGCGTCGGGTGCAGCGCCTTTGAACTTGATGGTGTTTGTGGCGGAGTCTCGGGGCGGCAGGGCAGCCATGCCTGCATGCGTGCCCCCTCCTGCTGGTCCCACGCGAGAGGCAGCACTCCGCGATACGCCGCTTCCTGCTGAGCGCGGTCCTGCTGCTGCCATGCATGCATCCATGCAGACGTTACAGTGTGGGGTCGTCCTGCCTGGGGTGTCAGTGGGGGAGCAGAGTCGTGCCGAGAGCCAGCCCTCTGCTGTGCAGGCACCTGCACCACCGCCACCCCAGGCACAGCCTTTCCACCTTGGACCTGGCAGCCCTGCCCGCCTTCGCCGCCGCCTTGCGCTCCTCCTGGAGCTCCTCCAGATTTAGATGACTTGCAGCACCGGAGGTGCAGCAGATCTTCCGCCTTCTTCTTCTTTTTCTCCGCCTGTCGCCGCATCGTCTCCAGTGCATCCCTGTTCTTATTTGCAGGCAGGTCGCTAGCCACCCCACCCGCCACCGTCTCTATCTGACGGCTCTGCTCGCCCCTGTGTCAGCTGCTCCGACTGCGGGAATCTCCCTACCCCAGCCTGTCCGTCTGGGTTTCCGTCGCTCTGTTGTTGTTGGCCAGTGTATTGGCCTGCGATGAACCGGCGCTGGACCTGCAAGAAGCAGGCATACACCGGGTTGTGCGTCCGCTCATTCAGCCGTGTCACACTGCATTCTTGCGCCATCTGCACTGCAGAGCTGCATCTGCAGGATGATTCCCCGTCTCCCGTGGGTGGTGCCGCGCATCTTGACACCCGTCTCCAGGAGTCCCAGCACCACGTGTCGCCACATTGTTGTTGGCCACGCCGAGGTGCCACGACGATGACCCCCGTAGCACCTCGCTGTCGAGCGTGATAGGGCCCCATCCAAGCCCTGGCAGAGCATCGAGGCTTTCAGATTCATGACGTTTCAGAGTCGTGACGATGGGCTGCGGCACCTCGTCACTCGATTGGTCGGGGTGACATTTCACAGGCAGGCAGGATGGGAGGCCGTCGGCAAACAAGAGGGGAGGCTGTGTGGTCCGTCTTCGAGCCGTTGGCCTTCTTCTGCCACAGAGCGCAGCCCCTGCAGACCGCATCAAGGAGGGCCGCAGGATCCGAGGGATCACTGGCGCTGGCTGATTCTGCTTCGCCACGCGCGAGTGGCGCTGCCAACCCCACCCTTGGGAGGCCTGTCGCCTTAGTCCATCTCGAAGGCACAAAGCCCCCTGTTTCATCATCAGGTGATTTCAACCCGATGCCTTCCCTGAAGCCTCCAGCTGGTCCTGCTTGGTGTGAGCTTCTGATAGGAGCTGTGCTCCGGCGATGAAGGCTGGTCCCCGTCGCCTGCTGGCCTGATTGACCACTTCTCGTTGTATTTATTTGTCAAACAAGCTTGCGGTCACACGAAAGAGCCAGTGATTGCACTGCTGGTGCAGCTCCACCCTGCATCCCTGTCTCGGATCGTCTCCAGCCCCCGAATGAGAGGGGGTGCACTTCCTCGCCTTGCTCTTGATGGCATTAGCACACAGCGGGACCTGTATTTGCAGTCCTGTATCGCCCATCAGGTGTCGACATCTCTGCTCTAACTTTCGATCTTCCCAAAGGCAGTCGGGAGCGCATGGCGCCAGTGTGTTATGATACAGCCCCTATTGTGTTGCGCCAACATACAGAGCAGGGAGCCACCACGGCTACCAACACCGTGGTGCTGTATGAAGCGAAGGACGAGATCCTCCGAGATGGACCGAGGGGTGCGATGTACCCCCACACGCTTGCGTGACGGCCCCACTTCGCCATCAGCGTGCCTGGCGTCACCCCTCGCGTGTCAGGGGCAGTCCTTAAACCCCCAGACACCTGGCAAGCAACTTGCCGTACACCTGTCGGAGTGCAGGCCCTTCGCCTACTCTTCCGTGGGCACCTACAGGCACCCGCCATGGCAGGATTGCCGCTCTCCCGCATGCGTGAAGCTGCCAAAGGTCGTAGGATTCTCTGCCCAAGAGCACGAATCAGCCACCTCAGGCGTGTCACGGATGTCTACAATGCCCTGTAATGATTGAGAACGTGTCGCCAGATGCTACAATTCTGAAGCAAACTCAGAGCAAGCTCTTCAGATGCAAGACGCCACGTGGTGGTCTCCCGGTGCTCGTTGTGTTCGGCGCCAACACACTACAACCTCCCCTGGTGCGCCCCATCAGGTGTGAGCCAGGATCAAAGGAACCTAAGGGATCAGCCTTAGGCCAGCACGACTTTCTTCCCACCGTCTCCCTCGCCTCGCGCCGGCGTAAGGGCTACTCGTTGAGCTTGTCTCGGAAGTGGAGGTAGGAGGGCTTTGAGCGAAAACCCCCCGAAGGGCCTGCAGCAGCCGCCGGAGCGGAAGGTCGGGTAAAATGGGGTTGTGATGTCACGGGTGTCCACAATGCCCCAGAGCTGGTCGTGAGTGCTGACCACACTGGCACCCCTTTCGTCCCGTCAGCTACACACCCAAAGGGCTGGAGTGTGCGTATCTGTCAGGGGGCGCGGCTCTTCTGGCAACCGCTTCCTGCGGGCACCACTCCTCAGGGCATCTCCTCAGGAGGCCACCTGCCAAGAGGGTGCAGGCTGTTCCCGTCAACGTTCTCTGCTCTCGGTTGAAGTTGGTGCTCCCCACCCCGAGCACACTGGAGGGCCACATCTGTATCCTCGTGCCAACCGGTAGGACTGGTGTGCTGCAGCATCTCGGCCTCGCTGCCAACTGTGGTGAAGAATTCCTTGCGGAATCAGTTTTTTGTGTGGTACAGTCGCAAGGTGGCCTCCAGCTTCTCCTCAGTTGCCCGCCCTGCCTGCGACTCCTGCTCCCGCTTCTTCCTTTGCACACTCATGTGGCACACTTGTATGTCCGGCCCACCTTCCCACCACAAACGGCTTGCGCTTCTGATGAAGCTTGCACATCACTCTCAGGTGTGGTCTCTATCGGGTGGTGTTGTGAGCACATAAAGGAGGTGATGCACATGCGGAGGGGTGCCTTTGAGTGCAGCCGACTGCATTCTGCTCAAGTTCGTGCGGAAGCTGGAACAGCACCACAGGCCATTCAAATGGAACGATTCAAAACCATAGCGTGCATGGGGCTCACATAAGAGCTGAGATCTTACGGAACAAGACTATACGGTATTTCGACGAGGAAGCCACCTGATTTGAGCTGGGTTTGGTGGTGGTTCAGTGGGTTTCGGTTTAACGGTATCGGGTTTAGGTTTAAGTTGTAAGGTTTAGGTTTAACGGTATCGGAGTTTGGCGGTGTTGGGAAATGTTAGCGGTATGGCCGGGACGCAGGTATTGGTAAATCAGGTGACGGGTCCAGGATAACATCACAACACACTACAAGGAGGGGCCGACGAAGTACAAAGGGGTGGAGTACGCGTGTTAAAAACTACACCTGATCCACTATAGGGAGCAGGGAGGCCCATTCCTCTGCTGGTATCAACAGTCTATCGGTGTGGCATGTGGCCGTTAGGTGGTCTCCTGTTATAGAAGGCGCGCCTTGCTTTGTCGTGTTGCGGAAGGAATGGATGGAATGTGCTGATCACCCGTCCCACCTGTCCCCTTCTTTGCGAGACGTTGGTCGCAAATCTTGAACAGATGCTGTTGGGTATAACTGTTGCTGTTTCATCCAGCCCCTTGATCAGCTGCGGACAGCCTCATAGTCCTGGTTTGTAGAGTGCTGGGGTGACGTCGTAGCAGTCGTAGCAGACAGTGGAATCACGTCACCGAGGGGTAGCCATCATCTTGTGTCCCGAGAGTGTAGGGTGGGGACAGCGGATGCACGTGGACCCACAGGGGTTCTTCTGCTGCACACAACCATCCGGTGATCCACCTGACGGATAGCACAACCAACGGTATCCCCATCCTACGCATCGCCCGTTGTTGCCATGGCCAGGCATCGTCGTTGGTGGTTCGCCTTGAGGGCGACGCCCTCCCTTGGAGGGCCCCTTGCAGGGACTTCTTATCTGTTGCAGCTTGAACATCTCCCCCGCGCGTCCTCCTCTTCCCCAACCTTCAAGGCATTGTGTGGCTTTTTTGGTTCAGGCAGGTGAGTTGTTACACACTCATTGTTGGATACCGACTTCCATGGCCACCATCCTGCTGTCTAGATGAACCTACACCCTTTGTGGGATCTGATGAGCGACCACTCGGGCACCTTAAGTCAGCTCTCGGTTCATCCCGCGATTTCAGTCCTGCTTACCAGAAGTGGCCCACTTGAAACCAGATTCTACGGTTCTACGTCAGGGTTTACAAGGTTTGCAGGTCGTTCAGCACAACCTACCCCAACAATCTGGTGTTGCACACGACCTGAACCGTGGGCGAGCTTCCGTGACTGGCCTGAGTCGGTTGTTACGTGGTCAGCGGCGGTGGTGACGACCACCGGTCCCTGCGCCACGCGTGAACAAACACTGAACCCAAGCAGTGCCTGTCACGATTCCCACACACGGTTGTCTGCGGTGAGGAAAAGAGACGCCGTAGCGTCTCTGGAAAAACCTGCCGCTGGTTAGCAACCTGGGGTGCCACCCCCCTAAGTGTGGGGAGACCCGGTGGCTCATGGTGAGTATCCGGAAGTCCCACGCGGAGTGAGGGCAATTGGCTAGTTTTTACCCTTTGGGAAGACACTTTGGGTAGTGCACTCCTACGTTTTTCCATCCCTTTCGGACTTCGTCCTGTCCCCCACAATTGCGAGTACTCATCACGCACCGTGACTTACTGGACCAATCCCCCCAGTACGGTTGGATTACACTGGTTGTCCTGTAAAGTCGGACTCAGACACGCATCGGCGGGGGTCAAACCCAGCTCATCGAGCTCGGATGGATCTTCGTCACGGCTCCGTGGAGGGCAGTCGCTGCGGATGACAGGACGAGGGCGCGCCCGGCCCCCAGTGGAGGTCCTGGGATCTCGGTTCTTTGGGCTCAGGGTTCCCCCTTCATAGGCCAGGTCACCACCCCGGCTATTTCGGCTCCATGTATAAGACATTTCAGCACCGAGGTAGCCACCCCACCGCTGACTCTGTTCACCCCCCGCGCAGTGCAATGCGAGGGGATTAGCAGGGGCGCCACGTGCAGGCGTCAGGCGGCTTTAACCCCCCGAGCTTCCGTGACTGGCCGTGACTGTGTCCGTGTGCTGCTGGAGAGCCCGAGAAGTGTCGTCACTGAGCAGGTATAGACTGTCTCAAGGGGTCTCCCGGCACCCACGCGGTTCAGCGCCGTGCAGCGGTAGGCGCAGTATGTGATACAACCACAGAAAGCCCTTCTGGTGCCATCACAGGCAGAGGGAGCCAAGTGGTAGCTAGACTCGGGATGCCAGAAGCATCTTCTGGACAAGGGTCCATGTGCCACTGACGCCGCAGGCCAGCTTCGATCTGAGGAGTCTACCTCACACAGTGCTGCTTATTCAGTGGGGTCTTTGTGCTCCAACGGAGGATCAATGGCGATGCTGTGGAGGATGTTGTCGCGCCCTTGTGCTCCCCACATATGGTGTGCATGCTCACCCCGTGGGCAGCCTCCGCCATCGGTGCCGCGTGCTGTCCACCCGTACACCGAGCAGCCGCACCACCTCCTCCGACACCGCTACGGTGGAACCAGTCGCGCATGCCCAGCTTCACGGCGAAGCGGGTGTTCTTCCTTTCCTGTCTCTAGTTTCGACCGAAGATCGAAGCCATCTGCCCCGCCCGCCACTTCGGCACCAGCACCCTTGCCTCACCCCCACGCACTGCACCCGTGTCCACCGAGGACCTGACGGTGGAGGCCCAGCTGAGTCCCCGCTGAGGGGGAGGGTCACCACCAGTCCTTCACCATCTCTATCAGCGCGAAGAAGCCGTGCTGGTGGCGCCCGAACTTCTTCTGTATTGGCCCTCTGCCGTCCACCACGAGCACCAGTGTGGTGCACTCACCGAACACCTGCTCCTCGCAGCGCTCCACGCCACCCGTTGTCGTCCAGTAGCAGTTAGGGTCCTTCTGGCAGAGGCACCAGTCTGTCACCTTGTGGCACTTCTTCTCCACATGTGTTGATGCTGCTGCCCCACATGCGCGATGAGTCCAGCCCACAGGTGACCTCGGTGGGGGAACGCGTGCAACGCGAGCTACACCTGGCAGCTCCCTATGGGGCGACGCTGACATGCCAGTGGCACCTGGGTTCTGCGCTGCAGGACCACTGCTCGACCATTGACGGAGGCATTTCAACAGCGTCCCCGACACTGGGACTGCGTCCGTGGCCGACCTTCGATGGTTGATTGGGGTCGTACGCCCGCACCTCCGCCAGGCAGCACTGTGTACGGTTCAGCATCGCGTCGCACCGTCTGGGGCACTCCACCCACAAAGCTCGTGCCTGCGGCCTCCTCATGTGGATGCCGAGTCACTGTGTCCCATGTCACTCCCACTCTTCGGCACCAGTCCCGCCACCACGTCAGCACGCATCAACACAGCGAGGCGACCAGGTCCTCCTGTCCGCTGCAGTATGGTGTGGCTCAGGTACTGCGCCTTCGCTGGCTGTGCATGCCGGAAGAGGCAGCTCTTGCATCGATGCTCTATCGCCCTGGACCGATCACCCTTGAGGAGCTCACGAGTGCCAGTTTGGTCACACGCTGCCTACTATGTATGCCACAGCGATAGCGGCCAAGGGGGGTCTGGCAAGACTATCGCTGGGGGGTGAGACTCACGCTCTGCTTCTCCTTCGCCCAAACATCGACCGTCGTGTCGCCCTGTGCCCTGCGGTATTTGCACCACTCACGGAACCGACTCCATCGCGGTCGTGCTCCGTCGTGGCCTGTGTGCCCACCGCAAACTGTGCCACACTCTGCCAAGGCACCAGGCGCGATCTTGTAGCCCAGCGACTTCCATCTCTCGTGGAAGATGGTTTCGGCGCATCTGCGCTGCTGATTTGATGGCGGCACGCTCGTAGCCCAGTCCGTCTGTCGTCTGCCGTGGCGAGGGACAGCGGATGTCGCCTCGCAACACTTCCTCTGAGCTGACCCGCTTCGCGTTCACGTACTGGCAGGTATCCGGCTGTTGCACACCTTGGCTGGTGCTCGTGCCGGCTCCTTTCTCGCTTCCTCGATGCACTGTTGTGGTGGTGTCTCTGCATGCCAGCCGGACCTCTCTCCACACCCTCCCCGTTGGTCCTTCCTACCCGCACCCGCTCCAGCAGGGCGCCCTTCGTGTGCCCTGCGCGGTCGGCCCGCTCCCCCACGAGCCCGAAAAGCCTACGACAGGCCCTTCTCGCCAGCATGCGCGACTGCGCTGTCGGAGCGCTTGTGGGCTGCGGTGAATGGGCTCGATGTGGCACATGGTGCCCTGGTAGCCAGCCCTTCAGGACCACGATCACAATGACCGTCCCCCGGCCTCGCGATCGACACAGGAGAAGGCTCGGGTTCGGGACGTGGGTGGGCCAGGCAGCTTGACCCCTTGGCCTCGGCTCTGCCACACGCCACGCTGTTTACCAACAAAGATGAGGAATCCCCCCGCCCCTTCGATCTCCATCCCACCCTGGTTATTTGCCTGGGTGGGTATAACGGTCACAGACTGCGAGGCAGCGCCTTGCAGTGGGCTAATGTGCCAGACGCGGGTGACGCGGTTTCTGACGGTGTGTGACCGTACGAAGGCGGAATTCCGGCCTGGATGGGGACTTCCTCTCGGGGTTGTGGGAGGTTTTGTCACAGGTCATCAATTCAACTTCGGTGTCCGCCCCGCCATGTCCGCATTGCCGGGGGCCACGCAGAGTTGTGGGTCTCTTCTCCGGTGCTGGTCGACAACCCGGCGGATGGCGCTAACCCAAGGAGTGAGCCGAATTTGGGCACCCACACGGGCTTCGGCGAAGGGTGTGGTATCTCGAGCGTCGGCAAATGTCGTCCTGTCGCGCTACTCCGTTGCAACGGGTGCTGTGCTTCTCGCTGTCCTGCAACGGTTCCTGCATCCAGCAGGGCGGAGAGGGTGCCCCACGTCGTAGCGCCTTCCAGGACATCCCCGATGATGTCAACGAGGTGGAGTGCGGGACTCCTGTCGCCCTTGTCGTATGGGGCTGTGCTCGTGGTGCTGCGTCGTTGGCGCGAGGCCCCTTGTCATCAGCGGGTGCCGCCTTGTTGGCATTGCAACGCATTCTCCCTTCTCATCGGCAGCGGCTGGAGTCCCCTTGGTCGCAGACAGCGACTTACCGCCATCTCCATGCGGCTGCCCCGGTTTGGGTCTGCAAACAGCCTGCCGACCTGCCTGTTGTCGTTCATCCTGCGGCGCACCACTGCCGTGAACAGCAGGATGCAGTGGGTGGGGGTGCGGCCCTCCCCTCATCGGCCTGCCACGTGCTATGCTGCGCGGCCTTTGCCAGCGGCTTCGACCACTCGCCGGATTGGTGGAAGTTGAAAGATTTACCGGTCGCCCGCGAATTCAATTGTCCACGGCGTGAACATTTTTACCTGTGCGGGAGGCACAGATTGGGGAATCCTAAAATTCCTAATGAAGGATGTTGTGGCCTCCCGACTTTGTCCATTGGCAAGTGGCTCCCCAAGAGGCAGCAAAACTTGCCTAGTTTCCTCGTGGAGGAGAAGGGATATGGGCCACACATCTATCTGAAAAGGCCGTGTCTTCGTGGCCCAATGATACCTGGACCTTGAGGCCTAACGCCTACCCAAGGCCTACCCCTACCCAAGCGCCTCACACCGGGTTCCTCCTCTCCTTGTGGTCCCACGACGGGCAAGCTACCAGATGGAAGCAGAATAGCTTGCCACCAGCACCCCCCCGATGGCCCCTGTAAGGGTCCGGGCAGTGTGTTAACAAGCATCGCCGCAGGGCGTGTTTTGTGACTTGACAATGTATAACTAGATGAGGGGCCCTACCTCACGAAACCTCTGCACGCCCGCACTGGTCAGGTATCGATGCGATCAGTCGGCATGAGTCGACATGTCCAGATACTAGGGTCGACTGGTTGAAACCAACTACCTATCCGGTCGGTCCACCGTCGGGCGGACCCCTCTCCTTTCAGAGGGTTGGGGAGAGCGTAGGGAGTGGTCCTCCCCTGCAGAGCTGCACATCCCGTTGCCTTGAGTTGCCGTGAGTTGTGCTCACAACGCAGGAAACTGTGCCCGTGCAAATCCTTGCAGAACATCACTGCGCTGCAGGCGCCTGGGTGTGTTCTGCCTGCACTTCCAGGGCTCGGAGTTGCTTCGTCGGCCCTCTATGTCAGCCCTCAGCTGTGCAGGTTGAAATTCAAGTTCCTCCCAAGCCGTTTCTTGTGATGCCAGACCCCGTCTCTCGGTTGACTTTCTTTGGAGAAAGCTGGACGTCGGGATGTCCTGTTCATGTGTGCATGTTGCCGGACGTGGTGCTCGAGCTGGGATCATCGAGTGATTGGGGGAAGTTCCGTTTCCCGGTGCCTTCGCCGTGATGTACTGCAGCAGGCGGGGCTGGCCAGACTGCGGGTGCGGATGTTGCTGCATCTGAGGGGCCCCCGGACCCACCGCCGCCGCCTGCAGCACTGGGTGGGCAGTGGGGTCTTTCCTGGCGAGGTGCCGCTCGATCGCGGCCCACGTCACGTTACAACCATTTCATGCCCCACTCGAGTAGCTAAATGTACTCTTTCAGCCGGCACAACAGCAACGCCAGTCTCTAGGTCCGGGTTCAGCAGGTCGTTACCGCCCACCCGTCATCGTTGTCTTTGTATGCTGAGTTTATCATAGATGTACCGTAAGCGGTGAAAATTAAGAAACGATAAAAGTTTCTTACTGGGGGGGGTCAAATAGTACTACCGGGTAGTACTAATAGGCGGGACCGCTTGCCTAAATCGTGAAAATGTAGATAAATGGTAATTGGTGACGATGAGTCACTTTTATGACCCCCAGGTCGCCAAAACGCTGTTTATCGGCATGTTTGGAATCCGTACGGATTGTGATGGGGTCATTTCAGTTGTGAGTTGCCTAATTTCAACCTTGTTTATGGGTTGGCTTCCGGGCCAAAGACCCTCCAGAGGTTCAATGGGATCCAAGGGGATCATACACATGCAGATCCCCTCGCCGGTACACTACCGACACCCAGTAAACACCCGCGTCACTGGTGTTCAACACGGCGGCGAATCACGTGTCGCGCGCCGTGCTCGAGAGGGCCCCACCTCGCTCGGCGGTGTGGAAGGGGCGTCTCTTGAGGTCGATGACCTGCTTGCAGAGGCTCGAGCGAGACCAAAAGATCGTTAGGCCATGCTTTCACACCGAGGATCGGTACTGAAGATCATGTATCGAGCAAGATTTTACCCTTATGCTCTACGTGAGATTTCTGTTCTCACTGAGCTTGCCTTCGGACACCTGCGTTAATGTGTAACAGAGTGTGCCGCCCCAACCAAACCCCCCACCTGACTGGTGTCTCCAAACGAGGACTCACTAGCTAACGCCAGTTTGTCGCTAGACAACCTCCCCCACAGCCAGTGCCCCCATGCAGGTTACTGCGTACTGCAGCTCTTCCTTGCGATCGCTTCAAGGTTCGCCAGGTCATGACGGGTCACATTTCGGGAGAGTTGTGTGGGAGAAACGGGTTGGACGGGTTCTTATGTATCCGATGGTCTGCAGTGGTTGGCAGTGCTGCTCTTCAGAGCGTGGCGTTGATTACCAGCTCAGCCAGGAGGCTCGGTGCAACCGATTTTTCTCAGCGGCATGCCCCTACTACAGGGGCAACAGTCTTAGAAAGGGGAAAAAACGGGCAAAAAGGGGGGTAGTACTAATATACTGGAAAAACAATCTATTTTGAAAAACCCAGGGGGTAGTTGTATTTGAGGGGGTAGTTGTATTTAAAGGGGTAGTACAATTTGACCCCCCCCAGTAAATCGGTCCGTTTCTTAAATTTATCGTTTCTTAATTATTCGTTTATGATCTGAGTCCGCGCCCGCCCCGATTACTGTGACTGTTTCCCCCCTGAATATGCATGATCCAGCATGTGGTGACTGAGTTTGGAGAGGGGGTCCGGTCCCTGCGTGCGTCCTCTCGTGTGTCTGCATGGTAGCGGTTTGCTTCCCAGCACAAACGTGCTCCACGAACAACAATGATCGAGGCAAACACTCTCGCACTGGCTGTGGGTGGGGCTACTTGTCACCCACCTTCAAGTCATGTCAAGCAGCATTCGCTTTGCCCAGCGGCCCAACGGGACCTGCGCTGGATTGCTTTGAGCAGGCATTGTTGAATCCACTCTCTAGATACTGCAGGGGGAGCTGTGTGTGACCCCAAGAGCGTGCAACAAAATGGACAGATCATAAACGACAAAATTAAGAAACGATAAAAGTTTCTTAAATCGGCCCGTTTCTTAAATTTATCGTTTCTTACAGGGGGGGGGGTCAAATAAACGTACTAAGTACTACTATTCGGCGAACGGGCGGGCCTAAATCGACCTCGCCAAAAAAGTATAAAATACTTTGCGAGCGAATAGACGTACGTAGTACGTCTATTCAACTTTTCCTAAAAACACTGTTTGCAGGGGCCCTGCGGGGCTATTTGGTCCACCAGGGGCGCGCTGGTCACTGCCGCGTGCCCTGGCCCGGAGGCCGGGGAGCGCCTGGCTGTGGCCCATCCTCTTGAGGCATTCCGTGAGCAGATGAAATCATCGGACGTCGCCATTGTATCGGACACGAAGATATTGGCCCTGTTGGTGGATGTCACAGGTCTACGGTGAGCTTTGTCTGGGGCCATCCGTTCACATCTTCTCGGTGGTGGTGGGGACTGCAGACGCCGTAGCTGAGGGAATGCGCGGCGGGCTTCAGCAGTGGTTCTGATGCCTCTAGACCGCATGAGCTTGCGGGTTTGCGGGGCCCGTGCACCCTGGTTCCCCGAAGTGGCACCAATAGACCTTGTCCCCATTCCTTGCCCCAAAGTTTGCGGATTTGTGTGCCCCCTCCACTGGCAGGCGGTCCTCCAAAAAGAAAATCTCAAAAAAGGTTACTTTCTGTGGAGGCGCACAGGCAGGATGGCGAGTGAAGCCGGAGCAGAAGGTACTTTTATTATCGATTAGTCAACCTCTACGACCGGGTTCGGAGAACCCCTCTTGGTTCCAATGTACTGCGGTACAGAACCAAGATTTTTCTTCGAACGGTTGCAGAGGCTAATCGCTTTTCACACTACCACGAAACGCAAGATGACTACACTGACACGGACACTCACGGCTCACACACTTACGGGTGCCTTTGGCCCCGCTTCACGCTAACAGTCACCCTCGGGCCTCCTGCCCTGTGTCTCTGTCCCTCGTTATGCCTCCCACCCATACGCAATCACATGCAACCCACCCCTACCCGACCCGTACCCCTGCGCATCTCAGCAATTTCCCCGATCGCAACCCCCCCCCCCCCCCCCACACCACGACGCTCCTCGTGCCGTCACTATGCATGCGCGCCTTGCGGAACCAAGATCACTCACCGTGTGTGTTGACCTCCTCGAGGTGCGGCAGATGGCGTAGCGCAACACGTCGTCATCACCGCACTAAACACACCGGAAATGTCTCACCGCCCGGAGCGCATCGCAGCACGACTTGAGCTGTCATCATGCATGGAATCTCCGATTGCTGCCCCATACGCGCCACGGCGCCACATACACTGTCGCAAAGCATACGCGCTTCCCGTGCCCCCTATCGCAACTCCCACACACCACAATGCTCCTCGTGCTGTCTCTATGCATGCGCGCCCTGCGGATTCAATAACACTCACCGTGTGTGTTGCTCGCCCTCAGGGTGCGGCTGGCTGTTCTACACAACACAAGGTAATCAATCGCGCACCACACACCGGATATGTCGCACAACCCGGGGCGCATCGCAGCACGAAATGAGCTATCACTCACTACACATGAACACTACACACTCCGCGCATCCCCCGCGCTACCCGTGCCCCCTATCGCAACACCCCGCGCATCCCCCGCGCTACCCGTGCCCCCTATCGCAACACCCGCGCTTCCCCCGCGCTACCCGTGCCCCCTATCGCAACACCCCGCGCCTCCCCCGCGCTACCCGTGCCCCCTATCGCAACACCCCGCGCCTCCCCCGCGCTACCCGTGCCCCCTATCGCAACACCCGCGCTTCCCCCGCGCTACCCGTGCCCCCTATCGCAACACCCGCGCTTCCCCCGCGCTACCCGTGCCCCCTATCGCAACATCTCGCGCGTCCCCCGCGCTTCGGCACTACTCAAGCCGCCACAACACGCTATCCGTGCCCCCTGTCGCAACCCCACACGCGCCATGATACCACTCGCGCTGTCACAATGCAGCTGCGAGACCCGTGCCCCCTATCGCAACACCCCGCGCATCCCCCGCGCTACCCGTGCCCCCTATCGCAACACCCCGCGCATCACCCGCGCTACCCGTGCCCCCTATCGCAACACCCCGCGCATCCCCCGCGCTTCCCGTGCCCCCTATCGCAACGTCTCACGCGTCCCCCGCGTACGGCACTTCTCAAGCCGCCACAACACGCGATCCGTGCCCCCCGTCGCAACCCCACACGCGCCATAATACCAGTCGTGCTGTCACAATGCAGCTGCGGGACCAGTGCCCCCCTTTCGCAACCCCGCGAGCACCTCAGCACTACCCATGGTCACAACGCATACGCGCTACCCGTGCCCCCTATCGCAACCCCACAAGCGCCACAGCGCCAGCCATGCTCACATCACATCTGTGCTACCCGTGCCCCCTATCGCAACCCCACGCGAGCCACAACGCCTCTTAAGCTGTCGCAGGGCACACGCACCACCCCCCCCCCCCCCCCTATCGCAACCCCACTCACATCACAATGCCTCTTGTGTCATCAAAAATCAGATGCAGCCGCCCGTACGTTTCACAGCACCACTCGTGCACATGAGCTGCCCGTACCCCCCCCCCCCCCCCCCACCCCCCTTGACTAGATATGGAGAGACTGCATGTTACGTACAGGCACCTGGTCGTGTTTCAGTGATACTGTGTTGCGGTCCAACCACCGGGCCACAGACAGACAACAACTACACACCCTCCATCGCGCATTGAGTTGCCTTGTACAACATATCTGGTGTAGTGACCGCAAAAGGGCCAACATTGCAAGAAGGTGCTGGGCGTCGCGGGGCTCCTCGCCGCCACGCCTCGAGCGACCCCTGGCACCGCGCGCCCGTGGCCCGCCACGCTACAGATGCCCCCTGGCCGCGCCACGCCGCGCCCCCTACCGCAACACCTCGCGCATCCCCCCCCCCCGCTCTGCCGTGCCCCACCCCCCCCCCCCCTGTCTCAACACCTCGCGTATCCCCAGGCATGTTTTCGATACACCAGAAGGCTCGTGTGAACGCATGTCTCTGCCTTCGACGAATGCCTTCCCTTCGGATAGATAGTTTTTCCCCGCGCAATGTTTGGTGGGTCTACTATAAGCGAACCCCTCCCCCTCCCGCCGGGCGCACACAACAAGGCTTGGCATTCAATGAACCCGAGACGCACCCCACAGACCTGTACCGCGGCAAGGGTCGGGTGCGCCTCCCATCAAGCGTCACATTGGGCAGCCCTGGGCTTTCGGGCCAGTCCAACAGCCCCATCTCGTGCGTGACCAGGAACCCTCACGACCCGCTTGCAGTCCGCGCACAGAGATACACGGTATGCCACCTCCCCACCCTGTCCGAGTCTATCCTGGTCAGGCCACCTCCTGGACGCTGAAGCGCCGGATACCGTAGGTGGCGACCACGTGGTTCTGTCTGACTGACCCGCCTCCGCGGCTCAAAGCCGCCAGACCCCGGAATGTAGCGGGTACCCATGCCCGCTTGCCTCTCGAGGACGCAGAGGCATGCTCGACCTCACCTGACATCTAAACCGTGCCTTCCCCACTCCCGCTCCACTCTCGGCTCAGAACACCTCCCCCCGAGCACGACAGGCTCCATCACGAACCGCGTACCTCTCACGCCATGGGTTCGCTCATCGGCTTCACTGTGATGCGACTATCTTATGCATTCCGTGCCCACGGACCCCGTCTCCTTCCCTCCAGGACCGCCCGTCCCATTAGGACGTGCCTCTCCTCCGGGATCTGCATGCGCTCCGGGTGTGGTGGCCCCGAGGCGGGTTAGTCCGAAGTGCCGCCACCCCGATACCAGCTGACAACCCCCCCCCCCCCCCCCCCCTCGCATCAGTGACCGGGCCACCCCTCCGGCCACTGTAGCACCGGTATGCTGGTCGGCCATGGTACAGACTTACGGGCAACGTCGCGCAATGCATCACGGCGTCGAGGCAGAGTACTGGACGGGTTGGACCACGGGATGATCCTCCGTCACTGCCCACTGTTGAAAAGGTGAGGTGACACACCTCTGCACGGCATAGCCGAGTGTCGAGTTGCCGCTCTCGCAGAATGCTGTATCTAAATCGAGCCTGCCTGATGGCACCCCCAGTATGGCAGCGCGGGTGTGTGCTGAAGGAACACAGCGACGTCACCTTGAGGTGTGGGTGGGCGCCCAGTATTGGGAGATTCCGCGATACATGTGTCTTAAGAGCAGTCACACCCCAGACCAAGTGTACGGCGAGGGGAGAGTATGAAGTAGCCGCAGAGATCAAGGGCATATCGTCGTACCTCCCGCCCTACTCAGACCATAGCTCGCACCGACTTCGACACAGGTATCCTCCCTCCTACCGCCCGGGTTTCTGCCTCTGGTACCCTGGGGTCGGTGCGTTTACTTTCGCTGCCCCCCCCCCCCCCCCCTCAGGTCCCCTGCCCACATGAATGCCTCAAACACCTCAAGCCGCCCCCCCCCCCCCCCTAGGGAGGGTCAAATGCCACCCTTTTACGTGGACAAACACGATTTTTCAAAAAACCGGCGCAGAGGCCCCAAAGCCCCCGTAAACCCTCCAAAACCCCCCAGATCGGTCCGGAAACCCATCGAACCCCACTTTTCCACCATTCCGGGCACCTCAGGTGCCCGAATTGGGGTACCTAAATTTTGTGCCACCGTTTGGTACCGGACAGTGCCACTGTGTGGGAGGTTGGAAAAGAAAATGCCCCAACACACCACATCTGAGGGTTGCAATGCATGTTGCTTGCCAACCACGTCATCCGGTGGGTGTCAGGCGCTATGTAGGTGGCATTAGCCAGGTCTTCGATGAGTTCTGGCTTGTATATGTACCTCCCTGCCACCATGCACCGGGAGGCTGCCTGTAGGTACGGAACAAGTCCAGATGGTCGTGTGATTCCTGTGCAGCAGTGCTCCACAACCGGGATGTGTTGACAACGACTGTTGCAACACGAGCTGTACATTCCGGGAACACACGAAGTGCGCTGTCGTGGTACCCATTGTGCCAGAATTGGTACTTGCTGCGGTCTACTTTGCCTGGCCCAAGAGCACTGGTACTGAACAGTGCAATATGCGTGGCGAGGTGAATGCAACGGAAGCGCGCAAAGTCCATACAGCTCTCGGATGGCGGGTGGTGGTGTCACTAGTGTGTGACGTTCACTCGAGGATACAACGCATCACAATGAATCAGCAACCGTGGACCGAGTACAATACGCTCTCTGTGGCTGGTGTGGGGGACAAAGGCAGTGCCTGTGCCGCAGGCAGGGAGGTACATATACAAGCCAGAACACATCGAAGACCTGGCTGATGCCACCTACATAGCGCCTGACACCCACCGGATGACGTGGTTGGCAAGCAACATGCATTGCAACCCTCAGATGTGGTGTGTTGGGGCATTTTCTTTTCCAACCTCCCACACAGTGGCACTGTACGGTACCAAACGGTGGCACAAAATTTAGGTACCCCAATTCGGGCACCTGAGGTGCCCGGAATGGTGGAAAAGTGGGGTTCGATGGGTTTCCGGACCGATCTGGGGGGGTTTGGAGGGTTTACGGGGGCTTTGGGGCCTCTGCGCCGGTTTTTTGAAAAATCGTGTTTGTCACCCCCATTTGACCCCCCCTACCCCCCCCCCCCCCTCCCCTCACGCCCTAGGACAAACAAAGGTTCCTCCCCCTCCCCCCACGTGTGATTTCTAGTACCGTGGAACAATCAATTCTACATCCCACTCTTTACCCCCCCTGGTGATCCACCGATGGGCTGGTTCAAGAAAGGGCACCTCGACCAGTTCACCACAGATTACAGCTGTGTGCGCCATACAGAGAATGTGACGAAGGCGACCAACACGCAACCACACGCTGCGCACACACATGCACGCGGCTGGCAGCCTCGGACGGATCTGTGACTCCGTCACCGCGCAAGGGGCTCACCGCGGAGGGGCACCTCTCCACGGTGGGATCTTGTAAATTTTACATGTATAACTACAAGTATATACATGTATTATACATGTATAATACTTGCATGTCAACTATTATACTTGTATTTTTACTTGATATACATGTATTTTACATGTATATTTCAGGCATATACATGTATTATACATGTATAATAGTTGACATGCAAGTATTATACATGTATAATACATGTATATACTTGTAGTTATACATGTAAAATTTACAAGATCCCACCGTGTCCTGCTGTCACCCCCCCCCCCCCCCCAGATAACGGTAACGGACCAGGCATGTCGCTAAGCGTCGACCGTCGACCCAGTGATTTTGGGTTTCCCCCCCCATAAAAAAGCGTCGACCCAGCGTCGACCCAGTGGAACTGGGTTGCCATTCAAGCCTGGACCAAGCGTCAACCCATTCCGGGTCGACGCTAACCTAGCGTTGACCCGGTTCCACTGGGTCGACGCTCACCAAGCGTCGACCAAGCGTCGACCAAGCGTCAACCCACTTTCACTGGGTCGACGTCGAAGAGAGTATGGTTTTGCAGGAACAGATGCTCACTACCGTGGCCTCCGGCGGCTGGGGGGCTCCGCCCCCCAGACCCCCCTGTATAGCGTGTGCACACAGGTCAGGAATCCAACAGCTCCAGTAGCCTCAGGAGGACGCAGCCAACTCACACAGAATCTGTACGCCCACAATGAACAGATGTTCACTACCGTGGCCTCCGGCGGCTGGGGGGCTCCGACCCCCAGACCCCCCATCTCGCGTGCCCGTCTAGTAACCAAGTCCTTGCGCTTCAACGGCCGTGGCATATCAGGGGGTAAATCATGGTCCCGAAAGCCATTTTTTGGGTTTCTTCCGGCACCCGAGGATGGCGCGAGCGGGAGAGGAACCACGGAAGGAACCCAGCGCCTCACACCGTGCCCACCTAGCGGTCCACCGACGGGAAAATTAGGCAACAACACGAGCGCGCGCGAAGCGCGCGCGAGAAAAATTGACCCCTAGTGTTTCCCCCTGATCCCCCCCCAAAACAGGAGCGTCAACCCACCAAATATCCATAATCGAAAAGTTAGCGACAGGCCTGGTAACGGACTTCACCGAAGCAACATCTTGTATCTACAGAACCTTGGTGGAGCGCAGCTCAAGACGAAGCAGCACCCGAAGTGCCCCAGCTTACGTTCGAATCTGCCGCGCGACATGGGGCGCACTACAGGGACTTCGGCAGAAGAGCTCGCGAGGCCAGCTGTTCCTGGAGGAGGACACAGAGTGGTCGCGAGGTGGCGCCAACCTGATGGGATTGCTGCTCTCCCAAACATGGGCAAACTGTTGCCTCCAGGGTAAGGCACTGCTCCTGGCCGATCCGATGCCGACCCCGATGTAGCTGATACCGGAAGGCGGAGCCCGCTGGCAACATCCTCTCCACGGGAGCCGACTAGGATTTATGCCCCTGAGTCGAGTATTGGGTATATGGCCCCATAAGGGACGAGATTGAACAACTGCAGCTCGCTGACGCCTAGACCATACCGCGACGCACTGACTGTGCTGGAACTACCACTGAAGCTGGTCGTGCGGCGAAGAACGGCCGCCGAGACTCCTCATCAGAGGCGATATCGCCGGACAGGATTGACATGGGCTAGCCCAGACAGGATTCGCGGGTACATAAACTTTGCGCCCCGACAAAGTCCGTGTTTCGGGGAAGGGGCCGACGCAGATGTCCTCATGAAAGTCGCCTCTCGGCCTCGATGTCGCGAGTGGCTGCAGATGGTCTACCCACGTGAAGTTGTCACCCTGTATCACGCATCAACATACGTAGCAATACCAGTGATTCGTTGAGACTACTCCGGTTGTACGCACATCCAAACAGGAGCAGAAACCCTGGGACATCACCCTGGGTAGCGAGGGCACCCCCTGCATTACCACGGACAAGCGTCGCCTCGGAAAGGATGTTGTGCGGGGTATTGTTCCATAGACCGACGGCGACGGTACATGTCTCTGGGACTCGGTGAGTTCGCAGTGCCATGACAGCCCTGCCCCCCCCCGCATGTCGCGCAGTGCTCGATGTTCGGGTCTCAGTATGACTGTGACGACAACACGGCGTGCATGTGGGATGTGGCACACCACCACTGCGGTGTCCATGACGCCGCACACGCCGGTCCCTGCGGTGCCTACACCACACAGACACCTTGCGACAATGCCCGCTACCTCTGTCGTAAAAAGGGGAGCTCCAGGTGCGCGGGCAGGCTATATACGGCGCCTACTGCTTTGACAGACGGGTGCCCCGATGCATCCTCATCGCAGACTGCATCGTCATGGACGCCGACTGATGGTGTATCGCTGGTGCTGCCTCCTGAGATGGAGCTGGTTCCCATGATCATGGCCGCCTTCTACCTCGACCTCTGTGACGTTGGGGACGTAGGGTGGGGTTGACCTTCCTCGTGGTGTTTCCTTCCCCGCGTATTTCAAAAGCCTGCAGCAACGATATGACGCGCCAGCGAGTCCGTCTGCATCCGGGATCCAAGACCTGAACGCCTGATGCAAATACTCTGTTGCCAAGAACAGCTGACGAGATGAATACGCGTTAGAAGGAAATGCGACGCATATGGCCCACCATTGGCTGCACACGCGCTCCAAAATGAACCCTCCGGGGATCCACCCTGCTGGATTGATGCGGCTTGTGACGCCCACCGGGAGAGTTCTGGGAATCCAGGGTGGCCACTGGTGGTGTCGCGGGTTGGAAGGTGGTGTCCGCGTTCCAACAGACCGCCGTGGGGAGTCACTGCCAATGACTTAAACAAAGGACCCGCTCCTACAAACCCACCTCCACTCGCTTTCCTTCACACTTCCTCCATCACGACTGGATCATTTCTCGGCCGAACCTACTGCGGTGGGATCTAGGTCGCCCATAGAGACTGCGAGGGGATGTCAAGTCATCTCTATGGGCCACCTGGTTTCCTCAATATCGTTTGAGGCAGATGACCATCGTCAAGAAACGCAAACGTGGTCGTCTGTCCTCTCGATATATCCCATCGCAGTTGAGGTTTCCAAAAAATACGGAGGACATGTCATAGTGTGTTCAACACGAGACATCATCGAGAATAGTCCACGGTGTTAGTAATGTCATGCTTGCAAAATGTGTCAGAGGAAGAGATAGCGGATGCCAATCCGAGTTACCGTCATGAACTTGTTCAAATCAATATTGAGGATCGCGGTAGCATCCTCAACACACGAGAGTTTGACCACGAGAATAAAAACGAGATATTTCCCAAAAAAACAGGTGGACAAAGTAAGTACTTGTATTCAACGGCCCAACGTGCCCCAGAGCCCCAAAAAAATAAGTACCGTATACGTAAATATTATGGAACGTAAATATTATGGAACGTAAATATTTTGGAACGCTGGTGGGTTGGCGTTCCAGATTTTTTTCGTTCCATAATATTTACAGGGCTTTCTGCGACTCGGGGACTTGGACCAGGGGATCGGACGGCATACAGAGTCCCTGACGGGACCTACTCGTGCACTTTTCGCGCGATTCCTGACGCAAGCCGTCCTCACCACAGAGTCCCCAACTGGCCCTGTAAATATTTTGGAACGTAAATATTATGGAACGGACCGGCCAAAAATGGGCTCGTTCCATAATATTTACGTTCCATAATATTTACGTATACGGTACTACTATTCAACTAAGTACGTTTATTCGACCCCCCCCTGTAATTATTCGTTTAGGGTTTCTGTCGTTTTTAACACGACCCGCTTACGGTACCGCCCTTGGAAAAAAATGGGCGAAAAGGGCGCCGACTATGGGCCAATTGGATACGCACGAGGGAGAAGATGTAGATGTGTAAAGCCGCTTGGACTGGGCGGCAACCCGTGTAACGTGTAACAACAACCTCATATTTTCGAGAGCAGCCGAA
Source organism: Rhynchopus euleeides (assembly GCA_963210315.1). Taxonomy (NCBI): domain Eukaryota; phylum Euglenozoa; class Diplonemea; order Diplonemida; family Diplonemidae; genus Rhynchopus; species Rhynchopus euleeides. The sequence continues at coordinate 1,166,923 of OY723246.1, forward strand.
CGTGCTGCACCGTACACAGGTTCTCTCACAGTGAGACCGTCGAACCACTCTCATCACTGGACTCCGGGTCAGCACCTTCCTGGAACCTGTTCTTGTTGACGAAAATCATTGCCCGCACGGACAGATTCTGTTCCGTGAGGCGGCAGCGCCTCTTGTTGCCGGATTTGGCGCACAAACAACAGCCTTATCTTTTTGCTGGTGAACACATGCATGCCAGAAAAGGCACTGTCAACATGTGTCACCATGCAACTCAGGCTCAGGACGAGATCGGCGAATGGCTCCAAAGAAGGCCAGCAGGTTCGTGTCTTCCACATGAAGCGTCACAACCGAAGGGTGGAGGAACTGCACACTCTGGAACATGGCGTGATTCTTGTGGTTCTTGTAAGCATCTTCAATATTTTTAGCCAAGTCGGTGGATGCACTGCGTTGCGATTCTGTCAATTCGACACCAGCATCATCAGCGACCTGTTCAGGGTCGTTCAGAGAGCGCACCAACCCGTCGAATATGGACTTTATGTACTCGATCTGGGGGCTCTGGCAGCTCCAGCAATTTTCTGGCCGACTCGCAGGCTTTGCTCTTGAAAGTGTCGCACTCCTCTGCCACAAACTCCATGATAGCTGCCTGTCTCTCCGACACGTGAAGGACGTGACGATACGACGAGGTGTACCGTGTGCCGCCCGAGTTCACGAGGTTTTCGGCGTTGACCTTTTCGACAACCTCCACACCGAGATGGTCGATGACGTCCTGGATGGTCGACAGCGTGATGATTTCATCGAGGATGTTACGGTGAGTGGGGTCTTGATAATAATTACCGTAATGCGTACATGAACAGGCAGTATTCTTAACTTTCAAGCTCTCGCCCCGCTTCGGATCTCTCTGTGCCCTTCTCCCACCAACCGCCTGTGATAAGGCCCTGTCGTCATTGACCCCACCCCACCTACATACCCATATCTATCAGAATCTGTACAATCTATGTAGGGGTTTTCTATTATGACTCATCGCTGTCGTTGTCGGGGCACGTCCGCCGGTTGTGCTGGCCATAGACCCCGCAGCTCCTTGAGGCCCGTGGCGCCACAGCGGCCTCAAAGCAGGCCTCAGTGGACCCGCTGGAGGCAACCTCGCTGGGTATCCTGTAGCTGTCTGTGCCAAGCTGCAGCATGGCACGTTCTGCTGCTGTGGTGTCGATCTCCACCTCGTCACCGTTCGAATCCTCCGCAACCGATTCGACACTTGTGGCAGCATCAGCGTCAAAAATGGCAGCATGTTTCCCAATGCATGCAGCCTCCAACCCCGCCTTCTTCCAGCTCCCTTCACTACCGAATCAGGCCACTGCTGTCCACAGCCTCTCTCACCCACCGCAAGTGGGGACCACGCACTTGAGAGGTCTCGTTTGGGGGACCCAGTTCTCCATCTCATTCCCCGCTGACAAAAACTTTCTGGTCAAGCTGGTCACATGGCTGGCAGAGCGCGGCTGTGTTCGGCGGCACCTTTAACACAGTCAAGTTGTCGATAGTTGCCTCCAAGCGTTCGACAACCCACTCATCCAGTGCACACTGTAGTCATCCCAGAGGAGGAGGGCACGCAGGCTGGTGCTTCTCCCACGGCATATCAACTGCAGAGGCAGCATTCCGCCTTCGGACGTGCTGGTCCCCAAAGCTGTCACGGCTCTCTTGTTCTGACTTCCTGCGATTACAATGGTACTCGCGCCGCGCTTCGCTATTGTACGTTTTGCTGCAGGGACCATCTGCAGGGCAGTCTCATCCATGTTTATGACGAGCGAGGCAGGAACATTTTGTTTGCGAACCAGTGTCCGTGGTGTCGTTAGGTAGGCAGTCTATAGGGAAGCGCAAAACTCTCGTCAGCGCAAAGCGAGCACAAGCGTGATCATGTTCCTTTCGCTTCCTATAATTCGTAAGGCTGTGTTCCGTGGGGGTTATGTGTAATTGGAACTCGATTCTGATCACCTTAGAATTCCTAAATAAATTGCGAAAAAGCCGTGGCGGGGGGAAGGGAGGATACTTATGAACAGCCATATGCGCGAGATGACTGTCTGATACTATATGAGGAGTTTCCTTCCCCCACAAAACAGGACCCCCACGTATCCCCTCATAGATCCGAGGTGGTCATCCACTCGCTTGCGGGATCTCACCATTCGGCGATCACCCAGACCTCCACCGGGTCCGCTCTGCGGAGTCCTTCACGTCTCCTGCAGGAGTTCTACTCCATCATTACCACGCCCTTACCCGTTCTGCCTTCAGTTGCGCGAGTTGAGAAGACATGGGGGTCCCGCTTCGCCAGCTCCGCTTCGGTCGCCTGGATCGACATCTGATGAGGCGCTAGAATGTCCACATAACATCAGCGGGTTTCCCGGTTTCGTTCTTGAGGGTGACAAAGTGGTCTCCCCTCCAGCAAGCGGGTGAAGGTGGCGGTGTCAGCCCATGTTTGTCTCTTTCGGGCTCCTCTGAGCACACCACACTCTGCCTGGGACCCGAGCTGCACTCTCTCGGTTCGTGCCCAAGCTGCACGTGATCTTCCCGACCGGACCGCGTTTCTCATTTTCCCAGCAACACGACAAGATGCATCACCGCCGCTCATCATGGCAGTGTCTTTCGCCAGGTCGGCACACAGCTCCTCAAGTCGCCCCGCCAGGCGTCGCCCCTTGCGCAGCGTCTCCTCGTCTACCCGCTGGACCCCCCTGCATCGAGCGAAGGCTCACAGCGTTGTTGCCGCGTTACCCCGTCACCCCTTGGCCTTCCTCGCAAACATTAGAAGCGGTGCCACACAGGCCTCTGCCACCACCACCACCACCACTCCCTCGCCCTCTCCTCAGCCGCCTGTCCCACCACCACCACCACCCCTCGCAGGCATCGGTACGTCTAATGGATGCCGAGCAGCTGGAGGAGCTGGAAGGCCTGCAGGCCATCCTTGGTGATGACTTGGAGATTGAAAGCAACGATATCCCGCGGAAGCTGAAGGTGCGTGATGGGGGTTCTGTGCTGTACTTGACCATGCCTAAGGGCTACCCTATGGAGGAGGCACTGCAGGCCGCAGTGGGCGACAGCGGCAAGCGCGCCAAGGAGATGAACGACCAGCTCCGAGAATACGCGGAGATGAACCTCGGCGGTGCCTGCTGCCTTGCCGTGGTGGAACACTTCCAGAGCCTGCTGGAGGCAGACAAGGCTGCGCACAAGGCAGAGGAGGTCGAAGAGGAGCCCGAGGAAGGGCAAGATGCTGCTTGCAACCACGGTGGTTGGATCGTGAGTGTCGGCGACAACTGGGTCAAGATTGCAGTGGATGTGAAGCCTGGCCGCCCGAAAACCGAGGTGACCAACCCCACCGACATCCGGAGGTCCAAAGCGGAGTCCCTCGACATGGACATCGCAGCGCCGGCCCGCCTGGGTGCGGCAAACACAGAGCTCTTCAAGTTCCTCTCCCGCAAGCTGAAGATCTCACGCGATGATATCACGTTTAGCTCCAGCAGAAAGACCCGCAACAAATGCCTCCAGCTCGCAAACATCGATGTTGACAGCATCGTTGAGCGGATTCAGGGATGAGCCCGACAGGCGTGCCGCGTTGCATGGGTGGGGTGGGGTGGGGTAGGTGGGCAGAGAGCATTAGGGGCGTACCATGTCCTCGCAGGAGGGGCTTCTTTTAAGCGAGTGTTCAACACAGCTTGCAAAAGAGAAACTCGAAACATTCCTTCAGAAATGTGGGCATTCTTTAATCTCAACCCGGTTTCCAGGTTCCCCCCCCGTGTATGCCCAACGGGAGTTTCTCAAAATACGGTGGCCGACCCCTCAAGGAACTAGCGGGCCACTGTTGGCTACTGAAGAATAGGATCAAGCCGAACCGGACAGCTACTTTTGACTCGCCCACTAGCTCCTCGGGACGTAGCCCGGATCCACCCATCCTCTGGAGTTTGGTCAATCGAGGGTGGTGGGTTTGCATGGGTTGATGCCGTGATTTTTGCGCGATTTTGTTGGCCGGCAGTGCACAGTTAGGTGTGGGTCTGGGGGTGGTCGGGTGGGCTGCCTTGCTTCAGGGCAGTTCAGCCTGCGCAGAAGAAGTCTCAGCAACAGCTCTCAGCAGCCGCAGCCGTGCAATAAGAAAAGGGCCCTGAACAGCCCATCAACACTGGCAGCCGTTCCTCAGGGGATCGCTGTTTCTGCGGCACCAGAGAGCAGGAACGTCGTGGCACCCCCTCCCCTCCCCTCCCCTCCGCGAGGCTGTTGGCGTTGCAGTTGGTTTCTGCCACCACAGCCTGCCCAGTTTTTTACCACAACTGGTGTGATCCAGGAACCCCCAGATCTGGCACAGAACTGGCACAGAATCCCGACTGGACCACACCAACAACAGGGAACCTGTCCGGATTTGGCGCACAAACAACAGCCGCAGCAGCATGGGTGCACAACTCGCAACCACTGCAGATGGCAGGGGCACGGGTGCGGCTGGAGCAGGCTTACCTGCCCCCTGGCCTGCAGCCTGATGCTGCAGCACTCGACAGGCTGACCCCACGGCATGTGGGCCAGACCCGTGTGCCCCACCACGACACGACGTAGCCCCACTAGGTGCTGCAATACTGTCTGATTCAGACATGCGGTGTTAGGGCACGCACTGCGGGAGTGCTGCTGGTTCGGAGCTGACAGGGCCAACTTCGGATTGTATGGACTGCACAACACACCGACCCTCCACAGCAGGCAGTTGTGAGGCATACACACCTCGAGCGGACAGGGCGGCAGAGCGCCAAGACACTGCGACCACTGTGGTGTGCACAGCCAGGGTGCAGCAGCAGCATGGGCGTTGAGGGCGAAGTGGCGCCGCAGGCGACTGCACCACCTCAGAAGCCGTGCATGGTGTGCGGCAAGCATGCCACAAGGACGTGCGGGAACTGCAGGGCTGATGGGAACGGGGAGATCACAGGGCTGCTGTGCGACAGGGAGGAGTGCTTCTCCAAGGCACATGCCTTCAAGCTGATTGCGGACGTGCACCAGCGCAGCGTGCGTGTGCTGTCGGAGGAGGACGACCTGATGCTGTGTGCGGTGCACCAGCAGCCTGCGTACCTGGTGTGCAGGCACGAGGGGTGCGGGTCTGCCATGATATGTGTGCGGTGCACGACGTCGCAGGCGCACAAGGGTCACGACTACGACGACATCGCAGATGTGTTTGACGGGACGAAGCGGGACCTGCACGACCAGCTCACAGCGGTGCAGGCACAGCTGGGCGAGGCGCAGCAGCGTGAGGGGCGTGCGTCTGCGGCACTGGACGAGGTTGCTGCGGGCCTCGTGCGTGAGTCGGCGGCCTCGCAGACGCACTACCGCACTGCACAGGTCACGTCGCAGGAGGGTGTCGGGCGGAGCACCGTTGCGGCAGAGGAGCGCTTCTGGCGGTCGGTGCTGCAGGCACACGCGACGTACGACCGTGAGTCGTACACGCCTGCGGTGCTGGGTCTGGTGGAGGCAGAGCGTCTGGGGAGGGCCGAGGTCGCAGCATCGTGCGAGATGCAGTTCGAGACATACCAGCGCCTGTTCCGCGGCGAGCTGGAGCACACCGCGCTGCAAGGCTGCGTCGTGCGGCTGTCTGCACTGGTGCCGCAGATGGAGGTGGCACTCGCCCTGCCTGCAGCGATGCCACGCACGCTGCTGAAGCGCAGTGCTGAGGTGGCTGGCCTCTGCACTGCAGAGTCGCTGCCTGCTGAGTGCTCTGTGCGTGCTGTGGACGAGACGGTGTGGGCCCGGCATGTGGTGCCACAGGCTCCTGATCTGTATCCTGTGGGTGACTCCGAGGTGGTCTCTGTCGCAGTATCGCCGTGCGGGAGGATGTGCTGTGCAGGCACGACCACCGGTGACGTCTTCGTGTACAACACCATCACAGGTGAGCAGATGATGCACAACAAGGCTGGGACCTCCCAGATACCGTCTGTTGCCTTTTCGCGGGATGGGAAACATCTTGCTGTTTCAGTCTACACTGGCACCACTGTGTTCTGCACAACGACGTGGACTACTCTCAAGCAATTACAACTTCGACACAGTGAGATCGTCAGGTGGACACACTGTGGCAGGTTGGTGAATCTTTCACAGTATCTGCATTTGTGGGATATCGTGACTGGTTTGGAGAAGACTGTGGATAATCCTGTGTGGCCATCCGGCGGACTGGCAGTGTCACGTCTGAGTATCTTCGCCGCCCACAATAATAATCCTATGTATATCTCTGCGTTTGATGTCAATTCACTTAGGAGCACCCGCAGTTTTGCGGGTCACACCTCCTATGTGTCCTCCCTCGCACTCACCGACGATGAACAACAACTGGTGTCAGGTTCGCATGACAGAACTGTGAAGGTCTGATGTACCACATCACACACCCTGCTGCGCACCATTACACCACCTCTGGGCAAGCCTATCTTCAGCATCGCAGTGTCACAGGACGTGTTGGCTGTGGTACCTCACAGCTACGGCGGCCGTGTCAACCTTCTCAAGTTCAGCACAGGGGCGAGTGCGCGGACTCCCGTCGAACATCCCATATTTGCGCACATTGCCCTGAGCCCCTGTGGCACGCGTGTGTTCACACGGGGTAAGCATGGTGTGCAGGTGTCCGCCACCAACACTGCGTGAGCCCTCTGCTGGCTGTGGAACCCACCACAGAGCTTGTGCCGAACAAGGGCCCAACACCTTCACATGGGCACGAAGCTTGGCGGCAGGGTGTGCAGATGCGGCATGTGTTGCGACATGCACGTCCTCGTCTTCAGAAGTCCTGCTGCCAGCACCATCACCGTCACTGCTGATGTGCTGCTGCCTCGTGTTGTCTCCCATCATGTCTATCCTCCCGCCTGTCCTCCACAGGGGAAGCAGTGCACTCGCAAGTCACAAGGTAGCAAGGGCGGCTGAGGGAACCACCACAGCAGAGCTGTGCTGTTTGTGCTTCCCACTCCAGCCACCCCACCCACGGATCACACCGAGCATCGAACAGACATGGATGTGCCGATTCTCACCCCACCCCAGGGGTCTCGGCTCGACACCCCCCTCCAGAGCCCAGGGTGTCGAGATTTTATTTACTCCCAAAACCGCCTTTATTTGCATTTTTGAGCTCCGTGCGGATCGTAGTGGGGTCATTTTTTTTCCACAGTGCTTATTGCAGCCCATCAAATGTGTATGTGTTTCAGGGCCAGAGAGCCGAGAGCCCACGGCGGTTACTTCCACAAAGTTCCCATGTTGCGGTCGGTTGAGTAGGCCGCCACACCTGTGGGGGTAACCTCTCTCTGAGCTTGGAAAAACGATGATGTGAGCGTTGTAGTCAGATCATCGTGCAGTGTTTTCAAGCAGCTTCTCCATCGGCTTGTGGATTCATCATCAAGAATTGACCCGACAGCGCGAAATAGTACGATTGATGTGAAGCGGACCTCCAGCAAACGCACCACCACCATGATCAGCGGTTTGCCAATTTCTTGGTGGTGCTTCTTCCCCGCTTTGGTGACAAGGTGTCGTTGCTGATGATGTTGAACAGTGCTGTCCATCCCTTGTAGTGCAGTGTCACTCACAGTCACTCAGGTAGTGGTTGGTTTTCTCATGTTCTGAGCTGCTCAAGCCCCGTAGTGGCAGAAAATCGATGATCATGGTCATTTGACCTAAAACAAGCTGCCTTTTTGGCGTCGCCCAGCACTCGCACCACCCTCGACCACGCTCGCCCACCTTCGCCCACCCTCGCTCAGCCTCGCCCAAGTTGGCTTGTTTTCTGGTGAGGTTTGTAGTGGACTTGGGCATTCCGCCCTCTTGTGTCCCACCACTTCCTCCTGGACCAGCCACAGCCAATCCAATCAATCGAAGTATACCCATCGAGCCCACCAAACCGCGGCAGCACTGGGTCTGGAGGCAGCGGTCGCAAGGTTTTGACGCAACGCAACCCTGCAGGATTTGGGCCCATATGGTGACCCCCAGTCAGTGGTGGAGACAGACACCCCATGGCCAAAATGACCCCACCACGATTCGCACAGATCCCAAGCGTTCAAAAGAACGGGGTTTTGGAAAATCCGTGAGGGGGGTCCCGCTGGGAGGGTGGGGTGGGACGGCGAGCTGCCTCCTAGTCACCTGCAAAAGTGCCTGAACCAGACCTGTACTTCATGGGTGAAGTTTGGCACCACCAAAATGACCCCACCACGATCCGCACGGATTCCGAAAAGTGCAATGGAAGGGGAAAATGACGAGCGAGCGGCGAACCTACTGCGGGGCCCCAGGTTGGCCCACCACCCGCCCGCCCACCGTCGCCGGCATTCGCCCACGCTCGCCCACCCTCGCCCAGAGGCGGCTTGTTTTAGGTCAGTTTAGGGTTTCTGTCGTTTTTAACACGACCCGCTTACGGTAGTAGGCAGCGCTTGGGCAACAAATTCAACCTCCTCATCAGGCTGCGGAGTTGCTTTTGTTTTGCCCAGATTTGGCGCAAACAACAGTCTTATCTTTTTTATAGGAGAAAAGCCACCGGACGTTTGCCAAAAAAGAAAGTGAGAGCGAAGTGCCCCACCCCACCCCCCATCTCTTCGGCTTTTGGCTATTGGTACCCATACTTCCACCACCTCCCCTTCGTCTTGTTCCCAAATGCAATGATGACCTGCGTGGCCACACTACTCCAACAACCATTCAAATGCAATGGCTTTGCCAACAGCAAGGATGCAGAACCTGACCCCCCACCCCCCCTCCCCTCATTCTTGTGCTCCCTTCAAATTCGATTTCACTATTCCCCTCCCCATCGTATACACCAGGTGCACAAAAAGCCCTCCCCCCTCCCCACGTGTGGCCTACAAACAAACAAACAACCGTACGCAAATACGCTACTTTCTACAAGCAAAAGACCCCCCCCCCCTCTGAGGAAACCCCCCCCCCCTCACACCAACAATCACCCCTCAGGAGGGTGTGCCGCCCCCCTACCCCGCGGCACAGGTGAGAGCGGGTGGAGGGCGTGGGGTGGGGTGAGGGGGGTCAGATTCCGCAAGAGGGCGGGGGGAAGAATACCCGCCCGCCCCCCACTCCTACCCCCTGATACACACACACACCGCCACCGCTACCGCTACCCCCCCCCCTCCCACACGGCAACACCAGGCATGTCGCTAAGCGTCGACCGTCGACCCAGTGATTTTGGGTTTCCCCCCCCATAAAAAAGCGTCGACCCAGCGTCGACCCAGTGGACTGGGTTGACGCTTGGTCGAGGCTTGGAGCGTCGACCTAGTGGAACTGGGTTGCCATTCAAGCCTGGACCAAGCGTCAACCCATTTATTACACTGGGTCGACGCTAACCTAGCGTTGGCCCGGTTACACTGGGTCGACGCTCACCAAGCGTCGACCAAGCGTCAACCCACTTTCACTGGGTCGACGTCGAAGAGAGTATGGTTTTGCAGGAACAGATGCTCACCACCGTGGCCTCCGGCGGCTGGGGGGCTCCGCCCCCCAGACCCCCCTGTGGCGTATGTCTCGTACTCAAGTCATTCGATTCCCATCAGGTCAGGGAATCCACCCACTCCAGTAGCCTCAGGAGGACGCAGCCAACTCACACAGAATCTGTACGCCCACAATGAACAGATGCTCACTACCGTGGCCATCCGGCGGATGGGGGGCTCTGCCCCCCAGACCCCCCATCTCGCGTGCCCGTCTAGTAACCAAGTCCTTGCGCTTTGACGGCCGTGACATATCAGGGGGCAGCGTCGAAATCATGGTCCCGAAAGCCATTTTTTGGTTTCCTCCGGCACCCGACGGCGCGAGCGGGAGAGGAACCACGGAAGGAACCCAGCGCCTCACACCGTGCCCACCTAGTGGTCCACCGATGGGAAAATTCAAAATTTGGCAACACGAGCGCGCGCGAAGCGCGCGCGAGAAAAATTGACCCCTAGTGTTTTCCCCCCTGATCCCCCCCCAAAACAGGAGCGTCAACCCACCAAATCTCCAAAATTGAAAAGTTAGCGACAGGCCTGCGGCAACACCCCCACCCGATGAGCGGCAGCACCCGCCCCACCGGGGTTCTCCTCCCCGGCGAGGGTGTGCACATCCCGACCTTCCGCGGTGGTGCCATGCAGAAATCCCGCCGTGACGGGCGCGGCGTTGTCAGCCTCATGGAAGGCCTCTACCTAGCGGAGCGGGGCGCTATCGCAGGCGTCACCACCGCCGCACCCCCGCCACACCCCGCGCCACGCGAGGGAGATGTGGCAGGGGGTATCGCAGAGGACATCCTGCCAATGCCTGAGCTGGAGCGGCACGTCTTCGCCTCCGCCCCACCCCCGCTCTTCGCCGTGTTCTCCGCGCTGCGGGAGGGGGGCGCGCGCGTCCTGGAGGAGGACGCGGCAGGCATGTCCCTGCTGGCCGCCCTCCCCCCCGCACACACCCCCGCGCGGTATTGGGTGGTGCGCGAGTCAGACCCCTTCCCCCTGCGGCTGCTGGGGGGGGGCGGGGGGCTCCGCCCCTCCCAAGGGGTCTCTGCCGTGCCTGTCCTGCCGGAGGGTTGCGGTGGTGGAGGTGGAGGAGGTGGCAGTGCCCCACCGGGTGTGCCGCCGCGCCGCAAGAAGACCTCTGTGCGGCATGTGCGGGGGGGTGGCGGGGAGGAGCACGTGCTGGCCGTGGTGTCGCCCTCCCTGTCTGTTGCGTACTACAGCATCGCCGTGCCTGCCCTGCCGGGCAGTGGATGTGCGGTGGGGCCTGCGCACCCCGAAGGGGCGCCCTCTAGCTGAGTCCGCCTCGCGCCCGGTGGGTGCGGTGCGGTAGTGTTTGCATCTGAGGGAATGGGTGAGGGGAGGGAGGGAGCGGGGGGAGGAGGGCATTGCTGTGGTTGTGATCTCAACGGAGGAGGGGGGTCGAGTTGTTCGGCCGTGTTTGGTGCTCCTGGCTGGGTCTTTCTCAAATGGCGGTGTGCTCCTCTGGGAGAGGGGGGGGGGGGGGGCATCCTTGCCTCCCATCTGTGCAGGGAAACGAGTGCACTTTCCCGTTCCCGGTCTGCTTTCTTCTGCTCTTCTGTTGGGAGATGGTCTTCCTGCCATGCCCCGCGTTTCGGCCGAGGAGAGTGGCTTCAAGATTCAAGCGCATTTTCTCAAACAACCCTAACCAATAAACTGCCTGCAGGAGGTGCACTGCCAGTGGGCTGGCCGCCTGAAGCTGATAAGATCCGGGCACATCCTGGTCGCCTTTGCGGGGTTCTGCGGCGCTGGTGCGGTGTGGTCTTTATGTGGCAGTTACCCGCTTGTTCCTCTCACTGGCAGCCCCGTCCCCACAGCTGGTTCTATCCCCGTCACTTGCCTCTGCCCCTGCCTCGGCTGCACGTTGAGAGATGCATTATGAGCCACACCTGTCATTTGCCTCACTGCCGTCACTCCCACCTCCCGACCCCCAGAGCGCATCGCTGACTCTCGGGGCCCCCAGCTCCCTCCGGGGCCAAGTTAAACCAGCGCAGCATCAATCACTTCATAACAGACAGTTCATCTGCCAGAACGGTAGTTCGGCAACGCTGCAACGTAGAAGATGTTGAACAGTGATGCTGTGCAGGTCATGGCATGCACCATGCAACACCTACATGGTCACCACCACCACCACCCCTCTCCAGACCAACACACACACACACACAGGGGGGTTGGCCCCCTGGCAAATGTGATTGCAAAAGGTTGTCTGCACGGTGGGATCTTGTAAATTTTACATGTAAAAATACCGATTTTTACATGTATTATACATGTATAATACTTGCATGTCAACTATTATACATGTATAATACATGTATATGCCTGAAATATACATGTAAAATACATGTATATCAAGTAAAAATACATGTATAATACTTGCATGTCAACTATTATACATGTATTTTTACTTGGTGGGGGCCTTCGCTCTGGAGTGAGAAAAGTGAGAAAAAGTGAGCCCAAAAATGGAAAAAATGGCAAAAAAAAGAGTGTGGGGAGTTGGGTCCAGTTTAGCAAAGTTGTCATATTTTTCGGGTGTTTTCTGAATGGGGACACCCGAAGAACCCCATGACATGGTCATGACATGTCGCCATCTGCAAAATTGATCTTCACCTGACCGTGAAGACCGGAGGTGGTGAACACAGTGTTACGCAATCACTTTAGTGGCGTCCCCACAGTCCAGCGGGATCCGGTGTGCCAGGTGGGGGGAGGCGTCGTGGCCTTGGGACACCAGGTCAGGTGCGTGTTCCCCGTTGAGGGGAATTCCATAGAAGACGTGCGGGTTCCCTTGGTATTTTGAGCGTCTCATTGTTCCAGGTAGACCGATACCCCTCCGGCTAAATTGGCCAGGTTGGCGAGGCGTTCATGGCGTGTTAGCACTACACCCCTTAATCAGGTTTTTGGTTCCCATGGCGACACCCTCTTCGTCTAGGGTGAGCCTGTAGTGGAGGCAATCTACCTGCGCCGAAATGTCTAGTGCTGTCGAGACCCCACGGGAGGCAGCGAGGAAAACGCTATTACCTGGGATCCCCCGTGTTTAAGCCCCCCCTGGGGGGTCTGGCAAGGGGGGGCTTAACCACAGGGGGCCTCAAGTTGTCAATACCACCGCGATGAGCCCGATGACCTGAGGGCCATCCTCCAGCACCCCGTCGAGGGGCGCTACACCTTCACCCCCTCGCGAGCGGCTCATGAAAGCGATACAGGAGACGGGCGCTGTATGACAAGGCCGTACGGCTGGGGACGAACCCAGTTCCGGAGGGGATGGCTGGATGGATGGATGCATGCATGCATGCATGCATGCACACATCCATGCATGCATGGATGAATGCATGCATGCATGCAGGCATCCATACCCGGTTTGCCTGCAGAGGATGAAATTTCAAGGAAATGTGCCAAGGGCCGGTATGGACACCCCTAAAACCCTTCTGAAACCAAAAAGTCCACGAAAGGGGTTAAAACGGCTTAATTCGTTGATTTGTTGCATTTCCCTGCAATTTTCAGCCAAAAATCGAATTTGGCTGGGCGAGTAGTTGGTTACATTTTGTTTGTGCGCACTATGCAATATATCTGTTCATGGAATTATGTATGTTGCACTGCACGCTGCCAACAGCCTATTGTTTACTGTCACAAGCAAGATTGTTTGTGTAAAAATCGCGAAAATTCCCAAAAAATCGATTTTTCACAGAGGCCCAAAAACGTGTTTCTGGGTGAAAAATGGGCCCAAAAATCGGTTTTCCGACGTTTTTTGGTCGATTTTTGGGGTTTCCAGCGATTTTCCTGTGTCAAATCGAAAATCCATTTTTTGACATTTTCGGGCATCCCTGGATGCCGTAGATGCATGCATGGATGCATCCACACCATCCACGGGCCCACTGAGAGCTATGCCCCCAGCCCCGCGACCCCACCCCCACCCCGCGCTTCGCGCGGGGTGGGGGTGGGGTCGCGGGGCCGCGCTTCGCGCGGCCCCCCGCGCAAAAGTGTCAGCAGGGGATGTGCTGTCCTGCGCTGGACGCGGGGGGCGGTGGGGCGCCGGGGGGGTGACGACTGGCCGATGGCCAGGGGGTGCTGCGCGTTCCCGTGCGCTCAAAAAACGATGCGCAAGGGGGCTGGTAAAGGGTGGGCCTCTCCCCCACGGAGAGCCGCCCGTGCGGGGGTGGGCGCGAACCCGACCCGGGAGGCGCGCGTACTGGGGACAACAACTGCCGAGGCGGGCCGAGCGGGGTGTGGCCCAAAGCTGGCGGCACGCGAGAGGGAGGCGATCGACCACTGACTGGGCGACGGGAGGGGAAGAAGTTGGGCGGGCAGCTGCAACGCGAGGCGCAGTCGGAACTGGTGCACACCTTCGAGGTCACCGAAAGGGCTGCCGCGGAGCGGGAGCTGATCACCGACGCGTTTGTTGACTTCTGGCACAGGAACGAGGGCGGCTGCCTGTCACGAAGTTGTCTGCCGGCCGTTCCTGTGGAACCTCAGCGGACACCGGCGACGACTACGCCGGAAAGCTGGTGACAGGGCTGCACGGGCTTACTTTGGTACCCGGGGGCGAACCGGGGGACTGCTACACTCCCTTCTCTGCTCACGGGTGTCTGCTGCATCTCGAGGCGAGAAGCTGCACGGGCGTGAAGGGTAAAGGGGGTGCGAACGAGACGGAGGAGCACAGCGCAGGGGCACGGTAGAGATGTGTGTGACGAGGGCGCGGGTGTCAAAGCTGTGCTTCCTGAGTGGCGGAACTGGCGGAGGTCGGCGGCGTGAGGCGACGGCGGGCCGGACGACGCTGCCGAAACCCCGGGATACCTCCCTCGAGGAGGTGACGGGCAACGGGACGGAAGCCTCACTTGGTTGCAGCGGGAGGGACGGAGCACTGCGATCGCCGAAAAGCCAGTGACTGCGATGGAGTGGGGGAGGAAGGCGGCCTGGGGGCATGACACAGTGTGTTAGAAGCCTGGGGGGGCATGACACAGTGTGCTGGAAGCCTGGGGGGGCATGACACACTGTGTTAGAAGCCTGGGGGGGCATGACACACTGTGTTTGAAGCCTGGGGGGGCATGACACAGTGTGTTAGAAGCCTGGGGGGGCATGACACAGTGTGCTAGAAGCCTGGGGGGGCATGACACAGTGTGTTAGAAGCCTGGGGGGGCATGACACACAGTGTTAGAAGCCTGGGGGGGCATGACACACTGTGTTTGAAGCCTGGGGGGGCATGACACAGTGTGTTTGAAGCCTGGGGGGGCATGACACACAGTGTTAGAAGCCTGGGGGGGCATGACACAGTGTGCTGGAAGCCTGGGGGGGCATGACACACTGTGTTAGAAGCCTGGGGGGGCATGACACACTGTGTTAGAAGCCTGGGGGGGCATGACACAGTGTGCTGGAAGCCTGGGGGGGCATGACACAGTGTGCTAGAAGCCTGGGGGGGCATGACACACTGTGTTTGAAGCCTGGGGGGGCATGACACAGTGTGTTAGAAGCCTGGGGGGGCATGACACACTGTGTTAGAAGCCTGGGGGGGCATGACACACTGTGTTAGAAGCCTGGGGGGGCATGACACACTGTGTTAGAAGCCTGGGGGGGCATGACACACAGTGTTAGAAGCCTGGGGGGGCATGACACACTGTGTTTGAAGCCTGGGGGGGCATGACACACTGTGTTTGAAGCCTGGGGGGGCATGACACAGTGTGTTAGAAGCCTGGGGGGGCATGACACACTGTGTTAGAAGCCTGGGGGGGCATGACACACTGTGTTAGAAGCCTGGGGGGGCATGACACACTGTGTTTGAAGCCTGGGGGGGCATGACACAGTGTGTTAGAAGCCTGGGGGGGCATGACACAGTGTGCTGGAAGCCTGGGGGGGCATGACACAGTGTGCTAGAAGCCTGGGGGGGCATGACACAGTGTGTTAGAAGCCTGGGGGGGCATGACACACAGTGTTAGAAGCCTGGGGGGGCATGACACAGTGTGCTGGAAGCCTGGGGGGGCATGACACAGTGTGCTGGAAGCCTGGGGGGGCATGACACACAGTGTTTGAAGCCTGGGGGGGCATGACACACTGTGTTAGAAGCCTGGGGAGGCATGACACAGTGTGCTAGAAGCCTGGGGGGGCATGACACACAGTGTTAGAAGCCTGGGGGGGCATGACACACTGTGTTTGAAGCCTGGGGGGGCATGACACACTGTGTTTGAAGCCTGGGGGGGCATGACACAGTGTGTTTGAAGCCTGGGGGGGCATGACACACAGTGTTAGAAGCCTGGGGGGGCATGACACAGTGTGCTGGAAGCCTGGGGGGGCATGACACACTGTGTTAGAAGCCTGGGGGGGCATGACACACTGTGTTAGAAGCCTGGGGGGGCATGACACAGTGTGCTGGAAGCCTGGGGGGGCATGACACAGTGTGCTAGAAGCCTGGGGGGGCATGACACACTGTGTTTGAAGCCTGGGGGGGCATGACACAGTGTGTTAGAAGCCTGGGGGGGCATGACACACTGTGTTAGAAGCCTGGGGGGGCATGACACACTGTGTTAGAAGCCTGGGGGGGCATGACACACTGTGTTAGAAGCCTGGGGGGGCATGACACACAGTGTTAGAAGCCTGGGGGGGCATGACACACTGTGTTTGAAGCCTGGGGGGGCATGACACACTGTGTTTGAAGCCTGGGGGGGCATGACACAGTGTGTTAGAAGCCTGGGGGGGCATGACACACTGTGTTAGAAGCCTGGGGGGGCATGACACACTGTGTTAGAAGCCTGGGGGGGCATGACACACTGTGTTTGAAGCCTGGGGGGGCATGACACAGTGTGTTAGAAGCCTGGGGGGGCATGACACAGTGTGCTGGAAGCCTGGGGGGGCATGACACAGTGTGCTAGAAGCCTGGGGGGGCATGACACAGTGTGTTAGAAGCCTGGGGGGGCATGACACAGTGTGCTGGAAGCCTGGGGGGGCATGACACAGTGTGCTGGAAGCCTGGGGGGGCATGACACACAGTGTTTGAAGCCTGGGGGGGCATGACACACTGTGTTAGAAGCCTGGGGAGGCATGACACAGTGTGCTAGAAGCCTGGGGGGCATGACACAGTGTGTTAGAAGCCTGGGGGGGCATGACACACTGTGTTAGAAGCCTGGGGGGGCATGACACAGTGTGTTAGAAGCCTGGGGGGGCATGACACACTGTGTTAGAAGCCTGGGGGGGCATGACACAGTGTGTTAGAAGCCTGGGGGGGCATGACACAGTGTGCTGGAAGCCTGGGGGGGCATGACACAGTGTGCTAGAAGCCTGGGGGGGCATGACACAGTGTGTTAGAAGCCTGGGGGGGCATGACACACAGTGTTAGAAGCCTGGGGGGGCATGACACAGTGTGCTGGAAGCCTGGGGGGGCATGACACAGTGTGCTGGAAGCCTGGGGGGGCATGACACACAGTGTTTGAAGCCTGGGGGGGCATGACACACTGTGTTAGAAGCCTGGGGAGGCATGACACAGTGTGCTAGAAGCCTGGGGGGGCATGACACAGTGTGTTAGAAGCCTGGGGGGGCATGACACACTGTGTTAGAAGCCTGGGGGGGCATGACACAGTGTGTTAGAAGCCTGGGGGGGCATGACACACTGTGTTAGAAGCCTGGGGGGGCATGACACAGTGTTAGAAGCCTGGGGGGGCATGACACAGTGTTAGAAGCCTGGGGGGGCATGGCACAGTGTGCTGGAAGCCTGGGGGGGCATGACACACAGTGTTAGAAGCCTGGGGGGGCATGACACACTGTGTTTGAAGCCTGGGGGGGCATGACACAGTGTGTTAGAAGCCTGGGGGGGCATGACACACAGTGTTTGAAGCCTGGGGGGGCATGACACACTGTGTTAGAAGCCTGGGGAGGCATGACACAGTGTGCTAGAAGCCTGGGGGGGCATGACACAGTGTGTTAGAAGCCTGGGGGGGCATGACACACTGTGTTAGAAGCCTGGGGGGGCATGACACAGTGTGTTAGAAGCCTGGGGGGGCATGACACACTGTGTTAGAAGCCTGGGGGGGCATGACACAGTGTGTTAGAAGCCTGGGGGGGCATGACACACTGTGTTAGAAGCCTGGGGGGGCATGACACAGTGTTAGAAGCCTGGGGGGGCATGACACAGTGTTAGAAGCCTGGGGGGGCATGGCACAGTGTGCTGGAAGCCTGGGGGGGCATGACACACAGTGTTAGAAGCCTGGGGGGGCATGACACACTGTGTTTGAAGCCTGGGGGGGCATGACACAGTGTGTTAGAAGCCTGGGGGGGCATGACACACAGTGTTAGAAGCCTGGGGGGGCATGACACAGTGTGCTGGAAGCCTGGGGGGGCATGACACACAGTGTTAGAAGCCTGGGGGGGCATGACACACTGTGTTTGAAGCCTGGGGGGGCATGACACACTGTGTTTGAAGCCTGGGGGGGCATGACACAGTGTGTTAGAAGCCTGGGGGGGCATGACACAGTGTGCTAGAAGCCTGGGGGGGCATGACACAGTGTGTTAGAAGCCTGGGGGGGCATGACACACAGTGTTAGAAGCCTGGGGGGGCATGACACACTGTGTTTGAAGCCTGGGGGGGCATGACACACTGTGTTTGAAGCCTGGGGGGGCATGACACAGTGTGTTTGAAGCCTGGGGGGGCATGACACACAGTGTTAGAAGCCTGGGGGGGCATGACACAGTGTGCTGGAAGCCTGGGGGGGCATGACACACTGTGTTAGAAGCCTGGGGGGGCATGACACACTGTGTTAGAAGCCTGGGGGGGCATGACACAGTGTGCTGGAAGCCTGGGGTGGCATGACACAGTGTGCTAGAAGCCTGGGGGGGCATGACACACTGTGTTTGAAGCCTGGGGGGGCATGACACAGTGTGTTAGAAGCCTGGGGGGGCATGACACACTGTGTTAGAAGCCTGGGGGGGCATGACACACTGTGTTAGAAGCCTGGGGGGGCATGACACACTGTGTTAGAAGCCTGGGGGGGCATGACACACAGTGTTAGAAGCCTGGGGGGGCATGACACACTGTGTTTGAAGCCTGGGGGGGCATGACACACTGTGTTTGAAGCCTGGGGGGGCATGACACAGTGTGTTTGAAGCCTGGGGGGGCATGACACACAGTGTTAGAAGCCTGGGGGGGCATGACACAGTGTGCTGGAAGCCTGGGGGGGCATGACACACTGTGTTAGAAGCCTGGGGGGGCATGACACACTGTGTTAGAAGCCTGGGGGGGCATGACACAGTGTGCTGGAAGCCTGGGGGGGCATGACACAGTGTGCTAGAAGCCTGGGGGGGCATGACACACTGTGTTTGAAGCCTGGGGGGGCATGACACAGTGTGTTAGAAGCCTGGGGGGGCATGACACACTGTGTTAGAAGCCTGGGGGGGCATGACACACTGTGTTAGAAGCCTGGGGGGGCATGACACACTGTGTTAGAAGCCTGGGGGGGCATGACACACAGTGTTAGAAGCCTGGGGGGGCATGACACACTGTGTTTGAAGCCTGGGGGGGCATGACACACTGTGTTTGAAGCCTGGGGGGGCATGACACAGTGTGTTAGAAGCCTGGGGGGGCATGACACACTGTGTTAGAAGCCTGGGGGGGCATGACACACTGTGTTAGAAGCCTGGGGGGGCATGACACACTGTGTTTGAAGCCTGGGGGGGCATGACACAGTGTGTTAGAAGCCTGGGGGGGCATGACACAGTGTGCTGGAAGCCTGGGGGGGCATGACACAGTGTGCTAGAAGCCTGGGGGGGCATGACACAGTGTGTTAGAAGCCTGGGGGGGCATGACACAGTGTGCTGGAAGCCTGGGGGGGCATGACACAGTGTGCTGGAAGCCTGGGGGGGCATGACACACAGTGTTTGAAGCCTGGGGGGGCATGACACACTGTGTTAGAAGCCTGGGGAGGCATGACACAGTGTGCTAGAAGCCTGGGGGGCATGACACAGTGTGTTAGAAGCCTGGGGGGGCATGACACACTGTGTTAGAAGCCTGGGGGGGCATGACACAGTGTGTTAGAAGCCTGGGGGGGCATGACACACTGTGTTAGAAGCCTGGGGGGGCATGACACAGTGTTAGAAGCCTGGGGGGGCATGACACAGTGTTAGAAGCCTGGGGGGGCATGGCACAGTGTGCTGGAAGCCTGGGGGGGCATGACACACAGTGTTAGAAGCCTGGGGGGGCATGACACACTGTGTTTGAAGCCTGGGGGGGCATGACACAGTGTGTTAGAAGCCTGGGGGGGCATGACACACAGTGTTAGAAGCCTGGGGGGGCATGACACAGTGTGCTGGAAGCCTGGGGGGGCATGACACACAGTGTTAGAAGCCTGGGGGGGCATGACACACTGTGTTTGAAGCCTGGGGGGGCATGACACACTGTGTTTGAAGCCTGGGGGGGCATGACACAGTGTGTTAGAAGCCTGGGGGGGCATGACACAGTGTGCTGGAAGCCTGGGGGGGCATGACACAGTGTGTTAGAAGCCTGGGGGGGCATGACACACAGTGTTAGAAGCCTGGGGGGGCATGACACACTGTGTTTGAAGCCTGGGGGGGCATGACACACTGTGTTTGAAGCCTGGGGGGGCATGACACAGTGTGTTTGAAGCCTGGGGGGGCATGACACACAGTGTTAGAAGCCTGGGGGGGCATGACACAGTGTGCTGGAAGCCTGGGGGGGCATGACACACTGTGTTAGAAGCCTGGGGGGGCATGACACACTGTGTTAGAAGCCTGGGGGGGCATGACACAGTGTGCTGGAAGCCTGGGGGGGCATGACACAGTGTGCTAGAAGCCTGGGGGGGCATGACACACTGTGTTTGAAGCCTGGGGGGGCATGACACAGTGTGTTAGAAGCCTGGGGGGGCATGACACACTGTGTTAGAAGCCTGGGGGGGCATGACACACTGTGTTAGAAGCCTGGGGGGGCATGACACACAGTGTTAGAAGCCTGGGGGGGCATGACACACTGTGTTTGAAGCCTGGGGGGGCATGACACACTGTGTTTGAAGCCTGGGGGGGCATGACACAGTGTGTTAGAAGCCTGGGGGGGCATGACACAGTGTGCTGGAAGCCTGGGGGGGCATGACACAGTGTGCTAGAAGCCTGGGGGGGCATGACACAGTGTGTTAGAAGCCTGGGGGGGCATGACACACTGTGTTAGAAGCCTGGGGGGGCATGACACACTGTGTTTGAAGCCTGGGGGGGCATGACACAGTGTGTTAGAAGCCTGGGGGGGCATGACACAGTGTGCTGGAAGCCTGGGGGGGCATGACACAGTGTGCTAGAAGCCTGGGGGGGCATGACACAGTGTGTTAGAAGCCTGGGGGGGCATGACACACAGTGTTAGAAGCCTGGGGGGGCATGACACAGTGTGCTGGAAGCCTGGGGGGGCATGACACAGTGTGCTGGAAGCCTGGGGGGGCATGACACACAGTGTTTGAAGCCTGGGGGGGCATGACACACTGTGTTAGAAGCCTGGGGAGGCATGACACAGTGTGCTAGAAGCCTGGGGGGGCATGACACAGTGTGTTAGAAACCTGGGGGGGCATGACACACTGTGTTAGAAGCCTGGGGGGGCATGACACAGTGTGTTAGAAGCCTGGGGGGGCATGACACAGTGTTAGAAGCCTGGGGGGGCATGGCACAGTGTGCTGGAAGCCTGGGGGGGCATGACACACAGTGTTAGAAGCCTGGGGGGGCATGACACACTGTGTTTGAAGCCTGGGGGGGCATGACACAGTGTGTTAGAAGCCTGGGGGGGCATGACACAGTGTGCTAGAAGCCTGGGGGGGCATGACACAGTGTGTTAGAAGCCTGGGGGGGCATGACACACAGTGTTAGAAGCCTGGGGGGGCATGACACACTGTGTTTGAAGCCTGGGGGGGCATGACACAGTGTGTTAGAAGCCTGGGGGGGCATGACACACTGTGTTTGAAGCCTGGGGGGGCATGACACACTGTGTTTGAAGCCTGGGGGGGCATGACACAGTGTGTTTGAAGCCTGGGGGGGCATGACACACAGTGTTAGAAGCCTGGGGGGGCATGACACAGTGTGCTGGAAGCCTGGGGGGGCATGACACACTGTGTTAGAAGCCTGGGGGGGCATGACACACTGTGTTAGAAGCCTGGGGGGGCATGACACAGTGTGCTGGAAGCCTGGGGGGGCATGACACAGTGTGCTAGAAGCCTGGGGGGGCATGACACACTGTGTTTGAAGCCTGGGGGGGCATGACACAGTGTGTTAGAAGCCTGGGGGGGCATGACACACTGTGTTAGAAGCCTGGGGGGGCATGACACACTGTGTTAGAAGCCTGGGGGGGCATGACACACAGTGTTAGAAGCCTGGGGGGGCATGACACACTGTGTTTGAAGCCTGGGGGGGCATGACACACTGTGTTTGAAGCCTGGGGGGGCATGACACAGTGTGTTAGAAGCCTGGGGGGGCATGACACAGTGTGCTGGAAGCCTGGGGGGGCATGACACAGTGTGCTAGAAGCCTGGGGGGGCATGACACAGTGTGTTAGAAGCCTGGGGGGGCATGACACACTGTGTTAGAAGCCTGGGGGGGCATGACACACTGTGTTTGAAGCCTGGGGGGGCATGACACAGTGTGTTAGAAGCCTGGGGGGGCATGACACAGTGTGCTGGAAGCCTGGGGGGGCATGACACAGTGTGCTAGAAGCCTGGGGGGGCATGACACAGTGTGTTAGAAGCCTGGGGGGGCATGACACACAGTGTTAGAAGCCTGGGGGGGCATGACACAGTGTGCTGGAAGCCTGGGGGGGCATGACACAGTGTGCTGGAAGCCTGGGGGGGCATGACACACAGTGTTTGAAGCCTGGGGGGGCATGACACACTGTGTTAGAAGCCTGGGGAGGCATGACACAGTGTGCTAGAAGCCTGGGGGGGCATGACACAGTGTGTTAGAAGCCTGGGGGGGCATGACACACTGTGTTAGAAGCCTGGGGGGGCATGACACAGTGTGTTAGAAGCCTGGGGGGGCATGACACAGTGTTAGAAGCCTGGGGGGGCATGGCACAGTGTGCTGGAAGCCTGGGGGGGCATGACACACAGTGTTAGAAGCCTGGGGGGGCATGACACACTGTGTTTGAAGCCTGGGGGGGCATGACACAGTGTGTTAGAAGCCTGGGGGGGCATGACACACAGTGTTAGAAGCCTGGGGGGGCATGACACAGTGTGCTGGAAGCCTGGGGGGGCATGACACACAGTGTTAGAAGCCTGGGGGGGCATGACACACTGTGTTTGAAACCTGGGGGGGCATGACACACTGTGTTTGAAGCCTGGGGGGGCATGACACAGTGTGTTAGAAGCCTGGGGGGGCATGACACAGTGTGCTAGAAGCCTGGGGGGGCATGACACAGTGTGTTAGAAGCCTGGGGGGGCATGACACACAGTGTTAGAAGCCTGGGGGGGCATGACACACTGTGTTTGAAGCCTGGGGGGGCATGACACAGTGTGTTTGAAGCCTGGGGGGGCATGACACACAGTGTTAGAAGCCTGGGGGGGCATGACACAGTGTGCTGGAAGCCTGGGGGGGCATGACACAGTGTGCTAGAAGCCTGGGGGGGCATGACACAGTGTGTTAGAAGCCTGGGGGGGCATGACACACAGTGTTAGAAGCCTGGGGGGGCATGACACAGTGTGCTGGAAGCCTGGGGGGGCATGACACAGTGTGCTGGAAGCCTGGGGGGGCATGACACACAGTGTTTGAAGCCTGGGGGGGCATGACACAGTGTGCTAGAAGCCTGGGGGGGCATGACACAGTGTGTTAGAAGCCTGGGGGGGCATGACACACAGTGTTAGAAGCCTGGGGGGGCATGACACACTGTGTTTGAAGCCTGGGGGGGCATGACACAGTGTGTTTGAAGCCTGGGGGGGCATGACACACAGTGTTAGAAGCCTGGGGGGGCATGACACAGTGTGCTGGAAGCCTGGGGGGGCATGACACAGTGTGCTAGAAGCCTGGGGGGGCATGACACAGTGTGTTAGAAGCCTGGGGGGGCATGACACACAGTGTTAGAAGCCTGGGGGGGCATGACACAGTGTGCTGGAAGCCTGGGGGGGCATGACACAGTGTGCTGGAAGCCTGGGGGGGCATGACACACAGTGTTTGAAGCCTGGGGGGGCATGACACACTGTGTTAGAAGCCTGGGGAGGCATGACACAGTGTGCTAGAAGCCTGGGGGGGCATGACACAGTGTGTTAGAAGCCTGGGGGGGCATGACACACTGTGTTAGAAGCCTGGGGGGGCATGACACAGTGTGTTAGAAGCCTGGGGGGGCATGGCACAGTGTGCTGGAAGCCTGGGGGGGCATGACACACAGTGTTAGAAGCCTGGGGGGGCATGACACACTGTGTTTGAAGCCTGGGGGGGCATGACACAGTGTGTTAGAAGCCTGGGGGGGCATGACACACAGTGTTAGAAGCCTGGGGGGGCATGACACAGTGTGCTGGAAGCCTGGGGGGGCATGACACACAGTGTTAGAAGCCTGGGGGGGCATGACACACTGTGTTTGAAACCTGGGGGGGCATGACACACTGTGTTTGAAGCCTGGGGGGGCATGACACAGTGTGTTAGAAGCCTGGGGGGGCATGACACAGTGTGCTAGAAGCCTGGGGGGGCATGACACAGTGTGTTAGAAGCCTGGGGGGGCATGACACACAGTGTTAGAAGCCTGGGGGGGCATGACACACTGTGTTTGAAGCCTGGGGGGGCATGACACAGTGTGTTTGAAGCCTGGGGGGGCATGACACACAGTGTTAGAAGCCTGGGGGGGCATGACACAGTGTGCTGGAAGCCTGGGGGGGCATGACACAGTGTGCTGGAAGCCTGGGGGGGCATGACACACTGTGTTAGAAGCCTGGGGGGGCATGACACACTGTGTTAGAAGCCTGGGGGGGCATGACACAGTGTGCTAGAAGCCTGGGGGGGCATGACACACTGTGTTAGAAGCCTGGGGGGGCATGACACAGTGTGTAAGGACCACGTGGGAGTATGTCACTTTGGAGCCAGTTTTGTGTGGCACCCAATTTTTTGACCTCTGCCAGAAATTTTTTTTTCGAGATTTTTCGCAAATTTTGCATTGTCCCCAACACCCCTGTGTCACGGGACCTTCGCTCTGTGTCAGTGACACACAGTGACACAGAGCGAAGGCCTGGCGGCGTTTTTGCCGATTTCGCCTAAGGTGAAAAAAACCGCCTGTGTGACACACTGACACAATTTGACACAGTTTGACACAGAGCGAAGGCCCCCGATATACATGTATTTTACATGTATATTTCATGCATTTACATGTATTTTACATGTATAATACTTGTCATGCAAGTATTATACATGTAAAATACTTGCACGACAAGTAAAATCCATGTATAATACTTGCATGACAAGTAAAATACTTGCATGCAAGTAAAATACATGTATTTTACTTGCATGCAAGTATTTTACTTGTCATGCAAGTATTTTACATGTATAATACTTGCATGACAAGTATTATACATGTAAAATACATGTAAATGCATGAAATATACATGTAAAATACATGTATATCAAGTAAAAATACATGTATAATAGTTGACATGCAAGTATTATACATGTATTTTTACTTGATATACATGGATTTTACATGTATATTTCAGGCATATACATGTATTATACATGTATAATAGTTGACATGCAAGTATTATACATGTATAATACATGTAAAAATCGATATTTTTACATGTAAAATTTACAAGATCCCACCGTGTGATTGTATCGCTCCCCCCCCCCCCCTTCTATTGCCACCCTCTTGCACGACCCCCCTCTTCTCTCGCTCTCTCCCCACCCTCGCTCCCACCCAACTTCATACTTTTCTTCACATTTTTTTTCGGGGACCCTCTGCTGAACCTTGAAGCCACAAAGGCACCATGGGTAGCGGCGGGCGCCATTCCCAGAGGGGACGGGAAGTGCATGTCTGGGTGCGCAGCAACGAGCTGAAGCAGGGGCGCGAGATGCGCGTCACAGTCCCTTCTTCGGGATACGTCAACGACATCGCGTGCGCAGCGAGCCTGGTATTGACCTTTGGAGGGGGTCCCGCAACGCCAGACTGCCTCGCTGTCTGCAAGGAGAATTCCAGCGAGCCCCTGGATCCTCTTCAGGAGCTGGAGACCCTCGACCTCGACTGCGTCTTCATTGTGGCGGTGGCGAAGGAGAGGCTCGCAAAGCGCTGCATCTCTGCACCGTATTACACCACAACGTATGCTGCTGACGACCGTGCCGACACAGACCAGCTTGACGTGGAGGTTGCTGATCTCTTTTCTGACTTGGGGCGTAACGGCGGCGGCGGAGGCACCCGCGGGAAGAACACCGAGAAGAACCGCAAGAAGAAGGAGAAGCGGCGGCGCCGGCGCAAGGAGGAGCAGGACCGCGGCGCCACATCGAACTGCGGGGACGGGGAGGGCGACATGGACAGCTCCGGGTCATCTCCGGTGGGCATCTGGGAAGGTGCGGACAGTGTGGTGGGGGCACCAGCCATGACCCCGCCTGCTCCTGCACACGTATCCCCGGTGTCGCCGTGCCCGGAGCTGACACAGCCCCGACCCCAGCCGCAGGTGGTGCAGGTGATTCCGCAGGCGCAGCAGCAGCAGGTGTACCAGCTGGCCCAGGTTGTCAACATGGGTCTGCCACAGATGCGTGTTGTGCCGATGCAGGGCGTGCCGCAGCAGCAGCAGGCGTACCTTATCCCCATGGCGTGTGGTGTGCCGCCAGCCACCCAGCCCGTGCAGATGATGTATTCGCCGTTCCAACGCGTGCAGGGGGGCGCGGCGCCCGTGGTGTCTGGGTTGCCGTCCAACGGTCCGCAGGTGGAGGCGGTGGAGTGCAGGCTGCCTGCGGACTCGGTTGGGGCTGCTGCAGCGGTGCCCGCAGCCCAGCCGGGCCCCTTGTACGCTGCGTACGTCGACCGGATTCCACCGGACTCTCCGGACTCTCTGATCAGGAGCATCATTGATGAGTGCCTCAAGCCGCAGAACACCACGAAGGTGCAGTCCCTGGAAGTATGGCGTGGCTTTTTGGAGGGTTGATGGGAGGAGGGCAGGGTCAAAGGAAGGTTGTCAGTCAGGTTAGCAGTGTCGCAATTGTGTGGGTGGCAATGTTCTGAAAACGTGCTCTCGGTTGTGAATGGAAATGCCAGGGCTCGGCATCCAACCTTCGGCCCTACAAAGCTCTCTGTCTGGGGTGATCATGCTGCCCACTCTGCCTGGCTTCCCCGACCCTGTCACACCCCCTCACACACGCAGGTCATCCGCAACCAGAAGACGAAGCACTGCCATGCCTTTGTGTTCCTGAGCCACCCACCTCCGAAGAAATTGACTTCGGTATGGCATTGTCCATTTTATTTCACCTGGTTCGGTCTGGTTTTTTGGTGGGGTTGCGGGCCGGAAACCATTGGCACAACATGTAATTTTTCAGGGGAGTTTGCCGATCGCCACCGCACAAACGAAGATTTTTTACTGCAACAGGGCTCCTTTCAGTGGCAAGAGAAGAAGAGAGCAGGCCGCGGAGTTGCTTTGGTTTTTCCCGGATTTGGCCCACATACAACAGCCTTTCTTTTTCACATGACAAAAGCCTTTGCCACTGTGCAAGAGTTCGTGGCAGCACTTTGGGGGGCCAAACGCTATCTGCCTTTGCCTTGTTGCTTTGACTGTGTGCACATTCACAGCAACCTTCCGGGTTTGACACACAAACACCGCCGTGTCTTTGTAAGGTGCCGCTTCAGCCGGGTCAGGCCAGCAACCTACCCCACCCCTGCTTCGGGACCCACACACCACCGCCACAGTTCCCCATCGGCTCCACTGGTGAGGCAATTCGCGTGCAGGCGTCTGACAAGCAGCGCTCGCTTCCAGTCGAGCCGTCACCTCGCAAGACGCTGCACATCCGGGTGTACGCCCAGCGCAAGGGGTGGTCGCAGGGCATCATGCGGATGGTGTGGTCAGGCCTGGTGGCGATTCTGGAGGATATCGAACCTGGCATCAGTGACTGCATCCGCATCGTGGCACACGACAGGTCCCGCAAGAACCTCGAGGTATGGCTGGGCCCGCGGTCAGGGATGGGAGGGAGTTCAGTGCAGGGAGCAATGTCACGGCCCTGCATCGATTGACTGGTGTCTGTGTGGCGTGTTCCCCTTTGTGTTGCTGCAGAAGGATATGGGGTGGGCTGCCAGATCCTGCCATTGACGCACATGCCTGGGGTTTGAACTGGGTGGGGTCTGGAAGGAGACGGGGCGGGTGGTGTTTGGGTGAGCCCGGATATATTCTGGCTGCTGTGTTGACTGGGCACATTCGGGACTGGATCCACATCTGTAACCCCCACAGGTTCACAAAACGGTGTGCCTCAGTACATTTTTCATCGAGTGCGTGTCGATCGAGAGCGCAAAACTCCTGCGCAGTAAAGTGCACGATCGTTGTGCGTACGCGAGTGAAGGCGTGACATTCCTGGTCCAAAGCGACTTCACATTGAGCGAGAAGAAGCTCCATGACACCTGCCGCAAGACTCTTGCCGTGCAGAAACACTATGCGTCGTCTGTGCGTTTTGCGAAGGATCTCATGTCCAACGGGTATGTCTGCTTGAGGGGAGTGGCAATCAGGGGATTAGGGCTTGCTGAACAAAACAGATGTGTGTCAAATCGTCTTTGAAGAATCATCCCAGCATCTTTGAGCATTTCATTCGTGCCGTCTTGTCGAAGGATACCTTAGATACACATCACAATACAATGCCATTGCAATCAGCTATTAGTTTGTTGCCCGCCTCTCCCTGTGACTTTTCCGATCCAGCAAGGCATGGGATCGTGTGTTATCTTTCTGACATCGCGTGTGCTACTCAGCATGACTAAACGTGAATCTCCTACTGCTTTGTAAACCTTCTTAGATCTGGACGCTTTCCATGATCACGGTGTATCGTAGAGGGAAGGGACGCCCCTGGGTTGGATAATAATATGGCCACCACGCCACCACACCACACGCTACACACAGGGGAGTGCGCTGCTGGCCTCACCGTGCCGAACCATTCTTTGAGTTTGGGGACGCGACAGACGACAGCGACGAACAGCCGTCGCCAAACAAAGCTGCCAAGGGTGCGAGGAGTTCCGCCAGCTCAGGCACGGAGGGCTCCAACGGGCCCACAGATTCTCCCGACGCTTGATGGCTGCCGCACCGCCGCGATGTGGCGCACGTTGTGCAGCTACCTCCTGCCGACATGAGCCGGTCGCACCGCTTCCCGCCACACCTCCCATACATTGCCACAACGTAGACTGAACATCTTCAGCATGTCTCTGGAAATGCTCAGGCGCAATCGTGTGAAAGGGTGGGCGGGGGGACAGGTGGGGTGGAGACGACACGCCCTCATTCATTTTTTTGCCCCTACATAATCACATCCCTTCACACTTCCTCCCTTCACCCCCCCCCCCCCTCATTACCCGTCTTCTTCTTCTCCCCCCCCCCCTTCGTAAGCTTTTGAACTGAGTTTGTTTCTGTTATGTGTTCGTCTTTCCTTCAGGCATTCCCCTTTCATTTTCAAAGCAAAAAGAAGCCTCAACCGCTTCTTCCACGACTGTTTGCAGCTCTTTCCGCCGGGCAGCACAGGAGTGGGCCAAGCCAGAGGTTTTTGCAGGGGAAGGGGTGTGTGTGTGTGGGGGGGGGGGGGGTGGTGGGTCATGCACGGTGGGATCTTGTAAATTTTACATGTATAACTACAAGTATAATACATGTATTATACATGTATAATACTTGCATGTCAACTATTATACATGTATAATACATGTATATGCCTGAAATATACATGTAAAATACATGTACCGTAAACGGAAATATTGTGGACCGTAATAAAGGTGAACCGTACTATAGGTGGACCGTAAAAAAGATGGAA
The DNA here is from genome assembly GCA_963210315.1 of Rhynchopus euleeides. NCBI lineage: Eukaryota > Euglenozoa > Diplonemea > Diplonemida > Diplonemidae > Rhynchopus > Rhynchopus euleeides. The sequence goes on from OY723246.1 coordinate 1,196,250, forward strand.
CAAATGGGATTTTTCCGGAACTTGGAACATTTTTACGGTCCACCTATTTTACGGTTGGGATCGTGGACTTGGCGGTTTTTTTTACGAGTTCCTTCGCGACGAAGTCGCGAAGGAACCAAGGAAATCGTACGGCTGAAGCTGCAGGATTAACACCACAGGGCCTCAGCACAGAGTGTGCACTCACCATCGTCCGGGAACTGTTCTCCCACAGTTACTGCAGGGTGTACTACACTAAAGGAGTACGATTTCCCTGAATTTTTCGGGCACTGATTCACGAATTTACATCTGGAGGGAGCCCGGTGGTCTCAGCTTCTGTCTGCGCGCCCTGCCGTACTGTGGCTGCTTTTGTGGGCTCGTGCAGCAGGTTCTACTTTTACTTCTACCGGAATGCTCCTTGCATGGTACTACACTTCTCGAGGTGTGGTGGTGGGTGAGTCTCGAGGTGAGATCGTGCCTTTTCCACACGCAGGGAGGACTTGCTTCTCTTGCTGGTGTTGGTTGCGGTGGTGGAGGGAGGGTCCAAAGCTGGGAGGTCGGGAGGCCTACGTGTGGGTGTCTGCGGCGTGGAGGCCGCAGTCCGCGCCCCGCAACCCACCAGCCCGCGGGCGAAAAACGCATTGTCTTTTCCATATTCAGTCCCAATAAATGGTGGACCGTAAAAAAGATGGAACGTTTGGCCTTTTTTTGGGAACTTGGAACATTTTTACGGTCCACCCTTTTTCCGTTTACGGTATATCAAGTAAAAATACATGTATAATACTTGCATGTCAACTATTATACATGTATTTTTACTTGATATACATGTATTTTACATGTATATTTCAGGCATTTACATGTATTTTACATGTATAATACTTGTCATGCAAGTATTATACATGTAAAATACTTGCATGACAAGTAAAATACTTGCATGCAAGTAAAATACATGTATTTTACTTGCATGCAAGTATTTTACTTGTCATGCAAGTATTATACATGTATTTTACTTGTCATGCAAGTATTTTACATGTATAATACTTGCATGACAAGTATTATACATGTAAAATACATGTAAATGCCTGAAATATACATGTAAAATACATGTATATCAAGTAAAAATACAAGTATAATAGTTGACATGCAAGTATTATACTTGTATTTTTACTTGATATACATGTATTTTACATGTATATTTCAGGCATATACATGTATTATACATGTATAATAGTTGACATGCAAGTATTATACATGTATAATACATGTATATACTTGTAGTTATACATGTAAAATTTACAAGATCCCACCGTGTGGGCGGGGGGAGGGGGGCGGGCTGGGGGCGGTGGTCACCCACCCCGGTTCTTTTGAAACTTGCCTCCCACCCCCCCCCCCTCCCCTCTCCCCCTCCCCGTCCCACCCTCACTTCACACCCCCAACTCGACCCCACCCCCATACAACGAGGCGAGGGAAGAACTCACGCAGAGGCGCTGGCTGCAGGACAGGACGGTGCCATTTCCTTTCCTCAGGTTTGTGGCAAGGCAGGTCCTGTGAAAGTGGGAGGGGAGGAGGCTGTCAATTTTCTGGGCGTTAGTCGTGGAGCTCCGTGTCGCTACTATACACGGTGGACTCCCACACGTCAGGGTGCACCTTTTTGGGATATCGGAATATTGGGGGTCTGGCGAGGTCCGACCCCCGCTATCGGGGGTCGTCTGGGCACCAAAAATAGCAGGGCAGACTCCCGATAGCGGGGGTCCAGACCCCCGCTCCAGGGGGGTGGGAGTCCACCGTGTACGCGGTGCGCGAGCGCCCCCCCCCCCCCTGAGATGATATTATGAGTGGGAAGGTTGCCATGTAAAATGGCGTCAAAAAACCCCTGTAAAAAGCCTTGCAAAGGGAGGGCAAGCAAGGCCCCCTCCCCGATACCAGGCAGCCGCTTGTCATTTGGCATGCGCGATGTGAAAATGACAAGGTGGCATTTTGTCGAACCATTTGTTTTTTGCATACACGTTAAGTGTTCTAAGAAACCAGACATAACCAGAAGACCAACATCATGTTCGTGCTAGCACTTTTCCCTTTTGTCATCACACCCGTGCGCCAAAAACAGGTTAGGCCTTATATTTGGCTGCGTTCAACGAAAAAAGACACTTCTTTCTGGAGTTTAGCTAGCACGATTCAGTTGGGCGATTCATTTGTCTGGTTTTTTTGTTAGTTCGGCGTCGCCAACTGGGGAAACTTTCTCCCTTTAGCTGGATCGTGCGTCCCCACTCACACCACTTCATCAGACTGGGGAGTGATGTACACAAAGAGTGGGGCCTGCGTTCACAACAAAACAACTTTCGGCAGTAAATTGGTTTGTTGTCTCGTTTTGCTGTCACTTTACGATCCAGCGGGGGGCACATATAGTTTTTTTTGGCCTTGCTCGTGCGCCGTGTACAAAGTGATTGATGCTGCCAGAGCGCCATACTCTCTCCCCCCTCCTTCTCTCTCTCTTCCCACCCCCAAAAAAAAAGCAACTCTACGAAGAACAAAAATTGTGAAGAACGAATACTGTCAGTTTTTTCGTCTCAGTTCAGAGTGAGCCAATTGGGGAAATCAGTCTGTGCCCCCCCCCCTTTGTTTGCGGATATATTGCGACTTTCCACTTGTGCCACTTCATTACCTGAGGTGAGTGGTGTGCATCAACGAGTGAGGAGGGAGGGAGAATGCGTTTCGACGAACCAATAATAGGCAGTTATTCGGTTTGTTGTCGCGTTTTTTTCTTTGCTTTTGCTTCACAATCTCGCGGGGAGAGGGGCGGGGGGGGGGGGGGGGCACAGACCGATTTTTCTCATAAAGCGCGCCTTTCCTTCCCATTGGCATGTTAGCTTGAAGTGTGGCAGCTCAGCAGAGCTGCTTAAACTAGGGTTGCTTGGGAAACCAGGTAAAGCCCGGTATTGGCATCGGGATTTGGCATTCCGGTGTCCCCCCACCCACCCACCCACTCGCCCATCCCCCCTGGGAAAAGGTGTAACGTCTGATATTCCTCACACCTGACCTGATTCCACTGCGACAGGTCTTGTGTATGGTCCAAAGCAACAGGCAGTGGTGGATTTGCCATCCCGATCCCTTGGCCAGATGGGCCGACAGCTGCCCAGCTTTTCGCCCGTCGGGTTTTGGGGGGTTGTGGGGACGAGGATCCACCCCTGTACACATTCCCCATTTTTTTTTTGCCAAAAAATCGATAACATGGGCTACCGAATGGCCTCCTGACACAGCACCGCGAGGCAGTTGTTTCCTGTTTTGAAGGTCGCTTTTCTTCCCAAAAAGGGCGTCAACTTCTCTTCGAGTGGGGAGGACCTTGCGGTGTTTTGGTGAAATGATGCGGTGTTTGATATCGTTGTTTTCTATGTTTCGGGCCAACTCAAGTTTTTTTCCCGCCTTGCGGATTCCTTGCGAATGCTTCACACGTCTGGCGGGCCGGGAGATGGCCTATTCTGCGTTGAAAACCAGCATTCGTGCAGTCTCTTTTTTTTTTCTTGAGTTTCATTTGGCTTTTCATAGTTTCGAGTTCCGAAATCGAAACGTAGCGAGGCCACGAATCAACGGCGGAAATTGTGCTGGCTGAAGCTTCATCTCCGATGTGGGATCCTCGCGAGTCCGTCACACATGCCTGGCAGGCTGTGCGGTGTCCTCCATTTGAGATCTTCCGTCAGTTCCCTTCTCTCTTAAGATTCGCTTTGGGTTCACAGTTTTCCCCCCTCCCCGTCAGATTCGCTGACTCGTCCCTCCGCAGGAAATCTCAAAGCCCTTGGCGAAAACTGCCCTTCACAACCATCAGTTGCGAGCCGCATATGCAGCTTGCCGCATGTCTGCTGGTCTGTTTGGTGAGAACTTCTTTAGCTGGCTGCGGAGTGAGTCGAACGCCCAATAGTGCATACACGCACACACCCCCTGTGCAGGCAACAGGATCACTCAGGCATGAATCAAACCCAGATGCCCCCACCCCCCCCTGCAACACGCTTCGATTATTTATCCTATTGTCGCCTCAATCAACCAGCGCGTCACGCGCTGGTTGCCAGCGGACCTTGCCACCTTTCAAGGGCAATGTTGGCTGAGCGGGCCGTCGCAGTTGCAGGGGAAGGCCATCGCGGGATTTTTTGTGCACCCCCCCCTCCCCACCCCACACCTTTATTTCCCCCCGATTCCCCCTGTCCCCCACGCTGCGTGTTCCATGCAGAAAGGCCTGTTTCCAAATTCTTCTGTTTTCTCCGTTTAAATTTTCTGACATCGGCCTGTTCCCCCCCCCCCCCCCCCGCGCGTTGGCGAGTTGGTCCGAATCCCAATGAGCAAAACACTTCCGAGTAATATCAGAGGTTCCTGCCTCTGTCGCAAGTTATTCCAGCCGGATGTGTTGCGTGCCCGCCATAGAAAATAGTGGTCATGGATGCGCATACCGCTTTGTTTGGGACAAAATGGAGTTAGCTGGTGAGTGTTTCCCCCCTAACTTGGCGGGATTTGTCCGGCATTAATTTTGAGGGTATCCTCACAACTGACCCAAGCCGTATGGAAGCGGTTTTGATAGGGGTGTTTCCCTTGGTTGCACAAAAGAAACCAGGAAGATCGCTGGCAATCCTTTGTTGAATCCCTTGTTTTCGCAAATTTATGGTTTGGAGCAAACGTATGGACCTTCGCTCTGACGTGAACGTCCTAATAAAATAGGCATCGCACTGACAGTTTGGCACAGAGGAAGGAAAGCTCCAACACGCAAAGAAGAAGAGAAAAGAAAAGTTTATGCGGAGTTGATTTAGTGGCAGGGAAGAACAATGGTGTGGGTAATACCATTCCGCAGCATGTTGCCAACGTTCAAAAATCAAAAGAAAGGTGGAACAGCAGGAAACATAATCTCAGGAAGCTGCCGGCAGGGTCCTGGAACCTTTTCGGCCTCTTCTTTTGAACGACAACCTGCTGCATGCCATCAGGCCCTGTTCCGAAGTTGCTTTCAGATGCATGCAACCTTTTTCTCAGAATCTTTCAGGGCTCTCGCAGTTCGCCACGGGCGTGGCAAACGAGATGGCAAACTTCTGATTTCTAAAAATGGTTATGGGGGGTAAAAAGTCTGCAGAATAACCACAGGCGCAGAGAGCGCCTGTGGTTAGTCTCTTATGATCTCCATACAAGTCGCAGCCTGCAACGGGCCACACACACACACACCTGTCTCTTTTGCAGTACAAAATTGCACCACAACAATGCAGCCGTGCAGTGCAGGATGGTGCTGACAGACTGGCCCATCATGGCAGTTCCTGAAGCGCATTCTGTTGCAGCTTTCGACAGCCCAGGGGGTGCATGTACCCATGGATGACAGCGATCTCGATGAGCGAGAAGGCTCGCATACCGTAAAGGGGAATTTATTGGTCCGGCAAATGTTTCAAAATGGAGGGCTGTTCCAACGATTTATCGTTCTAATGGACCATAGTTTTCCGTTTCTAGTCATTTTTGTCCTACTTTTATCCCTTTTCCGGTCTTCACCCGTGATCGAGGGATACGATATCCCTCATGAAGAGGTGGGCACAGGTCCCGTCACAGGGGGGTGAACAAAACGTTCCGGACAATCCGAGTTGCCATCCCTGATGGATCATGCTGTTGAAGACGCCTTGCCTGTGAGAGGCTTGGAGATGGTCGTCTGGCTGCCGAAACTGCGATGTGCTGTGCGTTCCCATGAACTGGCGACAAAATCTGCTGCTGCATGCTGACGGATGCTGTACCACCACCTTTCCGAATTATGCCTTTGATTTCTGAATACCCAGTGTGATATTTATTTTACCTTCGCAACGAATCGAGCCAAAAAGAGAACAGTAGCTCATCTGGGACGAAGTTCGTAATGAAGGCGGTAATCTTCCAAATCACACAGGGGATCTTATTCTATATTTTATTTATTCTGCCGTTGAGTCAGGGTATAAGATAGACTTTTTTTCTGGCGCTGTTTTCCGGTTTTTCTGGTTTTGAAAATTTTTCGCGCGCGCCTTCGGCGCGCGCGACCCGCGCAAACCCTCCCAGAATCTGAGAGGGCCCGGTGCCTGCGCGCGTCCTGCCGTACTGAGGCTGCTTGGTGGGGCAGGCGCAGCAGCTGCTTTGAAAGTTTGGACTCTCGACCAAAAAACCGGTCTGGGTGCAATGTTTTTACGCAGGGGGGTCTGGGGGGCGGAGCCCCCCAGCCGCCGGAGGCCACGGTAGTGAACATCTGTTCCCTACAGTCTGGATTCGCTTGTAAGTAGGAAGGCTTCGCTGTATCGCAGCCCGGCCAGCAGGAGATCACTGGTCCTTGAGGATTCAACCTTCAGGGTGGAGGAGGACGGGGGAGTGACCACTCGTGACAGGTGTGCGTTGTGGGTGGAGTGGGTGCACGACAGAATGGCCAAAGGGTCCACGAGATCTCTGCACACATTCCGTTATCGAGGAGATGGGCACCTAGCTGTGACGACAGGCAACAAACAAATCTCATCTGTTAGTTGCCCCCAATAGGCTTGGCGACCTTCAAGACTGCTTGAAAGTCGTTCGTGTTCTCGTCTCAGCCCTCCAGACTGCAGTCTTAGACTCCCTCTTAGACATGGTGGCTGGAGTCCACCATGTGTGCACCTTCAAAACAGAAGAGACCTGCATGACGAGGGCATCACCACCCACCGGGCCACCCGCTAGGTCCATTTTTTCTTCTCCGCTTCTCTGCCTTCTTTGGACTATTTGAGCTCTGTGCGGATCACGATGGGGTCACTTTCTATTTTTTTATGGCGTTTTTTCTGACTGTTTTACTGTCCCAAAGTCACAAAAAAACCGCCAAAAATGAGATCGACCTTTTTTTTTTTCCCAGAAAACCGGGAACCGGGAAACCCTGGTTTTGAAAACCGGAAAACCAGACCTATCTTATCCCCTGGTTGAGTTTACTAATAAAACACAGCTATCATTGCCGGACCCCCCCCCCTACCCATTCACTTCAAATCTGTTCATCGCACACACATCCATGATGCGACCTTCCTCAAGCAGCCCCGGAAAAATACGAGGCGGCACACCACAGGCGGTCTGGCGGGAGACATTAACCCTCTCTTTCCATCCCCTGTGCCGCGCGTCCTTTTCATTGACCTGGTCAGCAGGCCTCTGTGATCACAGCTTCGGTCGGGTTGCGTGCGCAAACAATATGGCACACAAGGGCGCTGCCCTTGGCTAGATTCCCACCCCTGTCCCCGCCTATCCCATCCCGATTCCTTCATTTTGTTGTGTTCTGTCTGCAAAATGGGATGGGGCGAGTATTTATATTTTTTTGCAGATGCTTCGCGAACCGGGGTGTGATGCCGGGGATCACTGTCTTTTTTTTTGCTGCTGATTGCCATCCTCCTGACTGACAAAACGTGGGAAGGCAGCAGTGTCTCCCATACGCATCGCAGGGAGTGTTGCGCATTGCATCTTTTTCGGCATATTAGAGGCCATTCACAGCCCCCCCACCGTCTGCACCATCTGCACCGACTGCACTCCACCCTCACGCCATCTTTTCACAGCAGGTCTCCTGTCAGTGATATAAAGATTCCGAGGGGAGGGGCACTTTGGGCAGCAAAGACAACGGGGGTCTTCGCTCCGGGTCAATTTGGGTCAACTTGGGTCAATTTGGGTCACCCTGGGGTTTTTCACCTTAGGAAAATGGGGGGCTTCGCTCCGGGTCAATCTGGGTCAGCTTGGGTCAGTGACCCGGAGCGAAGCCCCCCCCCTTAGGTGACCAAAAATAGGTGAAAATTTTTGCCTATTTTCCCTTGTGTCAAACTTGGAGTCTGACCCAAAAATCGGAATCTGTGACCCATGGTTTATATGGGCAAACCTGAAAATTTCCGACTTTTTCCTCAATTTTTCCCACTTCCTGGCCATACCTTTCCCGACCCAAAATCAAACAAATGCAGCGGAAAATGGCCAAAAATAGGCCAAAAAACCCCAAAATTTTTCCTATGGGAACGAACATGGGGGTCTTCGCTCCGGGTCAATTTGGGTCAACTTGGGTCAATTTGGGTCACCCTGGGGTTTTTCACCTTAGGAAAATGGGGGGCTTCGCTCCGGGTCAATCTGGGTCAGCTTGGGTCAGTGACCCGGAGCGAAGCCCCCCCCCTTAGGTGACCAAAAATAGGTGAAAATTTTTGCCTATTTTCCCTTGTGTCAAACTTGGAGTCTGACCCAAAAATCGGAATCTGTGACCCATGGTTTATATGGGCAAACCTGAAAATTTCCGACTTTTTCCTCAATTTTTCCCACTTCCTGGCCATACCTTTCCCGACCCAAAATCAAACAAATGCAGCGGAAAATGGCCAAAAATAGGCCAAAAAACCCCAAAATTTTTCCTATGGGAACGAACATGGGGGTCTTCGCTCCGGGTCAATTTGGGTCAACTTGGGTCAATTTGGGTCACCCTGGGGTTTTTCACCTTAGGAAAATGGGGGGCTTCGCTCCGGGTCAATCTGGGTCAGCTTGGGTCAGTGACCCGGAGCGAAGCCCCCCCCCTTAGGTGACCAAAAATAGGTGAAAATTTTTGCCTATTTTCCCTTGTGTCAAACTTGGAGTCTGACCCAAAAATCGGAATCTGTGACCCATGGTTTATATGGGCAAACCTGAAAATTTCCGACTTTTTCCTCAATTTTTCCCACTTCCTGGCCATACCTTTCCCGACCCAAAATCAAACAAATGCAGCGGAAAATGGCCAAAAATAGGCCAAAAAACCCCAAAATTTTTCCTATGGGAACGAACATGGGGGTCTTCGCTCCGGGTCAATTTGGGTCAACTTGGGTCAATTTGGGTCACCCTGGGGTTTTTCACCTTAGGAAAATGGGGGGCTTCGCTCCGGGTCAATCTGGGTCAGCTTGGGTCAGTGACCCGGAGCGAAGCCCCCCCCCTTAGGTGACCAAAAATAGGTGAAAATTTTTGCCTATTTTCCCTTGTGTCAAACTTGGAGTCTGACCCAAAAATCGGAATCTGTGACCCATGGTTTATATGGGCAAACCTGAAAATTTCCGACTTTTTCCTCAATTTTTCCCACTTCCTGGCCATACCTTTCCCGACCCAAAATCAAACAAATGCAGCGGAAAATGGCCAAAAATAGGCCAAAAAACCCCAAAATTTTTCCTATGGGAACGAACATGGGGGTCTTCGCTCCGGGTCAATTTGGGTCAACTTGGGTCAATTTGGGTCACCCTGGGGTTTTTCACCTTAGGAAAATGGGGGGCTTCGCTCCGGGTCAATCTGGGTCAGCTTGGGTCAGTGACCCGGAGCGAAGCCCCCCCCCTTAGGTGACCAAAAATAGGTGAAAATTTTTGCCTATTTTCCCTTGTGTCAAACTTGGAGTCTGACCCAAAAATCGGAATCTGTGACCCATGGTTTATATGGGCAAACCTGAAAATTTCCGACTTTTTCCTCAATTTTTCCCACTTCCTGGCCATACCTTTCCCGACCCAAAATCAAACAAATGCAGCGGAAAATGGCCAAAAATAGGCCAAAAAACCCCAAAATTTTTTCCGGGGGGCTTCGCCCCCCGGACCCCCCACGCCACACGCACCTCCCGGCCGGTGGCCGGTTCGGTCGTCGTCGGCTGCGCTCAAAGGGCGTGCGGTAGCCGACGCCCTTTTGTGCTCGCCTCCTCCTCCCACACTTCAGTATGTCGTTTCATGTGAGTCCGTGTTCCTGCTTTGTTCTTCTGTCGACTGGGACGGGCCAGTCCTCGTGGGTTGCCGCCCGGTGTGTCCTCCCCTGGGACCCCCTCCTCCTCCCACCACTTGCATCTGGTTCAGCTTCAGTGAGAGCTGAGCGGGAGCCATACTTGCTCTCTTGGACCAATTGTTCGCAGTCCTGCATCATGACGAGTTAGGTATTGCCCAGTCGCAGCCATCCCCCGTCCCAGGTGTTCTCCCGTGGGCCAGCTCACCATCTGCAGGTCACCCCGTCACACACCAGTGGGCAGGCCCTGTCAACGAAATCGATGTGACTGCTCTTGCCGCAGGGCAACGGATGTGGGCCTGCATTGCATCCTGTTGCCGCTCAGTTCTGTTCCCACCGGAGCTTCTTCTTGCGCCGCAGATCGAACAGCCTTTCGTGTGGTCGGCGCCGATCTTGTATAGAACGTAGGCAGTAGGCTGCTGTGGGTGACCTGCAGGTTACCCGTCCCTTTCGTGTAGGCAGCGCGAGAGGTGCGATGTTTTTGTGGGAGCACGGCAGCTGCCCCACACTCCATGCTGCTCTCTTGTCTGCTGTTTATGTTGAACAAGGTCTGGCTGCCAGTGATCTCGCTGGGGGTTGGGCAAACTAAAAAAGAGGTCGGGCACAGGGTGGCCGAGCTCGCGAGAAAAAAAGTGCAGCCCAACCCCGCCCCGACTTCCCGTGGTATGATGCAAACAGGATCGAATGCACGGCCACAGAACATTTTCACCCAATTCGAGAGGCACCGGATGTTGCTGCCTTTGGTCGTCCTGCTGGATCAAAAATCAGGAATCCAGCCCCCCAGCCGCCGGAGGCCACGGTAGTGAACATCCTGAAAGTCTTCGAAGGCTAGTCCCCACACCGGTTGGTGCTGTTGCACATTCCAGGCGGGGATGGTCCTTCGCTTGGGGCATGATGAGGTGCGTTTCGATGAACACCATCAAGCCCCCAGCATGCCGTTGGGTTTTCATACGCTGCGGCGCATGAAAACTCGGCCACAAGGTCGAACCCAAAAGCCCCAAAATCTGACCCGGGAGGTAGGGCCGAGGGTAGGGCCATGCCACCCCTGGCGGCCCACCCTCCCAAACAATTACAGAAAAAGGGAGGTGGGGCCGCGGCCCCCTGCCAGCCCTGGCACGGGATCACTGCTGGCGGGTAGTTCAGGCTCGTGGCCCTCCTCGTTCCGATAGCCCCTCGGACATCCAAATGATTCACGTGCAGCAGCCCATGCGCAGAGAACGGTGTGCCGTCTTGTACAGCAACTGTTGGACAACTGTTGAAATCGTTTTTCACCAAAAAAAATCACTCTGCGGGCCAAGTCGAAGATTTTTCTGGGGACTTTTGGTGTCCCCAATTTTTCAATTTTCGAAAAATATGCTCACTTTGCTAAACTGGACCCAACTCCCCACACTCTTTTTTTCCGACTTTTTCACGGGTTTTTTCCGGTTTTTTTTGGTTTTTTTTGGCGGATGGAGCGAAGACCCCCAACAGCCTCTATTTTTTTTGCCTTTTTCCAAAAGGGTTCTGTCTCGCACGTCACGCCGCGCCCGAAGCAGCAGCAAGGGAGGGGGTGTGGTGGTGTTTTTTTTATAAAACAAGAAATCTATTCAGAAGCACACAACAGGAACCACGCTGGGAGAGGTTTACTCATCCCCGCCCCAGCAGAAGCCGATCGCCAACCCTCGAGATTTGGGGTTTTCGATTCGTGTGACAAGCTGACAGGGTTTCACGCCCACCACCCACGCCCCCAGGCCTCTGTTTTTTTCTCCCAACAAGATGCTTTGTCAGGTGGGTTTTCTCGTTTATCCTTTGTTTTCCCCATGAATGTTCCTGCATGAACCCCAGTTATATCCTTTTGTTTGGCTGGCCCCACCTGGGCCGGTGTTTCTTGTTGTGTTGAACATCGAAAGAAAGGAATGGTTCATTTTTTTGTTCGAGTGTGTCTCCATCTTCTTCTGTGACAGAACTCCGCCGTTCTGGCATCTACGCGTGTCGTTCGGCTGGCGTTCGTGGCGGGGGAATAACAGAACAGACACTGACCAACCGATCATTCTAATTTGAAAAAAAAAATATTCCGCCTGGAAAAGCAAGTTACAGGCTGATGCTGGTATGCTGCTACACTGGTGTTTACACTTCGGCCTTCGTGACTCCTGGCACCCGCATCCATGAGGCCATCCCACATACCCCCAGTCCTGTGCGTGGCCCGTTCCTTTCTGTGCCTTCAGCTGGGTGCAGAAGAAGCAGCCTGAGCACCCGTGGCCTGCTGGTAGTTTTGGTGCAGAGTCGAGGTTCCCCGGTGCGATGACCCCTTCGGCATTTTTCACGAGTTACAAGCGACCGTACAGTGAAGTCGCGGTGTGACAACAAGACCTCGTAAGACTGAAGCTTGAGGGTTGCCATTTCACATGGCCTTCACACCGCCTTAGGGCACAAGTTTGCATTCATCACAGTTGCACACGAAATGAAAAGTGGTTCGGTGATGTTCATTTTACAGTGGCTTGGCAGGGTGGCTCGTCCTTTAGCGTAATACCCATATGTTCTTGGATGAGTCCCCCCGCTGTGTTTGTGGCCAGCCCCATTATCAGGGTGACTGCCAGGCTTCCTGGCTGCACGGTCCTGTGTGGGTCAATTTTTTTTTGGCAGAACATCTCGCTTTTCGCACGAAAAAGACTCGCGGCAGCATTCTGTACCCTGCGCACGATCAGACACCGTTCGTACAAACAAAGAACGCAACGCCAACTCTTCTTTGCCGTGCCTTGTTTGGCGGCCTGCTCTTGGCCGACAGTCTCATCTCAATCCCCCAAACCCCTCGTAAAGTGCAACACAGCAGGTGCTCTGTGATTCACCCTCCATTCACTTATATTTGAAGAAGTGATGTGTGTTTCCCTCCAACCGCCCCCACACCCCCCAACCCTTCCCTTTGTCATATTTTTGGCATATTTATGGGGGTGCTTGTGGCCAGTTACGAGCCGACGAAGCGTAGCGATGTTGCTATGTAACGAAGGACTATTGCACCCCTCCGAATCTTCAGGATTTGCCTTCATGCCACAGGGCCTTCACACTGCCCTGGACACAAGAGTGCGCTCAGTGTGTTGTTTTACCTTTGCTGGAGAGGTTGGTTCAGCCTTAGAGTGGAAGGAGCACGCCTCCAGGTGAGCGAGTAGGTGCTGCGTTTTGTTTTGTTTTTCTTTGGAGGCCTCCGCTATGAGCAATCTTTCGGCGAAGTTCGGCGATCGCCTCCCATGAACAGGAGGAAATGCACCAAAAACGCACCGCTTTCAGCACCGTAGCGAAGACTCCATTTTTTCTTTATTGCTGGCTTTGCCCTCGCCACCGCTATCCTATTTACTGGTAGACTATCTCTAATTGCGTCACCGGTGGCGGGCACTTCGCTGTCCTATCTGCACCATTTTTGTGACAACCGACCCCTTGTTCTCGAGCAACGAAGCCCGCGAACAGCGCATGCGCTCATCAGCATGTCACGAACCAGCGCACAGACAATTACCATCAGATCTGACCTGGATCGTGCTGCGCGCACACAGCTATGACTTCTGGAGCCGTGAGAGCAAGGTGTCTGTGTGCCCCTTCCAATCACCGAATTTGCCTTGTGGATTGAAGATGATCGACGATTTGGCAGCAAAGCCTTTTTCCAAAAGGAACCCATTGCGCTGTGCACCAATAGGTCCGAGACACGCCCATTGATTTGGGGCATCCAGATTGGGCCCCAAGGCCACCAAGGGGGCGGTTTTGGGGCCCAATCTGGCGTGCCCCCTACTGCATTTGGAAAGGCTTTCGGGGGAAAATACACCACGCCTTGAAGTGTCGTGAGCCGCCACCCCCCTCCCCAATCCACCCGCCCCCCGTCTCTCCAACAGTATTCTATTGTTAGCCTCTGTCTTGCAGCCTTAGTTTCCACCATCCTGGCTCACACCTGATGCAACGCACCAGGGGAAGGTGGTGTGTTTTGCCTCGAAACACAACGAGCATCGGGTGACCACCACAGAGCGTGGCGTCTTGCATCTGACAAGTTTTGCCCTGTTTTTTACCACAACAGGGAACCTGTCAGTGTCAGAAAGATAGTAGGCAGCGCTTGGGCAACAAATTCAACCTCCTCATCAGGCTGCGGAGTTGCTTTTGTTTCGCCCGGATTTGGCGCACAAACAAATCAGGGCCGCATCATCCCGGTGACACACACACACACACACCTTGATCCGGCAGCCCGAGTCTGTGTTCAAAACAACACCACCAAACTGTCGTTGCACCCCCCCCCCCCCCCTTCCCTCTTGCGACTCATTCACCCGGTTGCTTCAGTAGTAACATCATCACCACCCCTGCAGCCCCCCCCCCCCACTTCTCCTTCTCGAGGCGCCTTTCTCCTTTGTGTGCTGCTGGGGCCACCTCCCCTCCTCCTCCGCCTTCTGCGCGATGCCGTCGAAGGCGAAGCTTGCGAAGAAGCAAGAAGAGGAGCAGAAGCGTCAGGAGGAGCTGCAGAAGAAGGCCCACGATGCGGCTGAAAAGCTGTTCAAACAACACGAGCGGGAGCGGGCTATCAACGAGAAGGCGGATAAGACGAAGCGGGAGGCGGAGCAGCAGATGCGCATCACGGAGAGGGACAGGCTTGCGAAGGAGCAGCAGGACTACGCGCCTCTCGGGAGTGGCAAGCAGTACCGCCTGGAGCTTGCTCTGAGGGAGTACCATAAGCTGAAGAACTGGGCGACAATCGTGCAGGAGTCCTGGCTTCCCGATGTCAACGATGAGGGGGACATCAATGCATTCCTCTCGTCGTGCGACGACATCGAGACGCCTGCCACAGAGGAGAGAAAGCGTGACCTGCAGAGCGACTTCCATGTCATCGGTGAGGCGTACGACCTGGCTGATGCAATCCTGATACAGCGCGACCGTGCCATCGCGGCGGAGGCTGGGAGCGACCGTGCTGCTGCTGCGGAGATTGCAAAGCATAGGCGGAACCTCTGCCGCATCTACAGCGTGGTGATGGCGAAGCTGGACAGCGTGACATCCAATGTCCTGCAGTTCCTCGATAAGTATGTCGACCGCGACGAGGAGCAGGGCATCACGCTGTGCCATGAGAACCGTGCCCTGCGGTATGGGCTGTGGGCTGGGGACAAGAGGCCCAGGCACCGTGGCGTGGACTACCGGGAGCTGGGCATCTCGATCGGCCCGAAGGAGGGTGCCTACCTCCCGAAGGCGATGGATTTGGTGAAGGATCGTGGGATCCGCGTGATGCAGCTCAACTTCGACCCCATGTCGCTGAAGGCGGAGAAGAAGGGCACGCAGTACCACGCCCTTGCCTGCGTGCTGCACCTCGATGTGCTGCAGTACCCCAAGATCCCTGTGCAGCTGAAGGAGTGGACGCTGCGCCATGAGACCAGCCTTGCCCACGGGCTGCGCCGCCACCCCTACCCCCCCGCGCAGGGGAGCGAGACGGAGGGGGCGAAGCCCATCAAGGTGTCGTTCGTCGTGCCGCCCAACATCGTGGTGCGCCACCTCGCCCCGTTCATCGGGCTGTGGAGCGAGAAGGACGGGGAGTGGCAGATGGAGGGGACGAGCGATTTCGACTACAAGAGGGAGGCGCGGACCGTGACGTTTGCGACGCAGAACCTGTCGTGCATGGCGATCATTCAGGACAAGGGGTTTGACGTGCCGTATGAAGAATGGAGCCTCATGCCTGTTAGCGACGACGAGGTTCTGTACACTGTCGAAGGGAGACGCCGTGGCGAGATCTCCGACAGGGAGGTGCAGATCCTGGTCCGTGACAACATGTGCAAGGTGATCGCCCCCGACGAGAAGGAGCTCGACTTCCTCCGCGTGTGGCACACGCCGGCAACCCTGCTGCGGCATCTCGCCGACTCGGGGTTCAACTTCGTCTTCTGCGATGAGGACGCTGCCTTCTTTTCGGAGGTGCTTCCGAAGTCCCGCAAGATCGAGCTCCTCGCCTACGACGACATGGCCTCATTCTGCTCGACATATGGGTTTGCCAGCTCCAGGCACAACGCGGTCCGCCCTGGCCTCCAACCAGGCACCACCTGTGAGGACCCTTCGATGTGTCTCTTCCGTGTGACCAAGGTATGCTATAGCCTTTGCCAGGGTGTGCGCAAGCAAGAGGTGTGTGTGGTGTGATGTAGTGGCCCTCTAGAGGCAGCGGTGCGCACATCGGATTTCACTCGGGTGTGACACGAAACAAAAGGCTGATGTGTGTGTGACTACCAGGTGCCACCGATGCTTTCTAAAAAAGTCTCGTGTGTGTGGGTGGCGTGTTGGGCAGAGGCAACAAGAGGGGGGAGATGCGACAGTGTGGGACTACCGTCATGGGGTCAGGCGAGGCAACAAGCCCCAGTCTGAATTGGCCCCCTGGGGCAGTTCTCCTTCGTTGGGGCGGGTCTGGGGGGGTATAAATCGATTCAAGCTCAATGTTCTGCGGGGTCCGAAATATTGCCACGTTTTTTCAGGGCCTGCGCCCGGAAGGGTCGACGACTTGGAAGGTTGACACGCGCGACTCTGCACAGTGGGAGACTCTCAGGTATGACTGCCAAGGAAGATGTAGTGGTTTGGGTGCACGGTGGCCAGGATTTTGTGGGATATGGAAACGGGATATCCCGTGCCATGTGCCAGCACAGGCCAAACGATTGTTTGGTTGGGCAGGCGCCAGGCACTGAGGGGTGGCGTCACAAATGCCAAATTGCTTATTGTTCGCTCGACATAGCCAACCGGGGGGAAAATCTGTGCCTTTCGCTGGATCTTGCGACCCTACTTCACACCACTTCATCAGACTGGGAGTGGTGTACACAAAGAGAGAGCCTTGCCTTCCTACAAAACAACTTTTGGCAGTAATTGGTTTGTTGCCTCGTTTTGCTGTCACTTCACGATCCAGCGGGGGGTACAGATAGTTTTTGGCCGTGCTCGAGCAGCCTCCGGTTTTTGCGCCTTCGACTCGAAGCCCATCAACTGTGTTCTGCACACCACCACCGCCACCACTGCCACTCTTTCCGTCAGCTGAGATGGTTTGAAGGTTTTGTGGAATACTGAGAAGTCAGTGCACCGTGAGGATACCCAGCGCCCCCATATCCTCCACACCACCACAACCCCCAACACTGCGGCAGATACGGGGTCGGGACATGCACTGTCACACAGTGCAGCGAGGAGAGCACTACCGCAGACGTGCGTTGTGCTGAGGGGCATGAATCGCACCTCAATCTGTTTATGACTAAGACCGCTAACCCCGAGGCTGCGTCGGAGGCACACCGGCGGTTTGATAACGGGAACCTGCTGCTGCACTCCGCTGTGAAGGAGATTCTCACGCTGACCCGGCCGCTCAGCTTTGGGTAACACCACCAGGCACACCCGCATGCCAGCGGGAAAGCTCCCACCCTTTGTCCAGCGCGGTTCTTGCCGTCGTCTGACATTGCGGCATATGACCCGCTGCTCTAGCCCTGTGGCCTTTCGGCCCCATTTACACCAGCACTGCAGGACAGCGCACTCCCCTGCCTGTTGTCTCTGCCTGGCTGCACAGCTGCACCACAGGGCAGCATGACGTGGGAGCGATGCGTCCAGCACTGCTGCATCTTGATAGGGCGTGTGCCCTGTGGTCTAATATGAGGGTCGGGGAGGGGGTGGTGGTGGTGGCGTGCAGTGCCAGCCACAGCCACATTTCCTCCCCGGTTCTCATGATGCGTGCCTGCAAAGGTAGGGATCTTAGTCGATGTGAGGGTGCCCCCCCCCCCCCACCCCCTGCCTCCTCACCCCTGCGAGTTTGCATGCGTTTTGCCCGGCTTTTCGGCGCACAGGCAACCTGACAGCCATGACCCACCACCCCCACGCACCCCAACTGATAACACACCCACACCCACCCGCCCTCAGAGCCCCGTCTCGGCACACAGCCCTCCCTCTACCCTCGCTTAGCACCTTGTTGTTGTTTGCCTCTTCTTGCTACTCTTTGTCGCTTGCCGTAGTGTTAGCCGCACGATGATGGGTATTGTGCTGGGTTCCGCGGTCCTCGCGGTCGCCATCTGGGTGGGCCTGCTGAGCCTCCGTATCCCCCTGCTGGCGAAGGTCGGGTGCTACTGGTTTGGCGTCGTCGTCGCCATCGCCCTCAGCACCGCTGGGGTTGCGACACACATCGCCTCAGCCCTGCTCCCCAGCAGCACTGCCTCCGCGTTTGCCTGCAAGTGTGCTGTGCTGGCCTTCCGCGCCACGCTGCTGCTCAACCCGCAGGTCAACGTGCGCGGCACGCCCGAGTGGGACAAGCTGCCGAGGCGTGCTGTGGTGCTGCTCAACCACACCTCGTGGCTCGACTCCGTCATCTTCGTCGCCTGCACGCCGCTGGGGGCCATCCACAACTTCCGCACCCTGCTGAAGGCACAGCTGCTGGATATCCCCCTCGCTGGGCATGTGTTCAAGACAGCAGGCCACTTCCCTGTGTACTTCCACAAGGACGAGGAGGGGAGCTGGTCCATTGACAAGGAGCGCCAGGCCCCTGTGCAGAAGCGCCTCGAGAAGTTTGTCCAGAACGACGATGCCTACCTCTCGTTCTACCCGGAGGGGACGGTCAACAAGGACCCGCGCACGCTCCTGTCCTTCCGCCGTGGGTCCTTCCAGCTTCCGGTTGACGCCGATCTGCCTGTGTATGCGTTCCTGATGGTGGGCAACGAGGCGTCGTGGCCCGCAGGCGGTCTGCCCGGCCTGCCTGCCGACATCGACGTCAAGCTGTTCCGCGTGTGCGACAAGGTCAGCAAGCTTCCGGAGAACGTGCGCAACGCCACTGCGCTGTCGGAGTACACCCGTGACATCATGCAGAACGTATGTCTGGCGTGTGTTTATATCGCATTAGCGAGCCCTTAGGGCGGGTGCATGTCACACCAAGAGGAGGCGCTCGTTGGGTTCGGCATCCGAGTCTCTTCAACGTTGTTCTGCCACAGCTAGTTTTGTGTGTGTTGATCAGCTTTGCACTGCACTGGTCTGCGGATGTTCTGTCAGTAGTTTTCACCGGTCGCCCAACAAGCAAACAAACGAACCAACACCCACCCCCAACAGGATCTCAACAGCATGCTTGCGCTGCGGGAGGGCCCCACACCCCTGGCCACGAAGAAGGTCGAGTGAAGGCGGCAGTGCAGCCACACACCACACGTGTCTCCGTGCGATGTCTCCTCAGCAGCGCGGCCAATATATTTTAATGGGCGCGCACCAGGGCACGCTCGGACACATGCCTCACAGTCATGCTACAGAGCATGCCCCTGCCTCGTGCATGTGGCAGAGTGCTGCGTGTGTGGCGTGTCTTGTAGCTTCGCATGATCTCCAGCAGCCTTCATATGTGTGGTGTGTACAGCGCAGATCATCAAGAGCACGGCGCTCGGTGTGTTTCTGCGCTGCTCAGAAAAGTGATTCACGTGCGTGCATCATGCAAGCATCCCCTCCCCCCTCCCACCCACCTTACTTCTACGCAAGACCTTCTCCGAATCGCTTCCACCCGTTCGGCTTCTTTTTTTTTGATCCGCCCCTCTTTTCCGTTTCTAAAAAAAACTGACACACGGATCACCCGGGCAGAAACGTGACAGTTTAGCACCCTGCACCCGACAGGGGTTGCCCTGACATATCAGGCAAACCGCTAGGCACAGCGCTTCCCATGCATCCAGCAGGCACGGGATGCAGGAGGGCCTTTGGGCACGGCTCCCGCTGGCCTGTGTTGTTCGAAGGAGAGAGCAACAAGACTGCGACTCCGAGTCAGGGAAGCCATTCACTGCCGTGGGGTGGAGAGTGGTTTTGACTGGCCTGGCTATCCAATCATGCGGGACAGTGAGGCTGTGTCCAGCAAAATAGGGTGACACGCTGGGCACAGTCTTAGCTGCACAGGGTGACAGGGCCGGCACGTTCTTTCTCGCGTGGGTTGGCCGTGCTGTCGACGGCGCGTTGTCAGAACTCCAAAGAAATATTCGCGTGTGTTTTTTTTTGTGTGTGAAAACATTGCCACGATATATCAGACTCTGTGTGGCTGCGAGTTACTGTGTATGGGGCGGGTTGGCGCGGTGGGGTGTGCGCGTGCAGATAGCCACCCTGGTTGCCGTGTGTAGGTGCGGGGGGTGGAGTGGGGTGGGGTGGGGGGGGCAAAGGCGAGAGGGGAGGTGTGGAAGTTTTACAAAGAATAGATGAACCAGCCACCACCACCTCTCGCCCCCTTCCCCCCCCCCCCCCCCGCTCCCCTCCTCTGGCCCGCCAGGTTGGGATACCGCACCCCCGCCCCACCCCCGCCTACTCCGCCCCCTACCGAATCCCCCCACCCCTAACCCCCTCCTTAACATTTCTCAATAACCCCCCCCCCCCCACAACACCCCACCTCCCCTCGTTTTGGACGATTTGAATTATTTTTCACCTCGTTTATATGTCCCCCCCCCATAGGAACGAATGCAGGTGTTAGAAAAAAATGACACACGACGCACAAAATGTCTGGCATGTCTTGATGCTAATTTTTTTTGTAGAATCTGTAGAGAGAGGTACGACAAGCTCTGTGTCGTTCATCCTCGGCCAATGCAGTGACCCTGTGGTCAAGGCGGGTTTAGAGGATGGGCCATGCACCGAGAGTGTTGATTTCCGATCCTCGTTTGGCCGTTTCCTGCGCCCTCCGTGATAACGGTGTGTCAGAGAGGTGGTTTTTTTTGTCTGCACGCCTGTTTGAGAGCCCGGTGCGACACGCCTCTTTCTTGCGCCCTGCCCTGTCACCCCCTACCTCTCATTGTGAGTTCCAGCCTCAGAGACTGGACCCCACAGTGCAGATGCGGTGGCGTGGGAAAGGTCGCCAAGTGAGGGGCTGTCGGTGCCGCACCTCTCATCAACGGCAAACGCATTCAAAAAATAAAGCCTGGATGTGCACGCCGTGTGATTACAACGACTTCCGGAAACATCGGTCGCTGTTCCTGGTTTTGTCCAGGGACAGTGGGTGCTAATGAAAAACCGGTTTGCAAAACCGGTTTTTGCCAAAACCGGTTTTTCAAAAAAAAAAAACTATAAAAATTTTCGGGAAAATTCCACTTTTTTCCCGACTATGCCCACCCTGCATAGAGGGTACACAGGTCACCTGGACACCAATAATGGCCCCACTACGAACCGCGATTGACCCAAAGAGTCCAAGAACGCGAAGGAGAAGGCCAGATGTTCGCTACCGTGGCCTCCGGCGGCTGGGGGGCTCCGCCCCCCAGACCCCCCGCTGTGCTGTGTGCCTGTCGAGTGGACATATGTACCGTTGGTGCACCATGGCAAGTGGGAAACGGCACAACACCAGGAGTACGACATGGTCGTGAGTGAAGACGGGGTACGTGCAGACTACCCCACCCCTGCACACAAGTCTGTACGACTTCCTCGTTGTCCACTGGCGATCGACATTGCCTCGCCCGGCGCTGTTGGAGCACGAAGTCCGGGGATTCTCCTTCAGCCCCCCTGTCCAGCAGTGGTCTCTCAAGGGCTTGGCGTGCACCTTCTGGCACTCCTGACGTTGCCCTACAGTTCCTGAGACAGATCCATGGCTGGAGGCACGGCCGGATGGTGTTCGAGCAAAGGACACCTGCTCTCCCACAGCACCTCACACATCTCCAACAGGGTGTATGTGGGCAGGTGCCCCGCTCACCCCATACACGGACAGGAAACGCCAAAACGGCGCCAAAAAACGGAAAACGGGAAAACCGGCAAAAACCGGCTTTTTTGCAGAATTTGGAAAGTCACCCACTATCCCTGGTTTTGTCGATGCCCAAAAAAAAAGACATAAGGAAAGAAGGGCAAAACCCCCGTTGCGCCTGCCATCAGCAGAGGCTAAGATAGCCTATGTTTTTGGTTTTTATGGATATCATGAATGGAGGCGGGTTCCCCCCCCCGCCTTCTGCTTTTTTTCTCAGTCAAATTGAGGGGGGGTGGTGGCGGAGGGAGGGTGGATGGGAGGGGAGGGGGGAGGGGGGTGATACAGGCGAATTAATGATGTCCCAGGAACATGCGTTTGACCCTGCTAACGTCACCCCCCCCCCCCCCCCCACCCCACCCCTTTCTCTCTATCGAGACGCCTGCTTAACGAGTGAATGGGAGGTCAGCTGTGTGATTTACTTTCCTTCCTCTCATTCACAACCACCACCACCACCATCCCCCTTTCCCTGTGGCGGAATGTCGGCCCTCTGTAGCGCACTCTTCTCGACAGATGGGTTTCAGAGTTCGGCAAGCCCCCAAATCGGGAAACTTATTTTTTTTACCGCGTGGATTTCTTGCGAAACACCCTCAATACCGCCCCGGGTAGGCCGGGGCTAAGGCTGTGTGAGAGAGGTTTTCTGCGTTCGAAGAACAGCAAATTCTCCGTTAGCCTTGTTAGCAACTTTTCGCTGTTCCCCCCCCCCCTCTTTCTTGGGATTCACCCCGGTTTTAACAGTTTTTTTTCTCCGGGTTTCAAAAAAACGTGATCTGTGCCTATTGTAACTCCCCACACCCACACCCCAAAAAATACCACCGGAAAACAAAAGACATTTTGACTTTGTGTGCACGCCGCTGCCACACACAAACACCCTGAACACCTGAAAGAGTTTCTCCATCAAAGATCATTGCCTCAGCTCCCCACCCACCCACCCCCCCCCCCCCCATACCACACCGTTCACAGCGCAGGGGACCCCACCCCACACACCCTGGGGAAATTGTATCTAGTTTTGATCCCATCATGATGGTGGTTTGAGGTCTGTGCCCCATGAGGGACTGTGGGTCGGAGGGAGGGGCGGGGGCGGAGGGGGGTCGGGGAGGTCGGGGATCAGCTGCCTCCTCCTCCCAGGCGAGCCCTGTCCCCATTGTTGGGGATCTGCATGAAGTATACGAACACAGCCTCCATACCTGTGCGAGCTCTCTCTGCCAGGTATAGTTGCCAGCAGAAAAAAAAATGCAGATCAAAGGTTGCGGGAGGGGTGGACCCCCCGGGTTCCTGGATCCCGGGGAGGTGAAGACCGCGTCGTGTGTGTGGGGTGGAGGATGACTCCCATTATCCCCCCCCCCCCCCGCACACACACACACACCCCACAGCCCGCCTGTACCCTCCTCCCCCCCCCCCCCCCCCCCGCCTTTCCAACTCCCCGATGCGGGGTCTTGCATTGCGCGGAGTGGCGGTTGTGCCTCCGGATTTATCTTCATTCCAACTAGCCAAAACAAAGTAAACTAGTTTGGCAGGCAGGTTAGAAGGAGGTCGCCAAAAAAAATGACAACCCGGCACACCGGTAGAACAAAAAATAAACGACCGCCTCTAAAAGAAAACCGACCATACCCCCCTCCTCCTCCAAGATACCGTTGTATCTTGACATCTGTGCTCACCGCCCCCCCCACGAAACCCCCCTCCCTACCCACTCCGTCCCACCCCCCTCCTCTGTTGCTGCTGCGTCCAGCACGTCGGTTTGCCTGCTCTCTATTCACACACACATTGGCATGTTGTGCAACAGTGGGTAAAACCTGCATCTGTCAGCAGAGGGACGAGGGGTGGAGGGGGAACGGGGTTGGGCGGGCTGGGGCTGGGGGCTGGGGGGTAAATCGAGGGGGGGGGGGGAAGTGGAAGTGGAAGGGGGAGGGTGTGTGTGTGTGTGGTGACCACGTTTTGTGTGGGGAGATCCTGCGCGGATCATTGCCCACCCCCGCCCATTTCTACGTCACAGCGGAGGCCCCACTCGGGTTAGAGTGTGGGGCCAACTCAGTGCCACTCCGGGGAGGAGGGCGTGCAGCATAGCCGGCGTGGTGTGCTTGGCAGCAATGTGGTAGTGTTTTGCCATCGCTGTAGCAGTCACCGCATCGGTCCATGCTGTGGCGTTTGCAGAAGCCCATAGTGACCGGGAGCCCGTCCCCCTCCTTGTGGTGGTTGCGGCAGCACACCTCCTCCGGGAGGCGCCGCTTCTGGCATGCCGAGCAACGGGGCTTCCAATGCAACTTGCAGGCAAGCACCTTTGCGTTCCTCCTGGCACCAGGGGGAGCAGTTCGGGGGGCAGCGCCCCTCCGCTCCCATGGGCGCCCTACCCGGCTGTTGGCCTGCCGACCACGCGCCGCCCACTGCTGGGCCGATTGCTGCCAACCCTCAGGGTAGTGCGGCTGCGGAGCGAAGGTAGCGGCCCACGCCATTCCGCGATCATGGAACACTGTATCCGTCCGGCTGGGGGCTGGCACAGCCAGGTGCGCTTGGAGGCTGCGCATCACCGACTCAGTGGCAGGGTTCAGCTGGGCCCTCCTCGACAGGCCCGCCGCCACAGATCCACCGATCGCCGTGAGGACTGTTGAGTTGGCAGCATGGCCGCAATGCCAGGGCCCAGTGCCTACTTTCGTCACCATGCTGCAGAGCCCCTTCAGCGAGGCAGCCTTCCCCAGGATACTGCTCTGGAACACCGTGAGGTCCTGCTGGAGCTGCTGCCGTGAGGCCCCCAGCCTTTCAGCCTCGTCCATCGCGGCGTTACTGAGGGCATCAGCATCTGTGTTGGATTCCCTCTTCACATGCTCGTATGTGAGAGTGAACCTCGGTTGGAGGTCCGCAGCTAGCCGGGACGTGCTGAGGAACAGAGGACGGAGGGCGGCATCCCGGCACAATGAGTCCCCTTGGAGCTGGCGCAGCACCACCTGGGAGTCGCCCCGCACTGTGACTGGGCCCTCAGGGGCATCACCCCTCTCGAGGAGGCGCAGACCTGCACGGAGCGCCTCGTACTCAGCAATGTTGTTGCTACGCACGTTCAGCAGCGGGAGTACTTTCTCTGAAACCTTGCAACCGTCTTGGTATAGCACCGCCCCTGCCCCCGCCACGGCGAAGGGGGTGCCATTGTCGCGCGCACCACCGTCAAAGTACAGGGTGAGCCCTGGGGCTGTGTCTGCAGGGATGCGCGAGCGGGCCTCCCTCGCGCCCTTCCTATTCGGGTCCACGTGGGCGGGGGGGCGGATGCGGCGCGTCACGGTGTCTGGGAGGGTAAGGCCAGTTGATAGCTCGAAGTCCACGGCCAGCTCCATCAGGGTCACAGTATGCTCACTCCCCTGCGGTCCCCACTTTAGGCCCCTTAGCCAGTCGCAGAGGGCCACCCACATGCCTGGGGGCCGCTTGCCCCACGTCTGCTTGACTTCGGAAGGCGCCAGTGCAGGGATGGAGGCACTCTCGGGGTTAGGGGTGCTCCACTCCCAGGGGTAGACGGTAGTACGGTGATGGCGCACAGAGCGGTCGAGCAGCCCGTCCTTCTCCTGTCGCGCCGCCAGGACTGCGATGAAGTAGCGGTGGAGCTGTGCCACGGTGGTGATCCTGTCCGCAAAGGACATGGGCAGCGGCTGCTCGTTCTCCGGGACGCTGTATCTGTAAATGGGCGCCACCCCGCACTGGGCCAGGCATGCCGGCCAGGCCGTCCGGTCCCTCGCTGCTATGGGGTGCTTCTGGCGGACTGGCTCCCATGCCGCGCAGTCCCACCACAGGTGTGATACCGTCTCCGGGGTCCCAGATGTGCAGTATCGGCACACCTCCCCCAGACCTGTGCGCCCACGAGCAGGCACCGCCCCTGCAACAACGGAGCGGAGGAGGCCTCGCTGGTACCCCGTGATTGCAGCGCCCTCTCCCTCCAGGACGCAACGTGTCACCCTCCCGTCAATGCCGTGCTCTGCTCCTTGGAAGTCGTCTCTGCGTTCGGCCAGCTTCTTCGCCGTTGCGTTACGCAGGGATTGGCGGAGGTCGTGTGCAAAGATAGCCCAGGCGCTCGGTGTTGCAGCAACAGGGTCGAAGGTGACATCGCGACCAGCTTCGTCAGTGTAAGCCAGGGTGGTCGCAGCACTCCAGCGCCATTCAATCCCCTGCAGGGCGGCCCAGAAAAGCGCGAAGGGGCCTGTCCCCTCAAGCCTCTCTCTACTCCCCCAGGCTGCCTCGGACAGCACCCTGCTGTGACTCCACTTTTTGATCTGCTTGGCCCATGTGGTGATCTGCCGGTAGGGGGGGGCGACAGCGGGGTCCACCCGGTGCGCCTGATGGAGGACACACAGCACAATCTCCTGTGCTCTGCGAGGTGGGCCAGACCAGAGCGCGGCGACGAAGAGGCCCCTCCATCGCCTGATGTCCTTGCTGTCCCAACGAGTTACGAGGGCATCGTAATATAGTCGAGCCCCTGCCGTCATCGCCGCCGCCTGCCCTTTCCATTGCACCGGCAGGGGCAGCGCTGAGGTTCTGCGGAGGTTCTGCTGCGCACCTTCCTTCCGGCGGGCGATGCGCTCGGACTGGGGCGCTGTGCGCCCTTCCCTGATCAGGCGCGCGTGTAGCATGGCCCCGAGACAGTCGAAGCTGTTGCGCTGCCGGAGGGGAGTGGCCTCGCCATCCCTTGCCCGGTACATAATCCGGAGCGGCCCGGGGGATGTCGAGAAAACGTGAGACTTGATTTCTGCACAAATAGCCATCCCGGTGTCGTGGGAGAAACCCGCAGAGTCGTCTACAACGTCTTGCAGGATCTCCGGGCTGGGGGCTGTGGCGTATACGTCGTCAACGAAAGACAGCGCCCTTGTGTCCTGCCGGTGCTCGACCATCCTCATCCACACACCCACCAGCACGTTAATCAGCACGACACTGATGGGGCAACCCTGCATGATGCCGTTAGTTGGCAGGAAGCCTTCCCCGATGGTGCCGCTCGCCCGGAAGTGCCGCTGCATCGTCCTGTACGCTGCTCGCAGGGTGCGCAGGACACGGGCGTCGAAACCGAGCTCCGCAGCCAGGCGGAAGGTGAGGTCGATTGGCACCGTGTCGAAGCACTTCTTGAAGTCGAGGGCGACTCCGTGCAGCGGTCGCCCTGTGAGGTGGGCTTCTTCAATACGTGCCGCCAGGTGCCAGATGAGGTCCTCCGCACCGTGGCCAGGCCGGCAGCCGTGCAGGTCTTCGGGCGCGATGATCTCCAACCACTTCAGTGCCGGTTTCACCCGGATAGCTGCCCACACTCTGTACAGCACGGGGGTGATACTGATGGGGCGCTGCGACAGTGGCTCTCCTGAGCTGCCAGGCTTGGGGATGAGGCAGATCATGGCGTGCATCAGCTGCTCCGGCCACTCGCCCGACCGTTCAACTTCGTTGAACACCTCCGCGAAGAGCCTGAGGAGTTCGTGCGGGAGTTGTCTCAGTTCGTGGACCCGCCAACCGTGCAGGCCCGGCGAGGTGGACGTGGACATCTTGGCCAAGGCCTTCCCAACGTCTTCTGCCGTGATGGTCTTGCACTCCATGTCAGCCACCTCGGGGAGAAAGCGGAGGTACTTTTGGCGGAAGGTGTCCCACCGGGGCTCTGGCGTCGTTGCGTACTTACGGAAGTACCCTCCCCACGCCGTGTCGCTCCTCAGCAGCTCGTCCGCCTCCTTGGGGCAGGCCGTGAAAGAGCCGTCTTCGCGCCGCATGAAGGTGGCTGGAGCGCAGAAGCGATCTGCGAGGTACGCGAACACCTGCCCTGCCTCGTATGTCCAAGCTTTCTGCATCCTCGCCTTCCACGTGCGGATCCTCGCGTCGCGGAGCCTGTCGAACATGCCCCTCTGCGACCCCTCCAAGGCAATGAGGGCCTGCTCCAGGATCTCCAGGTCCGGCAACTGCGAGGTTGTGTTCGTCAGCGCTGCTTGCAGCCCCTGGGGGAGGCCCCCCTCCCTCAGGCGTTTCTTTGCGGCGTTCCAGGCGTGCTTCTCCCCATTCGTGAGGCCGTACGGTGCATCGGCTTGCAGTCGCTTGAGACCCTCTTGGACGAGGCATCGGAGGTTCCCCAACAGTCCGTCCTTCGCCCGGGTGTTCGTGTCACCGGCCCCCCGTGCAGAGGCGGGGTGGTGCTTGGTGGCCGCCCGCGACCACTGCATGTGGTAGCCCTCCGCTCTGCCTGTGTAGGCCGCTTCCTGCCTCTCCAGGTGGCCTACATGGACACGCTTTAGGAAACGCTCGCCGCAGGTGGAGGCTCGGTGGAGGAGCTGCGCGGCCGTTGCTCCGTGGCGCAGTTCCCCCTCTGCAAGCACGTCCTGCATTATCCCTCTCGCCGCAGCGTCTCCCAGCTTGGGCTTACCCGCAGGGAAAGGGGTGGGAAGAATGCAGATCTTTTTGGGGCGGCGGAAGGCAGTGAGGTCTAGGTCTACAAAAAGCGGGCAGTGCGTGGGTATGTCGTAGTCCCCCCGCTTCGCCACCTCAACGCGACGCAGGGCCGGCGCTGCGCAGGAGTTCATCAGGCAGATGTCCAGCCGAGTGCCGTTCTCCGACGCCCAGCACGTGTTCTGCACGCTCTGTTGTGCGAGCTCCGCATGCGTCGTCGCCACGTCGACCCAGCCGCCCACCCGGCACGCCTGGGACAGCGTGGCGCTGGTTTCCGGGTTGGTGTTGAGGTCCCCCATCAGTAGCACGGGCACCTGCCCCAACCCAGCTGCGAGGTCGAGCGTCTCTTGCAGGAGGGCTTCCCGCTGCTCACCCACTTCGGTCCCCGAGTGGCCGTACACGCTCAGGATATGAAGCGCCGTTTTCCCGTCTCCAATCGCTAGCACTACGTGCACCATGCGGGTACTGTCGTACAACTTCTGCTCCTGCGCGGTCTTCGGCTGCACCACTTGCGCGACAAGGCCCTCCTTCGCCATGACAGCCACACCTCCGGGCCTTGTTTGTTCGCGGCCGTTCGCGCCTGCGACCCTGGGCATGCCCTTGCCCCAGTGCATAGCCCAGCCGTGGGCTGCGAAGTAGCCGTTGTGCGTGCCCTTGCTCGGGTCCGGGACTCGGGTTTCCTGCAGGGCCACAACATCCGCCTTCAGGCCCGCCACGTCGCCTAGGTGCGTCTGCAGTGACGTTACGTTCGCTGTCGCCAGCCTGATCACTCCCGGTGTTGTTAGTTGATATGCAGGATGCCGCAATCGCCGCGGGGGCGGTGACGCTGTGGACCCCTGGACGGGCGTAGGCACTCGCGTCCCGTCCGCTGTGGCCGGGGTGGGCATAGGAAGGGCTGCAGGGATGTCCCACTGGTTCGTCGGCGTCACAGCTAGCTCCCGGGCCAGGCTAAGGGGGAAACGGAGCACATCGTAGTGGAAGGGCCTCCACGTAAGGCCCAGCACCTTGGCTCCCTCCCCACACCGGGTCATGCATTGCTTGCTGTTGGAGGCGAGCAGCCACACCTGGGCATCCAGAACTTCTGCCGCAACCCGGAGGGTAGCCGCGTCTCCGTATGTCCCCGGGCGCGTCTGCTTCTCGACGTAGTCGTCGTAGGATGTAGGGGCCTGCGGGTCATCGTGGTCGGGCACGTACGAGGCCCTGCGCTCTGCGTTTTGCCGCATGGACGACGCCACCGCTGCACGCAACCCGCCTGCTGTCCACTCCGCGCACTGCTCTGCAAGGCCGGCGTACTGGCAGTTGCCGTCCTTCGGCACTGGTACCCGGAGCGCCATCAGTCTCCTTGCAGCATGCGTCAACCACTGCTCGTCTTGCTCTATGGTGGAGGGGGAGTACTCCTGTCCCCCCCCACGGAGGCGCCGGGGTTCTCCTGCCCCTGTCGCCAAATCTACGGGGTCCCAGCACGGGGCCGTTGCCCGGGTATCTCCTGCCCGTACAGCGGCTCGGCTGGGTCTAGGTGGGGTTGGGGGTGATGTTGGGGTTGGGGTTCTACTTGGGGTGTGTGGAGGTGTTTGTATACGCCCCGAGACCTCCTGTTTCTCGGGGTGGGGTGCGGCTGGGGGCCCGACGGCGAACGCGATTTGTCCCCAGACGTGGTCGGCACCCCGGCCAGGGGGAACGTTAATCTCTTGCGCGGGTCCCCCCCGCTGGCCGGAGCGCCCGCCCCCCTATTCCTCATCCGGCTTCTGCGGGTAGGGGGTAAGGCGGTTGGAACGAGGCTTCAGGTACGCCGTGATGGAGGCCTGCCTGGTCCTCCCGTTCCTGCTGGCTCCCGGCACCCTACAGGGTGGGGCCTCATCCCCGCCAACTGCCGTGGGCGTCAGGGCTTCGAGGAGGGGTGGGGCCGGCTGGGCAGGCGGCGCCGGTGCTGCCGGCGGCACTGCTGCTGGCTGCGCTGGGGTCGGGGCGGCGCTCGACGTTGTTGGTGCCCCGGGTGCCATAGGTGTCACGGGTTTACTGCTCGAATCACTGGGCGGGGCAGGGGCGGAGGAGTCAGAGGCGGCGGAGGTGGCAGAGGTGGTGGTGGTGGTGGTGGTGGTGCTGGGGGAGGAGCGGGCGGGTTTTGTGGGTGCTGGCAGGGCATCCGCAGCCGGCCCGGCCGTGGGCCCCGCCGGCGGTTTGCCCTTCGCCCCCTTGGACGCACCCAGCCCCTTTGTGGCAGCGCTCAGCTCCCGCCTCACGGAGATGAGCATCTCCTGGTGTTGCAGCTTGCGCTGCTCCTCCGCGTCGCGCACCCCCTCTAGCAGGCCCTGCCAGCTCTGCCCGAGCTCGCTGGCCTGCTGCGTCAGCTGGCGCTGCACCCTCTCGCCCTCCTCCTTCCCTGCCTGTTGGAGGTCAGCTCGAAGGGTAGTGTCGAGCTGGGTTGCCTTCTCGGCAAGGGCCTTGAGCTGCTGGGCCCCGTGCCGCGCCATCTGCGCCTCGCAGGTCCCCCGCAGCTCCCCACACACCTCATCCAGGCGGCTCTGGAGGCGGGCCACCTGCTCCCCGGTCGCCCGCTCCGACTGCTGCTGGGCGGCCGTGGCGTCCTTGCGGTCAGCCTCGCAGGAGGCTCGCAGGTCGCGCACCGTGACCCCCAGGCGCTCCGTCTGCCGCCGCAGCTCGCCCACCGCGGCTTCCCCCTGCTGCGCCTCCCACGCCCTGCGGAGCTCCGCCACCGCCGCGTCCAGGCGCTGCTGCTCCTGCCCGCGCTGCGCCTCCAGGTCGGCCCTGACCGCGTCCACCTCCGCCTGGAGCTGCTGCGCCTGGTGGTGGGAGAGGGGCGTCTGCTCGCTCGCCTCCGCGGCTTGCAGGCTCAGCATGGCCTTGCAAGCGCCGCTGAGGCGCTCCTCAAGCGCCCGGTGCTTGAGGTCCCGCTGCGCGAGCTGGCCCTGCATGTCGGCCTCGAGGGCCTTGTGGCTGGCCTCCCAGCCCTTGCGCGACGCAGTCAGATCCGTCGCATGCGCGCGGCCTTGCCCCTCCAAGGCGGTGAGCCCAGCAGCCAGCTTCTGCAGATCCGTGCTCGCTGCTGCCTCACCCACCGCCTTGCCCAGCCCTTCGACATGCTCGCGGAGGCGGGAGACCGTCACGCCCATCGACTGCTGGTGCTTCGCGACCTCCAGGAGCTGGGCCTTGCGCTCCTTTAGTTCACGCTCCGTTTTCAGTGTGGACGTAGTGGCTGTAGTGGTGGGGGGTGTGGTGGTGGGGCGCTCCTGGAGGCTCTTCAGCAGGGCCCCTTGCGCCTGCAGCTGCTCCTCCTGGCGGCCGAGGCGGTCCCCCATGCGCTGCATCTGCAGCTCGTGCTGCTGGGCGTGGCTGTCCAGCCGGGCCTCGAGCAGCGCCACCTGCTCGGCGTGCTGCTCCCCCTGGCGGCGCGGGCGGTCTTCGAGCCACTGCTCTGACAGGCCCGGGTGCCCCTGCATCGCCTCCATCCGCTGCCCCAGCTCGCCCTGCCGTGCCTGCTGGGTCAGCAGCTGGGCCTCCAGCCGCTTGCGGTGGCCGTCCTGGTCCTGCAGGAGGCGGCGCAGGCCCTGCAGCTCGGCTTGACAAGCCGCGCCGTCGCCCTGCGTGGCGGAGTCGGCGGCGGCAGGTGCGGGGTCATGCCCGAGCTCCCGCAGGCGCCCGGCGAGCTTCTCCAGATCCTTCTGGAGCTGGGCAGCTCTCTGCTGTGCCTGCTGCGCCTGCTGCTTCGCCGCCGCTGCTGCTCCGCCACCACGCCCGGTCCGCCCAACCGTGCCGCTGGCCTGCGACTTCGCAGACCTTCCCGCCTTCGCGGCCGTGGCGCGCTCCTCCTGGAGCCTGTCGCGGACGCTCTCATAGCGCCGCTTCAGGCGGAGCACCTCCTCGGCCTGCTTCTTCGCGGCCGCCTCCCTCTGCTTCTGCTCCTCGAGGAGCAGCGTGTCCGTCAGGACCACCTCCTTCCCGTTGACTACTAGAGTCCATGTGGGGGGGGTGCCGTGGGTGGGGGGTTGCTCGGCAGCGAGGACGGCGACGCCGCCCTCCAGGCTGTCCAGCGCCGCCTCCCACCGGAGGTGGTTGAGAATGGTGCGCACGTGGGCGGCACCATAGAGGGGGGGAAGGGGTTGGAGCTCGTATCTGCGAGGTTCCGTGAATTCGAGGGGGGGCAGGGGGGCGGCCTGTTGGCCACCGGCCTGGGAGCCGGTGTTCCCGGAGGAGACCCCGTGGAGGTCGGCCTGTGACATCCTGCCCGTGTATCCCTCTCTCCTCCTGTGTGTGTGTGTGTGTGTGTGTGTGTGCCTCTCTGTGAGATGTCATGCCATGTGTTGCTTTTTTTTTGGCTTTTGGCATATGATGCAATGCGGTTCTTCTTTCAGCAAAGAATTGAATCTGCATAGCAGAATCCCCCCCCCCCCTCCAAAAAAAAACCGACCGAATCCCTCCCTGTGGGACGAATTTGTTGTACTCTCTTCAAAGCGTCCAGGAGGAATGGGGAGAGGGAGTGGGGTGCATGGGGCGGGTTAGGTATGTTTTGCCTCCATTCTTCTTTGCTGTTTGTGCCAGTGCACACCCCGCCCCCCCCCCCCCCCTCCGGGTCTTGTTTTGTGTAATGTGTGCTGTGGCATTCGCTTCCTCTCTCTCTCTCTCTCTCCCCCACCCCCTCGTATACCATACCACCCCCCCCCCCCCCGCCCCCCCCGAGCGGGCCTGCGGTTTGGAAACAGCAGTTTCTCTCTGCTTCTCCACCCCGCGCCAGCCCTCTGCAGGAAATGTCTTCCTGTTCACCACCCCCCCTCTGTGCAGGGTTGGCTTTGAGACGCGTGCATCGTGCACATCGCTGCCCCACTGCACCACTCCAGCGTGAGGGAAGAAGCCTCGCCCGCCCGCCCCCCCCCACCCCACCCCTCGATGCGTTGTGCCTTCCCTGCCGTTTGCTCTTTGCTGCCACTGCTGCCCCCACACGTCCCGATGGGGCGTATCACTGCTGAGTCACCGCTGAGACATGCATGCATAAACCCCGCCTCCTCCTGTTCACCCCAAAGGCTGTGTGGAGGTGTTTTGGGATGGCCGGGGAGGCATCTCTGACTGTTCTGTCTCTGACTGTGTTGTTACTCTCACTTGCTTACAAACCTGGAAGCCGGCTGCCTCCCCCCTTCCCCGAATGTGCACACCTCCCTGCATCAGGCACACCAGAAAGATGAACATCCAGGTGAAGTCGAGTGATGCAACCACGGCGGTCTCTGCGGAGTCGTCATGGACCGTGCTGCAGCTGAAGGGGGCGATTGAGAAGCAGCTGAAGGTCGCTGCCACCGCGCAGAAGCTGACGGTCGGCGGCAAGATCATGAAGAACGACAAGCTGCTGAGCGACTACCCCGCAGCAGCACAGCAGGCCGTGAGCCTGGTGGTGTCGGGTGGTGCAGCACCTGCGGCCAGCACGGCGAACAAGTCGGAAGACCGCAGACAGGTGGACGGCCTTGTGATGGAGGTGATCGGGATCATCAAGCAGAACAAGGAGGTATCCCTGAACAAAGCGCTGTTGTGTGTGGTGCGCTTTGAGAACAGGTCACTGTTGCACTGCGTGTATCGGTGGGGGGAAAATATCTGTGCCTTTCGCTGGATCTTGTGCCCCCACTCGCACCACTTCATCAGACTGGGGAGTGGTGTGCATAAAGAGTGGGGCCTGCGTTCCCACAAACCACTATTAGTTGATGTCTCGTTTTCCTGTCACTTTGCGATCCAGCGGGAGAGGGGCACGGATCTTCGCACAGACCGGCCTGAGACCCTCACCTTATCCACCCCACCCACCACCTCCCAACCCGATCGACAGGCGCAAGCGCTTTACGACAAATACGGGAATGATGTGCCCGACACGAAGGACCTGCAGGAGGCCCTGGGTATGCCCTCTTGTCATATCAGCCTGCAGAATCAGGTGAGTGATCGGGTGTGTTTCAGTCGTCAGAGTGAAGACACTGTGGTATCGAATTGCGGTGCGCAATTGCGGGTGCTATTCGGCACTTCTTGTATTCCTGTCCTGTCCTGTGGGTGCGTTGGCGGTATATTATGTATCACCATATTTAGTCGACACCGGCGGCAAGGCCATTGTTGGTGGGGGTGGGGCGTTTTCAGTCTTGTTGCACCGCGCCCTAGTGGGAAGTTGGAGTGTCCTGCATCAGTGTTTCTTGTTTCCATGTCGCACATGCACCCTCCTGCAACAGGCGTCGATGGGTTTGACTCTGTGAAGGAGAAGGTGCTGAACGAGCTCACAGAGGTGCTTGACGGGAACTGGACGGCGTTCGACCAGTACCACAAACCCCTGCGCGAGTTTGCCTTCAAGATGCTGGAGACGAGGGAGGTGACCGTTGAGAAGCGTGACGCTTGGGTCGAGAAGGCAGGTATGCTGTGATCATACAGTATACCTACCACCCCCCGTGTATATGTCACCCCCCCCAGGTGCAAAAATCGGGAGGGGGGTGACATGAACACACCTTTTAGGGGGTGACATATACACGGGGGGTGGTAGGTTCACGGTGGGATCTTGTAAATTTTACATGTATAACTACAAGTATATACATGTATTATACATGTATAATACTTGCATGTCAACTATTATACATGTATAATACATGTATAGGGGGGTGTCGATTCTGGACAAAAAATAAATTTTTTCAAAAAAAAACCGAAAAATCGGGGGAAAATGCTGAAAAATGGCAAAAAAAAGAGTATGGGGAGTTGGGTCCAGTTTAGCAAAGTCGTCATATTTTTCGGGTGTTTTTTTGAATGGGACACCCGAAGAACCCGTTGAGACGTGAATGACATCGTGAACATATCTGCCAGAGAATCCTCAAGCTTCGTGCCTCAAGAACGTGGGACAACACGGCGCTGCAGGCGCATCCTGGGCCGCAGACCAGCAAGCCGGCAAAATAGCCAAGGCCGCCTACACGGCGAGCCTTCTACAGATTCCAGATTGCTCAAACGAGCGTGTCCAGGAAGCTTGAGCTTTGGGTGGGGACGGGATGAAGTCATGGGGGGGGGGGGGGGGGCGGGGCGGGGGTGGCTGGGGGGAACCTCTAGAGGTAGGGGGCAACCTATTGGTGGCTGGGGGGAACCTCTAGAGGTAGGGGGCAACCCATTAGTGGCTGGGGGGAACCTCTAGAGGTAGGGGGCAACCTATTGGTGGCTGGGGGGAACCTCTAGAGGTAGGTGGCAACCCATTAGTGGCTGGGGGGAACCCCTAGAGGTAGGGGGCAACCCATTAGTGGCTGGGGGGAACCTCTAGAGGTAGGGGGCAACCTATTGGTGGCTGGGGGGAACCTCTAGAGGTAGGTGGCAACCCATTAGTGGCTGGGGGGAACCTCTAGAGGTAGGGGGCAACCTATTGGTGGCTGGGGGGAACCTCTAGAGGTAGGGGGCAACCCATTAGTGGCTGGGGGGAACCTCTAGAGGTAGGGG
This sequence comes from Rhynchopus euleeides, assembly GCA_963210315.1. NCBI lineage: Eukaryota > Euglenozoa > Diplonemea > Diplonemida > Diplonemidae > Rhynchopus > Rhynchopus euleeides. Next base: position 1,231,417 of record OY723246.1, read on the forward strand.
GCAACCTATTGGTGGCTGGGGGGAACCTCTAGAGGTAGGTGGCAACCCATTAGTGGCTGGGGGGAACCCCTAGAGGTAGGGGGCAACCTATTGGTGGCTGGGGGGAACCTCTAGAGGTAGGTGGCAACCCGTTAGTGACTGGGGGGAACCTCTAGAGGTAGGTGGCAACCCATTGGTGGCTGGGGGGAACCTCTAGAGGTAGGTGGCAACCCATTAGTGGCTGGGGGGAACCTCTAGAGGTAGGTGGCAACCCATTAGTGACTGGGGGGAACCTCTAGAGGTAGGTGGCAACCCATTGGTGGCTGGGGGGAACCTCTAGAGGTAGGTGGCAACCCATTAGTGACTGGGGGGAACCTCTAGAGGTAGGTGGCAACCCATTGGTGGCTGGGGGGAACCTCTAGAGGTAGGTGGCAACCCATTAGTGGCTGGGGGGAACCTCTAGAGGTAGGTGGCAACCCATTAGTGACTGGGGGGAACCTCTAGAGGTAGGTGGCAACCCATTGGTGGCTGGGGGGAACCTCTAGAGGTAGGTGGCAACCCATTAGTGACTGGGGGGAACCTCTAGAGGTAGGTGGCAACCCATTGGTGGCTGGGGGGAACCTCTAGAGGTAGGTGGCAACCCATTAGTGGCTGGGGGGAACCCCTAGAGGTAGGGGGCAACCCATTAGTGGCTGGGGGGAACCTCTAGAGGTAGGTGGCAACCCATTGGTGGCTGGGGGGAACCTCTAGAGGTAGGGGGCAACCCATTAGTGGCTGGGGGGAACCTCTAGAGGTAGGGGGCAACCTATTTGTGGGTGGGGGGAACCCCTAGAGGCAGGGGGTAACCCATTTGTGGCTGGGGGGAACCCCTAGAGGCAAGGGGTAAGACATTTGTGGCTGGGGGGAACCCCTAGAGGCAGGGGGTAACCCGTTTGTGGCTGGGGGGAACCCCTAGAGGCAAGGGGTAACCCATTTGTGGGTGGGGGGAACCCCCAGAGGCAGGGGGTAACCCGTTTGTGGGTGGGGGGAACCCCTAGAGGTAGGGGGTAACCCATTTGTGGCTGGGGGGAACCCCTAGAGGCAGGGGGTAACCCGTTTGTGGGTGGGGGGAACCCCTAGAGGCAGGGGGTAACCCATTTGTGGCTGGGGGGAACCCCTAGAGGTAGGGGGTAACCCATTTGTGGCTGGGGGGAACCCCTAGAGGTAGGGGGTAACCCATTTGTGGGTGGGGGGAACCCCTAGAGGTAGGGGGTAACCCGTTTGTGGCTGGGGGGAACCCCTAGAGGTAGGGGGTAACCCATTTGTGGCTGGGGGGAACCCCTAGAGGTAGGGGGTAACCCGTTTGTGGGTGGGGGGAACCCCTAGAGGCAGGGGGTAACCCATTTGTGGCTGGGGGGAACCCCTAGAGGTAGGGGGTAACCCGTTTGTGGGTGGGGGGAACCCCTAGAGGCAGGGGGTAACCCATTTGTGGCTGGGGGGAACCCCTAGAGGTAGGGGGTAACCCATTTGTGGGTGGGGGGAACCCCTAGAGGTAGGGGGTAACCCATTTGTGGGTGGGGGGAACCCCTAGAGGTAGGGGGTAACCCATTTGTGGCTGGGGGGAACCCCTAGAGGTAGGGGGTAACCCATTTGTGGGTGGGGGGAACCCCTAGAGGTAGGGGGTAACCCGTTTGTGGCTGGGGGGAACCCCTAGAGGTAGGGGGTAACCCATTTGTGGCTGGGGGGAACCCCTAGAGGTAGGGGGTAACCCGTTTGTGGGTGGGGGGAACCCCTAGAGGCAGGGGGTAACCCATTTGTGGCTGGGGGGAACCCCTAGAGGTAGGGGGTAACCCGTTTCTGGGTGGGGGGAACCCCTAGAGGCAGGGGGTAACCCATTTGTGGCTGGGGGGAACCCCTAGAGGTAGGGGGTAACCCATTTGTGGGTGGGGGGAACCCCTAGTGGTAGGGGGTAACCCGTTTGTGGGTGGGGGGAACCCCTAGAGGCAGGGGGTAACCCATTTGTGGCTGGGGGGAACCCCTAGAGGTAGGGGGTAACCCATTTGTGGGTGGGGGGAACCCCTAGTGGTAGGGGGTAACCCCTAGAGGCAGGGGGTAACCCATTTGTGGGTGGGGGGAACCCCTAGAGGTAGGGGGTAACCCGTTTCTGGGTGGGGGGAACCCCTAGAGGTAGGGGGTAACCCATTTGTGGGTGGGGGGAACCCCTAGAGGTAGGGGGTAACCCGTTTGTGGGTGGGGGGAACCCCTAGAGGCAGGGGGTAACCCATTTGTGGCTGGGGGGAACCCCTAGAGGTAGGGGGTAACCCGTTTCTGGGTGGGGGGAACCCCTAGAGGCAGGGGGTAACCCATTTGTGGCTGGGGGGAACCCCTAGAGGCAGGGGGTAACCCATTTGTGGGTGGGGGGAACCCCTAGTGGTAGGGGGTAACCCGTTTGTGGGTGGGGGGAACCCCTAGAGGCAGGGGGTAACCCATTTGTGGGTGGGGGGAACCCCTAGAGGTAGGGGGTAACCCGTTTCTGGGTGGGGGGAACCCCTAGAGGTAGGGGGTAACCCATTTGTGGGTGGGGGGAACCCCTAGAGGTAGGGGGTAACCCGTTTGTGGCTGGGGGGAACCCCTAGAGGTAGGGGGTAACCCATTTGTGGCTGGGGGGAACCCCTAGAGGTAGGGGGTAACCCGTTTCTGGGTGGGGGGAACCCCTAGAGGTAGGGGGTAACCCGTTTGTGGCTGGGGGGAACCCCTAGAGGTAGGGGGTAACCCATTTGTGGCTGGGGGGAACCCCTAGAGGTAGGGGGTAACCCGTTTGTGGGTGGGGGGAACCCCTAGAGGCAGGGGGTAACCCATTTGTGGCTGGGGGGAACCCCTAGAGGTAGGGGGTAACCCATTTGTGGGTGGGGGGAACCCCTAGAGGTAGGGGGTAACCCGTTTGTGGCTGGGGGGGAACCCCTAGAGGTAGGGGGTAACCCGTTTGTGGGTGGGGGGAACCCCTAGAGGCAGGGGGTAACCCATTTGTGGCTGGGGGGAACCCCTAGAGGTAGGGGGTAACCCATTTGTGGGTGGGGGGAACCCCTAGAGGCAGGGGGTAACCCATTTGTGGCTGGGGGGAACCCCTAGAGGTAGGGGGTAACCCATTTGTGGCTGGGGGGAACCCCTAGAGGTAGGGGGTAACCCGTTTCTGGGTGGGGGGAACCCCTAGAGGTAGGGGGTAACCCATTTGTGGGTGGGGGGAACCCCTAGAGGTAGGGGGTAACCCGTTTGTGGCTGGGGGGAAGCCCTAGAGGTAGGGGGTAACCCATTTGTGGCTGGGGGGAACCCCTAGAGGTAGGGGGTAACCCGTTTGTGGGTGGGGGGAACCCCTAGAGGCAGGGGGTAACCCATTTGTGGCTGGGGGGAACCCCTAGAGGTAGGGGGTAACCCGTTTGTGGGTGGGGGGAACCCCTACAGGCAGGGGGTAACCCATTTGTGGGTGGGGGGAACCCCTAGAGGCAGGGGGTAACCCGTTTGTGGGTGGGACCATTTGTGGTAAATTTACTGGGTTCTGGTGCCCACCGCCTCCCCTTTTGAGCGTTTGAAACAGCGTTTCCGGGACCCGGCACTGCTCGCAGTGGGCTCAAATGTCCAAAAACGACCCATTCTGGACCCCCCAAAAAAAATGCGAGCACCTCCCTCTTGGCACGCCGGTCTTACGACAACCCTGCCTGTTTCTGGTGCTGGGAAAAAAACGGAAAAAAACGGAAAATCAGGGTGTCGATTTTGGGATTTTCCGTTTTTTCGTTTTCTGTTTTTTTTCCGGATTTTTTTCGTCGATTTTTGACCAAGTCGCAGCCAGCGCCCACAGGCGGAAAAAACGAAAAAAAAGAAAAAAACGGAAAAAAACGGAAAAAATCGACACCCCCCATATGCCTGAAATACCGTATACGTAAATATTTTGGAACGTAAATATTATGGAACGTAAATATTTTGGAACGCTGGTGGGTTGGCGTTCCAGATTTTTTTCGTTCCACAATATTTACAGGGCTTTCTGCGACTCGGGGACTTGGACCAGGTGATCGGACGGCATACAGAGTCCCTGACGGGACCTACTCGTGCACTTTTCGCGCGATTCCTGACGCAAGCCGTCCTCACCACCGAGTCCCCAACTGGCCCTGTAAATATTATGGAACGTAAATATTATGGAACGGACCGGCCAAAAATGGGCCCGTTCCATAATATTTCGTTCCATAATATTTACGTATACGGTATACATGTAAAATACATGTATATCAAGTAAAAATACATGTATAATACTTGCATGTCAACTATTATACATGTATTTTTACTTGATATACATGTATTTTCCATGTATATTTCAGGCATTTACATGTATTTTACATGTATAATACTTGTCATGCAAGTATTATACATGTAAAATACTTGCATGACAAGTAAAATACATGTATAATACTTGCATGACAAGTAAAATACTTGCATGCAAGTAAAATACATGTATTTTACTTGCATGCAAGTATTTTACTTGTCATGCAAGTATTTTACATGTATAATACTTGCATGACAAGTATTATACATGTAAAATACATGTAAATGCCTGAAATATACATGTAAAATACATGTATATCAAGTAAAAATACATGTATAATAGTTGACATGCAAGTATCATACATGTATTTTTACTTGATGGGGGTATGGAAATTTAGGGAGGAGCAGTTCTGCCCCGACGTGCACCGACCGCAGGAGGAGCAGGAGGCGGCGCTCCGGGCCATTCAGGCTTGGTGGGCCGAGTTGGGGGATGACAAGGCCTCACAGGCGGAGGCGTACAACGTGGTCTGTTGTCGTCTGAGGGCGCGGGCAGGCAAGCGGGCGCGGGCGAGCCGGCCAGGGGCGCGGGGGTCTTCGCAGCGGAGTTCCCAGGGGTCCCAGAGCCAGGGGAGTAGGGCCGCCAGGGGAGCGAGATAGCCGTAGGTCGGCTCCCCCCCCCCCCCCCCCCCCCCCCCCTACCCCCCTCTTTCCTTTCGCCCCTCCCCCCCCCCCTCCCGTTCCCCACCCCCGTGCCCCCTTCCCCTTTCTTCCGGTGAATGCGCCAGCGGAGTCGGTCCACGCCCTCGCTGTCAGTCGCTTTCGCCTCTCCCCCCCTGCCCCCCCCCCCTTTACCTCGCCCCCTTTTCCCCTCACCAGCGGGCTGCCCCTTGTGAATGGTAGACTTACCTACAGCCCCTTGTTCATGCCGCCAGCACGGAGCCCCACGCAGCTCAACCCCGGCCAGTGCGCGGTTTGTTTGCCCTAGAGCTTTGTTGTTCGTGTAGTTCATGTTACAGTGCTAAGAGCCCGTAGAAGCAAAAGTAGAACCTGCTGCGCTAGCCCCACCAAGCAGCCACAGTACGACAGGACGCGCGCAGGCACCGGGCCCCCTCTCCAAAAAAAAAAGGAAATTTAGGCAAAATTAGCCAAAATTAGCCAATTTAGCCAGGTTTTTTGGCTGGGGAAAATAGTTGTCCAATTTTTGAAAAATTCGAAAAAAATCGAAAAAAACGCCTAACTGTTTTTAGCCACTACGGCTAGCCACAGTGGCTAAATTTCCATACGGCCCTGGTGACCCGGGGTCCGAAATTTCGACATGTCGAAAAAATTTTTTTTGGCCAAAAAAAAAATTTTTTTTTTCGCCTGGCTCAACAGAATCTGGGGCTCACTGGGGTGCCACACTGAAAAATTTCGGAAAATTTTCGAATTTTTTTTCAGCCATTTTTGGTTAGCCAGGCCTGGGCCCAGCTGGGCCAGGTAGGCCGAAATTTCGACATGTCGAAAAAAAAAATTTTTGGCCAAAAAAAAAATTTTTTTTTCGCCTGGCTCAACAGAATCTGGGGCTCACTGGGGTGCCACACTGAAAAATTTCGGAAAATTTTCGAATTTTTTTTCAGCCATTTTTGGTTAGCCAGGCCTGGGCCCAGCTGGGCCAGGTAGGCCGAAATTTCGACATGTCGAAAAAAAAAATTTTTGGCCAAAAAAAAAATTTTTTTTTCGCCTGGCTCAACAGAATCTGGGGCTCACTGGGGTGCCACACTGAAAAATTTCGGAAAATTTTCGAATTTTTTTTTCAGCCATTTTTGCAGGCTGTATCCTGACACCAAAATCTGGGTTTTCCGGTGGCGAAAAAATTTTCTCGGCCCTCGATCAGGCCTGGGCGGGGAACCAGCCCTTTTTCCGGGTTTTTTGGGTCGGGGAACCAGGTTTTTTCTAAGAATTTTTACAAGGGATTTTTTGCTCACCCCCCCACAGGTTTCAGGCGCGTGCCCGTCAGGCGGGACTTTTTCTATGATTTCTACGATGAAAACCACCCCCCCGCCCCCACCCCCCCCCCCTTCTAAGAACGATGATGGCTCACTCGGAAGTTTCGGCGTCCGAAACGTACGCCCACTCTCCCCAATCCTCCTCCATGTCGACATCGATGTCGACATGGACGCGGGCCCTTTTCTCCTGGGGCTCCTCGGGGTGCGGCCCAACCTCCCTCCTGCGCTCTGCCGGTGCCGCCTGTGTGGGAGGCAGCTGCGGCGGTTCTTCCGGCTGAGGTGTGGGGAGTGTCGATGGGGTGCCCGGGGTCGATGAAGCGGGGAGCTGGAAGGTGACATGTTGCAGGGTGGCTGGAGGCACGACGGGGGGTGCGGCATCTGCAAGCAACGAAGTGAGGAAGGGATCCTCAGGGACTTCCTCCACGAGGCTGACAATCGACAATGCATCGGCGTTGTCATCTTCCCAGCTGCCGTCCGATTCCTCATCACAATCCTCCACGCCAGCAAATAGAGAACCCATGGCTGCATCGAGGTCAACGAGCTCCACGGTTGTCAGAGTTGGAAGAGGCGTCAGGGAACGCGCAGTGAAGCGGCGCTTCTTGTTGGCGAGGAACGTGTTGACTGTTTCTTCAACGATGATCTTGCGCGCCGCGTCATCATGTGACAGCTCTAGAGTGATGCCCAGTTCTTGAGAGATGCTTGCGGCAGAGAGTGCCTTCCGGAACGATCCCCTCATGCGCGTTACAACTGAAAAAGCAGCCTCCACAAACACAGTCGAGGGTGACAGTGCCACCATGGCCTCAAGCACTATCGCAAACGTCGAACTCTCGGATTCCAGCAAGAAGTCGACGACAAACTCTTTCAGAAGGTTCCCCCTGAGATCTGTGCATTCCAACCGCAGCTTCACCCACTCCATGCCGATGCTGAGAATCTCTGCCTGGTCGTAACCCAAGCGAGAAGCGAGCGCCATGAGGCACTCGCACGTGCTGTCCTTCCCACTTGTCGCGAAGAAAGAGCTGAATGAGCGGCAGGGATACTCCTCCCACCTCTTGGCCAGGTCCTTGTAGATGGTGTGGCAGAGCTTTGAGCGCCAGGAAGTCATCTCGGCAACTACCCCCGGAGGCAACGATGTGGTTCCCTGGTTCTCATAGAACTTGGCTTCGTGCTTGCCAGGCTGGCGCGCCAGCACCTTATGCACTGTCAGTGCATTCTGCAGGATGCTCTCCATCGACGAGAGCGACAGGTCTCGCTTCTGCAACGCCTCGCTCACCCCTTTATTGATGTCGAAGACGTCAGCCAAGATGCAAGTCGAGAGGGAATACTCGGGGGTGAGCTTGTGGAAGAAGAACGGCGGCGGCTGGATCTCCCCGAGCATAGCGACAGTGAAGTCAAAGTTCACCACAGCCGCGTTCAGGCGACGGAACGTTGCAGCTGCCCAACGCACGGAGTGCTCCTTCGGGAAGGAGAGACATTTCCCACCGGAAATGATCTGCAGAGACTTCTGCCTGGCGGTTGATCTGAAGAAGGCAAACCAGTGTCGGAGGAGGCGGCTATGTTCAACAACCTTTCGTGTCTTCTTGATGAGGCCGACGGACAGCTGGTGCATGTGGGCAGCATCATGCACATCGATGAGAGTGCATCCCCACGCGATCTCGAGCTTCCCCCTGAGACTCTTCATCGTTGATGCCCCGTCTGCCGCGAATCCCTTCAGCGAACGCCGCGCCCACTGCGACAGCTGGAGGCTGTCGAACAACTTGACCAGCTCGTCCTTCTGCGACTCTGCGTCAGCTTTCTTCAAGTCGACTGTGCCCACACACCAATCTTTCATAGCACAATCCGTCCTGCTGATCCCCGAAACGATGACGATCATCAAGTCGATGCGGGCGAACGTGGTACCGTCCACCTTCAGGGTTGCCGCCCGACACGCACGCACCGCACCCACCACTCCCCTCAGGAGCACCTCCCAGAGTATCGTCTGGAACTCCTTCGCGACTTTTCGAGAGTAGTGGGTGTCCAGGACATGCAGCCCCTTCCGCTTGTCGTCCTGCAACCTCGCACCCACACTGCTCAGCCCCTCCGCCCGTTGCGTCGCCGTTGCCACGTTGTACACCAGGTTGACCAGACTTGTGTACTGCTCGCTGGTCACCTTCACCTTCGCGCACAGCGTCTGCTTGGGGATATCTGTAGCTGTCACATTGGTGTTTTCACTCCCAGGCGTGGACAACTGCACTGCTCTCTTGTGCGCCGCACCACCCATGTGGCGGCGGATATTGCTTTGCTGGCGCCCAACTGTCGTGGCAGACATAGACGCTTCGCCGCGTGCATACCGGAGCAAGTGGGGTTGCTCCGAGAACTCCCCCTCCAGCTGCACCAAGAACGGTGCACACGTGGTGCACCTCCACCTCCCATCAGGGAGACGCACCACACCGGAGGCTGCAGCGTGGATCTTCCGCTGCTGCTTCTCCTGTATGGCGAGCTGTGCCTGCCGCTGCTGAATCCGAAGGAGACCGTTCACCATTGAGCCCTCTGGCACGTACTTCTTGTTTGCTGCCATCAAAAGAAGGAAGTGCGCCTTTGCTGTGTCGAAGACAAGCCGCAAGGGGTACTGGGCCATCAACGACGGAAGAAGCAAGCCGAAGGTGCGAGGCTGTGTGGTGTCGACGATAGAAAAGTGAACATTTAAACCGCGGGATGTGCGGAAAGTCTGCAGGGCCACTGACGCGGTGTTGGTGTCCAACTCTTCGTCCACGAGGAATCTCGTATCCATCAATCGCGGACGCCTGAGCTTCACCGTGAGGGCCTCCGCTTCGGGGGAGTCAACGCCCTCCAGAAGCGCCGCAGCACTGGTACGCGTCGGCTCCGTAATGGGAATTGACCTTGCTAGGCAGTCAAGCACTCGGAGGCAGTAGTGTCCAGAACTGTATAGATCCCGTTGAACCCACCCTGGTACAAGCCCAATGTTGACGCCTCCGGTTGATTGGGCGAGCTTCATGGCGGTCAGCCATGGGGACAGTCGCCCGGCGCTGTCGAACGCGGCGACGTGGCACGCCCCTTCCCCGGTGTAGAAGGCGGCGTGGGGTGCAGGGGCGACAGGGGCGGCGGTGGTAGCTGCAGGAGAGGCGGCCAGGGGATCCGGAGGAGGAGGCGGCGGCGCATCATGCGAAGCATCGACGTCGTGCCCGTCACCGTCCGATGCCTCACGTGCGTACAGCACGAGTGCTGGCTTCGCGTTCGCACGATTGAACGGCGCCACAGAGCAATCCGTCACACGATCAGTCGTGATCGACTTCCACTTCAGAGTGGTGGCGGGGCCACGAGCGCACAGCGTCTCCCAGGCGATCCCCTTCGCGAGGGTCAGCCCGGACTTTGTGCACGATGCACCGACAAACCGGTACCGGTGATTCACCGGCTGCACCGTGCCCACCTGCACCACCCCGTTGCCGTCAACGCCAAGCTCACGAAGGGCGGAGAGGTCTCTTAATTCCTTGACGTTGACGGTTTCCGCAAGCTCCGTCAGGTGCTTCTGCTTCTCGCCGGATGCAGAAAACCGCTGCGTCGAGAGGAACAGGAGGTGCGGGGCCTTCTCGACGCAGAACTGCGCAGCCCGGACAGCACCACATGTGCACGGACCTTGCTTCTCCATAAATTGAGAAGCAACGCGCTGCACCTCGTCCTTCACGACGCCCAACATCACAACCATGCTGTCTGTAATAGCTGTGCGGAACTCACCACAAGATGGGCAGCTGTAGACGGTGGCGCTTTTGGTGGTGCAGAGGTGCTTCAGGTGCGGGTGTTTGTGTCCGAGGGCGGAGAGACTGACGTCAGGGTTGGGTCGCTGCGGGTCCTGCGAGGTGATCATCTGGGGCTCGTTCTCATCGGGGGTTGTGCTCCGCAGGGACTGGAGGAGGTTGCTCAATACACCTTGGCACTCCCGCAGTACTGTACATGCCAGCAGCTGGAGGATAGTTACAAAGCTGCCACTCCCCGACGCCACCCCCCTACTGGCCCCTTCAGGCCTGAAAGCCCAAAAGCTCCCGGAGATTTTTGCAGTGGTGCGCACCATATTCGCGGAGTACGTGAGGTTGGGTGAGTGTGAGGTCAGGGTCCTGTCGAAGGGTAGTCGAGTGGGAATAAATAGGGAGGTCCTCAGGAGTGCAATACAACAGCAATACACAGGCAACACACCAGCAACACGCAAACCGAGGCAAGAGGAGGTGGGCGGGGTCATCCTGCGGAGTCTCCAGTTGGCCAGCAAGGCGAACTGTACGGGGGAGAGACTTCCCTTCCATCCTTGTGTGCGCCCTGTCGACTGGGAAAATCTTAGAAAAAAAAATTTCCTCTGCGAAAAACCCTTAGAAAAAAAAATTTCCCTTACAAAATTCTTAGAAAAAAACTTTTTTTCCCCGTACAAAAGTTCTTAGAAAAAAAGTTCAGAATCCTGAAAGTGGGGAACCAGCCCCCCAGTTAGGAACAGCCCTGCCCTCGATTTTGCCAGAATTTTTTTTACCCCTCAATTTTTTTCGGCGCCCT